>OU744451.1:21588348-22788348 GCA_916610825.1 Haliclystus octoradiatus
AGTGTCTTTGTTACAAGAAGGAGACCTATGTTCGATTCCTCGTCGGCGGATGCAAGTGCATTACAACTTTTGTTAATTCGAAATAACATGTTACTCGAATAGACAAACACACCTGTGCGAATTAAGATGTGAACATCATTCATATAAAATTCAAATAGGATAAATAGCATTAATTGAATAGAAAAGTGCGCGAAATGATAACAGCGTATAAAAAAGACGCAGTTCATGATAGTCATATGCTCAGTCAGCTTGAATGGCTAGCTAAGCATCAAGGACAAGTTGAATTTTAATTAGATTTCCGCGGCTCATAAAATTCAATTTATCGAGCTCCTCTTTTGCTTTCCATCTTATCCTCTTCTTCAACACCACCAAAACATTCTCATCCACTAACAATGATATCTACATCAAACCAAGCCATCCTCACTCTTTTCAATCAGCTGGTGCTCGCAAGTGGAATGTTCTGCCAATCCTGATGAACTTCATTTACTGACACTTGTAAAATTAGTCAGTAACCATCTATCTTGTACGCATTATAATTATTATTTTATATTTAAAATTGCAATATTATGTATGAGCCTATTGAAAGAAGCCACCATAATAGTAGAGCAAACATCTTCCAGCCAGTTTCGGAGTTCTTGAATATGTCTGGCAGTAAATTTTTCATATTTTATGTAAAGATTCAGGAAAAAAACAGAGACATGAATATTTTGTAATCATATAAATTGTAATTCCGATTCATCGCTAGTTCAAAATAACTTGCGAAGGTCAAAATATAGAGGACAAACCGCAGTAATTTCAAATAAAATAATTAATATGAATAACAAATCATGAAAAGGCGAACAAAATTTGCAGTTATTTTATACAGAGCAAACATGCTTCAAACTTCTAGAATTCGCTTCACTTCTTTCATGAAAACTGAAGAGAACATTTTACCACATGATTTCATAAATAGAAATCGGTAAAATGTTTATAGGAAACTATGTTGCTAAATTTATAGCTTATGCATAATTAGTTATTCAAGATGAATCTAGAAAGAAATATCTCAATCATAAGTTGTAGCAGATTGACGATATAAATCTTACCATGCAGAAACGACATGCTCAGCTGGAACAATAGCACGTTTTGGATTACAAGATAAGAAGAGATTTTCTCCATCTTTTGTCTTTGGATCATGCTGAAGTTTTCCTGTTTGTGCTAATTTTCTAGCCCATGCATCAGCTTCTTCAGATAGTTTATCATTTAATTGTAAAGCAGGAGATTCATGTAAACTACGAAGAGTATTGTGATTTGCAAGAATTTGTCTTTCATATAATCCCCCATCAAAACCTTAAAGAGAAAATACAAACTTTTACAAAGTAATTTTTAACAAATAATTTCGTCACGTCATGTATTTTAGTTTTCAAGTATTTTAGTTTATAGGAATTTGGAAGAAATATGTATATTAAGAAAAAATAAAGATGAATCACGGATATATGATACAAAAACAATGAAATAATAATCACAAAAAAAACTCTAACATATATAAAAGAGAGTTGCTTTAAACGTATGTACGCTAATAAATCTCTGAATTCTCCATCGAATCTATGAAAGCAGTGTCATTAAAAATCACCGTGTTTTGATCTATGTTTTTATTTGGTTTGCTGTTTTATTTTTGGTTTGTATTCTTTGCATCGAAACAAAAGATAATTTTTTCATATTGCCGTTTTTGAAGCTTGTAGAACCTTCCTGAACCATCTGGAACATGCTAGAACATAGGAGAACATACATGACTCACAATGACCATGCATAATATAGCAGCTTCTAGCATTTGTATAAACACTGTAAATACAGAAAATGATAGCTCAATTAAATTATGAGAACTATAACTTGATGTAATGCAAACTACGTTGTTATTATTATTTCTTCCACATAGATCTCTGTTTTCATCAGGCTGACGTCATTGTTGTTAAAAGTTCTATTTTCATGTGTAAAATATGTAAGATATTTTTGATTGTGAATGACAGCCTTTTCAAATACGGTTTTTCTAATGTCGCAGAAACCCTGCATGTATATTACTGATCATTATATAATCAAGACAAAGAAATAATGTGGAACATATACATGAACTTCAACAACAGAAAACAATAAAAACGCGACGCAACGAATGAAGCATGTCGTAGCATAACACTTCTTAAAAGCAAACCAAAAACAGTTAGTGAAGTTACATTTTTTTCAAGCAAAAAGTAAATTTGAAAAACAAAGTCCGTTAGGTACAACCATTTGCAATTATCTGTCAGATGATATGTTATTTGATTCATTTGGTTTCGAATACCGCGAAAAACCACCGCAAATACACAAGCACAAAGACATTCGAATTTATAGGTATAGATTAAATTATGTATAGATTAAATTATAACAACTACATTATCAAAAGAAATTTATACTAGAATATCATACTTTCTCCTATCGATGGATGCTGACTTCGTTTTGCCAAATCATAAATTTTCGAGCAATCAGTGTTATTGTATTGTCCAACTGGTACATTGTCACGAAAAGATCCAAGGACATTCCCTGGTTCTTTATAGCGTGCAACAAAGTAAGTGCATTTTCTTCCGTTTGGTGATCTCCTTTCAGCAGCTCCTACGCCAAGATGTTTAGAATTTAACCAAACAACTTGTGTGAAATGCCCTGCTCCTTGATGACCTTTTTCCCTGTTAAAATGGTATGGTTTTTCACATACTTCTTTATACCTAAAACCATTAAATTTGAAACATTTTTGTATTTTAACTTTAAAGCACAATAAACATATACTAGAGTCCTATGAATAGCGTCTACGCAGCTATGATAATTAACCATTAATTACATATATTAATTTACAAGCAGACGAGGATGACAGATGTCCTTGGAGGAATAAAGTCCCGCAGAGTCTCATGAAAGTACAGTACCGCCGATGCAAAATTTTTCATTTGATTTCAAACAGGTTTAGCCAGGAGCAGCAATGCAGGTTAATTGAAGTGGTAGTTAAAGTGTGTGCTTTTTACGAACGGATGCCTTTCCTGTCATCCCGGATGCTCTAATTCAGAATGCTCCTGCCAGATGAATCCACAACCCTGCGTGTGAAGATTCAAAGCAATAGGGATGACATCACTCAAAATCCATATTGAAAAATCGGCGGCCTCGTTTACAGGCAGGGTTTATACCCGAAATAGCACCAAAACTGATATACTTTTAGTGGTTGTGGTGGAATGTCTTGGGTTGTCTTGACATAACTGTAAATCACGTTGCACAAATCTGGCAATCATTATCAATAATTGATTGATGAACATACGGTTTTTGAATATCTCTTTTATCTGTCAAGATGAAAAACTGATGAAATTCGAAAAAAACTGTAAAATTGATTAGCGACAATTGAAAATCCAGACAAAGATTATGTTACATGATTATTAACATGATTACATCATCACAAGAGTGATGTAATCCCTAATTAAAAAAAAATGCTAAACCTATTAAACACGGAGGTCATGCTCTGTGTGGAATCGATACATTCATAAGAAAGGGTCATACTAGTGAAATAGCCATACCATTCTGCTACTGCTCTCCATGCTGGTACCCTGTGTCCTTTGTTACTGCATCCAAGAAATGAGTTTTCCCCATCTTCAGTTTCATTTTCTAATTCAAGTGTTCCGCGAGTTGCTAACTTATCAGCCCATGCTTGAGCTTTCATTGAGATTTGTGGATCAAGAACCATTGGAGGGCTACCATGAAGTTCACGAAAGATATTATGAGCTTCTAAGGCTTCTCCTTTCACAGCTTCTAGGTCTAAATAGATGAAATTCACAATCTAAATATTAGCATAATTCACTGCAATAATCGTTTTGTGAGCATTTGAAAACATCGCTGTCCAATCAGAAACGGTGTGGATAGCGTACAGAATTCCTAGAAGTTGTAATTGAGTTTCGTCTGAAATTCGCTATGATGTGCATATATTCGTTGTGCAGTTAATGTCAGTGAACTTTAAATCCTCTGGCTCGATGTGATAAATATGAATAACTCGGAGAAATGCAATAACAATAGGACTCAACATCTGTTCTTCTTGTTCAAGCAGTAAGTTTTTGTACGTGGAAGAATATCACATTGAGACTGAGATGGAGGGCTCGTTTATAAACGTTATAGTAATATAACTTTTTGACTGATACTGGGAAAACATGTTTTGGCATCTAGCAATTTTGTGCTTGATTTAAGTGAACTGTGCTTTATTTAAAAGTGATATTCTAATTTTGCACATCTCTATATAGAATTATTGGAAGCAACTCGTGACCTAATAAAAGTGAAAAAAACACTCGACTAAGGCACAATTACCAAGATATTTTGACATATAAAATGCTAACCTTCTGGTTCAGAAATATCAGCATTCTCAACTGGCACATTTTGTTGGGTTTCACTAGCTTTTAACACATCATGGGGTGTTGCAATATTGTTACGTGAATCACTTCCAATGTTTTCAGCAATTTGAGATCTACCAAGAAATATTCTTGGTGATTTTATTCTCAATTTGCCATAAACAAAAGTACTAATCATATCTGAAATATCTTTGTTCGTATCTCGACCCGTCTCTTGATGTTTCTGAAGCAGTGTACGCTTATCATTATTGATTTTTAATTTCTGTTTACCAAGAAGAAAGCCATCCTTTCCGTGTAATGAATCTTCCCCTGAACATCAATAACAAGACATATTAAGCAAATAATTAATTGAAGTTAATAATAATGAAGTATCTTCAAGTAGGTAAACAGATCCGAACAATAACTCGCTGGAAGACAAACTTGAAATACATAATATAGTATGATAGAGTCTACTCCTGACAATCACTCAAACCAAACTTGAACAATATCCGAGCCTTCTTTACATGTATGCAGGATCACAGAGATATGACACAAAAGTGAGGCTATCAGAGACCTAAAGATTATTGACGTTTCCATACCAGCGCATTTTGAATATGGAAACAAAATTTGTGATAGTGTTGTGTTAAATGGCTTCAGCCAAGGCACTTTCAGTGGAGAAAACAGACCTTACAATCCAATATAAGTTTATTTGCTACAAATTCGTCCACGCAATTCTCGAGATAATATAATTAGTAAATAATGAATTTTTATAGTGGAGCATTGCTTATTGGAGTGGGGTGAAAAAGATATCACTATCAGACTGAACATTTCTATTGCTCCTCGTTCGATGGAAGCTACTCAGTGGTTGTTGATGAAGTGAATTGTTTTTCAAAGATATTATCCATACGGGTTGATACTAGATTCTAAACTGCAATTTGAAGGCCCTGGGGAGGCTTTAAGCTTATTATATTGTCCCAATATAACAAAATGAATGAATGAATTCACATTGTCAGTTTCGTAAAAATCCAATTTTCATAATTCACCCTGACCCTGCGACTCTTGACATTTTGATACATTTAATATAAACCTATACTTTGTGGAATTTATCCCAAATTGAACTTAATAAACCGCATAGTTACGTGTCAATCTCACCTTTAAAATTTCTATCCATTCGTTCAATGACAGATCTTTCATTTAATAAATGTAATTTATCTTTGATTTTGCGTTTTCTGCAAAATCTTTTGAAGTTGTCGTTATCATCGTGAACATTTTCCTTGTAAAATCCTCTTATATTTCCTGGTGGCCTATAAATTGCTGATATATAGACACATGAACGTTTAGCTGTTTCGTTAAATGCATACGCAAGACCAAGCTTTCTAGACTCACGCCAAATTAACTGGGTACAACTTTCACTTGATGGACTGTACGGTCGTTTAATTGAAAAACGAGAATTACAGCACTTACTGTACCTATAAAAAGAATTTAGAGAATATGCATTAGGCTTTTGTTGTCTGTATATAAATAGAGGCTGCCGATTGCTTACGTCCTCTGTTCTGCCTGTTAAAATTCATTGATAAAGTTTATCATATCATTTCATATCGAAATCGCCATCAAACATGTAAAGAGATACTTAATATAAGGGGGCAGTTATTTTATCCTAAAAAAGCCGTTCAGTACTGCATGTTACGTTAAACAAATAGCTACCCCCATGGCTGCACTTAGTGCTGCAAAAATACAATCATACTGAATATTGAAAGAAGTCTCAACAAATATATTGTGTCCGCTGATTGGAAGAACCCAGTGACATCCACAGAGCATCCCACTTTGATTGTTATATTAATCGGAGATTGCAAATCATCGGTGCTTCACAAATCGAAACACAACTGAGAAATTCGAAATAGAAAATCGGTGTTCATTATCGGTGATCTTCAACTTAACTCCTATGATAGCTATAGCTTGCCTCTAACCTTATACTGTAGAATGATGATACTTGTATTCATTTATCAGATCAGTTTATACAATATTACGTTAGAGTCCTAGCAGTAATCTGACATAAATGCAAACATAAATGTTTAGTTATCAAAGTAAGCTATAAAAAGACAAGTTAGTTGACGTTTCCACTTTAAATTAAATTCTGAAGATGACATGAACTAAGTCGAAACGTCAATTCATTTTTTATCGCTTACTTCTATTATCAAATTATTAAGTAGAAACTTATGAATATAAATGTTTAATTTAAATTAAGGATTAAATTTGTGATTTTTGAGTTGTAGCAGGAAAAATAACTAATTTCTGGTTCTCAGGTTAATTGTTGCAGCTTTCCAGTTGTTTTTACGCATCTAATTAATCACACCTATTTAGTCCTCTACTTGGATTATTACCTCGGCTAAAATTAAATTCATCACTATAGGCTGTTCACATACTTCAATCCATTCCAGAAATCAGTTCAGTGTACATTCTGGCTTAAACTGTTTTAATCGTGGTGTTTTCATGCGGACATTTTTCTTTCAACTATACATATGGATTGAAATGGATTTCGAAATTCCATCATTAAATGTGCCATTTATCAAATTCCACACATAATTATATGATTATATGAGAGGGTTAAACGACACCTTGCTACTGTATATATTTTTATTCATTTTTAATGCCTGAGAAATATTGTGAGACACGGGAAGTGTAGAAAACACAAGCCTTCAAGGCGTGTGATAATGCTTGATCAATAACAGAAACAAATCTCATACTAATATAGGACGTAGTATAAACTATGGACGTAGGTACTTCGATAAATAATTCAGATACTAAATTCAGTCTTCAAAATTATATGACAGAGGATGTGGAGACACGGTCGTGATAGACGGATTACTGTTCAGAAATAAATAGGCGTAGTATACTTGCATTCGGGAAACTTTTTTGTACGGTATATCGAATTGTGCAAAAAGCCCAAAATCTCAAACAATTTTTCAATTAATTAGATAATAGAATGTTATAATACTGTAATTATCAAAATCTACATTGGGATATCATGTCCCTTTTATCAGTCACAATTGAGTTCACATCAAGTTATTTGTTTGTTCTTGAAGTTAACAGACAATGTACATTCCAAATTGAAAACACAGATTTACAATTACAAACTTTATAGTGTACGATAATTTGTAACTCACCAATCATCAACGACGTCTCGCCCTGATAAATGAACATCAACAGGCGAGCATAATCGATATGAATTTTCTCCCGCTTGATCCAATTCAAATGATCCTGAAATTGATGCTTTTCTCGCACGCTTATATGCCATCTTTTTAAGATTTCCATCCATGATTAAGTTGTGTGAACCATGTAATCTTCGTAAACGATTATGTTCTTTTAATACCTCTTTATCAAATCTAATATTTTTCAAATGTACTTCTACAATAACAATTAATAAGAATATAAGTAGCTTCATTTCTGCTAACAATAACAATTATATAAAGTTCATTTCTAAATAGTTTTGATTTAAATAAATAAACTTTCAACTTCCTAAGAAGTAAACACTTGAGTTTTAAAAACTCTGTAACTTGAAATATAAAAGGTCATAATTATATGGCCTTTCATTGGATAACAGCAAAAGCAAGATTGTAAAAAACAGATTCACAACCATAGACAATGTAATTTTTAGGATCGTTTGTTTTCAAATAGTGAACAACCAGTAAACAAACTTTGAAATCACAAACAAGGAACTTGAAATTAACAAGTACCGGTTCAAAACCATCAACTCTAAATCATTACTTCATTTGAAAAACAACTCCAACAAGTTTCAAAGTGAATGCTGTTTTCCCAGGTTTTAATTAAAACAGAATCATCTTTTTTAAACTCAAAGCTTTGACATCATTTCGGTTAAGTGATATGATTTAGACATTATATCGTCTGAAAACCAGTCATTCAGTTACGTAGCAGTGTTTGAAATCGAATTTGAGCTGCAGCGAAGAACAATTTATTTGAGCTTTTCGGAATTTGTGTATAAAATAACACACAAAGTATAAATTATATAGAAGAATAGCAATCCGTCCTCTGCATTGCTGGAGTCATTTGGGTTGATTTAGTTGATTAGTTACAAAATTGTCAAGAAAATGTATTTTTAGCTATTCAAAACAGAACATCAAACCAAAATTGTTTTACAACAGAAGCGAGTCGATAAATCAGAGCTACTATTGACGGAGAAAACTGTTCTAAACAGACATACATGCGCAAATACACACAAACAGACATACAAACATACACATACACAGATTTTGACGGTTATAGGTATAGATGTAATTAAGTTTATAATTCGGCCTCTTGATAGTTCGTCTAAACCAGTCTATGGTCTGAACCAACGTAATTAAGATTAGATTAGATTATTCGTTCAAAACAACTAGACGGAAGAGAGTTCTTTCGGTGAACCTCGACGAAAATCAGAATGACTATAATATCAGACAATTTAGAAATGAATTTGATATACATTGGAATGGATAGACTTTTGTAGATTTTATATGGACGATGAAACATGTACGACAAAGCATCGAATTGTTAAAGTTATGTTTATATAATTTGTTATGGGAATAGCATGCTTACCCTATCCAATTCCAGGTTCTAGTAAGAAAAACATATATAGGTTCTTGAGAGCATGTCTCATCTTTTGTTCAGCAATTTCCATAAATTTGAGGATTGAATTTATGTGCCACTTTATAACTATTTACATCATGATGGTCCTGTTAGAACTTGAGTAACGTAATTTGCAAGACAAACAATACAACATGTTTAATCTTCCTCAGGTATAATTTGAAACTAACTTTGTCACAACTTCTACAATACATTTGATTACGATTAGTTTCATTACGTTACTAATACCAATTGTTCTATTTACTATGTAAACTTAAGCATATATATAACCACATATGTTTATGAAAAAAAGTTTATGCACAGTATATACCAAAAAGTACAACAATTTAAATTTTTTTTTGTTGCATTTAATAAATGCTGGAAATCACTTCTTGAAGATGTCGTATCATCCCCATATTTATCTATTTTCAAACATCACCTAGATAATTTTAATTTGTTACAATTTTGTAAAATTTAACTATTAAGCTCAACTACCTAAACAATTTTAATTTCTTTCGTTTTAATTTTGTAAGTTTTATGCCAGACTGCACGTATAGCGCTAGTTAATTTACAAACTATCCTGTGTTTGCCTTTTAGTGCACGAAAATATGTTATTTCAAATTTACATAGAATGAAAAATATATTAAAATCAAATAATATATCTTAACGGGTCCTATGTTTTTCTCATAATCTTTGGGGCTGGAACGCATGCTGGGGCTAGGAATGCATGGAACATTATTAGCAGGTGTACTATACGATTGCATCAAATGCATATTTATTAAAGGTTAAATGACTACACAATTTTTCTGTTACTCAGAGTTTCACGCTTTATGCTATCTTTAGACAGAGACAGACTCTGACTCAGACTCTGTATGAAGATAGAATAAAGCGTGAAACTCTGAGTAACAGAAAAATTGTGTAGTCAATGTCATTGACTCTATTTATTCATCTACAGTTCTGTCATTTAATGACATTGAGCACTATAACATTGCGATTGGGTCAACAATCAAGTCATCACTATATTAAAGGTTCTATATTTTCTGCATTTGAAAATAAGGCAAGCATATATAGCAATTTAGCTACTTAATACATTTGAATTTTACAGTATATAATAAGTATAGGCTTTTAAAAGCAAATTGAAATATTATAATAGCTACAAATGTCAAGAATTACAGTCATTGTGCCTAAGTAAAAATATTGCTGCTATATCCATAATAATAATAATAATAATAATAATAATAATAACAATAATAATAATAATAATAATAATAATAATAATAATAATAATAATAATAATAATAATAATAATAATAATAATAATAATAATAATAATAATAATAATAATAATAATAATAATAATAATAATAATAATAATAATAATAATAATAATAATAATAATAATAATAATAATAATAATAATAATAATAATAATAATAATAATAATAATAATAATAATAATAATAATAATAATAATAATAATAATAATAATAATAATAATATATGTGGTAATTAGATATCTATAAATTATGAATCAGCATTGAGTTGCCTTCCACTAAGTAAAACTTGATCACCGGGTTTGAAAGCAGGCATTCCGAGGTATGGACAGCTTGAGCATCGAAAAGCATCACCAAGACTACACTGTAAACAAAACAAAGAAACACATAAAATCGGGCATAAAGTGAAACCTTCATACAGTTTATATGAGTCGGGCTAGCACGGCTGACGGTGAGACCATCTGTTTATGTCGTCTGTTTTATATGGCAGCTTCATCCCGCTTTCAGCCCGGCATAAGTGTAAATTGTTAGATTTATTAGAAACAATGATAATAAATTCACTGTTCGATCTATTTGGTGCGCTTGCGCAAATGAAGCGACGGCTCGGGCTGGCCCACCAAACTGTATTTTTTATAGAGAATTTCTGTCAACCCGGCAAGCATATAAACGCACCGCAGTAGACAAAATAGAGAACAATAGTGGATGGCGATCTCACTCAAAGGTGTCGCCTCACCTTGACGGGCTGGCCCACCTTATGTAAACACCCTATTCGGCTTTGTTTGCAAGCAGGGGAGTTTGGTTCCTATCTGGTGGAATATTTCACATGTACATTGTACACAAAGCGAGCGTCATATCAGGTTGTGAAGTTTGTAAACATAACTCATTTTGAAATATTGATCAACGCCGAATTGGAAATTAAACATTCAAATTTGCTATTTTTTGATATGATAATAAGTAGATAGCTTACATTTCCACAAGCTGATTTCTGGACAGGGGCAGGCTTTCCATTTAATTCTTCAGCTAATCCGCATGAACTTTAAAGAAAAAGAAAATATGAATTATCCTTCATTATAGGAATATGCTATTAATGCTAGGTCTATCAGGCACTCTACTAAGTAGCAATCATGTCTGTAGTGTAGTCATCTGGAATGCATCTTCCATTGGCATTCGTAAACATGGCTCATGTAAAATAAGTGCTCCTCCTTTTCTTTCTGAGAATAAATGACTTGTTAGGACATTATAATGGTCTGTAGCAAGTTTCAGATATGGTCTGAAAACAAAGATAACTATAAAATTATTCGAATAGCAGCTATTCCAATAATATTCAAATACTTTTCAAAATAACTATATTATTAAATAATCAATATTAGTAGTGAATAAATACTATTCGAATAATTTTCAACTATTAGAAACGACCACAATAAAATAAGAAAAACCAGCTTAAAATAAGAAAAACAAACTTAGAAAATAAGAAAAAAGAACTCAAAATAAGAAAAACAAGAATAAAATAAGAAAACAAGATTATAATAAGAAAAACAAATTTAAAATAAGAAAAACAAGCTTTAGATATGAAAAGCAAACTCAAAATTGGAGAACAAACGTTAAATAAGAAAAACAAACTTAAAATAAGAAAAACGAGTTTAAAATAATAAGAAAAAAAACTTTCAATAAGAAAAACAAACTTAAAAAAAAAAAAAACAAGAATAAAATAAGTAAAACAAACTAAGAATAACAAAAGCAAGATTATAATAAGAAAAACAAAATTAGAATAAGAAAAACAAGATTATAATAAGAAAAACAAACTTAAAATAAGAAAAACAAGCTTTAAATATGAAAAGCAAACTCAAAATTGGAGAACAAACGTTAAATAAGAAAAACAAACTTAAAATAAGAAAAACGAGTTTAAAATAAGAAGAAAAAAAACTTTCAATAAGAAAAACAAACTTAAAAAATAAAAAAACAAGAATAAAATAAGAAAAACAAACTAAGAATAACAAAAGCAAGATTATAATAAGAAAAACAAAATTAGAATAAGAAAAACAAGATTATAATAAGAAAAACAAATTTAAAATAAGAAAAACAAGCTTTAGATATGAAAAGCAAACTCAAAATCGGAGAACAAACGTTAAATGAGAAAAACAAACTTAAAATAAGAAAAACGAGTTTAAAATAAGAAGAAAAAAAACTTTCAATAAGAAAAACAAACCTAAAAAATAAAAAAACAAGAATAAAATAAGAAAAACAAAATTAGAATAAGAAAAACAAGATTATAATAAGAAAAACAAACCTAAAGTAAGAAAAACAAACTTAAAATAAGAAAACAAGCTTAAAATGAGAAAAACAAACTTAAAATGAGAAAAAAGATTAATAATAAGAAAAACAACCCTGAAATAAGAAGACAAGCTTAAAATGAGAGAAGAAAACTTGTCCACATGGGTAGCAAATGTTTTAATGACATGCTCTTTCATTTATTTTTCACAAATCATATAACTTACGACAAAGACAAATACCTGTCCATTGATGTTCCAATGTACTACCCCCTACTACCACTACAAATATCAGTCAATAACCACATAAGTAAACCTAATTAAATTTTATGGTTAGTGTATGCTTACCAGTCTTTGCATGCTTTTCTTTTGCCTTGAGAATCACTAGTACCACAATCTTCTATTGAATCAAAAATTAAATCACAGAGTGATGAACCATAATAGAACCACCCTTACCATGAGACTGAAAAGTTCACTGCTTCGCAATATTTTTGTAATATATCTACCTTATAATTTCTAAACATGCAAAATCGAGACTGCTTATCTGCATATTTTCTAGAGTGCCAAGTTGAATTTCAAATATTATTTTATTCCCCTGCAATTTATCAGAATTCCTTAACGCAATTTCAGATTCTCCCATCCAGCAACCCAGCACAAAAACTGGGCGATTGTGTTTGTTAATATTTTCTTAGACTTGTAGGTTGGATAATACACAGAGCTATAGAGCCAGTGGCGCTAGAAACACAGGGGTAAAGGGGGAAGCTGACCCCCTTGCCCTCGCAGTGTAGAGGCAGCATGGGGCAGCAATTGTCCTTTCCAAATTAGTGTAACACTCTTTAATCAAAATTAATAATGTATCGCATAAGGACTGTAAATAAACGCTGATTGCTCAGGGTTTTGTCACGGAAATTTGAAATTTTTCACTGGCATTGCGTCCTCAAACAAAATAACTAATTGGACAATCAGGGAGTTTTTTGAAAAAGCACCCTTTATCGATGCCTTCCCATGCCACTCAATTTTCGCTATAGGGCCCCTGTAAATAGCTTAGTTAAAACAAAGCTACTTACTTTTGAGACTTTCCGGTGTTGGTTTCTTGAGGTCTTCCTCGTCCAATAATGTGTCAGAATCAATCAAATCCTAAAACATTCAAAAATATCAAAAACGTTTTTACATTACATGCATGCTGAGCTTATGAACTAATTGCAGAATAACAATGGCTTATCACAATATTAAGCATTTAAAATTATAAAAAGTAGCAAATGTGATGTCTAGGATACAATCCTTGCTATTCCATTACTGTAAAGTTGAACATTATTTTTTGGATATTCCAGCATAGAGGTTGGATTGGCAATGTAATTCTTCAGGTTCTGAAAATTCTGATTCAGTACGCCTCTGTCATGAACATTACACATGCAAAATGCACAAGGTATTAATTAAATGGTCAATTAAAAAGCTTACAATTTCGTCATCATTCATATCATTAGCTGACAACATCCAGACTTTGGCAGTTGATGGCTTTGAGGGAACTAGGAGTCAATTGCAGTTCAATATTTTTATTATTTGTCCTATAGCAAAAGGTTAGATAAATTACAATAACAATACTTTGAAGCAAATATAGGACTGATGCGCTATCTATACAATGTATAATTGGAAGCTAGTTCATAAATTGCATTTAAATTCAATAAACATATGCTTACCTTCAGCAGCAAACGATAATTTGGATGAAGCACCGACTTCAAATTCTGGCTTTTTGCAGATAACCTGAATAAAATCAGCAATCAATACGATTAGTCAATTGAGTTTATTCATATGATAACTTTGATAGCATGATAGAGCCTTCCCAAGAGTTCATAAGGTTCATGCGCTGTTAATTGGCAGGATTGAGTGCAATACACCAACGTCTTTAAGCAGCGTCCAACAAAACATTTTGTTCTTTCTTAAACCTGCAGATTTTTCCTAATTTCCTCTTTTAATTCTAATTTCAATTTCTAAATCAATATATTTTTGTTTTATTCCAAAATTTTCTAACCTTCCCTTCAGTAAGCCTAAATTTCTAGATTCAATACTTTGTCGGATCCTATTTCTGGATGAACCAGACCTTAGAATTACATACCTCAATCATTTGGATAGCTGACTCTGCTTTACTCGCTTCTGCAGACTGAAAATCAAATATAATTAACATAAATATTATTGCAAGGTAGTGTTACTGTACTACATGTCCTAAAGAAAAACTTCTCCTTTGGTTGACAACGAATGATGCCATGCAGCAGTTGTAGAGAATATAGTTTTGTTCCTGCAGCACATTTTAACTCAATAGTCATCCATCGCCATTCTCGTATTCATGCTGAGAGGGAAATCAACATATGAGACGTCTCGTGTCAGAATCAACAATCGAGGAAAAGTAGAATTTCAGTTTTGCGGAAAGAAGTGGGAAATTATTGAAAATTTAAACGTATTTTAATAAATAAAATTAGATAGTCCCCTGGAATTGAAACAAATTTAATGTTAAGATTTGAAAATAATTAAAATTCTAAATTAGATAATCAGTAAAATAAAGCAAAATCCAAAATTTTACTGAGAATGTTGATTGTGAATGATTGTGAACAGTTCATGAACAGTTCAGGAAAATTGGAGAGCAATTTAACGTTCATGAACTGTTCATGAACTGTTCATGAACTGTTTTTCGCAGGGGAAGTGTTGCTCAGTTAATTTAACTAACAGAGGTAAACAATAATAAATGTTTCAACTAAGTTGATGTGTTCTTAAAATTCGACACCTTGTGAGATTTGATATAGAAAATGAAAGATATAAAATGAATATAGCTGAAGTTTTGCAACTGTATTTTTTTTTTGTTATGAGAAACAGAATTACAGAAAGCAAAATACGAAATACGAAATCAAAGCCAGTTTGAGCCACAACTGCAAAACAACAATTCTACTGATATATAACTGAAATTCCTTACTTGAAAATAGGCATGCTATTTGAATAATATTCAGCTAGTTTCCAAAAGCTAACTATTTTAATGATTTTTCAATTATCCAACCATGTTTCGAATAATGAGATCACAATAACATATTTATATCTACTGATATCTTGTGAGTGAGACTATTTCTATTGTTTGCAAACAATGAACCATTGTTTCGGTAAACAATAAGATTATTTTGATCACTAAAATCTCAAAATCGGTATAGTGATTTTGGTGTCTCTACCTGAAAATCGACTGAAAAAACTTTCGCAAATTGGACCATGCCTACTTTTGCCTTCATAAGTAAAGTTAATGGCCTTACAAATCCAAATGGGAATACAAATCATATTAACTCCAATAAAGTAGAGTACAATGAATCAAAATTGCTTCTGCACAAATAAATCAAGAACATATCCAAATTTGTAATGTAAAACAAACCTCTGTCACTTCAACAAATCCCGCAAGTTTCAGAGTTGACATAACTTTATCAACCGACCGTCCACCTAAGATTGAAAAATAAATCATTAAGATATCTTCAAATTAATTTTTTTTTAAGGGTTGATCATTTTAGCACAAATAGGGGGAGCAGGGTGAGCTAATAGCCTTTTCATTGGGTAGTTGGTTAGTGTTGTTGGAGCATGTGTGAGTTGAATGCATTGATGCCCTACCTGATGCCAACAAATAGTTCTGCTAGGAATTTAACCCACTCGGCCTTGTGCACCGAGATTTAACACCCTAACCAGTACACTAAGGCCCAATCAACAAACAAACAAACAAACAGATAATGAACAACAAAGTGAAAGGGAGAATACTGATCGCGTCATGTTGATCTTTCTAGCACATACTTATCACACCAGCAGGATTATCGTGCTGCTACGAAGGTTACAAAGGTATATAGCTCTTTTTGGAATATGTTATATAATAAAAAATGTAGCTAGCAGGATCCGCATGAACAGTTAAATATTAAATAAAAAAGTGAAACGATTCCAACTTTTAATTTGCCTGTAGCAATCAAAATGTAGAGGGTTGGCCAAAAATCATGTTCAAACTCTCTTTTCGTAAATGATTTTGTCCCGTTGTTTGTTTCAAAAAGTGAGAGAAGAGAAATTCCAAAATACCATGTTCAAGGCCAATTTTGACAGTCAAAGAGTCGCACTATGCAAAAAAACACAACAATGACATGTACGGATAAAAAATAAGTTCTATCCAAATTGGTTGTGTCACAAAGGCGATATCTACACTATAATGGCATATGAGATAAAATTGTTTTTACAACTATGTTGCAGGAGATTCTTTGTTTGTAAGTTCATCATCATTATCAAATTATTTGCTCAATGATACACTGCGTGTGTACTGCGTATCAGATTCCACACTTGACTTGATAGGTTATAATTAGTTTGACTGCATATAATGAGATACACAAGTCTACATCCACATACCGGTATTATAATTATTAGATGAGTTGACTACTATAGCCAAGTGGTCTTTATATAAAATATCGATTCAATAACAAATGTGCCAATGAAACATCAGAGAAGTGATATCAATATAGAAAGGACATGTTGCCTTTATATACAAGGTCACTGCAACAGATTAATGCTTTTGGTACATGTAGGTCACTATAGAAAGGTGGCTGTTAAAGCAGGTTATGGACTTTTACCTGCAGGCTCTTGAACAACACATTTTCCATTTGGTTTCAGCAAGCGGGCTATATCAGCTAACACCTCTGAACTGTGTAAATAAGATGATGGTTTCAAAATACCAGACAGTGCGACGTCAAATGATGAACTTTGACTTGCTGTTAGATCAAGAAAGACATTGAATAAATGTTATATGAGCTTATTAAAACGCTTTGAACAACATCTATAACAGAATAATTGGCCTGTCATACAATTTTTGAATTCGGAAATCTTGATAAATTTATACAATAGGCCTATGATTAGCCTACAGGAAAGTGTTTAGACAAGCCAGTAGGCCTATGCAAAGTATGATAACGAAGCAATTGAGTAACTTGAGCTTGAGCTTGAAATTAGTTGCAATATTTGACTACAAATTTAGCAACAATGCGCTCCTCCCTTAAATATTTAGATAATCTGAGATATTTGCTGAGAAGATCTCTACAGACTGGAAAATTCAAATAGCAACTATTCAAATCATTTTCAATTATTTGACCTTGTTTTGAATAGTGAGAAATAATTAAAATTGGTATAAAAACTGAAAAAGAAATAGTTTTAATAAAGAAAAGAAAACTGTGTCATTTCTAATCTTTTAAAATCTTTCAAATTCATCATTCTAAGGTACTGCTTACATGGAGTGAGTCAACTCACCGCGGTAGGCCTATATTGCATAGCGCTGGGTCAAAAATATTAAGCCTTTAAATGGTTGAGTTAGCCCATTGTTTCTGGCTGGTATTATCTCACCTGTCTCAAATATCTACTGAACCTTGCGAAAATTAGCACAATCATCATTTCCCTTATCTATCTTACTTGGTACTCTAATGTTAGCCTAATTATATTCACACCACCTCTGATGAAAATCGAACGCACAGGAAATTAAACAAGCGCAAATGGAACGCATTCATTGCCGGTCCACTCCCAATTAAAAATGGAAATCAGGCCTAAAGTTAACAATAGCACAGAGCTGTCATATTTAGTACAAATACAGCAAAACAATTGACCATACAACACAGACATACTTTTGAATTTACAGGTATAAAGATAAGTTGTACATTTATGAAAGTTTCCATAACTATGACTCTGGGAAGGGCTTTTAGAACAAGTTGAAAAATTTACACAAAAAGCAGCATGTAGAAAATGATTAAAAAACGTAATTTTTCGGCAAAAATTTTCCGAGGAAATTTGAGAATAAACTCAGCTTCCCCGAAGGTACATTCTTTTGTCAGACCCTGACCATCATACTCTGAACTAATTAGAGTCAACAACTATTGTAAATGTGTACCAGAACTAGTTGTGGGCTCTTTTTATTTCTATCTGAATTCTGAGGATAAAACCTAGAACTACCTCCAGTGCAAATTTTAAAATATTTCTTGACTCTAGTTAACTCAGAATATCATGGTGAATATTAAGCTAGTCTGCAGAGTATGGCATAGCAACCCCCGAGATTATATTTCAAGCATCTCCTACCGCCTGCGGAAGTATCCGGATGCCTATTACTATTATTCATCTACAGAGTATTGTTTCCGCCAGTGGATAAGGCAAAAGCACCTGCGCCAGCGGTCGAATATTTTGCGCCCACCCTCAAGATCTTGTCGAAAAGAGCCCTTCTCTGCAAACTGGAGTTTAGATTTCTTAAACCACCCACATTGATTTTAGCAAGAAAATCATTTAACCCCTAAATTCTTAGGATAAAACAATTTTGCTTACCATTTACCTACAAAGACTGTTTCTCCGTCCGCGAAGGAAAACTTTGGTTAAAGCATGTGCAGCAGCAGGTGTATATATTCCATGGGCTCACAAAGATCTCATCGAAAAGTTTCTTCAAATTGGAGGATGAGTACCTTTGGTAGGGCAATGCCACCTCAATCACTATATCCCAGTCTGCAAATAATGGCAATCTCGATGAGATCTCGGGGGCGGCAGCGTCGAAAAAAGTTAGGGGCGGGATGGCAACTGATCAAATTTGATCAAATTTGACTTCAGGGGCGGCAAAATCCATCATTTAAGCAAAACTGACAAAGAAAATGACAAAAAAATCATTTTTATCTGCCGATTTTCGATGAAAACTGCAGCTTCAGGGGCGGCAATCACGAGAAAAATGTTCATCTCTGGGCGCAGCTGCCATGCTTTACAGACCGGACTATATCTTCAGTATCTATTAGGCTCATTTCTGTTATTTATTACAGGTCTGACTTTGGATCGTTTTAACCTTCAAGACATAAATTAGAATTCAATGCAAGTTCAAGGGTCTATCCATAGATTATAGAATACTCTAATCTATGGTCTTCCCAAGATTCCAATTCATGTTTATTGTAACAGCATAATTGTTACTTTAATATGATTACTATATAACTTTAGAGAGAAATTAAGACGAGACACAAAACATAGCAATTATGATTGAACATTGACTTAGCTAATGGAAAAACATAGTTGTAAAACTTACATTTTGAAAGCATATCGACATGTTCAAGTTGGACATTGCCATCACCAATAATTGCTTTAATTTCAGAAACAACAGATTCGACATTAGCAGGAGGATTAACTGATGCCCATAACAGTAAAACACTTTGTCCTTTAGCGAGAACACTTTCCATATTGTGGATTAGTTGAATTAATGATAATGAAGAAATACCGGCAAATCAAGCTTTCTTGATAAATAAATGCTGAAGATATCAAAATGGTGCAAGAAGCGTGATTTAACTTTGTTCACAAGGCCCAAATAGTTCTACAAGATCAAAGCGAAGTAATATATTGGGAATGAGTGAACATCTCTGTTCTCCGTGACCTTGAATGATGTTAGAGAGGCTGAAATGGGGATATGGGGGATATCCATTCAGGGAGTCTCAAAAATGGTGGTGCAGTGGATACTTTCTTGTAAAAAAATGTTTTAATTTAATCCTAAAAGAATCATTAAAATGTCACGAAGCATTTCAGTAGAAGCCAGACTTCAATGTGTGATGTTTTGTGAATTTGATCCAATTGCAGGACCAAAGATATTTTATCAAACACCAGAAGATTTTATAAGCAAAGACCAATTCGATAGTATAGCATCATATGTGATAACAAAACCACAACTTCAGAATCGTCTTATAACTTTACGTGCATTTGGTTATAAATTTATAGGTTCACCTGTTGGTATAACGAATGCAAAATATTCAAGAAATGCATTATTATTTAATACATGTTTTGTATTTCATGATGAGGACTCCACATGTACATTTGAAGGAATTGTAAAAAAAGTTGCTTCATATTTAACAACATTAGAATTAGAAAGTGGTTATTTATCTCAAGAAGATACAAAAAAGAATTTATGTGGTATATTAGATAAAATATGGAGAGATTTAAGTACTGGGGATGAATGTAAGGTACCTGTTGATGGAGGGAACACTGTATATTTAAAAGTAGTTCAAGGCTTTGGCGAGCCCCCTTCAGTTTGTGATCATGATGTCCCTGTATTGTTATGGAATCAAAAATCTATTATACCATCCCATTGGGATCTTATTGCACAACAGATATTTCCACATATAAATGGTTTTAATCACGTTCAAAAAATAGCTGTGATTGCCGATGTCGATCTTGGTTTAACTAGAATTGCATTTCAAACATTAGTTTGTTACGGTGTTGTCAAAATGATAGCTATATTTCAATATACTAATATGTATAGTTTAACACAGAATATTAATGACTTATTTAACAATAAAGAAATGCAAAATGAATGTATACAATGGGTTGCAAGACATGACGCACCGCAATTACCTGTTTTTCGTGATGTTTTTGTATTATTTTGTTCGCTTGGACCTGGAATATCTGTACGTGATTTATGTGTACGACATAATCCAAGTAGTATTAATGTTGATGAACGACTTCTTATACAATATGGTTTAATTAAAGGATTAATACGTAAACTTAGAAAATATCCTGTTTTATTAACAACAGAACATGCTTCAAGTAAGTTAAAAGGTATGGCGAAATGGTTGAATGGATATTATAGTTATGATGAGATTTGTTGTAAATCAAGCGCTACTGGTGAAGCAATTAAATGCGAAGAGTTGGATCAAAAAACTGAAAATGATCCTTATGTTGTACATATATGGAAATAAAACGTATATATCCAGTGTGATTTAAACACAATAATGAGAATAGCCTATTATAATGTAGCCTGTGCGCAGACCCAAAACTTTTTTTTATGATTAGTAGGCTATTCATAAAAAATCATATTAATCATAAAAAAAAGATTTTGGTCGGCGGGCAGGCTAATTATAATGAGGCATTTTGAAAATTTAAACACTACAGATATTTGTTAAGATTTATATAATTGCAAAATGATCAAAATATTAGCAATGTACATTTGAAAATAAAATAAATTATTTTTTATGGATTAAAAAATACATATGATATTGTTTGATACTGATGATTCCATTTTAATTGGAGTGAGTTTGTATTTTAATATTATTGATTCATATCTTAACTGTCACCTGCCCATAGTGGTCGTCAATATCTAAAATAGTATTTTCTATTGAATCAACCCTGTATAGATAGGCCATCTTCCTGCAAACAGTGGTCAATTAATATACCTCTCATAGATGGCTGTTATATACAGGTTTCATTAGTAAAAATCTTTCCTCTGCAAAATGTTCATGTGTTCATGAACCTTGAGAAAACATTCATGCACAGTTGCTCAAAAATTCATGACAATTGAAATCGAGATGTTTTCATGTACCCTTCAAGAAATGATGATGAAAAGTGGACAATTTCGGTCTATTATTTATTTCCGCAGAACATTCTTAAAGTAGCAACCATGACTGGTGGGTTCTACGCACTTGCAGATATGTGCATGTTTACATTGCGGTTGTCGTTTGTATATTTTGTGTGTTAGAAACATGAAGCCATGATTTTTGAATTATGCTCAGCCTCTTAATATCTTAATTTCGTATGGGTTGCCAATCAATATTGCCCAATCAAGATGGGGTTACATTAAGACAGTCAGTTCCGCAAAATGAGATAATTGGCATTTGAGCGAGGTAGATAGCTACTACTATGTTTATGTTTAACTCTCTATATGTTTTGTATGGCTGCTGCACAGGTGAGATCTCAGCAATTCTGATAAAGCTATGAACCATGCAGAATATGTTTATCGTTATGTCGTTATTATATTTTTTTAGTATTAAATATATAAATTTTTCAATTTGAAGTATAGATCCGGCATGCCTTTTTAAGCTGATGAATGTGAAAAGCTTTATGAATTTGGAGTGGGATTTTGAGACTTTCTGAAGGATTCAAAATGTTCATGAAAATTCACAGGTATGAAAATGCATTGCGCAAGTAAACATGGTAATAAAATTTGAAAAATTCTGTTTTGTAAAATATAGTCAATGTATTAAATATATCTTACAGTATTATAATTAACATAAATTATATTAGGTTGGATTGTCGGCCTCTTTCTCATTTTCAACAATTGCAGATTTACTTTTAGCCCATTCAGGTAAAGTGGCTTCGTATTCCCAGCCAGGACCCTGGAAGATTAGAAAGATTATATAAGAAACAGTAATCATAGGCAGGCGTTACCAGAGCCATCTATTTACAAGAGTTGGGACACTCTTCCATGTGCAACTCTCGGTTCTCATTAGACAGATGCCAGTCACGTTATTTTATGGACGCCATTTTTGTTCCGTCAAACACAGGCTCGCAAAATTTGAACAAAGCCCGCGAAAATAACATCATGAATTTCAAAAAAAAAATTAATCAAAAGCAACACCTCGTTTTCAATGGAACGAAAATGGTGACTTTTAAGCCTCAAAACTTGTGTGTCCCAACTCTTATAAATAGATGGCTTCTGGGCGTTATTCCAGAGAAGAATGACCCAGCAAAGTAATTTAAGTCCGTCTGACGCGAATGTTCTGTGAACGTTCACAGAAAGTTCATAGAGAACTTTCGATAAAATTGGATTATTGATAGTCTTATAACGTTCAGCGAAAGTTCCCTGAACGTCCGTCATATTTTAAGAACAACAATATTTTTTGCATTGATTTGCAAGATGATATGGGGATACTTCCTAATTTCAATAATTTTATTACAGCTTACATGATAATCATAATGTTAAATGTACGTTGCTCCTGTAGAAAGTTTTGTATAATTGTTCCTGATTTATTTTGCAATTCTTTCGTTTTAGAGGGAATCCCTGGCCGTTTATTAGATATTTACACTCAAACGTTTGCTGAAGGTCCAAATGAACCTTCCATGAACGTTCAGCGAACGTTTGCTGAACATTTGTTGTTTGCCGGGGAGCCTCGATCGATAAAAGAGGAAGTTGTGACGTTCAGAATTCGAAATAATAATTTTTGATTCCCAGAGTTGACTGTTAGTTGTAAAAGTGCCGCAAATACAAAAGTATTATTTTTATTTTTATTGTTATTAACTGCACTAATGTATCATTTCGTAATTTTTCACTGATTATCAGTGTGACTGATGCTTGGGGTGGTGACAGGATCGCTAGCCTGTCTAATGCAAATATTAATTTTATTTCTCTCATCATCCAAGCACCTCACACCAAAACGTATTAATAAGATCAATTTTTAACACTTATAGCAGTCTTTATCATCCAGTATTGGATTACCAACATTTTCATTTCATGTTACCATTTTTCAGGCTGCTTTCATGAGTATGTGCATACAAGGAATGTATGAGTATGTATGTCTATGTACATTCAAACCTGTTATAAGGGTCACCTCTATACATAGGCCATCCGTCTATAGTGGTCACCCTTGCAATGTCTATAATAGCATTTTCTATTGAATCAATTCTACATATGAAGGCCACCTGTCTATAGTGGTCAATTTATCTACCTCTCGTAGCCAACTGTTACATACAGGATTCACCTTTGTACAAAAAGGCCTACATGCAGGGTCCTACAAAATTTTCTCCTGAATTTTTTTGTTGACGTTTGACTCATAAACCATAAAATTATCAATTTTCTTCTGGATTTTTTGTTGACGTTTGACCCATAAATCGTAAAAATATCAATTTTCTTCTGAATTTTTTTGTTGACGTTTGACCCATAAATCATAAAAATATCAATTTTCTTCCGAATTTGCTCTAGCCTTCCGGGATCTAGGATCCTAGGATCCTCACTTTTGTCGGACTTGGCCTAGACGTTGTGATATTAACAGTACAGTGAAACCCGTACATAACCGCCAGCTACGAGAGGTAGATAAATTGACCATTATTGACAGGTGACTTTTATATACAGGTTTGATTCAATAGAAAATTCTATTTTAGACATTGCAAGAGTGACCATTATAGACAGGTGGCCGCTGTATAGAGGTGGACTTTATAACAGGTTTGACTGTATTGATATTGAAGGGTTACACTGTATGAAATCCACTTAAAATTGACTTGTATAATATCTCACCTTATACTTCCAAGCGTGAAGATACATTACTAATTCACTAGGAATCGGATCTTTCCATTTGACTTTGCAATCTTTGCAAGAAAAATCAACTGTATTATCTGAATTTGAATTTTCTTCATTAGATGCTGTATTAGGAGAATTTACTTTTTCATCAATGTCCTGCAATGGCACTGTACTTTGATTGCCACTATCAGCAGTTGTTTCTGACTTTGTTATTGATTCCTGTCTTTGATTTGATTTATTTTCTCCTTCGTCATCATTTGATAATTGTTCAGTAAGCTTATGTGGGTCATCATTCCATTGATTTTCTTTTCTGGATTTAACTAATCCTCTCAATACCTGAACAAAACAACAAAAAAACACATATAGGTATATAACAACAAAGTGATTTGTGTTTCTTTTCCTTAAGGTATCTATTTTGTATCTATGTATCTATCTAAAGGAGGATTAGCTCAGATGGCAGAGCATCCGAACTTCAGTCCGGATCATATCTGATCGACTACGGTTCAAATCCCCCTAAGGTCAACTCAGCCTTGACTTTATCTGAAACATCAAATGAGTACCATCTGAGGATGGCGGATGGAATGGTTCAGAGGGAATTGCATTGCGAGTAGCTGCGCCGCATCGTTGTGCATTGACAATCGAGTCCTATCTGCCATGAAATCTGTTGAAATTGATCTGCAGGGTCGCGGCTGAGATCAGTAAAGAGCATTTAAAATCATTGCTCTTAGCGAAAAGAGACACTCCTCTAGAAATAGAGGAGTGATACGGGTGCCTTCGGTAGAGAACACCGTCTACATTACTTACTTATCTATGTTGTGAACTGGTTTCAATCTACTCTGCCATTATCTACTCTTGTTGGATTGTGAGTATTAAACATGGCAATTAACCGATCAGATAGCTACGCATGTGAGAACAGTTCATAAAAATTAAACGGCCCACTTTATATGAATTGTTAACATTTCGTAAACAATTCACGAAAAAGTAAATGAAAAAAAGGTCATTAAACATTTAGGAACTGCTTGTAAGGTGTATAATTAGCAGTTCATCACAGGAATATGTTCACAAATTGTTCATGAACACACAAGGATATGTCCACAAACTGTTCATGAACACACAAGAATATGTTCACAAACTGTTCGTTCATGAAAACACAAGAATATGTTCACAAACTGTTCATGAACACACAAGAATGTGTTCACAAACTCACACAAGAATATGTTCACAAACTCATACAAGAATATGTTCACAAACTGTTCATGAACTCATTGATTTTATTTACAGGGGCAGAAAAACGTGACCCCAATCCAAAAATCCCAAAAATGCTGGACATGCTTGAAAAATTCTTCAATCCAAAGATATCAACTTTTCAATGTGAATTATTCAGAGCATTATTCACAAGACGAGATTATGAATAACAAAATTTCAAAGAACTGTTTTCGCATGGGTTGTTCAGTGTTTTCATGGCAAATTCTAACAATAACCTTTTCTATGAGATTTACCTTTATGGTGTACAAAAACTTTCTATAAAACTAGCACAACTTTTATAACCATTTATTCGACTTCCTTACTGATAAGTTATTGGTTTTGAAAGTTTCTGGTGAAATTAGAAATTCTCATTGGTGATGTCAAATTCAAATATAATCGATTGAGCCTTTGAATCTAGTTTTGCTTTGTGATTTGGCATCCTAACTCTAAAGGCAATCAGGTTGATCGAGTCAATTCTGTCATAATACAAAACCAGTTAAAGCTGCAATTGTTGAGCACACAATATTGATATCACAGCACAATCTAATTTTTTTTACCAAGCCTTTAAGTGTAAAACTTTTCAAGAAACCAAAAAACATATTGATTTACCTCATCCATAATAATGGTTGATCCACATTTTCCTTTCGATGATCCCCATGCGGTTGGATGATTATAGATAGGGTCGTTAACAATTGGAAATCCAATCCATTGTAAATGAACTCGTATTTGATGCATTCTTCCGGTGTATGGTATACCTAAGAAGGTTGAGAAAAAAATTATCATCAATTCTGATCTAAACTACAATAGAAAACAAAGTATAATATTTCAGTACTTAAGGGAGATATTGATTATTAGTTTGTTTTAAAAAATAACAAGGAACCAGCTTGTCAAAGAACTCTCTCTCTATCCTTCTCTTTCTTGCTCTAGATTGGTTATAGAATTTGAGGAATGGGAATTTTTTTTATATTTTTGGGATTTGACAAGATTACATCCATACTTACATCAGTTGGAACAACCATGATTCTTAAACCTCTGAAGTTTCTCAAAAGAGTAAAGAGTTTTGTGGCAAGAACCTTATTGTCAGCCAAACAATCAGCTGCTGTCCATTGCATTCTTTTTTAATGAAATAACGATAGAATTAGACAATTTCCAAACAAGAAGTTTATTCTCATTTAGGATGAAACCAGAACATTATATTTAAACAAGCAGCACCTCAGGAAGAGGATGTAACTACAGTCAAACATAAACATCATTGATGACCTTCTCTTTCAAATTCATACTTACATTTAACAAGACTTGTTTTTCCGTCAGTACTGATGCACTCAAAATCAGTTTTGCACGGTTTACCCTCTGGTCTTATATTGCATACTCCAATATTATGTGATACGACTTGAATAGGTTCATCAACTGTAACAGGGGCACTGAAAAGGGTAAGATATCATAAAGACGTTAAGTAATAGCACGGGAAAGGATAGACCAGTGGTGTGTTTTGCACCTGGTGGAATGCTGTTCCCTGTCTTTCAATTTCATTCAAAGTTCAGACTCTGGCAGTCATGCAAGTATATTGTTCGTCGGTTGACAAATGCTAAAAAAAGCTACTACCTTACCCTATTTGTGGTAAAATTATGAATCCTCCAAAAACATCTTCAAAAGTAATGTGGACGGTGTCGCCCTACCGAAGGCACTCGTACCACTTCACTATTTCTAGAAGAGTGGCTCTTTTCGCTAAGAACAATGATGTTAAACGCTGCTTAGATCTCAGCCGCGACACTGCAGATCAATTTCAACAGATTTCATGGCAGATAGGCCTTGATTGTCAGTGCGCAACGATGCGCCGCAGCTACTCACAATGCAATTTCTTCTGAACCATTCCATCCGCCATCCTTAGATGGTACTCATTTGATGTTTCAGATAAAGTCAAGGCTGAGTTGACCTGAGGGGGATTTGAACCACAGTCGATCAGATATGATACGATCTGAAGTTCGGTTGCTCTGCCAACTGAGCTAATCACCCCTCAAAAACATCTTGCAGGGGTGAACTATAAGCAGGTGGCCGCTGCATAGAAGTGACTGTTATAACAGGTTTGACTGCTATAATAATATCTTTAGGCGAACTCATTAAACTGTTCCACAAAAATATGTTTCTTCTGCAGGCTAGTGAGGGTTTTGAAAGGTTTGTATACAATTTATATTTATATGAGTGTGTTCCATACAGCTCTGTATTAAACTTGAAAAGATTTTTCAGTTTTATCAATTCAATTCAATAACTTTATTCGAGTGTCAATGTCTTTAGCTTTACAGAACTAATTGGGGACACTATAATATTTAAAATAAACAAATTTTTATATATATATATAACTGAGCAAAAAAAAAAAAAAAGAAAATAAATAAATAAATAAATAAATAAAGTAAATAACAACAATTAATTAAATTGATTAACAACTATAACAATCATAGTAAGCTTTTTTTAACTTGTGGACATAATCTACAGCAATCTGAGGTACCTGTATATGTTTCTTGCTTGTTACACATGGACTTTACTGTGCATCAATCCACTAATCGCTCAGCAGCACAACAGCAAATTTAGGATGCTAAAGCAATCTAATCTTAAATACAGTGAAACCTGTATATTAGATAAATTGACCATTATAGACAGGTGACCTTTATATACAGGCTTGATTCAATAGAAAATACTATTTTAGACATTGCAAGAATGACAGGGATGTTAAAGTTACTTTTTAAAAGTAGCTAGTTACAGTTACCGTTACTTGGGCGAGAAAGTAACTAGTTACTATCAGATGTTACTTTTCAGAAAAAGTAACGATTACAAGTTACAAGTTACTTTTAATTCGAAAGTAACTAGTTACAGTTACTTTCCCGTTACTTTTTCTAAATAAGTCCAAAAATATCCAACAGAAACAATGAGACATATATGAAGTATTCAAATAATGTTTCTGTATTTTAATTTGTTAATTAATCAAATGTTCTTGTTGACAATATAAATACGAAAACAGACACCCGACGACTATTTCACAGCGACGTCTTTTGCGTGTTTGAATGGTCTAGGCGATCCCCCTAATTTCCATAACAAAGAAAATCTCAAGTTACGCGCCATTAGTTCTATTTCAGGCTTGGTTGCTATGACAATTAATTGATCGAACAGACATATCAGACATGAAACGTTCGTTGAATCACTTGAATATATCATAAACTCGGACAAACAGATTGTATAACAGAATGTTACTTCCCTAAATGTAATTTTCTTGTTTGACATCCAAATTTATAACAGGATTTCCTGCAGTTGTTGGGAACTTTTTGTCTGTGTTTTTATTGTTCTTGGATGGTAACAATGAGAACAAAAGATTTTGACTAATTAAAACACAATAGCGATCGAGAAGCTGCTAACTTTCAGCACTCTTTTGTGAAAAAAGTAACGGAAGAAAGCGAAAATGCAGTGAAAAAGTAACGAGTAATCGTTACTTTATTTTTAATCCTAAATGTAACTAGTTACAAGTAGAAGTTACTTTTACATAAAAGTAACTAGTTACAAGTAGAAGTTACTAAAAAGTAACGATTACAAGTAACGTCGTTACTTTTGTAATCGTTACTAACATCCCTGAAGAATGACCACTATAGACAGGTGGCCGCTGTATAGAGGTGATCCGTACAACAGGTTTGACTGTAGATTCAATTTCCGAACTAATTACCTTGGAAATTCTCCTTCAACTTTACATATGTATTCTTTGTAAACTTTTCTTCCCCGCACAGCTTCTTCCAATTCCCTTGCTTTTGATGGATTGCTAGATAAGAAAGTTCAATCCTGTTTAATAATCAAGTTAATTTAGTAATTAGATAGATGCTGGTCATTTATATGGAATGAAGTTCATGAACGACGAGTGAGCTCATTCCTCAAACTGTTCAGTGTTCAGTATTCATGTATTTTTAATAATAAATAGTTGATGACATTTCCATGTGTGTTCATGAACCCGCTGTCGTCAATCATTGCTCTAGCACAAGTGACAACGGATGACAAAAGTGTGATGAATATCGAAGCCGTAACCTTGCGAAAAACAGTTCAGGAGTTCATGAACAGTCAATGAACTGTTCATGAAGGTTACATGGCCTCAATTTTCATGAAATGTTGATAAACCATGGATGGGTCTGGGTTAATCACGAAATAAAATGCTTTATTTCATTTGAAATAAAGCAATGGATGCTGGTAAACTTACCGTGCAAACATAAGAATTCCAGATGTTAATCGATCAATACGATGTACAGCTAAAATAAAAAATAAAAAATAAACTTTTTGAAAACAGTCCATGCGAAAAGCAGTTTAGGGGTTCATGAAAATTTCATGAACAGTTCATGAACGTTAAATGTCCTGAATTCTCATGAAATGTTCATTGACAATCTAGGACTTTTCATGAACTGTTTTACGCAGGGGAGAAAAACGTATAAGGCAACATCAGCACAAATGTAGGATTTGTTGTATGGTTTTTCTTTGAGCATTTCTCTTTTCCCTGTGATTCAAAGTTCATGAAAAGTCCATGAAAACAGGCAATTTATGATCAGTTCAAGAACTCTACAGGTTTTGTTCCCATGAGTTGTCACTCCACGTTGATTACAAACTGTTTGAAACATGTCAATGAAGTATTCACAAACTCTACTTTGTGTGGAATAAGTTTGAATAACTATGTGTTGAACCATTTATCTCGAATCCTTAACATCACAGTAATTTGGCCAAGGTGTTTGGCTAGTATGATTCACAGATCAAACAAACCACTCGATAAGCATAAACTCCTCATTAACTTTCCAAACCATTTAGCGGCGCATTGAAGCAAAGAAGGAACGGTATAGTCCTGAACTGCACTGATAAGTGGCTTAATTTAGCGTCCTAGGAAGTAGGAACTGACAGGGTCATGCTGTTACATGTGCTCAATTCAGCAGCAAGGCAGATTGCTTGTCTACAAGTAGACTTTGTGCCATTTAACAAAAGAGCTAAGCAGTGGGATTAAAATATAGTGTTTAACCTTAATAAAATTTCATTTAACTACAATTAATTAAATAGCTTACTGTGTAGGTTACATAAGTCATGTTCTCTGCCCAATAAGAAAACAATTGTATTATGCCTGTATCGACCACACGGATGAACCTAATGAAAAATAAAACTGCAATTATTTGTAGGCTTATTGGTGCAACCCTGCAGAACACTATTGGAATAATTCATATATATTAGCTACTGGGATTTGCTATCCTTATTCAAAAAAGCAAAATCAAATCAGTTTTAAAAGTATAGCATTCATCATCATCATCATTTATTGAGTTACCTATTAAGCCACCAGCTTGATGAAGGGCTCATACATAGTTATACAAATAATTAATAATAAAATAATTGGTCATACATACTATAACTTTAAATAAAATTTACAAGGTTTTTAAAAGCCGCACTGTCAGAGGTCTCCTTCATCGAGGATGGCATAGCATTTCATTTGTGAGCAACAGCGGTTTGGAAAGAGTGACGATGGCTGGATTGTATGTAGATATCATTGTTTGTGGAGGAGGGTGTTTTAGGCGGTGTATGGAGAAGAAAAGAAGGTGGATAGCAATGGAGGAGCCTGCTGAAATTTTATTTTGTGTGCTCAGGAAAGCTGATTGAATGTCACCCTGTCTTAATACCGAGCCAATCTAATTGACTAAGCATCGTTAAGACAGGGGTCCTGTAATTACACTGGAGCACTGTCCTTAGACCTCTGTTCTGGAGCTTCTGAAGACGTTCAAGGTGTTGAAGTCTACAAGTAGATTGCTAGTGGTTTGTTGAAATTAATCTGCTGTGCTGCGGCAGAGATCAATAAAGAGCTTTACGATCATTAGGCTACTCTTAGCGTAATGAGCGACTACTCTAGAAAATAAGGGTGGTACAGGCCCCTTCAGGAGGGTAATACTGTTTCTAATACTATACATCACACGAGTGAATATATGAATGCAAGTGCTTGCTATTAATTTTGATCAGGGTCAACACTTAAAGGGAAAAAATTGACCGGCAATCGATCTTGCTTTGAAACAATTGCTATACGCAGGCCTAATTTCTAATTAAAGACAACACCAAAAAAGACATGTTGTTAAAAAATGCTATAATACACTGAGCTCAATGGAATTATGTTCATTGTTAAAACTTTGATACTTATGAATTAGCATAAAATAGATGTCAACAATAAACATGGTGTTATTAACAATAAACATGCATGTGATCCTAAGTGCGTAGCGCTCCCGGTAATTTTTGCTCCTTCAAACAAATTGCATGCCTGTTATAGTATCCATGATATCGTTGATTTAAACCCAACAATGACACCATTTTTGTCAAATTCCTTGCAGTACCATTTTTAATTAGACTCAAAAGTAAAAAATAAATAAAACGAGTTACGCAACTTACAGTTTATTTAATTATAATTAGAACAATGCATAAAAAAGTAATCTGTATCATTGGATTGAATCGATTTAGCTTACTGGTATAGAAGATGGTTTGTTTACAATAACAACATCGTTGTCTTTATGAATAATTTCAATTCTATCAGGAATGACAGGTGGCTCATGTCTGAAAGCAGGAAAAACATAATTTATGACCTAGTGTACTGTCAACTCTAACAACAATCAACAATTATCAATGATGTGACGTGGTAGGGATAATAGGTCTGATCGAAGCTATTATTGCATCTTGACGTCACATCGAACCTATTATCCCAAGTTATGCCGTCACAGCATCAAACATTAGGAATTATCTGCATTCTATTAGTTAACATTGTAATGAATTTCGAAATCTCAATATTGTTCTCATATTTACACAAACAGAATATTGTAAACACAATTTTCAACTGGGATAGCTTGCTAATTGATTAGTACTCTGACGCATGTGCCTTCCCTTGAACCTTAGTGTGTTCCTGTCAGGGAATTACCCCCATAATCCCCAGCATCTACGATTGAACCATGCAGGAAAATCTCAAAAATTAGATTGGAAATGTCAACATTATTATAGTTGTTCAGTTTTCTGATCTGTAAGAAATTTCAAGTTATGGCCTCTTAAATTTCACTGAATCCCACTATGTAATCAATGCAGGCATTTAAACCTACGTCAAATATTAAGCCAAAATAATGTTAATTCATTTAATTATTTAATCATCAATTGATCAACCCAATCATGTTTTTAATCAACCAACGCTGTCATTGTCTGCGATGCTTGACGACCTACAATATCAGAAAGGTCTCTGATGAGTCCCTTGGAAGGGACGGAAGCATGACAGACCGGCCTTATAAATTGACTTAATCAATCGCATTGTTATTTAACAAGGATTGCGTATGTGATATGCATGTGATACGCACTTAGGTTGTCACCACCTATACTATCCGTTAGCGGGACTCCAGGAGCGATGCCTGGCGACATACAATATCAGAAAGTTGTCTGATGAGTCCATTGGGGTAGGGACAAAACATGTGTCAGACTAGCATCAAACAAATTTTATGGAGTTGAAATATTACACATGTATTCTGTTTCTTGATTCAAATTCATGTTTATTTTTATTTCTAGTGTTTTCACTAACTTACGGTTACCACAAGAATGTGACTTTATAGGTACAGTGAACCTGTATATAACAGCTATCTATGAGAGGTAGATAAATTGACCATTATAGACAGGTGGCCTTTATATACAGGTTCGATTCAATACAAAATACTATTTTAGACATTGCAAGAGTGACCACTATAGACAGGTGGCTGCTGTATAAAGGTGACCGTTATAACAGGTTTGACTGTATAGATGATGATAATGATCTGTTGTTTGTTAAAATAAACAGATGTTCACACGACAAGAAGATGATGATGAAAAATAACTGACGCAACCATGTGTCAATAAATAAATTTGCCTACCTATGAACCTGTGTTTCAATAAAGTCATTGCTTGTAAGAATTTTTGTCGGAGATACCTTTTTTCCATTAACTGTTAACAATTACAAAATAAATTCAAATTAAATTACAATATTCAAAAATTTAAAACTAACATCTGTGAAAATTCACGGTGGTATGTAAACTATGCCCTTGGAATGGCTATAGCCTCTATCTGGTGAAATAAGAAATTAGAAAAAATATAATATGTATCACACATTTTTTATTGTTTTAACAGGTTGAAATATCACAAAGCCTCTAGATTCAAAACACTTCAAAATTTCCAAAAAAATTATAACTAAATCTCAGTAAAGCAATTTCGATATTTTTCAACGTCTATAAAGGTATGATCTCAGAAACTTTATTATGGTATTCAAAAGTATAATTTATGAGTACCTATGATGAAAACTTGTAGTTGAGAGTGATAGTTTGGTTTCCATTACCATTGTGACAGATTGGTGTGTGGATAGATAGTCCCTGAGATATTCATCCCCCTTATCAGCAAAAAAACATTTGAATGTTGGAAAACTTTGTGGCACTAATTGCTTTTGAATATGCTTCTAGAAAAGCATCCTTGTCAGGGGGAATAATCCCCCTTTCTGTAGCACCTGCTAATAAAGCATTTCCATTTTTCCAGCAGGGAAAAGAAATTTTAATAAAGGAAGCCCTGAAGTCTTGTGCATCTAACAATTCACTTGAGCCTCCAAACTTTTACAAATGTAGTAAATATGAAGTAGTTAAGATTTTGAAGCGTATCCAACCTTTTCTAATGAAAAACGAATTTCAGAATCAAGGTTATTATAATTGCGAAGGTTGTTGGAATATTTAATTAATCATTTAAATTTCAATTTAAATTCAATGTTTTTACTTACTAAAATGTCCTCAGATTAAATGAAAATTTCACAATATTAATCGTTCTTAAATAGAGACAGCATTTGTGATTTTGTGCATATTCTTTTTCAATAATATATTATAAATCATTAACATACGTAATTACTATTTCCTATTCTTCTTCAGCTTTGAGCTTCTGACAAAGTTTATCGTCAAATTTTGAAGCAATAGTGTTTATCCTTGAACTTCCAGACACATCAAACTGCAGTTTGATTACAACGTCATGTTTTAGAATACCTTTTCAAGTACTTAAGTCTGGTTCATACGCCGTCCTATACATGTGCCAATCCAATTATGCTCTAACCAAAAGTCAAAGACGGACTTCAGAACGGCGTATGAAACGGAATAAGAACGCCTTCAGTAGCAAGATCGTGTTTAGGCGTTCTGAGCGTCTTATAACCTGTTGGGAACGACTCCATTAGGTGTGAATTCATGCATGAAATTTGTAGAACAGCGTTTGAAACCAAACTTTTTATTTAGTCTATCTGAAGGTGTTTTCAACAGAAAAAGGATCTGCACATGTACAGAAGGGCATATGAAACAGGCCTTGAAAAGGAATCAACTAACCTTTAATCCTGCCTTGTACTATTGCATTTTGCTAAATAAAATAAAGAAAAAACATTATGTTAGGTATAAATTAATTGAGAAAATGCTTAAATTGAAATAATAACAATTATCTCTCGCAAGTAGAAATTACATTGATCATTGAATTGAATTTATTGTTTTAATAGAAAGAGCGCATATCCAATTTTATGCCATAATTGTGCCTATAAAAAATCTCAATTACCAGTAGTATATTTGATTTTCCCAGTCTATAGAGACCACCTTCATGTGCCCCTGCAAAAATAGTTCAGGAGGCCATGAACAGTTCATGAACAGTAGTTGATCATGAAAGTTAAATGACTCCAAATTTTCATGAACTGTTCATGAACTTCTGACCTGTTTCCGCAGGGGTAGTAGCCATCTCTAAAAAATCACATAGTTGGGAAATCATAGCCTGGATCTTTATTTTGGACATAAAGATCCTATCCAGTCGAGTAACCTACAATCTGTACCTGTATCCAGATCACAAAATATCATCATATATTTTAGTGGGAATAAGTAACAATACAAATATTACAATATTTGATAAATGACTGAGAGTCACCACGTAAGCACAAGTGCTTGTTTATTGGAGAGGACATCAACAAATTTACATATAATTGAATACTACAACAAACATGTGTGCACCAATGAGGAATCGAGCACCAGCCTCGCGCACAGAGCGTGGATACCTGACACTGACCTATCAGTGCACATGTTTACTGTATCACATATCACGTATCAACTATATCACATATCACATCCACATACTGTCAGAATTTAAAGTTAACCGATGAATATTTAGTTACTTAATGTCCATATTTTTAAATTGAGTCAGCTATTAGGATCCATTCTGTTTTTACAAATACCGGTCAAATCGTGGGTCCAGCTAAATAAAGGATTCTGTGTCCTAGTCCAGGTAAATTCTTATAGCTGATAGCGAACACAGATTTATTTAGATTGAATATCTATACAGATAAAATTTATCACGTGACCAAACCCTAACCCTAATCACTAACACTAACCACGTGATCGAGTGAAACACGTGATCAAATTGCGATCCTCCTTGATCTAGTGTCGAGCCTTGTTTAGTGAGTTGGTTCGAGAGAGGCTGACCTTATTGCTTTTAGACTATTCCAACACATGTATGTGAGAGTGCTCAATATTTGTTAAGACAGAGCATAATATAGAATAGACACAAAAATGAGGAAAAAGCTTTTTCCTTTACTTGGAGTTTCACTCGTTTACTTTGCGTTCATCAGACTGTCTACTCCGTAGTAAGCCGTCTGATGAACGCAAAGTAAACGCTGAAACTCCGAGTAACAGAAGGGCTTTTGCCTCATCTTTGTGTCTATTCTATACAGATAATATTTATACAGATTGAATTAGATTTGACAAACGTTTTGATAAATCTTACATAATACTCTGGTGACTCCATTCGAAATTCAGTTTTATAAACTTCAAATATTGATCTACCAATCCAACGGCCTTTGCAATGAGCAGCAAACGTGAAATAATACGGTGTCACATGACGAAGACCTGAATGAAATTTATAACGAAAATATTTAAAAAGTATAAAGTAATGTCATTTAAGCCATAAGAACCTAGCATGATCTATTTCATGTTAAAGTATTCTTTGTTTGCAATTACAGTCAAACCTGTTATGACGATCACCCCTATACAGTGGCCACCTGTCTATAGTGGTCACTCTTGCAATGTCTAAAATAGCATTTTCTGTTGAATAAAACCTGTATATAAAGGCCACATGTCTATAGTGGTCAATTGATCTACCTCTCGTAGCTGGCCGCTATATACAGGTTTTTTCACTGTATTTTGAATTTCATTCCATACAAAAAATAACAAGAAATCATGTATGAACTATTTGAGTGAACTATTTCTTTTTTTCTTTTTATTCTTTGTTCATTGATTATCTTTGATTCACGTATTTAATTTATAACAATTAACATTCAAATTTTCCAAGTATCCCCCTCTGGTGTACAGATAAAGTGTGGAGCACTACGGGGGTGGCATAATGGACTGTTCATGAACTATTCATGAATTGTTCATGAACGCCTGAACTGTTTTTCATAGAGAGAACATGCTTAACTGAAGGATTCTCATTATAAATGACGATTGATCGATTGAATACGAGAGTTTGTTTAGACAATAGAAACTAGAAATCAGTTATAGCCTTCAAAAAGGTGGAGATTAACATGTTATATTTTTGTGAATATTTAGCTCTACAGAAAACGAGAAAGATTTTTAGGGATGCTGATTTCTTGTCATAAGAAGGCTGTGAAATGCTATGTTTGCTTTGAAACACTCTAAAAAGTTTCATGAAAATGCTACAACAAGAACAAGAATTAATTTAAATGCAGATATTTGATAATTTAACTTAAAATTTCATACAAAAAATGCATAAACAATTTAGTGGAAATATTCCTAAAACCATATAAAAGAATCAATATTTGTGCGTTGAGAACTGTTCAAATCAATGTTTGTACAAATGAATTATTTAAATTCAAACAAAACCTATACCTGCAATACAACATGGGAAACAACCCGAAAATGAAAAAGTTCATTAAGTCCAATTGAACTGAACTGTTCTGAATTGAATCTCATGAACTGTTCACGAACTGATCATAGACAGACAGCCCATGAATTTTACGAACATTAAAGTTTATATATCACTTTTTGGGAAACAGCGGATTTAGATAGAATTATTTTTCTATTCATTCATAGGCATACATGTCATTGTTGCGATTGTCATCACAGCGTGACTCTTTCCCTGAAAAACAATAGGCTTGGACATAGTATTTACCACAACCCCTGCAAACACAGTTCAGGAGTTCATGAACAGTTCATGAACGTTAAATGGCTCCAATTTTCCTGAACAGTTCATGAATTGTTCATGAACTACTCATGAACAGTTCATGAACCCTCACAGACAGTTCATGAACAGTTCATGAATAGTTCATGGAAATTTGGGGCCATTTAACGTTCATGAACTGTTCATGAACTTCTGAACTGTTTTCGCAGGGGAAGAGAGTTTGACTGTGATGTTTGGCCGATATCACTGCATTTATATCAATCAAGACGGATCTTGAAATTTGATGAGAATGACAATAGTAGCTTAGGTCTACTGTCTTTGTTTTCACGTCTCTTACCTCAAGTACAGTGTAATGTCATTAATATCGCTGTCCTGGTGAAGTCAAAACTTGTAATAATAAAAGGGTTGTGATATTAGCCGGAGTGAAATAGTTGAGTTTAAGAGAAAATGGTTCTGAGAAATTTGTGATATTAAGCGCCCCTGAAAAAAACAGTCCAGGAGTTCATGAATGTTAAATGGCCCAAATTTTCAATAATTTTCATGAACTTGCTCGTGAAGTTTTCATGGCATTTCATAAACTGCTTATAAAAAATTAATGAATACCAATGAAAAGTTGGTAAAAACGGCATAATTTTACATTCATGATCATTTGAGGTAATTTAACGTTCACAAACAGTTCAATGTAGCACACCGTTAATGAATTCATGAGTTATTTATGGCAAAGGCGGGATATGATAAATAATAGTATGGATAATTATATAATAACACTGGGGTAGGCCTACACTGTGATAGTAAATAGTTTTAAAAATCGTACCATCAGCAAAATAGTATGTTGTTTCTTTAAACATATTTTCATCAAAACCTGCAAGTCGCCGTTTCTTTGGAATCCAAGACTGAAAACAGAACAACAAATGGATATAGGCCTAAGCAATTAAAGACTAGGATAGCGTATGTTAAAGTAGGGTCATTGAGTTATTCAAGGACATGGTCTACTACTGTCTACTACAAGGCAGCATTCACACAAAAATTAATCGAAAGAAATAGGCCAAATATGCCACCACCTTCAAGCACAGTCATGTAACAAATACAATAGAGGTTTATTGATGTCATGATTTTGCACGAGAAACCAATTATCATCAAAGTGTAGGTCAACTAATTCAATGCGGAGGTCAATCGCCTCTTAATAAAGAAAATTACCAAAGAAGAATAATCAAATAGAGTCAAACCTGTTATAAAGGTCATGCTCGCTCTACGCTTTCGAAAGCGGCGGTCGCATTGTCTTAGCGCTCCGTGAGTTTACTAATTTTGAGCTTTATTAAGTAATTTTAAGTGATTTTAAGATTTTATATTTATATTTTTAATTACATTTTATTATTATTTAAATGATCTTTTACTCTCTATATGTTTTTAATAGTTTTTATCGCTGCATGAATGAAATCTAATTCTTGATTTCAATTATTTTATTTTTACCTGGAGATTTGGCACTTTGCTTTGTTTTGCTGATAAAAATGGTTTTACTCACATACAGCAGAGATGAAATTTTGCTGCTACGCCACAATGATACACCATATATTCAAACTATTAATGACTTATGCAAAAAAAGGAAGAGATCAAGAAGAAAACGAGGAGGCAAGAAAGTAAAGATTTATAGATTTTTACAACGGATCAGAAAATCTAGCAGCGTTAGTAATTTCATCAATGACCAATCAACAAAAGAAATTGATCGCTATGAAACAAATGAAACTCTTCATGTGCAAAATTGTATTGATGTGATTTCAAACGTTAGACATAAGAAAAATAAGAACAACCTCTTTTCTCAACCAACCAATGCAAATATCAACATATCACTTGGGGCTATAAGTGTTGATGCATCAGCCAGCCATATTGAAAATAGTAATCAAAACTTTCAATTTGCATGTGTCAATGCACGCTCAGTTCGAAATAAACTTCCCAACATTATTGACCACATCATTGACTCAAAGATTGATGTCTGCACCATCACAGAAACATGGCTACAAGAGAGAGACTCTGTCAGTGTTGCAGCACTATCTCCACCCGGATATATGTTCCAACATTTTCCAAGACAGACCAATCGAGCGGGTGGGGGTACTGGAGTGATGTATAGAGATACAATAAATATTAAAAAGATCGATGCAAATGAAACTCAATCTTTTGAATATTCTGAATGGAATTTCACACTTAAAAACCAAACTATCAAATTAGTTATCATTTATCGACCTCCGTCTTCAGTAAATCATTCTGCTTCATCTGTAAAGTTTATAAGTGAATTTTCATCCTATCTTGAAAACATAGTTATGTCCTCAGAAAGCCTGCTAATTACTGGTGATTTCAACTTTCATGTTGACGATTTAAAAAACAACAGTGACGCAAGACGTTTTGATGAACTCCTTCAGACTTTCGGACTTATGCAACATGTCAACTTTGCAACCCATTCTTCTGGACATTGGCTTGATCTACTTATTACAAGGTCAAGTAACGATCTGATTTTATCTTCAATTCGACCAACCCTGACCTTATCGGATCATTCATTTGTTGAGTGTGAGCTTGACATTCATCGTCCACACTTAATGAAAAAAGAAATAAAATATCGGAAATTAAAGCAGATAAACCACGCCAGGTTCAAAACTGATATCACCTCATCAGCATTGTACAAAAACTTATCCGATAATATCAACGAACTTTCATGTTGCTACAATAGCACGTTATCACAAATACTGCAAGAGCATGCTCCTCTCAAAACACAAACTATGGTCATCAGACCCAGGGTACCGTGGCATACTGATGAATTGAAACAATTGAAACGAAAACGTAGAAAACTCGAGAAAATAATGCTAAAGTCACATATGCCAGAAGATCGGAGTAATTACATTGAAGTTAGAGATCAGTACAGCTATATCCTACAAAAATCGAAATGTAACTACTACACACATATGATTGACAAATGCTCAGGAAATTCCAAGAAATTATTCCAGGTTATCAACTCATTAACAAAGGAGCCACAGGAAAACACAATGCCCAACACAAAGACCCATTTATTTTGGCAAATGACTTTGGGAATTTCTTTTGTCAAAAAATCGAGACTATTAAAACAACTATAAAAGAAATGAATGTTCAACCGTCAGTACTGGAACCCCGTGATGTCAGCGTGAAACTAACAGCATTTTCACCGATTAGCATTGAAGAAGTACTGAAAATTATACATGGGTCAAGCAATGCATCATGTCACTTGGATCCTTTGCCAACGTCACTATTAAAGATATGTGCTGATGAATTAGCACCATTTATCACAAAAATGATCAATATGTCATTCAAAGAAGGCACAGTTCCAGATAACTGGAAAACATCACTAGTATTGCCATTATTGAAAAAGCTTGGACTTGAGAAAATTTTAACCAACTATCGACCGATCAGTAACCTACCTTTCATTGGAAAGGCTGCTGAAAAGGCCGCCATCATTCAACTACTGCCACACTGCAACTCAAATGCACCTCTTCCTATTGGTCAATCATCATACCGCCAATACTACTCAACAGAAACTGCGTTGTTAAAAGTAATGAATGACGTTTTGATGAATTGCGATAAACAAGAAGTTACTTTACTTGTCATGTTGGACCTCAGCGCTGCCTTTGATACCATCGACCATCAATTACTTATTGACATTCTTCAAAAAGACTTTGGTGTCACAGATAATGAGCAGAAATGGATAGAATCATACCTATCGAACAGGCATCAGCACGTTACTGTTGGAGACAAGAAATCTACATCATTCAAAATGTCATCTGGTGTACCACAGGGAAGCTGTTTGGGGCCAATTCTATTCCTATTATATACATCTGGCCTTTTTAGAACTGTCTCAAAACATCTTCCTACCATCCATGGATATGCTGATGACACCCAGCTCTATCTTTCATTTAAGCCTTCACCAGCAGCTGAAATGTCAGCCCTACGAATAATGGAGAATTGTATTACTGATGTGCGCCAATGGATGACGAGCCATTCTCTTCTTGTCAACGAGAGTAAGACGGATTTTATTGTTATTGGATCTCGGCAGCAATTAGCAAAGCTATCCATTAACAAATTGAACGTTGGAAATGCTAACATCACGCCTGTAAGCCATGTGAAAAATCTCGGAGCTTGGTTTGATCAAAATGCCACAATGAAAATCCACATAGGGAAAGTATGTTCCAGAGCCTTCAGGGGATTATATAACATCAAACAAATTAGAAAGTTTTTGACAAAATCATCTGTACAAGTACTAATCCATGCCTTTGTAACTTCCCATTTGGACTATTGTAATTCCCTTCTTTACGGCCTACCCTTATCCGAATATCACAGATTGCAAAAAGTACTTAATGCTGCTGCCCGTATTGTGTCTAATAAAGCCAAATTTGATCACATCACACCAGTTATGATAGAGCTCCATTGGCTACCTGTCAAAGATCGTATTACATTCAAAATTGCTCTCATAGTGTATAAAGCTTTACATGGAAATGCACCAACGTACATCAAACAACTTTTAGTAGAGCAAAAAAGCCTTACCTCCAAATATCAGTTCAGATCTGCTTGTAGCAATTTATTGACCATTCCTAGAACACAATGCAAGACATACGGAGACCGTGCCTTTGCAGTAGCAGGACCAACAGTGTGGAACTCTCTCCCTGGATATATCAGAAATGCTCAAAATTTGGACAACTTCAAGCGGAATTTAAAAACACACTTATTCAATATTGCATATTTTACACGATAAGGACTTTTAAATAATATAATATTGAGTTTAAATTTTTAACTTTTTAATTTTTAAACATTGAACATTTTAAAGATAAACATTTTAACATTGAACATTTTGAACATAAACATTTTAACATTTTAAATTTTACTAGGTATTTGCATGATTCTTTTTATAATTTATCGAAACCTTAATACTCTTGTAAAGCGCTTTAGAATATATTCCTTATAGTTTAAGCGCTATATAAAACTAAATTTATTATTATTATTATTATTAAAGGTCACCTCTATACAACCTGTCTAAAGTGGTCACTTTTGCAATGTCTAAAATAGTATTTTCTATTGAATCAAACCTGTATATAAAGGTCACCTGTCTAAAGTGGTCAATTTATCTACCTCTCATAGTTGGCCGATATATACAGGTTTCACTGTATTTAGAACGGTAAGTGTAGTGCCTCCTTTTTATAGTGATAGACTAAGTATGAGATAGAGGCATCGGAGGGCAGACCGGAAGATGATGGCGATCTGTGAATGATATGATTATGTTTATCTGACTAAATCTATTGCATCCTTGTTTATTATTGATTGAGCTGCAGGCTCAACATTGGCACAGTTGATAGGATCATTGTATGGTTCTTTTTTTTGTTATTTCGTTTATTAATCCAATTGATGATTGGATAAAGATGGCTGCTTTTCGTGGACGTTTGCCTCTTGTTTTCGAGCCAACACAACACAATGCATATGACAAATTTGTGAAATGGCGCTCATGTTATGAAAATTATATGTTAGCATCTGACCTAGACTTGAAAAGTCCTGCAAAACAGCTGGCAATCCTCTACAACGTAGCAGGTGAAGATTTCAGGCAGTTTGTTAAAGCAAACTGTAAATTTGATGCTGTCACAGTAGAGACTGTTGGTAATGTGTTGGGATCACTTGAAGTATTGTTAAAACCTCATCGTCATCATTTACAATACAGGTGTAAACTGTTAGATCTGAAACAGGGTCCTGAACAGCCAATTCATGAGTATGTACGAGTTACGTTTATTGTATAGTGAAACAGGATATACAGATTTAAATTTGAAAGGAGAGTTATTAGTTCGAGACCTATTAATACGCGGCATCAGAAATGATGAAGCCAAAAGATTGATTATGCAGCAAAACACTGATACACTAACTGTTGGAGACTGCATTAAACTAATATCATCGTTTGAAGCAGCTGTCACGCCTGTGATTACTACTGATACTCATATTGCTACACTTAATTCAATACAAGACTGCAAATACTGTGGTAGGTCTCACTTAAGAGGAAAATGTCCAGCATATGGTCGCAAATGTAATGGTTGTGGTGGTAAAAATCACTTTGAAGCAAAATGCTCAGCAAGGAAGGGAAATAAATCTACCAAAACTAAACCTAAAACAAGCCGTGCCGCAGCAGTTGTTTCTGACCCCCCAAGCACTGATGATGATAGTGACGATGCTGGGTATGCTGTAGAAGATTTAATTGATTCTGGTTGTGCTCTTGATTCAAAGAAAGTGGGAAAGAGAATGTTTGTTACATTATATTCGAAAGGGAGACCATTAAAGTTTTTGATTGATCCAGGTGCTACATCTACAATGGTCCCTAATGAGTATTTAAAGTTAGCAAAGCATTACAAAGAGGTAGAGAACAGCTATGTTAAGCCGTGGAATGTGGAATAGCAAAAGAATACGTATTTTAGCTGAAGGTACATTAAAGATCTCAGCTACAAACAATCACATACCTATCAGTATTAAAGCAAAAAGTATCAGTGATTTAATGTGTCCGCTCTTGTCGTACGGAGATTATTTAGACCTAGGAGGTGAGCCGATTGCTCTTCCTTCTGAGTTTGAAACTGAAGTAAATGACTTGAATGTACTAGGGACAATTGGTAAGGCAACAATGGAGATCAAACCTGATGCTAAGCCTACAGTGCAAGGTGCAAGAAAGCTAGCCTTCAGATTGCTTGACCCAGTAGGGAAAGAACTTGATCAAATGGTAAAAAAGGCATAATAGAACGCGTAACAAAACATACAGAGTGGTTGTCACCCATAGTAGTCGCCTGGCGCAAAAATGGAAATCCTAGAATCTGCGGAGATTTCCGTCGCCTGAATGAGTCTACAGTAAGGGAAAGGTTTGTTATTCCGACTGCAGATGCTTTATTTTCTAAGCTACATGGAGCCAAATTTTTTTCAACGTTCGGACCTAGAATCAGGATTCAATCAAATATTACTTGATGAAAAGTCCCGGGACCTCACTACTATTGCTACTCACCGCGGAAATTACCGCTACTTACGATTACCATTTGGAGTGCGTTCTGCTCCAGAAATCTTTCAGCGGACTATGACAGATCACTTGTCTGATTTAACTGGATGTTCTGTGTATGTTGACAACATTTTGGTATATGGAGCAACCCTTGAAGAGCACAATCAGCGTCTGGATGCCATTCTTACTGGGCTCAAAGAGATTGGAGCTAAGTTAAATAAAGAGAAATGTCAATTTGCTAAAACGCAATTGTGCTATTTAGGACATATTATTTCTGAAACTGGTTTGGCTCCTGACACTGCAAAGATTACAGCGGCTTTGGAATTGTCTCCGCCTACCACTGTGGCAGAAGCACGACGCATGCTTGGCATGGTAAATTATCTGCAAAAGTTTTTACCTGACTTATCGTCCCGTGTTAAGGCGATCCGCGACATTTTAAAAGGACAATTTGATGCAATTGCTATTGAACAGTCTTGGGACGATGTCGAGGCTGCATTACGACAAGCTGCAGCTAAATCATTTACATTTTATGATCCAGAATTTCAAACGGCAGTGCTATCAGATGCAAGTCCTTACGGGCTTGGAGCCTGCCTTATGCAATACTCTAACGGACAATGGAGGCCTGTCTTGACGGCAAGCCGTTCTCTTACTGTAACTGAAAGTAAGTATTCCCAAATGGAGCGGGAATTATTGGCAATAGTTTTCGGTGCCAATCGGTTTAGACAATTTATCATTGGAGGTCCAATCGAATTCTGGACTGACCACAAGCCATTAGAGAACATATGGATTAAAGCATTTGATGATATTCCACCTCGTCTGCAGCGCATGTTACTACGATTAGCACCTTACGGTGGTGTAATTAAATATCATCCAGCACGTGAAAGCTGTAATCAGTTACCAGACACATTATCACGAGCACCGTCTGCTGAAGCTGAAGAAGAAATCAAGGAAAATGAATATGAGCAGATTGCTGCAGTAGCGTTAGAGTCTGCTAAAACATTGCTATATCCATCTTTTGTGACTCTTGAAGATGTTGCTCTAGAAACTGCTGCAAGTAATGCATTAACACAGCTTATTGAAGCAGTCGAGACCAGCAATTGGTCCAATTTACCAGAACATTTTGATAAATATTTTAAAGAAAGATATAATCTGTTTGTTTTAGCAAAACCGCGGCTATTATTGCGCGGTAACCAAATCGTAATTCCCTCTTCATTACAGGAGAAACTAATAAAAATGGCTCACGATAGTCATCTCGGAGTTAAAGGGACAATATCACAGTTAAGCTCCATATGGTGGCCTAGCATTGGTACCGATGCCAAAGCAGCTGTTGAAAGGTGAGAATTCTGCAAGGAAACAGAGGAAAGACTGCCAAATTTGGAATTACAACCTTCTGGGGTGCTTCCTCCATGGCACACGGTAGCTGCAGACATCTTTCATGTGAATCGGAAAGCATATCTCTCTGTAGTAGACTATGGATTCGGGTATCCAGATGTGTTCCCACTGACTCGAGAAAAATCTGAAGAAATCACAGACGCTTTGGAATTTGTACGTTGTGAAAGAGGACCACCAAGTGAGATAATGACGGACAATGGCCCTCAATTTACAAGTGATGAGTTTAAGTCTTTTTGCAAGTGTTGGGGAATTCGTATTCGACATTCAGCACCACAATATGCAAGGTCGAACGGAATGGTGGAACACTTCCACAGAACATTTAAACGACGATGGCATAGAAGCGATGAATTGCCCGAGAGACAGCGTCTAAGAAAAGTTTTGTATATCTTTCGTTCATCACACCATCGCATGATTGGGACAAGTCCATTACATGCTCTGACAGGAAGAAAGCCTATTACACCGATTCCAGCTTTATCTTCGTCAAAACCAATTAATGTAAACCATCAAATTCAGTCTAAAATGATTATGAAACATATCATAAGAAAAACAATGTTGCATCACTTCCAATACAAAATATTGGTGAGCGAGTGGCAATACGATCAGATCGACGGCCAGTTCCTGGGGAGGTTATTTCTGCTACAGCAAGAAGAATTGAAGTAGCTACTGAGTCAGGTGGTAGAAGTCTGATTAGAGCACGTTCACAAGTGGTAGCACCAGCTCGCAATGCATTTAACACTGAGAATACCTCAAATGATTCCACTGTAACTCGAACAGGACGTGTTATCAAGAAACCTGTTATATTTGATCCGTCTGATCCTACAACGCATTAACTTTGATTACCCAATGTAATTTCGCCATTTGATTTTATTGACTCTATTGACGTTATTGCTAATTCGTTGATGTTATATTTCTATAGTAGCTTTACATAGATTTGTTATATTTCGTTTGTTCTAATTATAAGAATTGGCAGGTGTAGTGCCTCCTTTTTATAGTGATAGACTAAGTATGAGATAGAGGCATCGGGAGGGCAGACCGGAAGATGATGGCGGTCTGTTAATGATATGATTATGTTTATCTGACTAAATCTATTGCATCCTTGTTTATTATTGATTGAGCTGCAGGCTCAACAGGTAAGTAGGTCTACTGTTTTTTCTGCAAAGGAAGAACAACAATTGTTCTTAATTATCATTTTGTTTACGGTCAAGAAATGTATTTTAAACTTCAATTTTTATGGAACTCTCAAACATGCGGCGATATCGTAACAATTTCCAAAAGTTAACATTACAATATCACTTTGTTTTTGAGACGATACTTATCGAAGTTGAAATGACATTAAAGAGCTGTAAATCGAATTCATTAATCAATTACAACTATACCATTAAATCTCCCAGCAGACACACCAACGTTGGAGCAACGTTGTTCCAACGTTGGTTGGTTGGTTGAGGTTGGATTGGAATATCCAACATTGCTCCAACGTTGTTTCGCCAACAGAAGTCCAACGGTGCAGAAGAATGATTGGATTTATGTTGGATAACAACGAAGATCCAACGGTGTAGTAAATAAGGTTGGATCGACATAAGAAAACCGACAAATGCCCAACCACACCTCTAAAAATATCATGAGAGTCAAAGATGAGTTTCATTTTTAAATTTATTTTGCATTATATAAGGACTTACATAAGGATAATTATCCTTAAGGAAACAGAATATTCCAACGTTAAATGGCAAAGTTTTGAAATTAATAAAAACAATTCCTCACCGAACACCTGTATGAAAATAAAATCATCATTTTTGTCTCTTCTTCTGTTTATTATAGTAAATCAGAATAAATGCGTAATTTTTATATGAGATGGTTGCTAAAATACACTCGTATATGGACTCGAGGGACCGAGGGTCACTGAATCATATCCTATAAATTATAATTCAAACCTCAATTCAATAGTTTCATGATAGATAGTGAAAATATGTGCATATCCATTCCTAGTACCATCGCGAATTTTGATACTGCAACTTCTTTTCATGATCATCATCAGACCAGATGCACACTATATGCCTGAAATATGGAAATTTCTCAATAAAGGCGTCACAGAAGAGAGAAAACGATATTAGTTTTCTATAGACAATGACGATGCTGAGAGTTGGCTAGCCTGTCTGCGAAGATCACTAAACCATTATCACTAAAATGACGGACACTTTTCTATTCTCAGTACGGCCATAAATTTCTCCGCTACGCTCATGGTTCTCTGTCCGATGAGTGCCCTCGCGCGAAACTGCCGGAGTAATGGAAAAAAGCCTCTTTCGTGATTGATTACTGTAATTATATATGTAACTCTGCCAACCAGCATTGAATACTACAGTGGTAAAAAGCTATATCATTTTTTTTTATATATATTTAGATTTTCAGCTTTCAATGAATGAATTTATTATCTCTTTTGAATGATCATCGTTATTATTACAGTAATAAAGGTATCATATATTTATATATAGTCGCCAAGTGAAACCGCCAAAATTTCAAAATTATAATATATTTATATATATATTATATACGTAAAATATGCCAAATAGGTATGTTTAAGTATTGCACTGCAAAGTTTCGTCTTATTAAATTTGAATCAAACAGCCCTGTATAAGCATTACATAGTCAATTGAAATATAATAGTAATCTAAACCCGGCCGTAGCTGCATGCATGCTTCTGACCAGGGAGTATTTGCAAATGATCGAAAAAAGGGCATGGCATTTGCATGAGCTTCAGTACTGTAAGTCTCCAATACTTCCAAAGTAACACGGAATCCGACTAAAGTTATCTATTGGGTGTTCCACACCCTCACACCTCCCACGACTTATGTGCTCGAATCCATATCCACATTGCTCATTGATGAAATTAGCAACTTGCAATGTTCAGCAAAGGCTCATAATTACAAATTGAATTTTTCAGGGCATGATTTTCGTCAGACTAGCAAGAAAAGGTCTTACGTTTTGACAAAATAAGTCCAATCATAGGCGGTACAAACTTCACATGAACAATGTAGTAAAATGTTATTTTGCAATCAATTAATTCAAATTAACTAAATATTTTGTACGGTTTTTCGAATCATGCTTGATTGGTACAGAGAAATTTTTTCATTAATTATTACCCTCCGAATAATTTGACTGTAAATTGTCTGTAATGATGTGAGTAGCTGCGGCGCATCGTTGCGCATTGACAATCAAGACCTGTCTGCCATGAAATCTGTTGAAATTGATCTGCAGTGTCGCGGCTGAGATCAACAAGGAGCGTTTAAATCATTGCTCTCAGCGAAAAAAGCCACTCATCTAGAAATAGAGGAGGGGTAGGGGTGCCTTCGGTAGGGCAACACCTTCTACATTACTTATTTTTAATGATTGAAAATGCGACTTTTTCAAAATGCCGGATTTATGAAGGGAATATACTATCTAGGCCTTTGGATTGTTGACTGGATTTATTTGAAATTGATTATTAATGGATATATATATGGATGGCAAATTTCTGTCAATGATCAGGTTTAAGGTTTGATAGGCCAGCCTCCTAATGTTGAATTGTCTCATTGGAAATCAACCAGAAAGTATCCTTATCCTTAGTTCTAGTCTATTTTCAACATTTGTAGGCCTAGTAATATGTCTGTGAATTCCTTCGTTTTAAGGCTACATGCAATTGAATTTTAATTGAACATTAGCTTTCTTTGAAACTTTTTACTTTTAATTGAACAGCTTAGAATTATGAAAATAAAGTAAAATTTATACCTGCTAAGATAGAAAAGGTTCCTATTTCGAAAGTATAAATGCAAGCCAATGGCTATAGAATGTAAAGGCGTTTGGAAAAATTATATTCAGTAATCAAATGTTTACCAAAATCCTCCATTAACCGTAGCTAATCCTACGGAAATAATGCAAATTTCTGCTCATTTAGCAGTTCATGCATCGGAGTGATCAATCTTGAATATTATGAGATTAAGAATACACACATAGTTAATATAAATATAAATATCTAGACTAATTCTTATTACATATTTTGCAATCATTTAAAAGCGAGCAGCGTCCTTCGTCCTTCAGTCCTTATCATACACAGTATAGCGAAGGAACACGAATCTCATCAGTGATTTACGATAACGAGTGTTTGCTCTTTAATTAATAACGTTTTTGTTTTCAACAGTATCGATTTTGAGTGAATTAATTTTTAGTCGAAATTTAAAACGTATCACACAAGCTACAAGAATTGAAAGAAGAATTTCAATACTGAAAGGTGAGAGCTACTTCGAAATTTATGTATGTTTCATTATGTAGCCTAGATATATTACTGCATGTTTGTAGTGACCAAATATATAGCTGTTATCAAAGTGTACTTGTTTCCTTTCCTATAATCCAATCTCACAGCATCTAGCTAGTAATTGATTCTCTAGCTATAAAAATGACCTTGACAGCTGGACTGGTCACTAATAATTGTTAGGCAATATCATATCACATGTGATATGATGTTCATGTTTGATAATTATATAGAATTCTGTACATAGTCTATCCATCTGTTCTTGATAATTTGGTTTTCCAGTATCAAAGTTTTCTTCGCATATATTGTATTTCAAATTATGAACTTGAAATCACATTATGCAGGTTTGAAGCAGTATTCACTATCTTATATAGAAATAGGGCCACCCTCTATATTTTCAAAAATAGTGCAGCATATTATTGGGAATTTTGTTGTTATAGGGCCTATACAGTGGGAAATAAATAAGGTCTATTTATGTCGCATGTGGTTGTGTCAATACCTCTTAATCTCTTAATCTCTATGTTGCCATGGCAGATAAAACTTTCTATTAGAGTACATTGTGTGCAATAGCTGGAAAAACATCATCACATTTAAACTTTACTTTAATTACTTTTGCCTCGATAAATGAAATTTAAGAACATTTAACATAATGAAGTGTTTGAAAAAATATTGATTAGTTTTAAAATTTGGGGGGTATTTTGCCCCTTAAAATTTACTGATTTCTGTATTTTAATACAGTACTTCAAATGCTTTTATCTCAAACTGTTTAGTAGGCTATTACTTCATTAAAACATGTAAATCATTTATAGATCTGTAGGCCTAATTGTGTATTCCCTCCAAAAATGATTGTTTCCCAACATGCAGGCCTATTATTATTCAAATAGCTGGAGTAGGGAAAATTGTGCCATGTGGATTCAAAGAACCCGGTTTATTTCCAATCGAATTCATCCTTTTGAATAATATTTATGATCAAGTCGGAAGCTTCTTTAGTCAATTTGTCAAGTGCAGTTATCAGTAGAGTTAATGGACACAGTCTGCTAATTTTGTAGCCAGGAATATTAATGAATAACATTTGGGTTAAGTGTTAATTAAACACTTTCAAATCAAATGCTACATGCCTTATATTTTAAATCTGCTCTTGACGCTTCAGCTACAAAGATATATGCCAAAATTGGCAAGTGTTGTTAGAGAGTGACCTCTGCATGTCCAGTACTCTCTATTGTATTTTGAAATTAGCACTGTTAATGCACTTGGGGGATGTTTGTTCTTCGCTGTTGAAAGTTTCCAATGGGAATTTGAATCGCTCAAAATAGACCTCAAGGCATAATTTGAAGCATAACTTTGCTTTTTCTAAATGTAAAGGAGAGATTATTTATGAATAAAATAATCCCTACTAGCTGTAGGTAAAGGTTTGTCTAATTATTTTTATTGGTTGATTTTGCTAGTCCAATAGCGTGATGAAATGGACAGAGCAGCAGAAATCAATTGGCCAGTCGAGATGGATGCAACGTTTTCATCCATTGTATCTGACTTTGGTTGTTTTGATCATCCAAAATCACGAATGTCAGATGACTTTGCAGATCGTTGGTGTTTTGCCATCCGTGATAAGATGATAGAAGAATTTGAGGAACAGTTAGGTCCCAAATTTCCAGTATTCTTGCCAATCAATGTTATTTTATCTGAAGAAGAGGAAGAAAAATGGCTGGAAGAGGTAAAGAAGCACAGAAGGAAGATGGTAAATGGTTATAAAATGATCAAAACAAAGTTTCTTGAGGCTGAAAGGAAAGCAATCTTCAGACCACCATCCCCAGATAATGATTCGTTCTGGAACCCATCTGGCTTCACACAGCCATCCGGCTTCACACAGCCACAAGAAAGCCCTTGTGTTGTGTGGAATATTGACCTACAACTCATCAAAGACGACAGAAATAATGCCTCACAAGAAAGTCAATATGGTCAATATAATCCATCTGGCATTGATAATGATTCCTTTGGAATTACTTTCGATGATGAAGGTAAGTCATTTACCAAATTAATAGGCCTATTCAGATGATGACATCTACACAGTACAGTGAAACTTGTATATAGGCCTAACAGCCAGCTACAGGTGGCCACAAAATACAGGTGTATGACAGGTTTAACTGTAAATATACTTTTTATAGCTATCTGAAACATTTTTAGACAAAAAACATTTGACCCCTATATATATATATAATATATCCTATTCAATTTGATTGCTTAACAGCTGATTAAACTAAAATTTGATCATTTGTGATCAGGGTCCGACAAAATGTTTTACCTTCGGCAAACTTTAAATATTTAGATAAACTTTTGAATAATTTTATTGACATAAAAACGTAAAATCGAGGCTTTATTTTAGGTTTGTATCCAGTATTTTGCCTTTTCCTTCTGATTTTAGCTGGCCTTCCGCAAACTAGGTTTCCAAGTTTCCGGACTTTGTCGGATCCTGTTTGTGATGTTAATGTTCCTACCACATTAATCTTGATTGGTAATGCAGGCCTATCTAGTGCCACTATCGACCAGGAAACGCATAATGTATTTGTTTTGTGAAAATAACAGTGTTGATGTTTGAGCGAAAATAAAATATTTTGTGCATGCAGGTCATTCATATTCTAAATTCTAATTGACGTTATTAACATCCGATGAAGAATAATCATCATACATTTTATTTGAATTATTGGTAGATTATAGAATGAAGCAGATTCCTAATGTAACCTAATCAAATTCAAACTTTACATAATCAAACATTTTACTTTAAAACCCAAGAGCATTGAAGTCAGCATACTCTAGGCAGCATATTAGTTTCGTTTTAACAATAATTATGATGTTAGGGCTAGTAAAGAGTGGTCAATTACACAGTAAGTTGCACAAGCAAGAAATCTGAATAATTGTTTTTCTTTTAGAAATGATAACAAGCACCCCAAAGGAAGACTTGAAAAAAGAACACACAGATAATATGTCAGGGAAAGTGCACCAACCAGTAGAAACAACGTCAAAAGAGGATATCCTCCTAAATGCCATCCTGGCCACAACTGCAAATGTAGAAAAGGTGGCTACTGTGTGTAGAAAAATTTTAAGAAAAAGTGACAGTTTTACTAACAATTAAATTAAATATTGCCTTTAAGAAGATAACAGATTTGGATGCATGGATGTGCTGCTGCATTGTGCATATATTATTGGAAATATATCTATAAAAATATGTGTATCACTTTGTTTATGATAGAAATTGCTGGTCTCAATCTTGCGTCAGCTAACCTGTCTTGCATACTACATGTGTGTATACATCCTCGAAACAGCTAACAGAGTGCTTAGTTACCGTTATAAATTGAAATATGCTTGAAACATAACACTTTAAGCAGCCTGTCAAAAAATTGTGTGGCTTATCAAGTATTCTTGATAAATGATGATGATGATGATGATGATGATGATGATAATAATATCACTATGCCTAACATTATTAAAAGCAATAATGATTTAACTCTTTTCCTGTGAAAACAGTTTGTGAATTTCAAATGGCCAAATTTTCATGGACAAATCCATGAAAATAAGGCTAGCCATTTAACATTCATGAACGGTTTAAATATTGTTCATGAACATTTCATGAACACAACACCTTTTCAAAGGGGTTGCATTTAAATGTAATCTCGACTTAATTTGTGTAACAGTTATCTCCATTAAGATGTGCTATGAGATATTAAAAATCAAGCCTTTTTTCATGTTTCACTATGGCCCTGGTCCTGTTTAATATCAAATAGCCTTCACACAGATGGCTGTTTTATAATAATGTAGTGTATTGTAATACCATACTTCTTAAAAATATTGTAACTAAAATTTTATTAAAACAATAGGAACAATGAATAACTTACGAACCTGGAGGCATTACCAGAAAGAAGCAGATGAATATGCAAGAAGCAGTAGTCCAGAAGGAGGTGAACAGGCCACTGTGAATCAGTCAAATCAAGAGTTAACAGACCAATTGGAGCAGAATAATGACTTCCCTACGGATGATTTTAGTGACTGGTCACCTCAAAGCGACTTGAATGGTGTTGATGGAGGGCTCCATATGCAGAGCTCACCAGTTTATAATAATCTAAATCAAGCTGATTCGGACGAAGACTATAGTGACAGTACTGAAAATTCCTTTCTGGTGGAATTGGCATGCATTGCAGTCAAGCATCAATTGAGAAGAAAAAGTGTAAATGATATTCTGTCGCTCCTCTGTCGCTTGAGACATGGCAAAGATGTCCCAAAAGATGCCAGAACTATCCTGCAAACGCCAAGATCATGTGATGTTAAGTTTCTTTGTGGTGGACAATATTTATATCTCGGTTTAACAAATTCAATTACATCTGCGGTGAATAGGAATCCAAGCTTATCTGAATCAATACAGAGAATTGAGTTAGATTTCAGTATTGATGGCTTGCCACTGTTTAAATCAAGTAAAGTTCAAGTATGGCCAATACTAGCTCGTTTTGCTGATAGTGTACCATTCTTGGTAGCTGTCTTCTGTGGTGCATCCAAGCCTTCAACAGCACATGCATTCCTAGCCGACTTAGTAACTGATTTAAAAAATTTAACAGTAACTGGCTTGGTAGTAAATGGAAAACATTTCAGTGTTAGCCATCGATCTTTGTTTGTGACACACCTGCGAGAGCTTTTATTAAATGTATTAAAGGTCACTCCGGGTATTATTCGTGTGAACGTTGCACTGCTAAAGGAGTTCGAATAGAGAACAGAATCACCTTTAACAACCAAGAGGACGGAGAAGAGAGATGGATCCCTTGTTTATTTAAAACATTACACTACACAGATTACCAGCATTCAAAGTCACCATTACTAGATGCGGACATAAATTGTGTTGATCAATTTCCACTTGATTACATGCATCTTGTTTGCTTAGGTGTAACCAAACGTCTTCTGAAATATTTTGTAAGTGGGCCACCAATCTGCAAACAACCAACAGAGTCAGTTAATCTTATTTCCGAACGTCTTGAACTCTTACAAGGATTACTGCCTTCGGAATTCGCTCGCCAGCCACGCTCACTGGACGAACTTCCACGCTGGAAGGCCACTGAATTTCGGCAATTCTTGTTTTATACTGGAATGGTGGTTTTGAAAGATGTTTTGTCTCAAAAAGAGTATGATTTGTTTTTGACGTTGGCCATTGGAGCATCTATTCCATTAATTGAAGATAATGAAAGAAGGAATTATTTACTTCAGTTTTCTGAAGATCTCCTTCAATTATTTGTAGCACAAAGTCCTTCGATTTTTGGTGATACTTTTGTGACACTTAATGTACACAGCTTAAAGCACCTATGTGACGACAGCAGATACTTTGAATGTTCATTAAATCATTTGTCTGCTTTTCCCTTTGAGAACCATCTCCAATTTATAAAAAAACTTGTACGTAAAGCGCAAAATCCAGATCAATAACAGACTTGAAGAGTTTCAGAAAGTGGGCGCAGCATTCAAAGAAAAAGAAAAAGAGCCAACATGCAGAGAGTTGAAAAAAAAATGTTTCATTTTATCTAACGGGGATGTGGCATTTTTCAACAACAGATCTGGACATGGTGTGATAACCTGGAATGTAGTTCACAAAACAGATACTACCAATTTTTTCATTTCTCCTTGCCAATCTACTCTTCTGGACATTTCCTTTATCTCTAAAACTACTATTGAACACTCCAGCTACCATGTTTATTCACAGTTATCAAACATCGGACGGAAATCAATATATTTACCATGTGAAGATGGCTATGTAATAATAACCATGTTACACTGTAAATAATATTTAGTAAACATAATATACCATAAAATAAATGTAAATAGAATCAAGTATCAAGTTAGTGACACTTAGTTGTAGGCCTAAGCAACTATTAAGTTATCAAATATTAAGTTAGTAAGTAGAAGTATACATTTGTACAGTATTAACATTGGAAATATTGTTGAAGTATATTATCCATACATCTATATTAATCTATATAAGTTATATATATAATAATAATTAATTAAAAAAATTAATTGTATTGAGCGTAAACTTTTCTACACCTAATTGAGAAACATTTCCCAGCGTCTCATAAATTTCATAAAATATTCAATAAGAACACCATAAAAGTCAGCTACAGCTGTATGGACAACATGGGAAAAATTATAAATAATCATAATAAAAAAATCATTAATGACCAACCCAAAAAGAATGAAAAAATGTGCAATTGTAGATCAAAGAATAAGTGTCCACTCAACAACAAATGCCTAACGACAGACATGGTATACAACGCTAAAGTTACCACAAGCAACAGCAGCCATAATTATATCGGTCTTACAGAAGGGACGTTCAAAACCCGCCTAGCCAACCACACCCAATCATTTAAGAACGAAACACACAAAAACAACACTGAACTATCAAAATTAATATGGAATCTCAAGGAAAGTAAAGCAGAATTTAAAATTAATTGGTCTATATTAGCTACTGCTAGCGCATACACTAACATCTCAAATAATTGTAACCTATGCCTCACGGAGAAATTTCACATTATAACATCACGTTCGCCTAACCTACTCAACAAAAGATCAGAACTTATTTCCAAATGCCGGCATGAGAACAAATTTTACCTTACAAATTTTAAATCCGGTAAATCGTAGACATTAAGAAATTTACAACAATATGCCTTTGTAAACAAACAATAAAAATATTAATTTATCAGTAACCCATTGTAGATAACAATAGCTAGATATCGCACTCATGTATGTATGATTAGGAGTAATCGTATGTTTTTAATTTTTTTAGTATCACCGTCTGAAGATCGCAATAAAAGCGTGAAACTCCGAGTTACGGAAAAGGCTTTGCCTCGTCTCTGTTTTATAATCTATAAGCTATATATATATATATATTGTAAAAAGTTAGATGTTTATCATTAAAATTAAGAAATACGTAGTTAAAATAATAATTTATCCTATATTTGGCCAGATATTTCAAAGTTAGTAGATGTTTTGGAAGATTCCCTTGATAGATATACTACTAGAATGCTAGAGTTTGAGACATTAGAAAATATTTTGGAGGTGAGCTATCCCTGCAGTGAAACATTCTAATAATGGCTGTCTGTAGAAGTTGATAATATAGGTCCATACTAGCCTACACACTGTAATGACACACCAATTAAAACAGACTGATTATACGGTTATATATAACTATACATTCCAAATGTTTCTATGTACACATCAACTGACCATTTGATTATGTTGGATCGCATTTTCAACCTGTTAGATTAGATTTATTTTGGTTTAGATTATTCTCCTTTTTATTTCATCATTTTTTCAAACATTTTTTTTTTCAAACAGAGGTGCCACTACTATTACTATTTATAGTATACATTATTAACTCAATATTACTTTTTCTAGGAATCTATTATCAGCTGTTAAAACATATCATTCATTTAATTTGTAATATAAAATTTCAGTGAATCAATACATGCAAAGACCAAAAAGAAATAAGGAAAAGACATTTGTCAACCATTTTACTGGTGAGTTTGTCTTCTAAATTGTGCAACATCCAACAACCATATGAAACATTAGAAATGATAGCAATAACAAAGCTTAGAGTGACCCTCAGATACGTAAATACGAACATATTACGCCAACTTTGATAGAACTACACTGGCTACCAATCAAATACTGGATTGATTTTAAAATATTATTACTTGTTTATAAAACTTTGAATGGACTTTCTGCGAAGTATCTTTTTAACAAAATACACTATGAGAAGCATGCTAGGACATTACGCTCCACTAACAATGCATTATTACACCAGCCAAGAGCCAGAACAAAAACATATGGTGACAGGGCCTTTTCAGTATGCGGTCCAAGGCTATGGAATACTGTCCCTCTTGACATTCGCAGAGCAGCCTCAATTGATAAATTTAAAAAAATTACAAAAACATATTTATTTCAGAAATTTTTAAATGATAGATAAGGCTCAGTAGTCAGAAAACAAATAAAATAAATAAAATAAATAGTCTTTTTAGTTTGAACACTTGTAAAGCGCCATGAGCAATGTTAATGTGTGCTATATAAAAACAATTTATTATTATTATTATTATTATTATTATTATAAGCATGTTTCAAAATGGATAAAAGGAATGTCAATGATGTTTTTGAATGTCTCTATTTAACTTTATATGCTTGTGCCGCATCCCTATCTATCACTGTAAGGATTTTCATACCTACCTAAAGACATTCCTAGCAAATACTCATTAGAATGACAACAGTATGACGTTTCGCTATCATCTAAATTAATGGATTAATTAAAACCTTGTATTTATTAATTTAATAAGGGCAGTCTGTGTAATGTATCTATCGTATGCGCATGCGTAAGGTTATTTATAACTAAATGATTGCGCAGTTTTAAATCAGAGTGTTAGTGACGACCAGTGTAGAAGGTCGTATGTACGTAATATTAAATACATGATTCAGATCAACAGGATATACCTATTCGGGTGTTTATTCGTCTATTGTCTTCGTATCTTACATGGCGCAGTTGATCCTGTTATTTGGACAGTAATATTTTACGTTATTCAAAGAGTTTAATTTTATTGCGTCACGATGGCTGATGTTAAATTATTGAAAAACAGTCGATCAGGCCTTAAAGGACATTTGACAAGAGCCTTAGATCGTCTGGTGGCATCCCTCACCAGTTTCACCAGTACAGAAGTAGCAGAACGAACTGAAAGTGATAGGGAAAATTTGACGATCACAACGAAACGCGCTCACGATGCGCTGGAACGCTATGTGGCGTCACATTTGGCCGTGTTGGTACAAGAACCCATCAAAGATGGAGCAGAAGACCCGGAAGAGCCACAATTGGTTGAATTAGAAAACAGTTTTTATGACCTCGAGAGACAAGTGCGTGCCGTTACGGCCGTTGTGCCGAAAACCGTAGTCACAAGCACCACTGATCCAGAAAACCGAGAAAGCACGTCTCAGCAAGTCAACGTTCAGACCTCTGCCCGACCTGTCATAAAGACACCACCAACATTAGATGCAGACATCAACCTAAAGCAGTTCCTGGATTGGCAGGAGGTATTTCTGAATTATATCGCGATTATTGATTTAGACGCCCAGCCTCATGATAGGCAAATTGCTACCTTTTGGGGTCTGTGTTCCCCAGCATTTCTGAACATGGTACGCCGCGTCATCAAAATCGAACGTTCAACGACGGACTCCCTTAAGTTAATACTGAAAAAGATAACCGATCACTTAAGATCTAAGCGCAACTCTAACCTCGACTGGCAAAGCTTTCTCACAGTCACTCAAGGCTCAAACCAGTTAATTGATCAATATTACACGTATTTAATGGAGAAAAGTGACTATGCTAATGTAGATGCAGTGACTCCAGAAGCACTGCGGACCGCTGTTCTAGTACTAGGTTTAAGGGATGAAAATTTAAAACGCAAAGTTATCGCAAAATCTCCCCCGCTAAACCTAGAGGACACTCTCAAATTTTTACAAACCGAAGAAGCCGCTTCTTCCACTGTTAGTACCCTAGGTCAACAAGCCCACGCCACACATAGCACAATTGGTAATGTACAATCTACCAAAGCTAAGAAAAATCATAATAACCGTCAACAGAAAACGAAGCATGACGACAGTAACTCTGCTTCCAAGTCAAGTAATTCAGTAAGCCCTTGTTCTAAGTGCGGCTATGTTAAGCATTTTACATCAGTCTGCCCTGCCGCAAACGTGACATGTGACCACTGTGGCCTCAAAGGGCATTACTCAAAAGTTTGCCGTAAACGTTTAAAGTCCTTAGAGAAAACCAAAACCGTGAGCACATCAGTTATTAAATCGATGCAAGCTTCCAATGGTGGCAAATTACCGACAATTGATGTCGATGTTAGGGAAGACAATAAACTGTTAGGTCGTTTCCCTGCTGTCTGCGACACAGGTGCTCAAGGAACCGTTGCAGGTCTTGACTTTCTGAAATCAATAGGCAAATTCGATAGCACGTTGGCTCCGTTCAGTCCACATAATTACGTTGGCGTCGATAATCGCGCTTTAGTTCAGGCCGGGACAATCAAATTAACTTTCGATTTAAATGGTAATAGCGTAAATACTACAGTCGTTATATGTTATGATGTGACCGGTCTTTATCTGTCTTTAGATGTGTGTAAACAACTTAAAATTGTACATGTAGACTTTCCAACCACATTATCTGAGAGGCACTTATCAAGTGTCATTAACACGAATCCTCAGAATGTAGTTAATGTCAACAAGTCTTCATCACCACCTAAATCTGTTTTTAATGAAACCGCTCGTAAACAGTGGATTGATTCTTTGTCGTCAAATCCTACTCAACAACAAAGAGAGGATGATTTTAAAAAACTAAAACAGATTTATTCTCAAGTATTTTGCGATACCGATGACGTTTTGCCGCCCATGTCAGGTGTCGGCGACGCAATGAAAATTGAGTTAATCGAAGACCACAAGCCATTTGCAGTTCATACTGCACGTCAAATACCTTTCGTTTATCGTGACAAGGCTAAATCTGAAATAGACCGTCTACAAAAGATGGGCGTTATAACACCAGTTGGTGACACCCCTGTCGAATGGTGTCATCCGTTAGTAGTTGTAGGTAAACCTAACGGTGGCGTAAGATTATGCGTAGACTTAACCAAATTAAATAAGCAAGTAAAACGCACGTTGCACCCTGCTACAACGCCAGCTGATGCAGTGAAAAACATTGATTTGCATTCCAAGTATTTCACTTTATTAGATGCAAAGTGTGGTTATTGGCAACTTCCACTTGATGAAGATGCACAAAAATTAACAACATTTATCACTCCTTGGGGTAGATTTAAATTTTTGCGTGCCCCGATGGGTTTTATATCATCCGGTGATAGTTACAATTTAAGATGTGATCAAGCCCTTGAAGGCATTTCAAACGTTAACAAAGTCGTTGATGATACACTTATTGACGGTGATTCATACAAAACTTTAGTTGATCGAACTTGTACAGTATTAGAACGATTTGTTCGACATGGCATTACGTTAAATGCTGAAAAATGTAAATTTGCGCAGAAAACAGTCGATTTCGTTGGTTACGTCATAAAACCAGGAGGCTATTCAGCCGACCCAAGAAAAGTCGAAGCGATTTCAAATTTTCCTTCGCCTACAAATCGCACCGAGTTAAGGTCATTCCTAGGACTTGTCAATCAGCTAGGAATGTTTACACCGTCTATCAGCAGCACCGCTGCACCACTACGAGATTTATTATCAGTCAAAAATGAATTTCTATGGCTAAACACGCACGAAATGGCCTTCAATTCATTAAAAGAAGCCATGACGTCACCGCCGATTTTGTCTCTGTTCGACCCTACTGCAGAAACAGTTTTACAAACGGACGCTTCCAAGACAAAAGGTCTTGGATACGCTTTAATGCAAAAACAGCAAAACGAATGGAAACTAATCCAGTGTGGATCGCGCTTTCTTCAACCATGTGAAAACCGATATGCCATTATCGAACTAGAAGCGCTGGCCATCGTCTGGGCCACAAAAAAATGCCACATTTATCTCGCTGGTTTACCAACGTATACCGTTTTAGTCGATCACAAACCTTTATTGCCAATTTTTAACAATTACACTTTAGATGCCGTTGAAAATCACAAGTTACAATCGTATAAAAATAAGTTGTCAAACTATCAATTTCAGGTGGTTTGGACAAAAGGTAGCGCGCATATTATACCGGATGCATTATCACGGGCACCGGTCAATGATCCGTCCCTCGATGATGAAATTGAAAATGATACATCGTTAGCTTGTATGTCGTTTACGTTAAAAGTTGCTGCATGTAGTATCACCGCAGAGAACACTGACGATGAAGCTGCCGCTACTCTAAACGATTCTAAACAATCTAATGTTCGACAACCGTTGCCGGATCCAATCATTACGGATCTACAAAATGTTGCACGAAATGATGCAGATTATCAATCACTTATAACCTGTGTTGAAAACAATTTCGCAGGTAATTCAGCAAACCAACCATATGTATTGGCCTATAAGAAAATTTGGCCAGAATTGTCAACCATCGACGGCCTTGTGTTGTATGGTCGTCGAATTGTCATTCCATCGAAAGCTCGTCAATCTGTAATTGCACGATTACACGCCTCACATCAGGGCATTGTTAAAACAAAACGTCGTGCGTGTCAAACTGTATATTGGCCAGGTATTAACAATGACATTGTATCCTCCATTGAAGCCTGTTCACCATGTCAACATTACAGACCCAGTAATCAGAAAGAACCTTTAATTTCTGATAAACTTCCATCACGGATCTTTGAGTCAGTTTCAGCTGATTTGTTCCAACTCAACCAGAAATACTATTTGGTCTACGTCGACCGTTTATCCGGCTTTCCGTTCATTTCAGAATGGAATTCCGATCCGTCTTCGTCTCAAGTCATTTCAGTTCTTAAATCACACTTTTCCAAAACCGGTGTACCATCTCGTTTTCGTTCGGACGGTGGTCCACAATTTAAATCTGAACTGTTCACCAACTTTCTCACCAGATGGGGTGTCAATTGGTCCCCGTCTTCGCCATACCATCCCCAGAGCAACGGTCACGCTGAAGCAGCTGTTAAAGCGTTAAAACATCTGCTTGCCAAGTGTGATAATGGAGATATTAAGTCGGAGAGTTTTCTGCAAGGTCTACTAGAATACCGCAACACTCCTAGATCAGAAGGGCGTTCCCCCTCGGAATGGGTGTATGGTCATCCCCTTCGTTCTTTAGTGCCCGCACACTACACTTCATTCTCCCGTTCATGGCAAACGTCAGCCAAAGAGATTGACAGTAAGCTACTCCGCAACAAAGAAGCTACCACAAAGAATTACAACAAAGGTAGTAAAGTTCTAAAATCTATTCCTGTTGGCTCTCATGTGCTACTTCAACATCCGCAAAGTAAACGCTGGATAGAAGATGGTATTGTAGTGTCAAAGAATGATCGTGATTATCGCATTCGTCTGCCGTCCGGTAAACTCAAGTGGCGTAACCGTGTATTCCTGCATGTTGCCCCTGATACTAGTTCCGACGACATAGCAGAACCAGACGTGAGTGATCAAGTGCAGTCCGACGATACTCCGCGATACCCAACCCGTTCAAGACGTCCACCTGACTATTACGGACGCAAATGATACTATTATCGATTTATCGTTTCAGTAACATCGTTATAATCATAAGTATATCATAATCACATATCAGTAATTTGTTAAAGTTAACCTCCCTAATAATAAGTATTCATGTTATGTTTAGTCGTTTAACTTGAAGGGGAGATGTAATGTATCTATCGTATGCGCATGCGTAAGGTTATTTATAACTAAATGATTGCGCAGTTTTAAATCAGAGTGTTAGTGACGACCAGTGTAGAAGGTCGTATGTACGTAATATTAAATACATGATTCAGATCAACAGGATATACCTATTCGGGTGTTTATTCGTCTATTGTCTTCGTATCTTACAGTCTGGTATGGAAGTCTTTTAGTCTATGCTTTCTCTCTACTTCGTGTGACTATTCGTGCATAGGTAGGCTACATTTGCAATTTATTGTTCTTATATTTGCTTTTCAATTCCCTTCCAGCGGGTTGATATTGATGATGATGTGTCAGATGCATCTATGCATGAAGAACGAGAAGTGTCTAGTACATGTAAATTTCCATTTACTCACTACTCCATAGCCTAGCATTGTACACATTGTGTTTGTTAATGCACATTTTGATTGCACACATTAGAAGGGCACTCTCTAGCTGTCTACTTAGCTGTCTACTATCATGGAAGGTCTACTATCATGGAAGGCCTTCAAAGCGGCATAAATTTAATTTTGATCAAAATTCCAACATAGAACTTAATAATTTAAGTGAAGTATACTTTCTATTCATTAGTATTACCGTAACATTTCAATTTGTCACTATCAACAACTTGAACCATTCTCTGTTTATAGAAATGCTGCTCACAGCAACTGTATTTTGTTTGCAGATTCATCTAGGTTACTTGCCAATCCTTCTCCACGAAGACCACTATCACAAAGCTATGTGGCTGACAATCATCCTTTGCGTTAGTAAATTTACAAATTTTACATTGTAGTTACAAAACTTCAAAATTATTGAACACTGCTTGATTTGTTTAATAGGCTGACGCTCCTATTTTTTACTTATATATATAGAATTCAGCTCTTTGCAACTACCAAGTCCTTATCAGAAAAGAAGTACAAATCAACATACTTGTAAGAATAGGCCTACATATTACTACTTATTAATTGCATCACAACTCTTTAGCCTAAACTTATTAAAGTTATATGAAACTTTTTCATAAATATTATTTGCTTTCAGATTCAAGTCAATTATCACCAATGAATGTGTCCATCAACAACGCTGATGTAACTAGTCATCGATCGACATGTGAGTAAATTCATGTAGACTATGTTAATCTTATTATTATACAGTAGCCTATTCAATTTTTCATTCATCAATTACATTTCTAAACTCAATTTCAGATTCAAGTCAATTACCACAAATCAGTGTAGCTAGCCATCGATCGACATGTGAGTAAATTCATGTAGACTATGTTAATCTTATTAATAGCAAGCACCAGCCGGATATGTGGCTTGCAATCGACTTACGCGTAACTGAATTCTTCTATAGTTGCAGCAGTAGGCCTACAATTATTTAAAGTTTGGACTATTTTAATTGGGGCTTGCTTGGACTCCATTGATTGTATATACATTTTTAAAGGTGATTTAGATATGTTCAAAATGTTTCTCAAACAGATTATCCTTAACCACCAGCTTCAAATCAACTTCAAGTCAACTTACTTACGCAATCAGAACAATGCCAGGTATCAATGATATCTTGAAGGAGCTTGATAACATTATAGATTCAATATTCATTCCTGCATTCACAGATGGGCATGTTTGTTCAAAGGAAGAACGATTACTTTTATCATTACCATCAAAAATGGGCGGTTTGGCATTACCGATAATTTCAGCAATTTCTACAGAAGAATTTCAAAATTCCCAACTCGTAACTAACCAGCTACAACATAATATCAAAGTTCAAATGGTGGAATGGAAATTAGACACCGAAAAATATTATGCAGACATAAAAACAGTGGAAAAAAAAGGACGCTAAGATGCAAAGATACTCTTACGCACTTAAGAAATTGTATGGACATTGAAAGCCTGCGACCTAACGATTTAGCCACAATGAAAGGAGCATCTTCTTGGCTAAACACAGCTCCCCTTGCATCAGAAAATTATATACTCAACAAAAGAGAGTTTTTTGATGCCATAAATCTTAGATACCGCTGGCAACTAAAATATCTCCCATCAATTTGCCCATGCGGAAAAAGGTATACGATTGATCATGCCTTGTCATGTCCTAAGGGTGGTTTTATGCATGCAAGACATGATGAAATGAGAGATGTGATTGGGCATCTTCTTTTCAAAGTGTGCAATGATGTTTCTATTGAGCCACATTTATTACCACTGACAGGTGAGCCAATACCAGCCAGTGCAATCTGCGGTGATGAAGCAAGGCTAGATGTGTGCGCAAGGGGATTTTGGCAAAGGGGGCAAAGAGCATTTGTTGACGTAAGGGTTTTCAACCCGTTCGCTCCGAGCCATCTTAAGCAAAGTCTTCCTACTTCATTCAAAAGCCAAGAGAATGAAAAGAAACGGAAATACAATCGGCGGGTTGCGGAGGTCGAACACGGATCATTTACACACATCATCTTCTCCATCAATGGCGGTTGCAGCCCAGAAACTGAAAGATTCATTCTACAATTGGCAACAAAACTGGCTTCAAAAAGCAAACCAAACATTAGTACTGTCACAAATTGGCTTAGAACAAAGCTATCGTTTGTAACTTTGCGATCAGCTATCTTATGCATAAGAGGCTCAAGGACAACCTCATCACACGCCTTTGCACCAACAAATGTTAATGACATTGAACTAAGCCGAGCTGTTGGATCCCTTACCTAGAGTTCAACATGATTTAATAATATAAACTGTATAAAGTAAAAATTAGAAAACAGATTCACTGTACAATATGTTAAAAATTTCCTATATATATTTTATGATTATTAAAAACTTAAAAGTGGCAGCCAATGAAATTGATTATATAGTTATTTATAAATTCAGTAACTAATTTTATAATTTGATTTCAGATGAAAGTCAACTGCATTCAACAGATGAACCATCATTATCCAGTAACAAAGCAGAAAATGTTTCAACAGGTGATAAAATTTAACAGATTATTAAAATTTTGAAAATCAGACAAGCATGGTTCATGTGAATGCAGCTTACATCTATTTATAAACTAGCAATGAGTGTGGTCCATTATGGACCTTCTATGATAAAGCTTTCAGATCACTATAAATAACTTAATCATTAACAGATATATAAACAGACAGTATTATGTGTATAAGTGATATTCCTGAATGTCAGTGAGCCAAAAAGTGTTTGGAAACATATGTAAAGGAGTGTGAATTTTTCAGAATAACAAATTTTTAAGGACTTTCACTAGTCACCAGAATATCATGGTAATGGACCAAGGAATGGAATGCATGATATTTGTAAGCAGATTATCATGGGTAACTACAAACAGTTCTAAGTATCCTTCAATTTATTCTAGATTTAAGTGAACTACTTGAGAACCACTCGCCCTACATCACAAAACGACTCGGGAAATCCACATGCCCGTAAGTGTATTTGCAATAGGTTTTAACATGGATAATAAGAAGTATTCAACTCTTCGCAACAAATACCACCATCTCATGATCTAAGGGATGGTCTGCACAAAGAACATTGTAAGTATATCTGTCCTTATATGCAGCATTAAATATTAAGCTATTTATTTATTGTATAGGATCAATTATTGATTATGATTTATGATAATTGTTTTTTTTTTGTTTTTTTTGATTTATCATTTTTCCACGAACCGGGTAAGCTTACAGCTTTTTTTCACCGGGGTGGTTGGTTAATTTGTTAGTATTTTGAAGCTTGTGTGCGTTCAATAGCCGGATGCCCTTCCTGACGCCAACCTATAGTGCTCCGGACAGGGATTGAACCTGAGACCCTGCGGGCAGTGGTCCAACACCCTAGCCACTACACCAAGGCCGCACCTGTGTAATTGTCTACTATTTTTCTCCTTGGAATTCATCCAAATACTAGGCCTGCAATGCTGCTTTCAGGATATTTTTTGTGTTACCTGTGATCACTATTACATGATAAAACACAATCATCCTGCACAATCAAAACCATTCCAATTTTGAACACTGTACAACGCATGAATGATAATTTTTTTCAGACTCAGGTCTATTACCTTCAGCCAATGTCTCTACGCCATCTGGTCATCATCTTCCCCGTGAGTAGTGTACATACAAAACGTGAGAATCAAGCTACACTTTTATGTAACTTCAATTTCTATGTAACTTTGCTTTGTTTTCATAATCTAGAATCCTTCTCTACCACCTCATCATCAGAAAGTAGAACTACATTGTTGCACTGCAATTCAGTTAGTGATTTGGATAGTAAGTATAAATAGTGGATTCCAATGTTCTGTTTACTAGCTACATCAATATGTGTGTAATGTCTACTTTACATCTGAAGTCAATCTAACCATTGTGTACTGTATCTAGTTGTAGATTCTTACGAAAACAATCTTGGTGTGGAGAGGGAACTGACGAATTATCCAATATCTCAAAGAAGTATGTATGACACAGAAGCTCCATTATACAGTGTCAATAACTATATAATGTTATTTAGCTGGTTTTAAGTTGCTGTGTGCCCTTTAGGATTTCAGAAACGAGTAATGTGCCTTCTACTGCAGATTCGAAAAGATCTGCACACCAATACCTTGAACCAATGCTTAAACAAATCAGGTGAGAATAATTTTCAGTTAAACATTTGCATAAAGTCAATACTTTCATATGGTTGATCTATGTTTACTACTGTGCTTCGTTTCGCCAATCAATGTAATATCATTTTCTATGTGTGTTCACTAGGTTTATCGGCTAGGAACTTGAAGTATGTTGATTTGATGGAGGAGTTTGATGAGTTGGAAAATGATATTGAGTCTGACACTGAGTACCAACACTTTTTAAGTAAAATATGATTGCACAATACTGCCCCGAAAAATGAATCTCAACATGGGATCAACATAGCAAATGAAGCTATCCCATATAATAATAATAATAATAATTTTACATTTTCAAAACAAACTGAACTCCCATTTAAAGTAAAGTGAATGTTTGAACTGGCTATGCTGGTTTGTGTCACAAGCCAAAACAATTTAAGAACATTGGGGTCTGTTTTCTGTGACGCATGCAATGTATTACTTACCAGCACTACAGCACATATAGAGTGGGCGTAACAATAATCATAAACATCATATCATTATCATCTTTATCAATTATTCAGAACCTGATAAGCCACAAGCATTTTTCACATGACTCTCTACAGCCCCATAATTTACTGATCTAAGCTCGACTAGCAAATCAATTACAATGTTTGTTACAAAACTGTTTTCTTTATCACAAGGTGGCTCAGTTATCTACTATTGGGGGGAATTCTGTTAAAGAAGAAGTTGCAAATATTCTAAAGAAGTAAGTATATACGAATGTAATCACCAAATTGTAAGAACATTAGCTAATAGCCTACAACCGAGCTGGGTTTACACAATTTGCTGCTATAATTATTCGAGGTGGGTTCAAGTCACATGTCACCTCTTAATTGATTACCTTTATTTTCTTCATAGATTTTTGTCTGACAAAGTAATGGCAGAAATGAATATGGGAGGAAAAAGGGGGAATAAGGTTGGCGTTGGAGCCTCAAGAATTATGCAGGCAGTAGTGGGTAAGTAGGCCTATTTAATTAAAATATAACAATATTATTGTGTAGGCCTATTGTGTTTGTGTAAATCATGTATATATGTACAGTAGAATAAGGTCTAACAATTATTGTTTGCACATTTACTATACACGTATATTTTAATAAGAAATCCTTTTATAAGAAACTAATCAATTGGCATTATTATTGGGCCTTTAGAAATTTCAAGAAATTTAAGTACTGTATATAATTCTTCGAATTTACACATATTTTGTTATAGAAGCCTAGACTGTACTATAGTACTATTAAACTTTCGTTGCATTTCAGTTCGAAAAGTTTATCAATGTTCAGAGATGTGAATATATAAGGCATGTAAAAGACATTTTGATCAAAAAGTTTTTCTCAGTTCCCTAATAAGTTCCTTGCAAATTGTAAGGTTTAGCATAGGCTTATTGATTCTCTTATAAAACAAGAACTGAAATTTTGCTCAAATCGATATAATACATATTTTATTTCAAACCATGTGTTCCGGCGGAAATTGTATGATTTTATGTAATCTATACCACTGTAGCGAATTGTAAATGTTATTGTTAATGTGATGTGATTTGCGTAGTAAAAAACCTTAGATCTGTTCTGCAGCGCCAGACAGAGCACGCGATATTGAGAATACATATAAATTGTTGTTATACATCGAACGTAGTTCATTTCTGAACTATCGGATATCAAATCATCACATCATTACAGTCCTCTGAAATCCAAGTAAAATTCGTTAGTTCATTTGGTCAGTCGAACCCGAGAAGAACTACAAGATAACATTTCGATTTTTTCAAAATCGTCTGTTCAATATAAAGTTGGAATCGTTCGTGAGAAGATCGGTGAGATTGTTCCAAGTTACTATTGCATATCTTCAGTTTTTAATCGCTGAAGTCTTTCCGAAGTTAGCTGTTTGTTGTTTAGCTTGTTAAAACAAGTACTATTTCAACTTTCAATGAATCGTTTTTCCGTTTGTATCATTTCGTGTTACAAATTTCCCAACCTTTACTTTATGTAACTTGATCTTAATTGCATCGTGCTTTTCGATGGCAGATCAAGATGTTTATCCGTTAAACACAACAGACGGTACCGCAAATGATAATTCCAAGTGTATAAAATCACTTCGAAATAAGAGAAGAGCTCATAGGGGTAGATTGACCCAATTAATCAAATCTGCCGAAAATCAGATTATCAATAGCGGAAGTAAAACATTTTTACGCAAAACCTTCGATGACATCGAAATTAGACAACAAATTATTGCCGACATTGTCGAGCAATTAGCTGAATATCTTTCCGAGGAAGAATTCGACACGGAAGAGGCACAGCTCCAAAAAATGTTTGCAGAAGTCCAAATAATTTGCGGTAAGATCATGGACAACTTACAAATTAGATCAGATGAGGCATCAACCGTGATATCTCACAGACAAGAATTGCCAACCCAGTCTAACGGTACAGGTTTGTCAGCTAATGTTGCAGACCAAGAACCCTTGCCACACCAAAGTGAGGCTGAAAATCAAATTACCCACGGCAACGCATCAGCGCCGTTGCCAAGTACACCCCTAAGAATAAGCAACGAACGTGAGGGGTCTGTTATGAGTCAAGGGGAAATCTTGGCAAGATTTTTCGATTCACAGGCAAAAATAGATATTTCAGCACCCAATATAGTCATGAAAAGCAATGACTGGATTGATAAATTTGTCATTTCTGGCATTGACTTTAATGCTGAATATAATGATAAACGCTCTTCGGTGAAAATAAAACCACCATTTTTTGACGGAAATATTTTAAGTTGGTATTCTTGGAGTGAACTTTTTTTAGCCCTGGTTCACAACACTAATAAATCTATAGGGGAGAAAATGTCTCTTCTGCATGAATGCCTCAGTAAGGAATGCCAAATTGTCATAAAAGGCCTAGGTAGTTCTGAAGCAGACTACAAAGATGCTTTAGTGCTACTCAGAGACCGGTACGGCAATCCTGAAGCCATCAAAAGGGCCCATGAAAGAGCCTTGGACAACCTAGAACAGGTAAAGGGAAATGACCCTGCCTCATTTTGTAAGTTTTCGGACCATGCGGTAAGCCACCTCCGGGTTCTCTCTAGAGCGCTAGGTACAGGTGAGACACTGTGCGAATCTATTCTTTTAAAACTAGAAAACAAACTCCCTCTATTTTCAAAAATGGCTTGGCGGGAAGTTTGCCCGGATAGATACACAACGGAAACCCTGAGCCTATTCAGTGATTGGCTCAGAAAGCGGGCACATCAGTACCGTCGGTGGGAAATACCCAAGGAAAACAACGAATCCAACCCTCTTAAAGCGAAATCGCATTCCACCTCTACATGCATCTCTGACGAGAAAGCCGACAATTGCGGCAGTTGTAACGGACTTCATACGACACCCGACTGCAATTCTTTCAAATCAAAAAGTGTTTTGGATCGGTTAGAAATTGCCAAGGTACAAGGGTTGTGTTTTTCCTGCCTAAAAAAGGCGGGACGGTCTCATATGCAGAGAAATTGTCCCAGTAGAAAAAGATGTTCATTTGAAACGTGCAATTACTATCATCATCCTCTGTTACATGACGCTAGCAGAGAAGCAACATCTGCTGCAATGAATACTGCAGTCTCAACTAGTAGTGTCGCTCTAGGCGTGATCAAGGTTAAAGTAATAGGCGTCAACGGTACGCCCATTGATGCCACTCTACTTATCGATGAAGGTAGTGACTCAACATTAATTACCGAAACCTTAACTAAGAAGCTTGGGTTGTCTGGAAAGGTGACCAAATTAAGGATCACAGGTGTTACCGGACAAACCAATTTTCAACAGACCTCCCGAATTTCTTTTAAAATTGAGACCCCTCGTGGCAGTGACACTCATCAGGTCATCGAAGCGTGGTCACTTCCAAAGGTTTGCGATAATGTTAGATCAGTTGAGTGGCCAGTTGTTAAAAAAGAATGGGTTCATCTGAAGGACCTACCATTAGAGGCAACCGGAGGGGGGATTGACATTCTCCTTGGTTTAGACCATGCAGATCTATTAAGGCCTCTCGAGACCCTAATCGGTGGGAGAGAAGAGCCATATGCGACCTTAACTGAGTTTGGATGGGTTGTACGTGGTAAAATTGGGGATAGTGATAAAAGGTTGAAAATTAATTGCTGTCAAATTAATGAGCTAAATGAACAGCTCAAGAAATTTTGGGCCACAGAAAACTTTGGAACAGAATACAAAACAGAGGTTGCTTATTGTCTCGAAGACCAGAAAGTCATTGACCTTGTTAAGACAAAAACAAAGCAACTACCTATTGGGTATGAAGTGCCACTCCCATGGAAGGATGGAGAACCAAATCTAGGAAACAACCTCCAACTAGCCATGCATAGATTCTCTCTTTTAGAGAAGAAATTCAGATGTGAACAGTCTTTTGCTGATAAATACAAAGCAGCTATAAGCAAGTATCTAGATGAGGGCTATGCCCACATTGTAAAGGGTACCCATTCTGTTGAAGAAATAGGAGTATGGTATTTACCCCATCACGGTGTCTTCAAGCAAGGAGACAGAACAGGAAAACTTAGAGTTGTATTTGACTCCGCAGCAAAATATAAAGGAAAATCTCTAAATGATGCCTTAATGACAGGCCCTACTTTACAGAACGATCTTACAAAAGTTCTTCTGGCATTCAGAGAATACGAGGTTGCTGTCAGCAGTGACATCGAGGCCATGTTCAGCAGAGTGAGAATGAGTGCAAGTGATAGCAAGTATCACAGATTCATATGGAGAGACAATCCAAATGATGATGTAAAGGTTTATCAAATGGATAGACTTGCATTAGGTGACGCCTCGTCACCCTGTCTGGCAATCAGTGCTATTCATCGCACAGCTGATGACCACAGTGCTGCAGAAAAGCCAGAACTAGCAAAGGCAATCAAACAAAGGCTATATGTAGATGACTATTGTGATAGTGTAATGAATGCTAAGTTAGCAATTGAAAGAGCAAATGGTATTGCAAATATTCTAAAGAAAGGTGACTTCAACCTAAGAAAATGGACTTCTAATTCCAACGAAGTTAGAAAAGCACTATGTGCAGACTTGCACAATGAATCTAATTTAGGCAAAAATGACAGCGAGAGCAAAGTGTTGGGATTAAAGTGGTCCCCTGAAGGCGATACATTATTCTTTACCGATCGAACTGAATTAGAAAAGGTTGAACATCTGACAAGAAGAAAATGTCTTAGTCAGCTAGCTTCCTTGTTTGATCCCTTAGGACTTTTGTCACCGATTGTTATCAGCGGAAAAATCATTATGCAGCGCAGGTGTCAGCTGGGATGACCTACTGCCTGAAACATTCAGAAGCGACTGGAATACCTTCCAAAACTATCTCGTTGATCTGTCACAAATGCATGTACCGAGGTGTTTGAAACCAGATATCGTAGAGGATCACTATGATTTACATACCTTCTGTGACGCTTCTGAGGAAGCATTTGCTGCTGCAGTTTATGTAAGAAGTGTTTCTTTCGATGGTATTGTAACATGCAGACTTGCAATGGCAAAAACAAAAGTAGCCCCCAAGAAGACAATTTCCGTAGCAAAACTTGGACTTCAAGCTGCTGTGCTAGGATCTAGACTCAGCTCTCATGTAGAAGGCGCTTTGTCTACTAAAGCTACGAAAAAATGCTTTTGGACAGACAGTACATGTGTCAGAAATTGGATAAGGTGTGCCGCGTCTCAGTATAAGCCTTTTGTATCCAACAGAATTGGGGAAATACAGATGTTGACAGAACCAGAAGAATGGCGGCATCTGCCAGGCAGGCTCAACGTAAGTGACCTAGCGACACGTTCAAATGTCTTGCCTTCTGGAGTTTTGCCAACCATGTGGTTTGCTGGACCACGTTTTCTTCTTGAGGACCCTGGTAAATGGCCGAAAGATCTATCTTTTACGATTTGTGACGAAGAAATCAGAAATACAGCTATAGTTAATAGCAATACTGTTAAAATTAATGTTGATTGGAACAAAGTTAAATTAGATGAAATTGAACTAAGTAACACTAATATAATTGGAAATAAACTGAAAGAACAATTAAAATTATGTCAAAGTGAAACTTATGAAAAGGAATTATTAGCACTAAATAATGAAAAACAGATAAACAAATCTTCCTCTCTTTTATCTTTACATCCTTTTGTTGATAAGGACGGACTTTTGCGGGTTGGTGGGCGTATTGGAAAGGCCACACTTCCCTATGATGCGAGACATCCTATCATTTTGCCTTCCCGACATAAATTGACAGAGTTGATAATTGATTATCATCATAAACAGTGTTTACACAGTGGTACTGAGTATGTTTTGTCACATGTAAGGCAAATCTACTGGATTGTTCGTGAAAGAGAGGCTGTGAAGAAAGCAAAAGGGCGATGTAGATTGTGCATAGAGGAGCGAACCAAGCCTGCCACTCAACTAATGTCTGAGTTGCCACCTGAGCGCTTGGCAGTAGGAAAACCTTCTTTCTTCAACACATCAGTTGATTATTTTGGGCCTCTAGAAGTAGTGGAGGGGCGTAACAAGGTGGTTAAGAGATACGGCTGTATCTTCACTTGTATGACAACAAGGGCAGTACATCTCGAGTTAGCTCAGTCACTGTCCAGTCCATACTTTTTGAATGCGTTTGAGAGGTTCAAAAACACTAGAGGTTCACCAGAACTGTTATACTCCGACAACGGGACTAACTTTGTTGGTGCAGAGAAGGACCTCAAACCCGTTGTAGATCTGCTTCATTCAGATAAAGACCTAGATAAGAAATTGAACGAAAGGGGAGTGAAATGGAAATTCCAACCACCTGGTGCCCCTCATTGGGGTGGTGTACACGAAGCTCTTGTGAAGAGCTCAAAGAAGGCATTGTATAGGGTAATGAAAGAGAGGAGTCTACGTTTTAGATATTTGCGCGATGACGAGCTAAGAACTCTTCTCGCAGAAGTGATGGGGTTATTGAATTCTCGACCTCTCGCATACGTCAGTAATGACCCAGCCGACCAGGCCCCTTTGACCCCCAACCATTTCCTAATTCAGCGTGCTAGGCTGAACCCCCCTCCAGGAGATTTCAGTGATGTCTGCCCCCGCAACAGCTACAAGCATGTACAACATCTGACAGACGAGGTTTGGAAGATCTGGCAAAAGTACTACCTACCATCTCTCACCCAGCGATCAAAATGGAGAAACATTCAGCGTGACATCAAAGTTGGAGATGAAGTTCTGGTCGTTGACCCCAACCTACCAAGAGGACAATGGCGAATCGGAAAAGTTACAAAAGTACATCTAGGAAACGATGGACTGACAAGAGCAGCTACTGTCACTACCGAACAAGGCGACTTTGTTCGTCCTATCACAAAACTTTGCGTATTAAATATAAAGTGATTCAAAATAGTTAATAACTTAGATAATTATAATTGTCGTCATTCCAACCATGTCAGACGACGGGGGGAGAATGTTCCGGCGGAAATTGTATGATTTTATGTAATCTATACCACTGTAGCGAATTGTAAATGTTATTGTTAATGTGATGTGATTTGCGTAGTAAAAAACCTTAGATCTGTTCTGCAGCGCCAGACAGAGCACGCGATATTGAGAATACATATAAATTGTTGTTATACATCGAACGTCGTTCATTTCTGAACTATCGGATATCAAATCATCACATCATTACAGTCCTCTGAAATCCAAGTAAAATTTGTTAGTTCACCATGATTGTTGATTAATTCCTTAGAAACAGTTATCCAACACCACAGTAAAGCGACGAGGGCCGATGTTGAAAAGTATATTGCTGACAGGTTAAAATACGCACCTGACCGTCGAGATGGAGGAAAAAGAAGACGGCAAGATTTTCCATTGTAAAACCTCGTAAACAACTGTAAACTTTTATTCTGTAAACTTTTGTCTTTTTATTAGCTTTCGTTATTGTTATTCTTTCGTTATTATTAATATATACGACACCACAAAAAGTTGTCAGACGTGTTCAGTTTGCCTCGCTCTTCGCGCATTCATATTGTTTTCACGACAGGAAGACTTTCAAGAGATGGCGTGATTTTTGGACAGAAACCGTGACTTCTGAAACAATAGGCTCTTTAAGTTGGATTAAGATTGGATCAGCGTTGGTCCACGTTGGTTGAGGGTCGGATATCTACCCAATTCCAACGTCGGATAGGTCGGTCGGTCCACCTTTCATATACAACGTAGCTCTTTTGTTTATCCAACATTGGACCAACGTTGTATCCAACCTTAATCTAACGTTGTTTCAACGTTGGTTTGCCTGCTGGGCTATAACCATTTGGCCCTACCATGCTAAATATCTACATTACCCCCTGCGAAAAATAGTTCAGGAGTTCATGAACATTTCATTAACTCCATATTACTGTTTGGCCAGTAGGTTGGCCATCCGCAGCCATCAAATTCCCTACGAAGCTGTTTTACTGGGGTATGACGTAAACTGAAAATCGTCTATAGAATGCATCAATAGGCTATATTTAATAATATGAGATTTGTAGGCCGACATGAAAATGAGATTGCAGTCATCATTCACATGTAATGAATTAGACAGCTTGTATTGTATCAAGTTTAAAAAGTAAGGCCTGTTTAACACTTGTTATATTGGAATAATAAGTCTAAGATACAGACGTCTGGTTCAGTCCAGTGGTAACATCATAGATTCATAGGCTACTCACTTTCTTTATCAGGTCAGTCTCTGGTGACACCGGATGTTTCCTTTTATTACCATCATCTGAACTAGTTTCTTTTCTCTCATCGGCCATAATTTATAGATTTCCTCGAATGAGTTCAATAACTATAGCATTCATTAGCTCACTAGGCTCACACATAAATATCTCGCAGTGACTATTTGGTAGGCAGTTGCAGCCATTATGATTTGTTTGCGCGTGCGCAGGATGGCAATCTCACCTTTGCGCTAAATTCAAATCAAATCAGAGTTGTCTTGGTCGACGGTTTGAACTATGAATCGTGGCTGATATCAAACTTATCAGACAGTCAGTCACCTTGGATGCCTTTTCGTTCAAGTTTATTTCAACCTAATGGTTTGTAATTATGTCATCTGTGTTGCTCTAAAACTTGTCAATTTGGTTGGTTATTGTGATTCGTGCGAATGGGCTTAAGAAAGTCGAAGGCGTACCTCTAACTCTTGGAGGAATTTCTGATGTGCCTAGTTGGTTCAGGCTGTTTCTGGTTCCTATAAGCCATCAATTGATCTTACACACTATCATTATAGCAGTAAGTATTTAACCCACTACTGTAACTGAAATCTTTATCCTGTATGCTCTAGACGAAGTCGATCGTTTGGTTTTTACATTGAACGTCTCCTAACATTTCAAGATAAATGTTTTTAGACGATTTTGCTAAAAATGCACCTTTTCCTTTCATGATATCTTTTACATCTCATTTTTATAGGTATCCAGTAAAATCATACTCAAGTAAATGCATGTTTGCCGTGTTTTAATTGCTCTCAGTCTCAAACTTATCTAGCAAAAATTTTACTATGAGACTTGAAAGATTATTACTGAAAGATTAACCGTTAGTACGTTACCTTATAACGAATTCACTAGCTAGCCTACTCTACAAGGATTGACCAATCTCTCAACATTTACTTTGACTAGCCTATACAATACTTCACAAAATTTACAATCACTTACCACCTAGTGAAATTACCATAGGCAGCTAGGCTGTCAAATTGAATGTGCATAAGAGTTGAAAGAAAGTTGCCTTTGTTAATGTATGCGGTATTATTTCTGAGGGCTGACATATGATAAAACCACTCAACCAGTTTTACTTCACATGAACATCATGAACATACATACATGTATGCTAAGTTGATCAAAATTGTTTTCTTTTTGCAGTTAGGTTTGTGATTTATTGCAATTCTTTGGAACATTGCTTATTGCCTATACAATCCTCTGCAAACATGTTGAATTTGAATTGCAAGAAGTACAGAAGATATACGAAATGATTTCACAAAATAAAGTATCATCAAATGTTCAATGTAGTAATGATCAATGTGACTAATAACAAGAAAGATTGTTAAGTTTGTTAATGGTTCAACCGTTCAAATCCAGTAGTCAGTCATGAAATAAAGTAAAAGGACTGCCAACATCATCTATGTTAAAATGAAGAACGAAGAAATTAGTTAACAAGTGCTAGTCGAATAGAGTTCACCAGGATGACCTGCAGTCACGACCAATCGACGAGACGACGATTATGTGATGTAAAACACTCTTACGCATGGTTACTTGCTTGACTGCAAATAAGAAAATCTCTTGCCTAACAAAATGACTTGGTGTCGTTCTATGTAATCACAGAATCTAAATCTACCATATGTCAAAAGTTTTGAACTTTCATAAGGAGGCCCAATCAATATCATACATTATCGATCGACAGTCACACATATTTTCCCTCTCTAAGCCTATCAACCTGATATATTTGAAGTAATTATACATCACCACCATTTGAAACTGTTGTTGTGGCTATTGTTTAACCTGTCAATTGTTTTTTTTAGTGAATTTCCGACGTCTCACATAATTGTATGTTCTTATTGAAAGACAGATTCTACTTGAACAAGTCGGAGCATTGGATGACATCTATTAGTGTCATCCGATTGATGATAGATATAATTATGTTATTTATAAATGTAGAATTTTGGAACTTCTACAAGATACGTCTGTAATCTTTGAAATAATTGTGATTGTCTGCAAACACAATGTACATACAATCGTAATCATGCAGCTTGATTTATATCAATTCATTTTTTATTTACACCTGTCAATTACTTTCTTTGTTCATATTTATATTGTATAACCTTTTGCGATACCCTGTTGTAAATGGCCACCTGTTGACGATGCACAACTCCGATCATCAGATGTAGCTGCATTTCATAGTGCATTTTAATTTCTAATCAAATACTTTGTCGTCAAATGATCCTACAAAAGTGTGTGATGCCTGTCAAATAGTCCTATATTATAAATGAGAGACAATCTACCTAATCTTCTGACATGGCCACAGATCAGGATTAAAACAAATCGAAACAAAATGTATGGCTGCCTGTCATGCAATTTAATAATACCTCTATGATTATAAACAACATGCAAGTCAATACTGCAAATGATGTCTGTCAAACAGCCCCGTTGGTTAAATGGCAGGCAATCTAAGAGTAATAATTCCTTTGCCAAAATTTTTGCAGAGCAAAAATATTTTACCAACTATCCAATAGTCTAATAGACAGTCCTTCGAATTGATCTAGTAATTTTTCAGTCAAAATCAACAAAATATACATTTTATTACTTCGAGCCAAGACTGCCTGTCAGATAGTTCCGCTTCCTAAATGGTAGGCAGTGTAATAATTATTCTTTCGAAACTGCCTGTCAAATAAATCCCAGCGCTATTTGACAGGCAGTTTATGAATCGCTTCAATCCACTTCTGCGCATGCGTATTGGACTGCCTGTCAAATAGCCGCAGCGCTAAATGGTAGGCTGCCTGTCAAATAGTCTCAGCCTAAATATCTGCACTAACTAATACATACGAAGTGTGCAACAAAATCTCCGCGGCATCTTCTATCAGCCTCATTTCAACATCTACGTAAAACAATGGACAGTGACCGCAATGACAGGTAACTTTCATTTTTATCCTCACTATCCATCATCATATATCATCAGAAATACGTGTCATAATCGCTTGAAAATAGATTTGCAATATTATTACGACTATAGAAATCTTTAAAATGTTCTTTTATTAGTAAATAGTTCAAAATCAATGATTATTTCCATGGTTATGTTGATACAGTCGAACTCGGTTAATGTCCCATCTTGCTTAATATTCCTACTTAAAACTGATTTCTATTTTCCATTCTCCATCCACACTCTAATAATCCTACTTCACTTAAACTTAATATCCCACCACGTTCGATGCCCCATTTCATCCGTACCAGAGGGGGAATATTAAGCAATTTCGACTGTACTGATACCGGTGAGCCCATTCTCGGAGGTGCCTGAAGGAAGGGAGATAACGACTTGGAAATCCTTATGACGCTACCTTTTGATCACAGTACTGCTACGAAAAATTATTTATCAAGGTATCAATTAATTATCTATGTAAGTCATAACACTATATTTGCAACATCATATCACCCAAAAGGGCTACCTGGAGGGAGGGGGCGTGTGCAATTTTCTTTTACTTCGTAATTTTATCGTAAATACAACCACATGAGCTATGAAGCTTGTTCGCATTGGAACAAAAGACTGGACAGCAGTCACATTTATATACATTTACTTGAAATTACAATAAACTTGTTATTACTTCAGATAAAGTATGTTGAGAGTTAATCAGCTAATTCAGCATATCCACCTAATTATAAACTCAAACAGTCATATCACACAGTAGTCTGTATCACAAACAGCAATTCATTCACAACCTATTCTTTCGTAAATGAATTGTAGTCTGTGACGTAGGCTAGTCACACACAAAGAATATCTAAGAATAGAATATTTTACAAACGTTGTAAACAAATAAATGAGAGCAATATCTTATAACGTTTGTTGAAAAATAACAATGATAGTAATGAATATGCTAAAAATAGAACATTAAGTCCTTTCAAATATATACAACATTTCATCACAAACCTATACAAAATGTCAAGATATAATATAAATCATATCATGTTCATGATCAATTATTTTTAACTTTCGATGATGGAGTATCGTCATTTTTAGAATCAGAACCTCGTTTAAGGTTTCTACCTAAAGCACTATTTGATAATATTTCAACATTCTTAGCAATTAACTGTTCAACGGCAGTTTTAGTATCGTTCGCAGTTGTTTCTTGTAAATTCTTTAAAGTTGATTCGAATTGGGAATGTAACGATTGTAATCTTTCCTTATTTCTAACAAAACGTACCAACGATGAAATTTGTGATAAATAATTACGACATTCATTTCTCATAACATTAAGATCATGTGCTGTCGGTGGAAGACATATTAAAACATTTGAAGCATTGTTTGAGTTCGCTAATTGCACACTTAAATTTTGCGGTGTCGTCGAAGTTGATTGACTTGAAATAGGCATTTTCAACATTGGATTTGAAATAATATCTAATTTCTGACAAATGGATGGAACGATAGTATCATCGATAAAAAGATAGGGTGAATTCTTATAATCAGTCGATATGTCTTCTAATGAATACTTTGATGAATGGACAATAACAGCAAATATATGTTCACATAATAAGAAATTTTCTTTCCATTCATCACACGTACAAGATGGACATTCTTCTTTATTTAAATGTACTGTGAATTTCTGTGATAAAAATGGACGTTGTAAATCTTTTACTTCAAATACATGTTCACCAATTTCTGATACAGATTCTGGTGCAAATGTTTGAGCGATAGCATATCTTTCTAAACAATGTTTGATAAAATAAGAAGGACGATTTTTTAAGAATAATGATAGCGATGACTGAGAAATGATAACCTTGTAAGATCCATTATGATTTTCTGTTACATATCTAGAAAAATCAAAATAAATCAATAGAATTAACAAACAGATAAATTGAAATTGAGAGGTACTGCATTATATACTGAGTAGCAACAAATAAAACACACAATAATCTGCAACGGTTTCGACATATTCTTAAATCATCGTCAGACAAGTAAAAAAGAGAGAGAATAGTTCTAACATTGCATTTTTAATTTATAGCTCAAAAGTAATTTCTATAATCTATTGAAATTTGGGGCTCCATACGACTATAACACACTAAGCAATAACATGAGACAGAATCATTGAAGAGATGCAGGTTATCGTGCATTTTATTTGTCGCTACTCAGTATAGTGAAGATAAATTAAAAATCTAGATAATTAATCAAAATCCAATCAGATCTAACAAAATAGATGAGACGTAACTCTTAAATCATGGTAAAAAAACAACTGTTAACATTTTGAAGGAAAAGAAAGAACTTTTCTTCAGAACACAATTATTTCTTCCCGTTCTTCTGAATTTTCTGACTCTCTGAGTTCTGGAATCCTCTGAGTTATCGAACTTTGGCGAGAATTGACTAAACGTTCACCTGGCACCGCACCCAACATTCAAAGATTACTCATATCACTTACTCACAAGTTGTCAATATAGAATTCTCAATCACAAACATAGTAATCATTATGATAAAGTTAGGGCTCAGTTGACCATAAGTTATTTGAGCTACAGACCGTTACATCTGCTAATACCTTGCTAACTTGTGGTGAGGCAACTTGACGCAACTTCACAAAATAATACTACAGCATTCTGTACAGGCCAACATTTAGAATAATGTTGGTTCAAATAGCCTACAGTGTAAACTGTATATATAGCAGCAAGCTATGACTATTTGACTATGAGAGGTAGATAAATTGACCACTATGTACAGGTGGCTTTTATGTACAGATTTGATTCAATAGAAACTATTGTACTTTAGACATTGCAAGAGTGACTACTATAGGCAGGTGGTGAGGTGGTCACTATAGCAGGTTTAATTGTATATATGAGAAGCAATGATATCATCAATGCATATCTTATTTCTTATCATTATTAGCCATAACACAATCATCTACGTTACAACAATTCAAATGTCTTCTTAAGACCAATTACTTTAAATTAGCCTGTAATCTCTAAGTTTTAGCATTGCAAAGTCCTTAGCATATTGCACTGATAGTAAAGGACATAAATAATAAATATTATTATTATCATCATATTCTTAAGGAGATGATAATATTCTATGCGATATCATGAACATTTCATAATTCTCACTACAGTCAAACGTGTTATAACGGTCACCTCTATACAGCGGTCACCTGTCTATAGTGGTCACCCTTGCAATGTCTAAAATAGTATTCTCTATTGAATCAAACCTGTATATAAAGGCCACCTGTCTATAGTGGTCAATTTATCTACATCTCGTAGCTGGCTGTTATATACAGGTTTCACTGTATCACCTGTTATAGCATTCTGGTATGTACTCCTCAACCATTAGCTGGCAAAATCCATTGACAGAAGACCATTTATGTTTTCTCAAATAAGGATATCTCAACTGCTCTTTTTCCAATTTCAAACCATCATTGATTTTTAGTAAGATTTGACAGGAAAGATTTCTGCATGCCCAAACCCAGCGCTGTTGAAGTAAAAAATCAAAAGTGAGAAGATCTGAATTTCAAAACTCATGATAAAGACAAACACAGTCAAACCAGTTGTAACGGCCGGCTCTATCAGCGGTCATGTGTCTATAGGGGTCACTGTTGAAATATAAAAATAGTATTTTCTATTGAATCAACCCTATCTAAGCATAGATTATAGAATATATAGTATATTCTATAATCTATGATCTAAGTTATCTGCCAGATGACTTTATTTTCGCAAACACAGCAGAAGCTGAATTGCACTAATGTTGACGTTTTTTCATCGACCCAATGAAGCTTCATTTTTGCAAACATTAATTAAATTGATTGTTTTTTCATTTTCGCCAACGTTGGTTATGTTGGCGAAATTTTTAAACGTCTTCATAGTAAATTTCAACGAACGCCAACTGAATCCAAAATTAATGATACAATTACACTCTAACTTCATATGGCTGGACTTGATTCAACTAGATGTTATTTTCAAACACTTTAAAGAAATATAATAGAGTTAATATGAAAATTGATTATGTTCGGCAAACTTAGCAGGTGATCGGTAACTTTTCTGTTATATTGTAGGAAAACTCTACGGACAGCTATTTCAATCCGTACTTGAAGATAAAAGTCCCATGTCAAATATTATAAAACAGTCAGGCAGCATCAATGCCCTTAAAATTAATCGAAATTTACCTTGTGCTGTGGAAACCAAGTACTTGTAAACCAATGTTGAAATTTATCATTTTCTTTCCAAGTTACATCAAGCTGTAATTGAATTAATGCTTTATGAAAATCTTCTTCAGTTAATGAATTAGCAATATTTGTTAATAATGCCATGATATTTTGTTGTGCTGTATCAATACCATTATCGACATCGCTTAACCATTTTCTCCATGCGTGATCACGATGAAAATCACTGACATAAATATTATTATCATCGACTTTTAAAATCTCACTAATAGCATTAATATGTTTGTCACTTAAATCTGTAAATATATAATTTGGTTGCCAATTTTTATTCCAATCTTTAATCATAGCTAATGCTTCGTTTATTTCCAATAAAGTTGCATTTTGTGTTATAAATATACTAACAACTTGATATGAAAAATTGGTTTTCACGCATAAAAAATATATTGGAATTGGAAACCGTAATGTTTTAAATATTGGATCTAAGATACAAATTGCACCATATTTTTCGAGTAAATGCCGTTGTTTTTCCGTTTGCATTACACAAATAAATTTTTCAGTTTCGATATTACGAACGCTAGCTTTTCTTGTGCGACAAAAAAAGTTGCCATTTTTATACTTTTCTTTCCATTGTTCAATAAGGTTAGATAACTTCTGTTGATCATTGTTAGTATATAAAACACGATTCTGTATCAGTAATGCATGGTCTGTAATTTGCTCTTGACTTATGTCAAGAGCTGTAGTCGCATTATCATTATCTGGAACATCAATTTCTGTGTTTGGAGTACCAGAGAAGGACTTATGTAGATGACTTTCTAATTCTTCAACATCATGAACGCCTTCTTTCACTAATCGGTCAATCTCCTGAATATAGCGTTTACTAATCAAATTCTTTGTTCGTTTGATCTGAAATAAAAAACAAAATTGATTTTACCAAGATAACATTATAAGAACTAAGATAGTGCAACTCGAATTTGCGTCTACAAGAGTTTAAAAAAGCTAATAATATTATCTTAACGCTTATGTAAATAATCCAGCCAAAATCTAATTAACATCTTCAAACATTCATATAAAATATGAATATGAATCGTATAAATCAATAACCTTGTACTGCTTCTCTAAATTGTAATGTTATCAAAAGAGAAATTCTATTTAAAGTTTTTTGAATCCTGTTCTGGTTTTCCACATAAAATATCGGCAACAAAAATGTCAGATCAAATTTGAAAAATTATATTGCTCTGTACGTTTCTAACTTTCAATGATTGATATTGATGGATTGATAGGGTACAGACTAGCACACATTAGTTAAATGAGAAAGACTTGCACAGCCCATGTTAGCAGGGTCTGTCAAATCTTTTCATACAAAAACCTTGATTTGTATCCAAAAACCATTATAATTTTTTTTAATTAAACTTTCTAATTTTCAGAGAAATAAGGAAATAAATTAATTTTCTTCAGAAATTTGAAAGTTTGATGCCATGTTGCACAGTTTTATTGTACAAATATGCATTAGAAGGATAAGATTGTATCAAAAATCACTAAAGTTTGATGAAACCTTTTTGAGTCTCATTTTCAAAAACTAAGAGCTTCAATACCTTGAGTTGCCTCTTTAGAGCAGGGCTGTTTTAAGGCAGATGCACAAATCCTACAGGGTCTGACAAAAGGTTCAACCTTCTGGTATCCTAGTAGCCTTGGTGTAATGGTTAGGTCTTCGACTCCATCCTTGGCTGAAGCACTATAGGTTGGCGTCAGGAAGGGCATCCCGCTATTAAACGCACACAAGCTTCAAAATATTAATCAATCAACTAACCACCCCGGTGAAAAAAAGCTCCAAGCTTACCCGATTTGTGGATAAATGACAAATGAAGAAAAAACTACAGACATTTCAACATTTTCCTCTGAATTTTTGTTGTTGATGTTTGACCAGTGAATCATAAAATATCAATTTTCTTCTAAATTTGCTCTCGCCTTCTGGAATCCAGGATTATAGGATTCCTACTTTTGTCAGGCCCTGGACACGTGTCTACAGCCCAAGCTACCGTAGTCCATAATAAAAAATGTAATATTTCAAGTAGACATCATAGTACTATGTTTCTTATATCGCTGAGTAAATTGACTACGGTAATACAACATGGAAAACTGAGTAAATTGACTACCGTAATACAACATGGAAAAAGACTTTCACAAGGGTCTGACAAAAGTAGGAATCCTGTAATTCTAGAGTCCTGAAGGTTAAAACAAATCCAGAAGAAAATTGATATTTTTAATGATTTATTGGTCAAACATCAACGAGAATTCAGAAGAAAATGTTGAAACGCCTCTAGGATTCCAAAAGGCTGAACCTTTTGTCGGACCCTGATTTTAAAAGAGATATGCCTACAAATGAGTAAAAACAACCCTACTTTAGAGGAATACAAAATTTCAAGTGATACAGCTTTTGTGCATTGTCGGACTATCACGAGTTTGATTCTACTGACACACAAATAATATATGCTTTATAATTTTAACAATGTTTACCTCGCCAGTCTTATGATTATGACTTGAAGGATGTGGAAGAGTCACAAATATTTCTCTTGTCCCATTAGCAGTATCTGTCATCAATGCTTGTTTCAAGTTGACATTAGTTAGTCTTCGATAATATTTTGTTCTTTGTCCATCCTAGAATATACATCATACATATCATATCAATCGTTGAAAGCACAAATTTTGAAAATAGGCTCAAAATAGACGGAAAATAAGGATTAAGGAAAATTTCTTACTGAATTTTACAATTCCTGAATTACTGAACCTTACAATGGTAAAAAGAGACTGAAATCCGACAAAACACTGAACAACTTCATGTCTGATATAATACAGTACGCGAGAAGGGAAACATTTTAAATGACGTGCGTTACATTTTGAAGAAAAAAAGGAAGTTGACCTGGCTTACCTATTTTCAGAAATGTGACATGCTTTTAACTGGAAAAAACCCTCAATCCTATGTTTTAATTAATCAGATGTGCAGGGTCCGACAAAAGTGGGGATCCTGGGATCCTAGATCCCGGAAGGCTAGACAAAATTCATAAAAAATTGATGTTTTCAATGATTTATTGGTCAAACATCAACAAAAAAATTCAGAAGAAAATGTCTCTAGGATTCCACAAGGCTGAACCTTTTGTCGGACCCTGCAGATGTGGTTTGAATACCAAAAAGAGAAAATTCTTACTAAAAGTTGGCATATATTTCTCAGCCTATTCCACCTTCTCCATGCTTAGTTTACTTAGCTATTAGATAATATTACAATCAAACCTGTTTCCATGCGAAAAAAAGTCCAAGAGTTAATAAACAATTCATGAACAGTTCATGAGAATTTGGGGCCATTTAACATTCATTAACTTTTCATGAACTCCTGAACTGTTTTTCACAGGGGTTATAGCGGTTACCTCTATTGCCGCAGCCTTTGTCTATTGTTTCGGCAAAAATTAGACTTAAAAGAAAACTTTATTAATGAATGGACATTTTAGAAATTTTGTATTTACATGTCTTATACAATTTAATATTGGTTGCTGGCTGCATGCTGTCTGCTACGGATGTTAATCACAATTTATTTACCTAGCAGCTTGATTTATTATATTTTATTTACGATTATATTATAGTACAAAATCGTACTATTCGTGTCATGTTCACTTTAATATCCCTCTTTGATGTAACTGGGAAGTGCGACAATGAAGAGAGGGATATTAAGCGATAATTAAGAGTTTGTATGAAGAATGGAATAATTAAAAGTTCAGCTAGTTACACAGATATTTGAAAGCATATGCAACGGTTATCAACAGGGTTTGTATTGAAAATTTCAATTTGAATGACGGTGCTGATAATTATATCAAAGTCATGAGTACAAATTGATTGCGTGACTGCACGGATCTTGCAAATCAGAAGGTTTGAAACTTACCTTGAGCTTAAAATCTGGGAACACTAATCTTTCCTTGAGCCGAATAAAAGCTTCACATCCAACTTTTTTAGATTCAGTGAGTTTCCGATATTTTTTTACTATTTCCTGTTGAATTGAGAAAGTAAAATATGTTAAGTCACATTCGTTGCAATTCGCTAGGCGCAGCCAAAAACTAATATCAACACACAGCTGGAAGTCTTGGTGATTTACCATTGGTGAAGCACCTAGCACTTCCAGCACACACCTTTGCTAAATATTGCACATTCTAATCTCATTCTAGACTTCATCAAAGGTCCAATCTGAATTTTGAGAGTAGGATTGTAATGTATAAAAACATAGATAGGCCTACTGAGTAGCATTTTCCTTATCTTTTTTCCCATTTATATGCATTTGAGCTAATAAGGGTTTGATCGAAAAAACTAATGTCCTTGTGAAATGTGTCTTGCTATGATTGTATTATTTAATTGGTTTCACCAGCTCGCCATCTATTTATAAAATGCGAAATCAAAAGTTTCCAACTTAGCTATGCCTACACTTTTGGAAGAACTATTCTGCTTGAAACTAGTTCATTTTACCGAGAAACACATGAGATACAAGGATATTTAGCAGTTGAAATAGCGTTTTGGTAGGCTATAAATTTTTAAGTATGGATTTCTTGGTGAGGTTTGGTCTATAGATGAGAAAAATGTACATTGTTTCTGGATTTGGTCTAGCCTTCTGGGATCTAAGATGTGAACAGCCTGCAGCTAATCGAAATTGTGACATATTGTGTAGGCAAATCTAATCTACTACGTGCAGCCCTACCCCTGCAGAAAACAGTTCAGGAGTTCATGAACAGTCCATGATTGTTAAATGACCCCAAATTTTCATGAACTGTTCAAGATTTGTCCATGAAGGTTCACGAACTGTCCACAAGCAGGTCATGAACAGTTCATGAAAATTGGGGCCATTTGACTGTTCATGAACTCCGTAACTGTTTTTCGTAGGGGTACTGTAATAGCATAGCCATACAGAGAAAATCAAGACTTTCAATGAAACTTTGTGATTATCAGATTCTGTTTGGAATAAGTCAATAATTATTCACTACAATATTCTAGCTTCTTAGGGTCAAAGATATTTCAAACATGTGTCCCAGAATTAGCCTTATGCTCTTTTAGTTAAAAATCAGTTGTCTGACCCTGGACTGCAAGAATGAACTTTGTGCAACACAATTTAAAAAGCTGATAGAAATTATTATTCAAATAAGTAGTAAATAACAGTAATTTCCAAGAGTCATTTATAATTGAGTTACAGTCGAACTTGCTTAATATCCCCCCTTTGGTACAGAAGAAAAGCGGGATATTAAGCGAGGTAGGATTATGAGAGTTTGAATGGAGAATGGAAAATAGAAATTAGATTTATGTGGAGATATTAAGCAAGGTGGGATATTAAAAGAGGGGATATTAAGCGAGGTAGGATTATGAGAGTTTGTATGGAGAATAGAAAATAGAAATTAGATTTATGTGGAGATATTAAGCAAGGTGGGATATTAAAAGAGGGGATATTAACCGAGTTTGACTGTACAAAGTTACTCTTACCTGTCTGGATTTGGATTTGTGTTGGCGACGACTGAATTCACAAACATATGATTTGGAATTAACAAAGATGAATGGAATATCCTCCTGCCACATAACTTTATAATTTTTCTTCTTATCAAAAACTAGAAAGAAAGGAATCAAGATAAACGTTGTATATAGTTGCATAGGCCAATGTGTTGCTCGCCTGCGTGCAGACAAATATTTTTCTATATAGTCCGTCTGCGTATTTGTGCCGAATTTAGCGTTCTGATTGTTCTTTCCACTACCACTTTTTGGTAGTAGGTATGTGTGATTGGCAATTATAAAATATATGAACAATTGGAAAGTAGGCTATTTGAAAATAATGAGAATTGAGTTATGACAGGAAACCACACTATGTAAATATGTGATTTGGACAACCCGGTGAGATAATTCATAAACTATTCAGAATATTTTCAATTCTGTAATTCCACAAAAATTTGAAAAACTTCCCAGTAAGAGAATACAATAAAACCATGGCTTGTATTCTGAGGCGTGCGATCACACGCGCACACCTCCGCATACGCCTCCGCGTTCCAAGGCGTGCGATCTATCGCATGCCTACTTTCTTTTCCTTTTTTCGAATTATTTTCTTCAAAATCAAATGCTCTTTTCGCCGATATAAAATACGAAACAAACACGCAAGAAATAATTCAAAGCGACATCTTTTGCATGCTTGAATGGTCTACGGAACTCCCCTTAATTACCATAACAAAGATTATCTCAAGTTACGCGCCATTAGTTCTATTTCAGACTCTGTTGCTATGACAATAAATTGATCGAACAGACGTGATGAAACATAAAGCGCGTTGAATAACATGAATTCCGTAAACTAATGTCGAAGCAAACTGAGCGAACAAACTGTTATATCTATGTATTCAAAATCTTTCAAAATCTATGTTAAGATACTTAAGTTGAATTTGATGTTTTCAACACATTTCTTGCAGTCGTGGAAAAGGTTTTGTTTGTGTTTTTATTGTCTACTTGCATGGTAACAATAGAACAAGAGATTTTGATTAATATTCATATAAGAATCGAATAATGCATTGTCGAATATTCGATTACTGTTTTGACTTTCACCTAATAAATATTGTATTGAAATTCAACACCTAGAAAAAAGTTACTAGTGTGATATTGTTAGAAAAAGTTATCACCTTTCAATTTCCTGTTTTATTAGAATCAATCAAGCGAATAACCGTAAAATGAGATCTTCAGGCAGGAGTGTTTTCAAAATTGTGTTTGTTTCAATATTACATTAAAAAAGCAGAATTTTTTTAGCCTGAATACAAAATCCTTAACTTTAAATAATAAACGCGATGTTTAGTTTGTATTTATCACCAGTAAAAACGACTCGTATAGCAGCTTGAAATCGTGTTGCCCTGTGACAAATGATTGCACGCCATCGCACGCCTTAGATTTCTGGGGCGTGCGTTTTGTCGCACGCGTGTGATTTCAGGAATACAAGCCATGAATAAAACTTGAAAAACTTAATTAAAGGCATTTGCTACCAAACTTATTTTTTTACATTTGATAAAAATATTCCATTGATTAATTCCTCCACAACAACACTTTAATAATATATAAACTCAAGCCCTAGACTCAAATAGAATCTCAAAACAACAAATGGTAGCCTAAATCAATTTTTTCATCAATAATAGTACAGTAAAAATGCCGACGGGTGTGCGCAAACCCGATTATTACTACTATAATATTTTTAATCATTATGACTATTTGACCGGCAGTCACCGCCATTATGGATAGCAACGCATGCGTATTATGAATGAACAGTAACTTACAAACATTTCAGAACATAAATAATGAAATTAAATTGAAAATTTGGAATCACCTTGACTTGAACCAGCATGATCTGCACTCTAGTCAAATGCACTCCCAATGAGCCATGACGACGAAAGCTGATGAATCAGAAACGAGTTTAAACTTGACCGGGCGAATGGGTGGTTATCACTTGATCGGACCCCAACTCTAACATTACCTAACCCTAACCCTGGGACGAGCGATACATGTGATCAAGTGAATGACGTAATTTACTGCATGCATAGGCCTACGCGCAGTGGAGTACATAATGGCTGCGACTGCCGGTCAAATAGTCACTTCGATTTTTTATTGTTTTTTTTTTTTGTTATTTACAATATTGTTCTTCCGCCCACGGGGAAGGCAAAATTACGTTGAAGTATCCACTCCACAGGCGAAAGTCTCGTAGGTGCCCTAAGGTCTCGTCGAAAAACACCCTTTTCCGCGAATTGGGTAATAATTATATGCCCTTATTTTGAGTTTAACGGGTTATCGTATTAGTGCTAGCTTGTATAGCCAAGATTTACAAAAAAAATCTTATCATGTATCAGATTGGAAAGTTTGCTGTTTGCAGGCAAGATATTGGCCGCGTAATCATTTTCGCGGCTGAAATTCCAGCCGCACATTTCAAAATTTTATCCGTATTTTATAAAAAAAATGGCTAACGGTACTTTGCGAAACGAAACGAAACGAAACGAGACGAAATCATCAAACCCTTTCAAATATACATCAAACAACTCACCAAAGCCATATCATTGATATATCAGCTCACTTGTATATAAATTATTGCAAAAATTATCAAAAACTAGCATATTTTGACGAAGTAAAGTTCTATTGTTTCCTCAACGGGAACTGTCGATTGGTCACCGTGATTTAGTTTGGAATAGATTTGCTGTTGTATTTTGTCAATAGAGCAAATCGGTTTACATTCATCATGTCGCCCACATGCAGTGTTTTGGATAAAATTCCTTTGTGTGATATTTGTGTGAATTCAAGTGTGATCTCGTTTCGTTTCGCAAAGTACCGTTAGCACCTGGAGGTAACGGTACTTTGCGAAACGAAACGACAAAATTATTGACAACATATTATAGTTGATAAACTATGGATAAACTTAGCAAACATAATTATATTTGTAATAAAATACGTTTCGTTGTTTTCTATAGATGTCTTTTTTATATAAGAAGCCCGTTGGCAAGCAACTTTAGTGCTATAACAATAATGTACTTCTTCTAAATTATTTAAGAAATTGAAGTATTTTTGTAAACGATTCACAGACGGTATGTATATTATATATATGGTCATAAATTAAATATATCTAAGTTGGTTTACCTATTAACATGATTGACTATGGTTTAAGAAGTTATTTAAAAACAAAATAGATGAAAAATATCAAGTCTATATTTAGCAACAGCTATCTATGTTGGTCTGAGTGTGATTTCCTCATTTTTCAGATTTTGAAAAAACCTGGTTTTTCACTTTCTCGAATTTAAAAGTCTCTGACACTAAAACGGGAGGTACAATTCACTTCAAATCTTAGTATGACATAAACTCAGATATGTACAGAAGTTATTTAAAATCCAGATCAAAAAATATGATCTTCATATTTAGTAACGGCCATCTAGGTTAATATGGATTTCAACACTTTTCAAATTTCGAAACAAGCCGGTATTTCACTTTCTCGAATTTAAAAGTCTCTGACACTAAAACGGGAGGTACAATTCACTTCAAATCTTAGTATGTCATAAACAGACATGTATAGAAGTTACTTAAAAAAACCGGATGAAAAAATATGAACCTCATATTTAGCAACGGCCATCTAGGTTAACATAAGTGGGATTTGACCGCTTTTCAGACTTTGAAAAAAGCCGGTTTTTCAATTTTTCGAATTTAAATGTCTCTCAAACTAAAACGCGAGGTACAATTCACTTCATATCTTAGTATGTCATACCCAGACATGTATAGAAGTTATTAACAAAAATTGATGCAAAAATATGAGCTTCATATTTAGCAACGGCCATCTAGGTTGACATAAGTGGGATTTGACCATCTTCAGATTTTGAAAAAAAACGGGTTTTTCACTTTCTCGAATTTAGAAGTCTCTCAAATGAGAACGAGACATGTCCGTATCCTGATATCACTCTACACATAGTGGTAAAAGTGTATCGGATTTAATTGAAAAGATTTCATGATAATAATATTTTTTCATCTGAATTTTTGAATAACTTCTATACATGTCTGGGTATGACATACTAAGATATGAAGTGAATTGTACCTCGCGTTTTAGTTTGAGAGACATTTAAATTCAAAAAATTGAAAAACCGGCTTTTTTCAAAGTCTGAAAAGTGGTCAAATCCCACTTATGTTAACCTAGATGGCCGTTGCTAAATATGAGGTTCATATTTTTTCATCCGGTTTTTTTAAGTAACTTCTATACATGTCTGTTTATGACATACTAAGGTCTGAAGTGAATTGTACATCATGTTATAGTGTGAGAGACTTTTCAATTCGAGAAAGTGAAATACCGGCTTTTTTCGAAATCTGAAAAGTGGGGAAGTCCCACTTATGTTAACCTAGATGGCCGTTACTAAATATGAACTTGATATTTTTCAATCCAGTTTTTTTAAATAACTTCTATACATGCCCGAGTATAACATACTAAGATATGAAGTGAATTTTACCTCCTGTTTTAATGTGAGAGACTTTTAAATTCGAGAATGTGAAATACCGGCTTTTTTCGAAGTCTGAAAAGTGTTGAAATCCCACTCATGTTAACCTAGATGGCCGTTACTAAATATGGACTTGATATTTTTTCATCTAGTTTTTTTAAATAACTTCTATACATGCCCGAGTATAACATGCTAAAATATGAAGTGAATTTTATCTCCTGTTTTAATGTGAGAGACTTTTAAATTCGAGAAAGTGAAATACCGGCTTTTTTCGAAATCTGAAAAGTGTTGAAATCCATATTAACCTAGATGGCCGTTACTAAATATGAAGATCATATTTTTTGATCTGGTTTTTTAAATAACTTCTGTACATATCTGTTTATGTCATACTAAGATTTGAAGTGAATTGTACCTCCCGTTTTAGTGTCAGAGACTTTTAAATTCGAGAAAGTGAAATACCGGCTTGTTTCGAAATCTGAAAAGTGGTCAAATCCATATTAACCTAGATGGCCGTTGCTAAATATGAGGTTCATATTTTTTCATCTGGTTTTTTAAGTAACTTCTGTAAATATCTGTTTATAACAAATTAAGATTTGAAGTGAATTGTACCTCCCGTTTTAGTGTCAGAGACTTTTAAATTCGAGAAAGTGAAAAACCAGGTTTTTTCAAAATCTGAAAAATGGGGAAATCACACTCAGACCAACATAGATGGCTGTTGCTAAATATAGACTTGATATTTTTCATCTATTTTTTTTTTAAATAAATTTTTAAACCATAGTCAACCATGTAATAGGTAAACCAACTTAGATATATTTAATTTATGACCATATATATAATATAAATACCGTCTGTGAATCGTTTACAAAAATACTTCAATTTCTTAATTAATTTAGAAGAAGTACATTATTGTTATAGTATTAAAGTTGCTTGCCAAGGGGCTTCTTATATAAAAAGTACATCTATAGAAAATAACAAAACGTATTTTATTACAAATATAATTATGTTTGCTAAGTTTATCCATAGTTTATCAACTATAATATGTTGTCAATAATTTTGTCGTTTCGTTTCGCAAAGTACCGTTACCGCCAGGTGCTAACGGTACTTTGCGAAACGAAACGAGATCACACTTGAATTCACACAAATATCACACAAAGGAATTTTATCCAAAACACTGCATGTGGGCGAAATGATGAAAGTGAACCGATTTGCTCTATTGACAAAATACAACAGCAAATCTATTCCAAACTAAATCACGGTGACCAATCGACAGTTCTCGTTGAGGAAACAATAGAACTTTACTTCGTCAAAATATGCTAGTTTTTGATAATTTTTGCAATAATTTATATACAAGTGAGCTGATATATCAATGATATGGCTTTGGTGAGTTGTTTGATGCATATTTGAAAGGGTTTGATGATTTCGTCTCGTCTCGTTTCGTTTCGTTTCGTTTCGTTTCGCAAAGTACCGTTAGCCAAAAAAATGACATAATTTCCATGATTATTTAGATCCTATATCTAAAATTTGCCTACATATGTGTTCCACCGCGCAAAATTACACCAGAGTTCAGCTGCTAGCTGGACATTTTCCGGGAAAAAATACGACTTTGGCCGGGCACAATGCATTCTTTCCAACCTGGATTATGTATAAGACAGCAGTAAAAATAAAAATAAACTATTTAAATTCTTGTTGACTTCAAGTTAAAGGAGCAAAAATGACCGGCAGGCGCTACGCACTTAGGATCACGTGCATGTTTATTGTTTACAACACAATGTTCATTGTTGACATGAATTTATTACAAAATAGACGTGCGTACAACAATAGTTTCAAAGCGAGGCGGTTGAATTACGCTAAGCATAAATTCAACTTGAGCTCGCAGCGGTCGCCGGTCAATTTTGCCCCTTTAAGTTGTCATCTTGAAATCAAGTTTAAAAATCACCTGCATTTCCAAAATCTTTATATGCAGAATTCCAAACAACATACGAGGTACCAGATGCAATAGAATACCGTTGTATTAAATCTAGAGCTTGGTTTAGTGTTTTCACAGCACCAGAATGCTCGTCATGTTGCATAAAAAATAAACTTTGCCAATCTTCATTATCAGTGTTTTGATTGATTTCATTTTTAGCATTTTTTTCTTGGATAGCCTCTGGTTCCGTACCTTCTGTTTCTGAGTTTGTTAGGTTTTTAACACTTTCATCTTGTTCATTACATTCTTTATTGGAAATTTGAACACCAGGAATATTTACTTGAGAGTTATCAAGATTTGGTAAGTTAATCAAAGCCTGGTCTTGAACATTCACGGGTTGTTCGTTACATTCTTTACTGGAAATCTGAACACTAGGAATATTTACTGGAGAGTTATCAAGATTCGGTAAGTTAATTAAAGCCTGGTCTTGAACATTTACGGGTTGTTCGTTACATTCTTTACTGGAAATCTGAACGCGAGGAATATTCACTTGAGAGTTATCAAGATTCGGTAAGTTAATCAAAGCCTGGCCTTGAATATTTACGGGTTGGATATTTTGACCAAGAGATAAGTTTATTGCATTGTCTTCTTCAATATTACTACCTACTACCAGATCTAATATACTTGTATCAGTATTTGTAGCATTCAATGTCCCGTTGGTGTTCATTTCAGTTGATAAATCCATCACAGTCCATCCATCGTCATCAAAAATGTCAAAAACGATTCACCATTCTCAGCGCCATTGCAAATGAATGCTTAAATCACAAGGCCTCTGCTGAAATGCATTCCTATTGCGCAGAAACGGTAAAGAAGCTTGAGGAAAGGGAACATGTCTCTTTCTAGTCTACCATTTTCTAATCTCGCTCTGGTGAAACTCAACTCACAAGTCACTGGTTATTATTTTGATATTTGCTGGCTTAGTGACCAAGACATAAACTGGCTTTCTTCTTTCTACCCTGGTTTAATTATAATAATGAGAAATGAAAATAAGTAAGGTTTCTTAATGTTATTATACATAAATTATGCTTGCATGATGATCATGACTTCCAATGTTTAGTTATATTGCCCACTATGATTCTCAGTTTGTGTAGGCTTAGGGATTAGGCCAAGCAACTCCACTGATGGGTCACCGTCTAAGGAGTCTACCTCATGGTCTAACTACTGAGACCAGACTGAATGTGCATCCCTGACCAAGACCATTAAAGGCCTTATCTGAGTTCTGGATATCTGGACAAATATATTTGTTGTTGATTTTTAGGCATAATATGATATTCTTAATGGAATCCTTATACTTGGAGTTGGAGCTCCAGATATTTTCTACACCAAGTCACATAGAAATATGCCAACAATTAATTGAAAACTATAGAAAAATCCCAAATTTTTACTATCCTGATCCTGTCTGCAAAATTTTCAAAAAGTCAGCTACCATTTACGCAGGATATACCCGATGTAACATACATGAAAGCCACTAGTATGGCTTATTAGGCCTATAATTACAAAATTGCTCAACCTTTTTGATTTGATAAGATCCCCGAATAATTCTAAGTATTCGAAAGGAAACACAATATTTTGAGCTAAAACGCGTCATATGATTTTGTTGGCATATTTCTCTTGATTCAGTGAAAGTCAATATATCTCATTCCTCAGTAGCCTACCGAGCACAGCGCGGTTGAGTTGACGTAGGCCTAAGCATAATAACCAACGTTTTTGAATAACCATGCTAGGCTTTATGATTTTTTCATCATTTGAAAGCAAATAGTAAGGAAACAAGCCTCAGAGAAAATACTATCAGAAAAAGAAGTGACTTTATTCACTTGATAATTTATTATTCCCAAATAATGAAACTTGAGATCTGTAATGATAAAACGTAAGTAAACAAAATTTATTGTACAATTATTTAAAATCATGATTTTATATCTTGAAATGTTTTTTATTGATGAAAGTTTTTATCATAGTTTTCATGTCTATTATTTGGGAATACAGGATGTGCGAATCTGACCTGAGTCAGAACCCGATCCAATCGGATCAGGTCGGGTACGGGTTGATATTTTAGGTCTTCGGATCAGATCGGATTTGTAGTAATATTTATTGGTTCGGATATAAAATGAGGATTTACATAGTTTTAGTAATGAATGTGTTCTGACCAGGGTCCGACAAAATGTTTTACCTTACGCAAACATTATATTGTTAGATAAACATTAGAAAAATGTTTAAGTAATTTTACTGACATAAAAGCGTAAAATCGAAGCTTTATTTTAGCTTTATATCCAACATTTTGGCTAACCTTCTGAATTTTTCTAGCCTTCCGCAAACTAGGTTTCCAAGTTTCCGGACTTTGTCGGACCCTGGTTCTGGCTTGCTTTCAACACATAAAATAAAGTTTGTCAGTATAAATATTGCTGCGTTAATATGCTCTCTATACAGGTAATTAATATCATCCATTCAATCAATTCACTCGTTTATTCAATCAATTTTGCCACTGTTGTTCTCGACCTTTAGTATTGCTTACTTTATTTTATTCTATTTCTTCTAGATGCACTTTATTGTCCCCTTCCAAAGCACATAACCTGTAATCTAACAACTCTTGGGCTTGAGGTATGTTAGTCCAACATTCATAACCAGCAAGCAAGCAACTTATCAGCAATTATAAGTTTTCAGGAACCTCGATTCAGAAGACTCCATGAACAGTTCATGCAGAGTTCATGAACATTTTTTTGTTGGTTCATGAACAGTTCATGCAGAGTTCATGAACATTTTTTTGTTGGTTCATGAACAGTTCATGAACAGTTCATGAACAGTCATAAAGAGTTCATGAACACTTCATGAACCGGTTGCGCATTATGCGCATACGTTTTTTGCATCCCACAAGTTAGTTTTACTTTCAGAAATATGAATTTTAATTAAAAAAAACTTGGGGAAACTTTCACCGTAAAGGAATTCTATATTAGCCAATGTGTGCTTATTTTTCTAATTTGCAGAAAAATGAAAAAAAGAGGAAAAATATTTTTTTCTTTAAAACTTTGGCCGCCTTTGAAACGTCTCTCAAAAACCTAACGGAATTTTGTAAAAAAAGCTGTTTTGGGAAAAATTATTCTTGTATAACTTCCCAGAATGAGGAAAGAGCTTAAAGCCTGCTATCTAGAAAAATATTAAATCGCAAAATCGCGATTGTAGATCAGATTGTATCTTCCTTCCTATGAAACAAAGTCACATATAATGTTCAAGTTTACTGATTGATATTTACTCTTTTGCTAGAAAGAAAATTATAAGGCCACTGAATTTCTGTGAGTTAAAATATCATCTGAAACAATGTCTATATCAAATCTTGTATATAGGAATTGGATTACTCTGCTACTACCACAATCAATACTTTCTTTAATGAATTGTTCAAGTCTCGGATACATGAAACGTCGTCTTTCAAAAAGAACCTTCACTGTAAACCGTTAATGATGGATGTCTTACCATCAAAGAATACAAAGAAGCCGAAAAAGAAAAGGAAAACATTAACATCTCGTGAAAGAAAAAGATTAGGACTGTTTGATATCAAGAAAACTAACCAACTGTAAGACTGATTGATCATAATGCCAACTACTATATGATATCCTATCCCCTGTGAAAAACAATTCAGGAGTTCATTGACAGTTCATGGACATTTAATGGCACAATTTTCATGAAATGATCATGAACCTATGTGAACAGTTCATAAACAGTTCATGAAATGTCCATGAAAATTGGGCTTTTTAACATTCATAAACTGTTTTTAAACTCCTGTACTGTTTTTCATAGGGAGGTGTTGTCTCAGTCAGGTAATGACAGAAATACATGTTCAAATTTTACCAACCAAGAGTTGAAACAATAAAACGACGCAATTATGACACACATTTTCAAGTCTGTTATTTAATCAACAATTTAGTTAACACTAGGCAACTCCATTACGATGTGTAATTACACATCAGACCTTTAGTATAGGGGAGAGCGGGGTGAAATGGAACGGGGGTGAATCGGAATACACAACTTCTAAAGACTCAAAAATTACAAAATTGCAGCAGAACATTGTTCTTATATAGTCTAAACATTGTGTAAAGTTTCATTTCGATACATACAGTAAATAAAATATTATAAGCCTTCGAAAATTTGTACGCGCGATGCAAGTCATTCGCTTTTCACATCGCGTTTGATTTTATTTTCATTTCTTCACGCATCAGGTGTTATTGCATACCATTGTGTAGAGAATTTCCGTGTTATGACGTAGACAGTTGTCATTTTTGTCTTTTCCAACAAACTTTCTAGTAAATAGTGTTTATGTTGCAAGATTCACGATGGGGTTGAATGGAACACGGCGGGAAACATTTCAATCACAGTCTGGCTTCACACTGCTTTGCTTTGTTGTTGCTCCGCCTTTGATTTCACACCAAGAAGAAATCATTCAAATTAATCCATTAAATTGGTTCAATTGCCTCTTTTCATTAGTAAATAGCCTTGTATTATTTCTATGAACCATTGATCTTTTTGTTGTTTCATTTTCAACGTAAAATTAATGAGTTTGTATTGTCTTGTTTTGACTTATTATTTCCTTCGTGAATCAGTGTGAATTATAATGTAAACAAAACATTTGCATGAGCGGTTTCTTTGAATTTGACACCTTCGGAAGGAAAGCGACTTTGTCGAAGGACTGCATGAAATTAAATGTTGTTTTATTCATATTATATTGGTTAAATGTAATTAAAACCCATTTGAATGATTAACCTTACTCATATTCTCTCAATTATAACTGAAATTTGAAAAGTTATGCTAGTACGGGAAAATGTTATTGTGTTTTACGGAGACGCATTTTTTCGAATGGAAAATAATAATCTTATAAATTTATATTTGGAAGTAAGTTTCTTTATCTATCTAATTTATTATTGTTGATATCAATTTTTAAAGGCTCAATAGCTATGATACTCAATTTATTTGAACAAATTCGATGAAATAATGGTAAATTTGTGGTCATTCCGTTTCACCCCACATTTTCGCAATTTCGCGGTTTTGAAAAAATGTCATTCTTCCTTTAAACATTGTTTCAACTTTGATTTGACAATATTCAGGTATTTTGCATTAAAAACTTCAGACAATTTCCTACAAATCGATACCAAAATTGTGAGTTTTGCGTGAGCCGTTTTGGAGCAATAATTTTTTTAAGAAAATTTGTTCCAATTCACCCCGCTCTCCCCTACAGGCAAACAACAAAATTTTAAATGGTGACGTTTATTGTAACCTGATAAAAGGTTTAGCATTCCGGAATCATAGAAAATGTTGAACTTTTTGCTCTAAATTTTTTGTCAACTTTGGTCTATAAATCAGAAAATTCTCAATTGTCAGCCTTCTGGGAATTAGGATCCTAGGAGCCCCACTTTTTGGAACTGGCTGATGTTACTGATGTAAATTATACATATACGGAAGATAAAAAAAATGTACTTTGAATGTGTTGCCTATTAGCCTACTTGGTTTATGCCTATCGACAAAGACATTAACATCCAGATGTGAATATGCAATGTGAAGACACGCCTATTGAGTATTTGTGATAGTATGCGATGAAACCTGTTTATTACAGCCACCTATGATTAATAGATAATTTGACCAGTATTTGCAGATGGCCTTTATATACATAATTGATTCAATAGAAAGTGTTATTTAACACATTGCATAAGTGGTCACTATAGACAGGTGACCGCTGTATAGAGGTGCCTTGTATGACAGGTTTGACTGTATATAATTTTCGTTTTAGATATGAAACATACATTCCTCTACATGAGCTATGGAAAGAGTACATAAAGCAATTACTTCAATTAAAAAATTACATGTGAGTTGAGCAATCATTTAATATTACAGAAGTCTGCTGTCATTTTCTATCTGATGCCCCTATTCATCTCATTTGACTCCTTTAGAGTGCTTATGAAAAAATCTATACAGTTAAACCTGTATATAACTGCCAGCTCTACAAGAGGTAGATAAATTGACCATTATAGACAGCTGGCCTTTATATACAGGTTTGATTCAATAGAAAATACTATTTTAGACATTGCAAGAGTGACCACTATAGACAGGTGGTAGCTGTATAGAGGTGACTGTTATAACATGTTTGACTGTATTGGGTTTTTACAGTTTTTTTTAATGTTTTATCACAGATATAAGTCTTATTTTTTTCCTCCATGCAGAAAACAGATCTCAAATAAGAATGAAATTCATTTTTTATAATTGTAAGCAAGGTTTAGTTACAGAGGTTTTAATTTAAAGGAATACAGTCAGGTGCTGACAGGCTCCGACAAAATGTTTAACCTTCTGCAAAGCTCAACTTTTTAGATAAACGTTTGAGTAATTTTACTGACATGAAAACATAAAATTGAAATTTTATATTTCAGATTTGTCTAATTATTTCTGCTTTATATCCAGCATTTTTCCTTTTCCTTCTGAATTTTGCTAGTCTTCCGCAAACTAGGTTTCCAAGTTTCCGGACTTTGTCGGACTCTGAATACAGTACTGCACTTTCTTTTATAAGCTTGAATTTGTGGTAGAAATTGTGGAATCGATGTGTACAACCTATTAGATCATGCAGCCTTCTGGAATCCTCGAGGCAATTCAACATTTGATTCTGGATTTTTTTGTATTGACCAATAAATTATCACACATATCAATTTTGTTTTGAATTTGCTCTAACCTTTTGGAATCTAAGATTACAGGATTCCTACTTTTACATAAGCGCACCACCAGATTAACAATTTCTAACAATTTCTAAACGGCGATTTTGAAGAATCTTCTCTCCAAAGCAAACCCTTTCCGAGATTATTATACAGTAGAATCCACCAATACGGGTCTTCTATCGATAGCTGTTGTAAGATCACCTTAAACCTGATCAAGTAATACCAATGAAAGAGTGTAACACAATAATGAGACACGTGCTGCACAAGCGAACGCTAACGAATATAATCTATCTCAAAACAAAACATGTGCTAAATACACTATAAATGAATAAGAGGCTATAACATTAAAACGAGGTAAATATCTATATATGCTTACACCCCATCTAGATTTATAAAAATCTAAAAATAATTTTAAAAAGGTAACTTTTTAATAATTAATAGTTTACTCGTAATCATTTAACCACTGAGGTCTGCGCCTTATGCGTACAGGTCGAACAGGAATGTCTTCTTGATCACTATTATTGTCATTATCATTATCATCTATATCTTGATTATCATCTTCTACATTATTACCATTATCATCAGATGACTCTGAAAAATTATCATGATCATCATCATTAAGATTCATTATCATCAATACTATCACTATCCTCTGAACGCATTCTTAAATGAGAAATATGTCTCAGCTAAATATAATCATTAATTAAAACTTTAACTTTAAAAGCAGATACTTGTTCAATAACGACTCCCTCTAACCAGCGACGAAAACAACGTACATGTTGATCTGGTTTAATCCAAACAAGACAACCAACGTCATAAATAACAATAAATGAATTCTTTTTCACTTCAGGTTCAATTAACTTTAGACGTGGTTTATATGCATAGATACGTTCTGCAGGAGGAATACTATTATTATCAGTTGGTAGATTATTATACCAATAAATGGTGTCATTAATTGAAATAGAAGATCTACTTGCTATTACTTTAAGTGTACGATGGTTTCTTTCAATTATTCCGTTTCCACTGGCCTTATAAGCGGCACGTGGAGTTATTAATACATTCCATTCTTTACAAATCGCAATTACACCTTTAGTTTTGAATGTACTGTAATTATCAAATAATAATTCATCTGGCGGCCCCCTTTCGCAAAATACAGAATTTAACTGTGTAACAAATTGTTCTTCCCCTTCATTAGATATTTTTCGCCACAAACAAAACCTTGAAGGCCCGCAATCAATAAACGTCATATATTTAGACCCTTCAAACTTAGCTACGTCGACAGCAACCCATTTCCACATTTTATCAACAGACAATTTGCCTTTCTCCCACGTAATAGGTGCAGGGTCGATTGAATGACATTGATTACAAGATTTAATAACATTTTTTATATCAACTTCTGAACAATCAATACCCACATTCCATGCTAAATATTCCGTCTGAACATATCCGCCATGTGAAACAGCATGAATATCTTTCAAATGCTCAATATCACTGTCCACACAAACTAAACAATCATTATTTAAGTTAACAGATGATAAACGCAACCAAAGAATCAGTAATCAATTCTATACAAGAAGGATTCCATAAAATTCCAAGATTGAGACCTTTAATAACTGCATCTAATTCAGCCATATTAATATGACTATCCTACGTAGCCACGATGCATCTTCGATAATACACCCATCATTCTCAATACAAACACCTAAGGCCAATGAACTAGCATCACACCAAATACGTAAAGGTGAAGACTTTTCAATTGACCATCGCCCATAGCAGGGATCATTTAAATTAACTTGTTCTAATACGTATTGTAATTTCTTACTAATTGCTTCGTTGACCTTTTCATCCCAATTAATATTATTAGTTAATCTTTTCAGCATGCTACAAGTAACTCGTAACCAATTACAAACAGGATTTATACCAACCAGTTTACCACAAAGAGAATATAAATAACGTTTGGTAATATCAACACAATCCGATTGCACACATTCAATCGGATTGGCACGTTTCCACCATAATGAATCTCCTTTTTTCTCAACATCCAACCCAAGCACGCGAACGAAAGAATCGATATTAATACATTCAGGCTGTTTTGAATCTAAACCATATAATTCTAAATGACTTTTAACATCTCGAGATTTAACGACATCTTCATTAACAAATATATCATCTATATAGGAGTCAGTACCAGCTTCGACAATCTTGTTTAATGATAAAACCTTTGATAATATCGTTGACATGATCAATGGTGCTGAACTTAAACCAAAACCAACACTGGTCAAACACCAACGACGATCATTAAACATAACTGTTTGAAAAGGCCATAAACTTGGATCTATATGAAGCTGTAAATATGCATCACGTAAATCTACTATGGTACAATTAACGCCCCACTGACGCCACTATCTAATTTTATCAAGACAAACGTCACTCCCACCTGAATACACATTAACGTTGACATTCATCTCACGAAAGTCAAAAATAGGTCTAACCTTCTTCTTTGCAGGTTGCTCAACAGCAAACATAGGGATTAATCCTTTCGGTTCACCATGAATATTAACGTCGTATGGTATTAAATAACCTTTGCTAATCCATTCATTCATTTTCAAATTGTAAGCATCACGGGCATCAGGTGACATTTGATAAGTAGCGATAGTGTTACGTAATACTGCTGGCTCTTTACCGTCTGTCCATTTCCAGGACACTGTCCATTTAAAACCATCAAAATTAGCAGTAAAATTATCATTATCAATATTAATAGGCAAAGATGCATTAACTGTACTAATAACAGAAATAACATCGAACTCAATTTTATCACCGATAAGTACTGTACCATTTTTAAAGACTGTTAATCCGCCAAGATTCGTGATAGTATCTAACCCAATAATCCCATTAATATCTCTTACTAATTTCTCAACCACAAGACAGCATGCAGACAGTTTACGACGATTAACAATTAATTCAATATTCACGCATCCCACACTTCCGATACTTGCATTGTCCATTAACGTAATTGTATTCTCAACAGGTTGAACTTTCAAAGCCAGTTTTATTGCCAATTTTAAACTAATTTTGTAGTTGAACAACCAGTATCAATCAACATTTCGGTTTCAAAACCATTAACACAAACATTAGTAAATAACAACTCTTTTACTTTCTTGGGGCCGCAGGTGATTCCACATGTGCTACGGCCCCTCGAGCGTTTCCCGATGATGATTTGATGGCACACCCATAAGTGAAATGTCCAACTTGTCCACAAGTAGAGCAACGAATATCTTCACCATCTTTACTACGTTTAGGACAATTCGTAGCATAATGTCCAACTTCCCCACGAAAGAAACAATTTCTAGACGTCTCCGGTTTGTCGATGTTCTTTTTCTTGTGAAATTTTCCAGACTTCCCCATACTCACTGCTACGATGTCGTGCTCCGGCTCAGCTTCCATTAAAACCCGCGCATGTCGTAATAATGTTTCATCAGATGCATCGCGATATGTTCTTAATCTTTGACTCACTGCAGCTGGTAAACCTACAACAAATGCTACTCCAGCAACATCAGTAGCACCAACTAAATCAGATAACCTCTGTAATTCAGCGACAAAAGCATCAACATTTTCACCTCGCTCCAAGCGACGCGTTTTTAACTGCTCCCAAGCAGCAAATTTTGACATTGAGAAGGCCTCATGTAACCTTTCTTTAACTTTAAGAATATCCATTTTGTCTACATCTCTCATTTTGTCATAAATTAGAAATGCCGAATCACGTAATAAAAGTGGCAGTAATGTGGCTTTATCATTATTTGTTAATTTCTTAATTAACGTCACTGCCTCAAATCTTTTCCACCATTCTGAAATATCACTTTCTCCTTTAAATGATGGAACAACATCCGTAATTTTAATTTTATCTGACATGGCCCGTTAGCTTGTAAGATCACCTTAAACCTGATCAAGTAATACCAATGAAAGAGTGTAACACAATAATGAGACACGTGCTGCACAAGCGAACGCTAACGAATCTAATCTATCTCAAAACAGAACATGTGCTAAATACACTATAAATGAATAAGAGGCTATAACATTAAAACGAGGTAAATATCTATATATATCAAATAAGTCCCTACAAATTGTTTTGAAACTCCTGTCAAACTTTGCTAAAAAATTCTTCCTATAACAGTATTGTTAATAGATAAATAGATCGCTGTTTATTTGATCAGAATAACTTCTTAATACAGGGTATATAGTGCTATAATAATATAAAGATTTGAACGGTTACATAATCAGGCCATCCCGTAAGCATTGAATGCTTGTTTATTTGGGAGACTTTATATTTACAATTATAATACGGTTTGAAAAGGTTAAAAAGTTAACTTTGAGGCGTTTAGAAATTAGAGAAAAAGTATTCTAAAATATCACAAAGGTTTTCTGCGATCTGATTGGTCGAAAGAGCGTGCATGAAATCCTAGGGTAAAACATGGCTCCGAAAACCGGGGAAAATCGCAAGCTTCAAAAAGTTTGTTCTGTGATAAAATACAGAATTTATAACTTTTTGATAACAATCCAATAAATATCTCAATAGTGGCTACGATTTACAAAACGACATTTAGCTCAAGATGTTTATATCTATTGAAAGGCGTTGTAAATGAGTTATTGGTCGTGTAACTAACATGCAAAATTAAAACACGGAATGAAAGAAAATTATAGGCTACACTGTTTTAAGGTAAACCTAAAATTTAAATAACAATTACTGCATTAATTTGCTAAAGAACTATTGTACCACTTATATTACAGACGTTCTTATATATGTCTTTCTTTATTCGACAATATCTATCTTGTGTGGGAATCTCTTTGCTTGGTTTATGAATTGAAATTGAATTTTAAATTGTGAATTCATGAATTGAAAATTCGCCGTCGAATAAGATTCCGAGATTTGTTTTATTTTAGAAAAGGGTTACCACATGCTTGCAAATGTTTGTATTCATATTTACTAAACTCGAAAAAGTTGGGAGACACCGCTTCACTCGTGTCTCCCAACATTTTCTCGTTTAGTAAATATGAATACAAACATGGCAAGTATGTGGTAACCCTTTAATATAAGTAGCCTATTGTTAAAGTAATAAAGTTATACATAAAAAATGTTATTCAGCTAGTAAAAAATATAATTGAAAAGAAAATTTAAAATTTAAAATAATATTGATAATAATCAATAACAACAACAATAAATAAATAATGTTATTGTGTACTTCAGATATTTTTTCAATAGATAATAACTGTCAATCCACAGCATACCGATTCACATCATGTTTAATAATTATCAATGAAAATTTCATACGAATTGCGACACGGAAAATATCCTACCTCGTCATTACTTCTAGTCTATGAGCTAATATAAATATAACTAACACAATTTTGCTGCTCAGAGTTTGTTGTTTTATCTTATGTAACTAATTTATTTTAATAAAATAATTTGTTTCGTATAAAGCTTTGATAGTCTAAAATTTGATTGTACTTATTTATGTCAAGAGTTTAGGATGAGTCCTAAGATTACATCTGTTAATTTTTCTCATGTGTATCGTGCAGGGCTCGATAAATGGGGGATTCTGGTACTGCCCTTGCGAAAAACAGTTCAGGAGTTCATGAACAGTTCATGAACAGTTCATGAATGTTAAACGGTTCCAATTTTCCTGAACTGTTCATGAACTGTTGACAGGGTCCGACAAAATGTTTAACCTTCCACAAACCTCAATTTTTTAGATAAACACTTGAGTAACTGTACTAAAGGAAAATCGTAAAAACAAAATTTATTTTTCGTATTTTTCTAATAATTTTAATTAATGTATTCAGCATTTTGCCTTTTCCTTCTGAATTTTGCTAGCCTTCCGCAAACCAGGTTTCCAAGTTTCCGGACTTTGTCGGACCCTGACTGTTGATGAACAGTTCATGAACCCTCACACACAGTTCATGATCAGTTCATGAAAATGTGGAGCCATTTAACGGTAATGAACTGTTTATGAAGTGTTCATGAACTCCTGAACTGTTTTCGCATGGGTGAGAGTCCCAGAAGGCTATCACAAATTCAGAAGGAGGAGGATGAGTAGTTGTAATCAAGATTTTTTAATCAGAAAAAAATCATTTGCTTTCTTTTATTGGAAAGATAAGTAAAACTATTCAGATTTTATTATATTTTCATGACAATAAACATAAAATAAAAAATTTTGGAAACATTGACACATGGAATCACCTGGAAAAGGTTGGAAAGAAAATTTGGAATTCTGGAAGAAAAATTTTTTATCGGATCGCGCATGTATGCAGTTTACTGATATGAAAATATAATATTTTGAATATCTGCACATTGTTTTCTAGGATTATGAAACAAATTGAAATGAAGTTGCTCAAAGCAGATTATCATGGATGCATATTAACAGGTTAGCTATATCTTTATCAGGTATGGAGAATATTTGGCAGCCAAAATCCCGCCATGTGATTCGAGGTTGCAATCCGTCGCTTAAGATTGGGCAGTCCTGTTTTCATGCACATTTCATTAAAATCTCATGAACAATTCATCATTGTTCTTAATTTCATGAAGAGTTCATGAACATTTTTGTGGGTTCATGGACAATTCATGAACAGTCATGAACCGGTCCCTCAGGACTTGAAATTGCCCAAGTTCATGACATTTCTGTGGGTTCATGAACAGTTCATGAGTTGTCATGAACAATTTTGTGGGTTCATGAACAGTCATGAGCTGGTCCCTCGGGACTTGAAATTGCCCAAGTTAATGAACTATTCATGAACATTTTGCAATTCCATGTTCGTAAAGTCATGTACTTTTTCACGTGGATTGTAGCATTGATTTATGAATTTTCTTTTCTTCAGTCACATCGTCAAAATGTTCATCGTATGTTGATCTATCTGGAATTGTACTCAAAGAAACTAAAAATACATTCACAATAATTACTAAAAAGGATACTATAAAAGGTGGGTTACAATTCCTAGAGACAGTTTGGATATATTTCAAAAGTTTGAGGTAGAAACTTTGCAATTTTTCAAGGATTTTATTTACTAGTACCTTATCCGATCTAATGCAGACCTCTTAATGAATACGTAACGCAGGGGTCTACAAAATATATGTGTGCCTGCGACCAAGTTTTCCCTTACAAAGTGCCTGCAAGCTGTTTTGGTTACTGACTCATGAAAGAACATTATGTTAGTGAGAATAACATTGATTGAAGCATGCATAGAATTTGTAACAGTTACTTATTCAGAAAAGTCTGCAATAGTCACTCCAAATTCAGAAATTTGTGTAGTCTTTATAGCTGTGCCTGCAGTTATTCTATTGTTCAGAAAATGTGCCTGCGACCGGCGGTCCCAGCGGTCCCCATTTTATTGAGCCCTGACGTAACGTTACTCAAAATAAGTAATTAGTTAAAGTTATTTTCAAAGCAGAGGAATGTTAACATTACAGGTTACTTGACTTAAAATGTAACTAATAAGCCTATTTGGAAGTGTCCAACAAAAGATTTTGCCTTCAGAAATCTTATAAAATTTCTAACATTTTCTTCTTAATTTTTTGTTGAGGTTTTGGTCTATAAATCAAAAATTATCTTTTTTCCTTCAGAGTTTGCTCTAGCCTTCTGGGATCTAGGATCCCAGGATCCCCACTTTTGTCGAACCCTGCTGTTTGAAGTTTATCGTCAGCTTCTTATAATTGCTTATGCTGTTCCCAGAGAAAAAAAGGGATAATTCAATACCAGAACACTGAAGTCTCTGAATTCTGACCTAGCTTATTACCTGCTGCAGTTACTCAAAAGGTAACAATCACTGTGAACTATTTCCTTGAACAAAGTTATTGACTACTGTATTGAATGTATCCAATACAGCTGTTAATCAATATTATCCAAATGGATTTTCAGTACTAATTTTTATCCCCCTTTTGGTGCGGGTCAAAGGAGCAACATTAACGCAATGTGAAATATCAAGAGTGGAAATAATATGAGAGTTTGATGTGGGGATATTAAGCAGAGTGGAAAGTGTCCGACAAAAGAGGGGATCCTGGGATTCTAAATCCCCGAAGGCTAGAGCAAATTCAGAACAAAATTGATATTTTTATGATTTTTTGGTCAAATTTCAACAAAAAAATTCAGAAGAAAATGATGAAACGTACCAAAATACCCTACGATATTAATAATGAGGATATTAATCGATTTTGAATGTATTTTTATTTCCATAGCAATTCCAAAGAAGAATAGTGTATTCACATTTGAACTTGAAGATTTTATATTTCGTATCATTGGTGATAATTTTTGTTTTCGTTCGGCTGATCGTGTAAGTCGGAAATTTAAACCAAAACATTGTCCTGACTTTAATTGGTTAATTGGGGAAGAAATTTAATTATTTAGTAAAAAAAAATGTATTCAAACGATAATGTACAGCGAAGAAAATTAGACAGTGTATTAAACCGGTTTAAATTTATGTTTTGGTTTTTTTATAGTAGAAAAATATATTTATACTTAGTAAAACCTGACTAATATACTATTTAATATAAGTTTATTCTGATTGGCTGAGCTACCTCTGACATGTTGAAGTTTAACAATCAAAGACTGTTAGTACACAGAAATAACAAATGGCCAATTAATGCCTCTTCGAAAAAATTTGTGAAGTTCATAAACAGTTCATGAATGTTAAATGTCCTGTTTTTTATTGGCGTTTTCATGAAATGTTCATGAACTGCTTTCATAGAGGCAATTATCCAAAATCTTACTCAGAATATGGAGTATTATCATTAGTAACGTTGAGTAATAAACTGTAGAAAAGAAAAGAAGTAGAAAAAACAATTTTTTTTGACTGGTAGGCATTATCAATTTGCGTTTCTGAACAAATCTCATGCTGTTATTTATTTGATAAAATAATTGAAGAAGGGGTGTGAAGGTTAGCATGTAAGCAAAACAAGCAAAAGCATTAAAATGCCAAGGAGTGTGATCAAGTATTGTAACATGTACTAAATACATAGTTTATACATGGCCTCAAACCACCTCAATCTCAGGAAATATAACTCTGTGAGTAAAATACTCTAGACTACGTGCAGACTAAAAATCTTAAAAACATTTTGAGTATTCACTGGAGGTGTGCGTCAGATCTTCGTAAAATTGACCCCGGAGGGAAATAACTATCTTCGTCCAATCCGATCCAATCCAACTTTTTTATCCCAAATCCGAATTAATTCGACAGAATAACGTCAGTCCGATCCGAAAGTTGAAATTCAATCCAACCTGAAATCCGATTGCAGGCTATTAGTATCCTTGCCATAAACGGTATATGAACACTTGAACAGTTTATGATCTTTGTGGGTTTATGATCATTTTACGAACCTTTCACACATACTCAGGGTCCGACAAAAATGGGGATCCTAGATCCTGGAAGGCTAGACAAAATTCAGAAGAAAATTGAATAATTGATGTTTTAAATGATTTATTGGTCAAACGTCAACAAAAAAATTCAGAAGAAAATGTTGAAATGCCTCTAGGATTCCAGAAGGCTGAACATTTTGTCGATCCTGCACATACTGTTCTTGAAAACTGGGCCATTCAACATTCATTGTTTAGTCTTTAGATATTGCGAATAGTTCATGTCCGCGTCCTAACAAGGCAAAATTTTCATTAATAGTTCAGTTTGACTTAATGATATCAGGCAGTACGTCATTAATAGATATAAAATTTTCATGGACAGTTTTAAATAACGATTTGTTAAGTCATAAGTGCATATGTGCGGGATGAAAAAATTGCATTTACGGTACTTACTCAGAATAGAAAGCTACTTGCAAGTCAACTTGCAAGTACAACGTGACTTTGGACAAAAACATTAACAAAAACTGAACCAAACTAGTGATATTTCTTTTATTTATATTTTAAAACTAACTTAATTTAGCTAAGATTTTAAATATATCTGTTTCTTCAAAGTAAATGCTTCATTGATAGCCCTTACATTCTTAAATTCAAAAATACTATTTACTTCAATGAAATTATGTTTCAATAAAATAAATTTCTAGACATCGTATTTAACTCTGTCAGTTGCTAAATAAAATTTATTAGGATCTTTTGTTTCATGAATGCCAATCGGACCAATTTCACAATCAGCGCAAATTAAATATTTTGTATTATCAACTGTTTTTGTGAAACCAATGTTTTCAAAAGCCATCATTTCTGTAACCAACCAAAATTTCGTTACAATTTCTCCTCCTGGTAATGATGCTTCTCCATTCTTCTTTTTTATAGCTGGTAATTGAAACTGAAAACAGAATAATCACCACACTGTAGATCTTGATAGAAATTTTATTTTTAAATTTACTCTATATCGAAGAATTGAGGTCCTCGTTGCAATTCTGAAGGGCATTTCCATTTGTTTGCTTCAAAGCCTCAAAGCATATAATCTGTTTCAGGATTTCACGAATAGTTCATGAACGTTAAATGGCTCAAATGTTCATGAATCCTCACAGGCTGTTCATGAAATCCTGAACTGTTTTTCGTAGGGGAATGGACACAAAGCAATTGAAATTTATTCCACATGGTAGAACTGAGGTCCCGCGTTGAAATTCTGAAGGGCATCACCATTTGTTTGCTTTGAGGGCCATCAAAGCATGTAAGCTGTTGCCACTTTCCCTGTGCAAAACCGTTCAGGAGTTCATAAACAGTTCATGAACGTTAAATGGCCCCAGTTTTCATGAACCTTCACAGACAGTTCATAAACAGTTCATGAAAATTCGGGCAATTTAACTTGCCAAAAAGTAATTTGTATAGGAAATCATACGGTTTCGAGTTCAATTCGTAATTAATTTGCACCAAGTGCATTTTTCAAAAAGTTTCAAAATTGCACAAGGTGCAAATTAATTACAAGTTGAAAGAGAAACCTTATGATTTCCTTTTAATAATATGCCTGAAAAAATGTAAAAGGGAATAAGTTAAGTTTTGCGAGAAGACTCTGAAAGGAAATGTACACAACATCAAATGAATTAATTATTTGAGAACGCTATAATCCTTCACAAACTGAAAATAGCTGAAACTATGAAACTACTTTAAACCGTTGAAAAATATCTTCAAATTAAAACATAAAGTGATACGATGAACAATTACAAACAAACTTGCTTGTTACGTATTTCAGCATAATACCACTCTAACAGTGCATTTAGTTCAGCCCGATTTTTATCTTCATCGCTCCTTGCAAGTTTTTTTCATTACACTAAGTTTGTAACACATTGAGCCATAACTTTATACTTTTTGTTGTGTTAATCTTTTTAGAACCGTTTTTAATTGTAATATAGTTTCTTCGGTTGCAGCTGAAAATCGATCATTTAAATTAAATTCTGCCATCCTCAAATTCTGCCATTTACATGAACAGTTCATGAAAGTCTTGAGCCATTTAACGTTCATGAACTGTTAATGAACTCCTGAACTCTTTTCGCTTGAGGGTATTTTTGGTAACGGTAACAGATTACTTTTTGTGGTTGCCTAGAAATTACTGATTACTTTCTTGGCACAGGGACAATAGCCTAGCTTTCACTGTTTTGTTCTGTAACAATAATAAAAGTAAAAGTAATGTAGACAGTGTCGCCCTACCGAAGGCAGCCGTACCACTCCTCTTTTTCTAGATGAGTGGCTTTTTTCGCTGAGAGCAATGATTTTAAACGCTCTTTGTTGATCTCAGCTGCGACACTGCAGATCAATTTCAACAGATCTCATGGCAGATAGGTCTTGATTGTCAATGCGCAACGATGCGCCGCAGCTACTCACAATGTAATTAATGTAACAATAAGTGTCAAGTAAATATCTCTTTAAAAATGACACCTATTGAATTTAATTACAATGAAATAAGACCAACAATAGAAATAGAAACAATAGTAATCAGAGCATCACACACTATATTACACCTTTAAATGTATGATTTCCTAGCAGCACAATTTCTGTAGTATATTTGATTTTCTACCACTTTTTTATAATGATAAGATATCACATGGTTCAATTATTTCTACAAAAGTTTAATGATGATTTTGTATTGCATAAAGGGAGAATACTGACCGGGGAACGTTGCGCGCGGAACTTGAATTCTTCACACCAAATTCAAGTACTCGTTTTGAAACAGAGTTGGCCTCGCCTTAATTCTATTGTTTTGAACGAAATAATCAAAAACACGAGACAGGAACAAATGTCGAAGCCGTGAACTCGTGACAATCATCAACGAATCAATGTTTTTAAACAACGATTTATTCCATGCATTTAACTCAGATTCGCATAGTTTTATTGAATTATCACATTAGTTTGCTTTTGGTATATTTATCCTTGGTTATATTTACTGAAGTTGCCTTGTTATTAGTTGGCAAGCTTTTATGGTCCAATCGTTACATCAACAAAAACATGAAAAAGAACGATAGTCGATACGCAAGATGACCTAAGATGTCAAGAAACACAAGGATTTGGCTTTATAATGAAAATCAAAATGTTAAACAAGGTTCTTGTTTAGTGTTACTTTCGTTCAACATATCAATCGAACTGATCGAACTAAAAACGCTCCTGCACATCATACTTTTTATACTGTTGATCACATAGTAAACAATACATTAAAGTCCAGAACGTGATAAAATAAGTACGTAGTATAGCTCCCAAATTGTGATTTTAATTTGTTCATTTGAAATACTTTACCATAAAATCAACATACAGCCAGAATGATAAAACGAAGCTCACTCACACGCACGGCAGCTTTTCTCAAAGCTTTGTTTAAATTGATGACGTATGAGTTGGTTGAGCGCGCAATGTTCCCCGGTCAGCATTCTCCCTTTAAAGTTTGAACACGCAGATTCTCAAGTTAACAAACCATTGCCTAATAATATCATATGCCTTTACATAGCTATGTATATCACCTCTTGTAGAAAACAAGATTATTGTTAATTGGTAATTCAAACAAGATTTTACCTGTGTTATTTAGTAATGGAGCCACTCTTACTTTCTCTGCCTACCAGTAATTAGTAATCATAATTACTTTTGAAACAAGCAATTTTTCACTAGTAATCGATTACATTTTTGGAAAAGTAATTGTAACAGTAATTGATTACTTTTTGAGAGAAGTGATTGTAATTAATGTCCCTTGTGAAGAAGTAGGCCTACATACATTCTAGGCAAGCAGACCAGAAGGGTCGCCCGGTAGGGGGTGTAGGAACTTCCTGAAACATCTAGAACATTCTAGAATCAAGAAGAGCCTCATCACTCCCCACATGACTCACAATATCCATGCATGATCTAGCAGCTTCTAGCATTTATCTCAACACTATAAATACAGTAAATGAGAACTATGAGAACTTAATGTACAGTCTACTATCAACATGTCAACTTGGAATTAAAATTATTATTCATAAGAAGAAATATACAAATCAATTCAACCTACATTGTTATTATTATTTATTCAACATAATTCTACAGTTCTCATCAGGGTTTATAGCATTAGCTCAGAGGGAATGGTGCTGACGTCATAAGATTGACACTAGCTCATTGCGACTGCAATTTAATCACATGTTTCACTTGTTGCCTTGTCCGTTAGAAACCATGTCTGTTAAGAACTATTAGAGTTGATCATGTGCTACAACCCGTTTGTGCTATAGGCCTACAAACTTATAACCTCATCCGTGATCAACCTTGGCGCAGTAGTCTGCAGGGCCATACAAATTGAAAGTCATTGCTCGAATTCTCCTCAAAGAATTATTTATTTTAATTTAATTATCTATTTCTCAATAATTTAGAAGTACATCAATGATTGCTATGCGCATGCGTCCAATAGGAGCATTATAATGTAGTTTATATTCTTTAGGCTATACTTCCCCTTGAGGGGTCATCGCCGAAGGCGAAAATGCCTTCGAGACGGATGGCCCCTGGGGCTTTTCGACTACGACCCACGATTACCCCAAGCTGTGCAACACATTTAAGGGAAAAACCACCTTCGCAGAGGTTATTCTATCAAAACCAACGGACTTTTCGCCAATAGTTTTTGCCATCCTCCTGTTTCTTCGTTCCGATCACTGCAAGTATTTTATTTTAATTTTCTTTCCTTCGAAATGTGTTTTCTGGCACGTCGGGTGGCCTTCGATCAACCGAAGCTCTTCTTCGACGTGTTGGCAAACGATCTCCCGTTGTCTCAGCACACCACGCATTAAACATCTGTTTACGAATTGGTGATTTCGTTGACACACACTGAAGAAGCTAATCATTTTTATTCACTGCTTGAACAAAACTGCTGTTCTATCTATTAAATCAAACAGGATTTAAACAACAAATATGTTACTGGTCTGCTACCTTATCAAAGGACTAATTGTGAATGAGTAAATTCAATAATGTAATTTAAAAGACTTTACCATTTATGTTGTTGCTGTGGCCGGCTGTAATTATTTCGCTGCTTGTCTGTACATAAAATGACTGAGTTCACTAAAACGATCATTTTGGACCACCTTCACCTTCAAGGTAAGAATCACTGCGTTTGTTCAATGATTCTAATCGTTTTGCTTTTGAATATGTTGATAATGCCTTCGTTATTGTTTTGAATTGTAAGACTGTAAATTGTTTGGCCGATTTCTCTCTGCTTTTGGACGTGTAATTTTATCCAAACTTTTGTGAATTTTTGCCTTAAACTATTGGCCACGCGCGCACGTGTTTGGTTTGGGCTAGTCGGGCTTCAACTGCCACCTTTTCAATGTTATTTAGAAGCTACTGCCTCAACGTTTTCTACAGAATGTGCCTGCCATAGCCTTGTGTGTTTCGCTCCAATGATTTAGTTGTGATTTTCAATTTTTCATCGCCAATATTTTACTTCAATTTTAGACCTAAATGTATGAATGTAATGCACCTGGTTGCCTTGGACTTCAAATTGTATTTAAATTTATATTTGCATATTATTTATCGTAATATGCGAACTAAAGTATGTCTGATCTAAATATATGTGACTTATTTTACGGTTTCGTTATCTTGTTTAATTGCTTCACCATGAAGTTGTATAGGCCTATTGATTTATTGTTACCATTGCTATGGTTTGATGGCTAAAAGTGACTTTAATTTACTTCTATTTATTATAACATTGACATTGCATGGCAATGACGTTCCCCATTCACGTGCGCGCGAGGTATTATGTAATATGTATCAAATTTTGCATGATGCAATGAATACAGCTGTTTTTAATTATTCATGCGCAACTACATGAATTGGTCACTACCAAATCCTAAATTTGCAACCTTTAAACGTCATTTTACATGATTTACCACTTTAATGAACTGGGCTTTCCAGTAACTTCGTGCTACTATGATACTAACTGCTAGTCTCCTGCCGCCGTACAATGTTTTACAATTTGCAACACCAATCACAGGCTAGGCCTACCTGTCTGATCATTCACTTCTGTGTGAATTTTTCACTACTTAATTGTAACTTGTGTGTGTTACATTTTATGATTAATTTTTATTGATTTCGCCCATCTATTTATTTGAGACATATAGAGGAGACCAGCAGCCCATCGTAATCCCCTTTGTGCCAATTGTTCCTTACCGCCTACTGCCCCCCAAAGACACTGCCGCTTTAAATCACCAACCACAAATGTAGCAAACCGATAATAGTAGTAATGCAAATAGTAGAATAATGGGAATTACAAGATGACGCTGACAAACGAGACAACAGAACTTCATGATCGATGCTGCTTAGTCTTCTGGAGTAACGCTAACCAAAACCCTGAAAGGGGGCGTGTAATTTGAAGGGCCCATAGGTATGCCTGATACATTTTGATTTCGAATCGAGGCTGGTATCGGATCTAATTTGAAAACAGAACTCTGAACCCCAGTTTACAGAGAAGGGTGTTTATAGACACAATCTTTGGGGAGGCAACGGAAGATTCGCTTTGCGTAAAATAATTATTTCATAGATAAATAGTAGTAGGCCTATTACGTTTCAGAAAAAAATGTTTCCGGGTGGCTGGAGATGCTTGAAATAATATATTAGGTACAGCTCCGTAGTAATCTGCAGACTGGTCTATAGCCTAGGCCTACTACCTAGACGTCACAGACTCACAGCCTTAAAAATGTATTAGCAACCTAGGCAATATCTGATTAACTTAATCAGATTAGTCCATCAAAGTATGACATTGGGTACGAGCCTTACCCTTTTTTCAGCTAGAGTTGCGATTTGTGGACGTAAAATCATAGAAGGACATCTAGGACATCGCATTGTTGTAAGATTTTTGGCAGTGTCTTCATCGCATAGTCTGTGAAGAGCATCTAACGTTGGAACTGCTGAAGAATCGTCAATATTGTCAGATGGTTTATCTTGAATTGAATCACTCATGATTAACAATTGACCAGCAAAGCAATTCCAATAGTACAATTGAGAACTGAAAGAAGAGATGAAGAGGCCTGGCCTACTTTCGATATTTACACAATTTTCTTTAAGCTTAGTCCCAGTGAGTGTCTCCAGACACCCGAAGCGCTCAATTACAATAATGTCACATGAGCTGTTCTTCTTAACTGTTAAATGACAAAGAAAATCGTCCGAGTGGTTCGTAGATTGTAGGAACTGTGAGATTGTGAGCACGAAATGAAGAACAACTTTACAATTATTCTTGAACATATGCCTTATTCTACAGTGTCCTACCCGAAGTTGAATATAATAAGCAATTGCAGATGGAGGGGGCTAAGAGTGAGTGGAACGTGTCTTGTCCGAAGGGAATGATTTTGTAACAGCCTCGCCTGCCTTTTAATCATGAGATTGAGAGATGTTATCAAAACTTTTAGATAACAAAAAATGGCGACAAGGAAGGCGAGAATAGCACCTGGTGCTGTAGTTTGTCAAGAAGCAGAACTCAATGGTGAGATTGTAATTGGTACTAAAACTGTTGTACACCCTAAAGCAAGAATAATAGCAGAAGTAGGACCAATAATAATTGGTGAAAATAATCTCATCGAAGAACAATGTGTGATAAGAAATGTTCATCCAGATGTCCTCCATATTGGAAATTACAATACTTTTGAAGTTGGAACAAATGTCGAAGCGATATCAATTGGCGATCATAATATTTTTGAAGCAAAATCAATCATTGGTTCAAATGTTTCTGTTAGTAATGGTTGTGTTATTGGTGCAATGTGTCACGTTGAAACAGCTGAAGTTCTACCACCAAATACTATTATTTATGGCAGACAAGCTTCTAGACGTACTGCATTAGAAAAACCACAACCTCAGACACTACAGTTAGATTTCTTAACAAAAATATTACCAAATTATCATCATCTAAAAAAACCTCAAAAACATCCCTCGGAATCATGATAATATAGCGCTTGGATAATACAAATTTGTTAATGTTGTAGCCGTCAATTATCTCAATTGTTTTGTAAAAATGTTAAATTTATCGTCAATCTATACCTATAAATGTCAATATATTATATTTTATAGTACCGTATATGTGGCTTAATGTTTACGTTATGCATAATTATCGCTAGTGCTACTTCAGTAATTTGACCACTCTTAGAAGATTACTAGGACACAGAAGTCAGTCTCTCGTTCTCTAAGAAGTAGGCTACTGATGACGGCTAATGTCCAGTTCCACAAATAGAAAATCTGTCTTAATGATTGGCTATTCTTCTACCACCTCTTCGAGACAACGTTGTTAACTGTCAACTATATATCAACTATGTATCAACTATATATCAGATCATTGCCCTCTTTCATTAAGTTACTGAAGTTTGTAAGGAAGGCTAGACATTAAATTATGAGCCATTGGCCCTGGGTATGTTGATTAACATGCCCTGAACTATAACAAATTGCGTATGTGAGTACAATGGTCTAATGTCCTTCCTGACGCCAACCAATAGTGCTTCTACCAGGAATTGAATACCTATCGGGACGAACGTCCATTACCCTAATTAGTAATTACTACATAAGGTCTCTGGGGAGGGAATAGGTCAAAATCCTATAATCTTAGTTTAGACATGAAAATTAAATATAAATATATGCAAGAAGACAACAACAACAAAAAGTCTAAATATCTTCAAACAGCTGTGCATTCTTTTCAGAATTATCAAAACTCTAATATGATACAAAATGATCGTTTTATGAAATAGTTGCTTATATATATTTAATTATATCATATAATATTTATACATATAACATCATAATTAAAAATGAAGCTCAAAGCCAAAATCTATATTAATTACTTCTAAAATTTAAATATAAAAGACTGTTGTATAGATTTATATAAGTACTATAGATTATACTAAATAAATATACGATACAATCATGTCTACTATCGTGTTAATTATTAAATACAAATGTGTGTCTACTATTAATAAAAAATCCTCAACAATATCATAACAAAATTAGGATATGAGAGTCACGCTTCTTCATATTTAATAAAGAAAAAAACGCTGATAAATAAAATGGAAAATTATATTTCCGTTAAACTCTCGTACACCTAAAAAATAGTTTGATTTCATCGATTTGGTAAATATTATATCTACCGATAACTTCAACAACAAAATAACATTTCAAACATCTTCTTCTACATCATCATTTGGTGGGTTGAATAATTTGCTAAGATTATCAAATTGTGGTCCCCATTCATTTAAAAATGCAAAATCATCTTCATCGTCGGAACTTTCCTCATCACTTTCACCTAGTTCGCTTAAATCATCGACATCTGAACCTTCACCTTCGTAACCATAATGTAATAAAGTATCTCTTGGATAAGCAGCATCTTCATTATCTGCATCGCCAATACGAGTATCAATAAATTGAGCTACATCCATACTATTGACTTGCCCAGAGGCCATTTGTCTTCTTGACGATGAGTTTGCTGCAAAAGCTGATGATTCAGCAAAATCTACATCCGTCCGTGAGATCAATGGTTCTGTTTCCATTTTACCACCGCCCATGCCTGCACCTGAGGCGATTGCAGCTCCACCAGCCCCTCCTGAAGCAGCAGCAGCAGAAGCAGCAGCAGCGGCGGCAGCTGCAGAAGAAGAGGCACCACCAGCACCACCAGCACCACCAGCTCCACCCATTCCAAATGCACCCATACCACCGGCCGCTCGACCTGCACCAGCATGTTTCAAGAGTTTCTCCATGTCATAATTGTAAAAATCATCCTCGCCAGCACCTAAAATAAATAAGTGATTATAATTTATTTAGTGCAGTTAAACTCATTATTAGTATAGGCTACTAGTTTCTAGTTTCAATTCCTCTTACAAATCCTGATTATCCACCTTATGCAATATGCATTGTCCAATCGTAACTAAGATCTTGTGTGCCCAGTACCCCTAAAATCACTAACCACCTTCGCATAATCATTTTTACATTCAAGTTCTTACAGCTTACTCCTGAAGTGAACATAAGTGAACACAAAAGGTGCTTACAGCTATAATCTTATATTGAACAATATGCAAAAGATTTTCATGAACTTATAGACTGGGAAACTTGAAATTTCAATAAAACGTTCATAAAAATGCCATTTGTACTTTCCCGTTTCTTGTTTTAGTCAAACTTTTATTGTGGAGCTCACAAGCGATGGATTTATAAATTATTTCACGGTCAGAGCCCTCTTTTTTCATACATTTTGTGTTTTCGTCATGCTTCTATGGATTTGCAAAAATCTAAATCATGGGAGGACAAAAGAATCAAAGACCATGAAGCTCACATGCAGCATTTTCTCAATACGATAAGAAGGCTTTGACCCTGAATCATGGAATATAAATTGGATTTTTGAAGGGTTCACAATAAAATTTAATGGAAACAAGAAATAGGGAATTTTCCCGCATATTTTTATGAACACTTTTATGTGATTTTCAAGTTGTCCGGAGAAACCTGCCATTTTAGTTCTGTAGCGCTCGGTCTGTTCCTTTCAGGCTTGGATATTAGAAAACATGTCTGACTTATACTGTGTTATTATAGTAGGTAGAATTATTCATTTAAATTAATCACAGCATTTCAGCAAATATTTGTATCATATGCAGAGCTGAAGCATAGACCCCTTCAATAAGCTCAATTCCTGATTTACAATGATAAAGTACATCGATATCAACACTTGTAGTGTCGATCCTGAGTATACTTCATGAAACTTTTCTGTCATACAAAACAGGGCGGCCAATGGCGATGGCATATAGGAAAATTGTTGGCATCATAAGTGTTAAATTTACCTTCATCATGATATGGCATAATATTATCTCTTGTGTCATCAACATAAACAGGAATAGGTTTTCCAGTACGGAACACACCAGATAAGAACAATGCAATCAAGATCAAAGCCAATAAGAAAATCAATAACATGACAATGATAATAATATAGCCTTCAGATCCAAAATGGGGACGAGTGCCTGTAAGACAAATTTAAACATTTATTATACAGGGTTAATTCAATAGAAAATACTAATTTAGACATGTCAAGAATGACCACTATAGACAGGTGGCAGCTTTAAAGAGGTGACCGTTATAACAAGTTTAACTGTACAGTTCGCCTAAACAGATCATAGTTAATAATATGGAGTTAAAAGCATGCAAACTAATGTATTGCGTTCATGAACTGTTCATGAACTTTATTAACACTTCACAAACTTTACAAACATTCATAAACTCTGACTATGTATGTACATCAGAGCAATCTATTTATAAGAGTTGAGACACACAATTTTTGGGGCTAAAAATAATCATTTTTGTTTTGTTGAAAATGAGGTTTTGAACAAAAAGTTTTTCGAATTCATGATTTTATTTTTGCACGTTTTGTTCAAATTTTGCAAGCCTGGTTTGATGGAACAAAAATGGAGTCCATAAACAAATCATGAACTTGTAGGCAATTTTACGTTCATGAACTCATGAACCTTTTATCAAAGGGGATTGAAGCTGAGAGCGGCACATGAAAGAGCGTCCTAACTCTTGTTATTAGATGGCTCTGGTCTACCTAGCCCCTAGCCTATGCCCGTGCCTGTCTATATAGTAAGAATTATCTGAATCTTCAATTTTACTTACCAATTACAGGCATTCCAATCCTATCCCCACAGTATAACCCAGTCCAACCAGCTAGACACATACAATAAGCTGGAGATGCTCCAACACAAGTTCCACCATTCAAACATATCATTGCACAGAATGGACAATTATCGTTGATGTTGATATATTCTTGTGTTATCAACGCCGTTGAATCAACATGGATATTTGATATTCTACAACTACTATAGCAACCTAAAAATAAATATGATGTCATCAATTAAACAAAATAGATTTGAGGAATAATTGTGATCTAGGTCAATAGAGGAATTGAAAAGTAAGTACAATAAAACCTGTTAATAACGGCCAGTTGTGAGGTTAGATAATATTAAGTACTAAAGGGATGTGACCTTTCTATAAAGGTTAAATTCAATAGAAGTTAACAACTAACATTATGTAGTGACCATTATAGACAGGTGGCTAACCTATAAGGTGACCTTCATATACAGGTTTCACTGTACCATTAATGCCAACATTTAATTGCTCTGTGCTATTGCTGAAATATGTAATCACAAGTTGAGCTCCTCCACAGACTAATTCCAATTGATTGCAAGCCCACCCTCGCGTACAAAGTATGGACATTCTGACATTGAGCTACCAATGCACCTATAGAAAGGTAGCTTTCGCAATTCACATACAGAGTAGATTTAATCAAACATGAGAATTCAAAATTTGAAAACAGTCTGAAATCTATGATTTTGATAAATTTCAATGGGAAAGAGTGATAAATAGAGTTTCACAAAGGTAAAAATAATCTGAAATCCGCTAAAAGTCTGAAATTCTCATGTCTGTTCAATAGAATAATCATTTTGCGTATTTCTGAAGTAAAAAAGTAATTTAGAAGGTGTCGCCCAACAGAAGGCACCCATACAACTCCTCCATTTCAAGAGGAGTGGCTTTTTTCGCTGAGAGCAATGATTTTAAACGCTCTTTGTTGATCTCAGCCGCGACATTGCAGATCATTTTCAACAGATTTCATGGCAGATAGGTCTCGCTTGTCAATGCGCAACGATGCGCCGCAGCTACTCACAATGCAATTCCCTTTGGACCATTTCATCTGCCATCTTCAGATGTTACTCATTTGATGTTTTAGATAAAGTCAAGACTGAGTTAACCTTCAGGGGATTTGAACCACAGTCGATCAGATATGATCCGATCTGAAGTTCGGTTGCTCTGTCATCTGAGCTAATCCTCAGATGACCTAAGTGACCACTGTGGAAGGTGATTCTTTATAAAGGTAGTCGTTATCGCAGATTAATTGACCTAATAAAAAAGTTTTCAACAAACCTTGAACATCACCAGATACAACATCAGTATTCAATCCAACAACTTGTCCTGGTACACCACCGGTATAAATAATTCCATTAGAATTTAATAAATGATGTGTACCAACCACACCGGTTACAGAAGCAACGTGTTCAATGGTTAACGTAGCATGATTACCAATACGATATACCGTTATGTTATGCCATTGACTATCGGATATGTTAACATTAAGAATTTGTAAAACAAGTAAGCCATCACCAACATTATATTTGTATTGAAGAGTTGAGTTACTTATCTAATAAGATAAAAGAAAGCAATTGTATAATATAGCTGTACAGTGGAACTTGTATATAGCAGCCAGCTGTGAGAGATGACCACTATATGCAGGTGGCCTTTAGATACAGGGTTGTTTCAATTGAAAATATTACTTTACATATTGTTGAGGTAACCACTATAATATGACAAAATGACTGTACAGTGGAACTTGTATATAGCAGCAGGCTATGAGAGATGACCACTATATGCAGGTGGCCTTTAGATACAGGGTTGTTTCAATTGAAAATATTACTTTATATATTGTTGAGGTGACCACTATAATATAACAAAATGACTGTACAGTGAAACCTGTATATAACAGCCGGCTATGAGAGACGACCACTATATGCAGGTGGCATTTAGATAATAGATACAGGGTTGTTTTAATTGAAAATATTAGTTTAGATATTGCTGGGGTGACCACTATAGACAGGTGGTCCTTTTAGTAAAGTGAACTTTTTGCCATGTTTGACTGTATAAAAACAAATGTGATTCGATTTTCGACTGAAAGTTCGGTTTTATAATACGTTCATGAAAGTAATAATTTCGTTTTAATAATAATAGTTCTTGTGTTCCATTATTAACGATGCATTTTCCTTATGTAGATATGCATTTAGCAAAAATATCCCATGATTAGAGATTTTATTCCCAAGACAAACTATCATAGTCTAACTTGCCCAATATTCCTATCTCGTTTGATGTCCTATCAAGAATCAGGGTCTGACAATAGGTTCAGCCTTCTGGAATCATCTCTAGAGGCATTTTAGCATTTTCTTCTGAATTTTCTCTGGTCTAGGATTCCTGCTTTTATCGGACTCTGAGCAAGATCTATTGTAAATATAGATGCCTACATTACCTCCAAGATACTGTATTCCATTCTTGCTTGATCAGTTGTTTCACTTGCTTCATAAACTAAAACCCCATTGGTCGATGCACGTATTTGTATTTGATATGATGTAATATATTGATCATGCCATGATTGACGAGTATTACGATAAGAAACAAAATCATACTTCGCATAACTGGAAGGAAGATAATGCAATGACCTTGCACCTAAAAAAAGAAGTGAAATCAATCTATATTAATCAGCAATTATAATAAGGTTTTCCACCACTGAGAAAAAGATGAATTCAGAAACGTTGTTATTAAAATAAATATGATATTTTAATTTGTTCTAACATTTTGTTAATCGATTAGTGAGCTTTGCTTATTACTGTGTCAACTTTTTCTTTGTCTTGAAGTTTCAAATTAAAAATTAAAAACTGTGGTGATATTTGAAATTTAAAAACGGTTCAAGCTCCTATGTGCAATGCCCTATAACTCCCTTACCCATTTCAAGGCGCCAACCTATAGTGCGGCCTTGGTGTAGTGGCTAGGGCGTTGGACCATGGCCCGCAGGGTCTCGGGTTCAATCCCTGGCCGGAGCACTATAGGTTGGCGTCAGGAAGGGCATCCAGCTATTAAATGCATACCAGCTTCAACATACTAACAAATCAACCAACCACGCCGGTGAAAAAAAGCTGCAAGCTTATCCGGTTTGTGGATCAATGATAAATCCCAAAAAAAAATTGTATAAGTAAAGTACTTACGTCTATGACAACGCTCTCCAGTCCATCCATAATAGCAATTACATTTGTATGGTATAGCGCCTGTTGGATCACAGACACCATGCAGACAATCAGGGCAATGCAAATAGACAGAGGGACAGCCAGAGACAGTGTTTTTCTGTTCAAGTGGGTTTGATAAATCGTATACCATGCCATTATCTTCTATATTACGTATACAACCACCAAATGATAAAGTGGAAAATTTAGGAAATCCATCAAAAGTGTATTTTACACCACCAATTTGAAGAGGATTAAGACCATTGATAAATCTGTTTACAAATAATAAAAAATAGAGTTTGATATTCATTTTTCCTTTTAATTATATAATCAGTTTTATATAATATTTTATATTTTTTCCGCCCTTGAGAAAATATACATTTTCAAAAATAATGATATGATAATTAAGATGAGTAATTATGTATAAAAATTTGAGAAATTATCTCAAAAAAAACATCCATACTTGAGATCTAAATGGTCTATGTATAGTTTAAACTTTTGGTCAATGTAAGATCAACTCAGGGTTGACTTTATCCAAACAACAAGGAGATGTGTTTATGATGACAGGTAAGTAAGGTAAGTGTAGACGATGTCGCCCTACCGAGGCACCCATACAACTTCTCTATTTCTAGAGGAGTGGCTTTTTTTGCTAAGGGCAATGATATTAGGCTAAACACTCTTTACTGATTTCAGCCGCAACACTGCAGATCAATTTCAACACAGACTGAGTTGATATTACCGGGTGATTTGAACCACAGTCAATCAGATATGATCTGGTCTGAAGTTTGGTTGCTCTGCCATCTGAGCTAACCTTCCACATGACAGGTAGAATTATTAACAAAACGTTGCTGTTGATTATCAAATCACAGAAATGACAGCACTCCTTATAGCCAATCAGAACATTTACTATGTATGTTATTATCATTGTTAGTTAAAATTGCTGATTCTTACATAAATTTTCCAGGAATGATTCCTTCCATTTCACATGACGCTCTATTCTGTATTGATTGTGAATTATGACTTTCAATAATCTCCGCATCCATGCAGTGATCAACTGTTAATCGAATAAGCTGTTGATAAAATAAATAGTTGGTTTACACTTACAAACTCACAATAAAAATGTCAAAAATTCAGAACATCTTTTTTCTGTACTGAGGAAGTGCACCAATCAGTTTGATTGTTTAATTCATGAAATGCTATCAATCAAAGAGCTAAGTCCTACCCTCAACACTCAGAAGGATCCCGTCTGGTCTAGGCTATTTGTATAACTCTACCTAAGTAAATAATATATTTTCTTTGTTGTATCGTTTTGTACCCAATTTTATAATCACGTGAATATATACTATAAATACTTTGTAATTTTAATATGTTATTCCTTTTAACCTGAAGATGCAATTAAGCTATTGCGAAACGTTGTTTAAACCTAAGTCTGTTAATTTTTTGTCGCTATCCTTTATCTTGAAATAAAACAAATAAATGAATAAATAGATAAAACAAACAAACAAATTATGTAAGAGTTAAATACAAATGGTTTGACTGCGATAAATAACACAATCTGCTTACGGTAATTAACATTACTGATTTTTGAATAAAGGGTTACCGCACACTTGCCATGTTTGTATTCATATTTACTAAACGAGAAAAAGTTGGGAGACACGAGTGATTTTTAGCTTCCCGAGTGTCTCCCAACTTTTTCGAGTTTAGTAAATATGAATACAAACATTTGCAAGCGTGTGGTAACCCTTTTCTAAAATAAAACAAACGTTGGGATCTCATTCGAGGGCGAATTCTCAATTCACGAATTCACAATTTAAAATTCAATTTCAATTCATAAACCAAGCATGAAGAGAATCCAACAACAAGATAGATTTTGTCGAATAAAGAAAGGCATATACAAGAACGTCTGTAATATAAGTGGTACAATAGTTCTTTAGCAAATTAGTTCACTAATTGTTATTTAAATTTTAGGTTTACCTTGAATTAGCGTAGCCTATAATTGTCTTTCATTCTGTGTTTTTATTTTGCATGTTACACGACCAATAACTCATTTACCACGCTTTTCAATAAATAAAAACATCTTGAGCTAAATGTCGTTTTGTAAATCGTAGCCATTGTTGAGATATTGATTGGATTGTTATCAAAAAGTTATAAATTCTGTATTTTATCACAGATCAAAGTTTTTGAAGCTTGCGGTTTTTCACGGTTTTCGGAGCCATGTTTTACCCTAGGATTTCATGCACGCTCTTTGGACCAATCAGATCGCAGAAAACCTTTGTGATATTTTAGAAACAAGTTTCTATCATACTTGAATATTTTATTTATGTTTGTGTAATGTGAAGATCAGAAATTGTTTATTATCTTGATTGAAGACATCAAGAAACAGAACCAATCAATGTAAAAGTAAATTAGTGTGCATGTAACCAGGTTCAGCTAGGAGTCCAGGATTCATACTTTGTGGGACTCTGCATGTAACCATTTTTATTCTATAACTTGTAACCACTGTTTATGTAATGACTTTTAATTTTCGGATCAGAACGGATTTTTCTAGGATAACTTCAGATCAAATCGGATGTTTATATATTTGATATTAATATATGCTGAGTTATTTGGGCTACCTTTTATAAAATGTAAGGTAATGACTAGAGCTCACAAGGGAAGAAATAATTCTGAAATACACTAAAAGTCACAAAATTATACAATATTTTTCATGTGGTACAGTGGAACCTGTATATAACAGCCAGCTATATGTATGCAGGGTCGATCGATTCAATAGAAAATACTATTTTACACAATACAAGAGTGATCACTATAGACAGGGGGTCGCTATGTAGAGGTGACCGTTATAGCAGGTTTTACTGTGACCAATCAGTCATCATCATCATCATCATCATCATCATCATTTATTCAGAACCTGATAAGTTTTACAATAACTTTTTTTCACAGTGAGGTTTGGTTATTATAATTACTAAATACCTTTGCTCTCTTGTATATTCTGATATGATGAAATGAGTTGTCATTGAGTTTCTTTCCACCAACTAATACTTTTGTAAAAACTCTAAAGTCACCTTGCGTTACAGTTAGTCTAATTAGACCTTCGTATAACTCAACCAATAAGTAATCAAGTGTCTCTGTTGCGCTTGCTAAAAATAAAACAAAATATGCAATTGTCAAAAAAAATCCATAACTGTAATTGGCTAAGAGTCATCTTGGATAAAAAATACCTGATACCTCTATAAAAAATTCTGTTGAGTTAATAAACTCTTCATGAACTGTTCACAATTCCCCCTGGACTGTTTAATAACAGTTCATGAATGTTAAGAATATCATGAACACCTTATAAACAATTCACAAATCCGTTCATGTACGTTAAATAGCCTGCTTTGCATGGACCTTTATGAACTGTTCAAGAAAATTATGTCATTTATCGTTTACGAGCTGTTTTCATAGAGGTAGGAAAATTAGAAAAATGATTGTTTCTGATTATGTTTGACTCAACCAAAAGAGCTACAGACACCACAGACACCGAAATGAAAAAAAAAAAAAAGTGAAATTTCATTGCATTTTCATTGCATTTTCACATATCGTGAATATGGATGTTTTTATGATTTTCAAACTTTTTTATGGTTTATTGAATTTGTCGTTTCCCTTTTTTCACATTTTTATCATGTTTTCACAACACTTTCATTGGATTTTGATGGTTTTGATGTTGGTAATGAGAAACACATTTAGCATTTAGAAGTAGACAAAACTTAAATACATCTAATTAAATAATCAAGTTCAAGCAATAATATACTTACGAGCTGCAATTGGTCCTTGATAAAGTAAAAGTCCATTTGAATACTTTGTAGCAAATTCAAACGAAATGTATCCTTCAAAAAAGTATGTAAATGTAGATAGCCACATGTATGAATTACTCCTTGAAAATGAACATGTTGTTAATTGACATTGTGGACCATCGTATCCAGACGGGCATATACATGAGAAACCACCAGTAATAAGATCACGACAGATACCACCATTTAAGCATGGATTCATTTTACAGGAATCAGGTTTTCTTGGTAATGGTATACAAACTGCTTTAACGACAACTCGGATTGAAACAAATGATTTTGACGCTGGATTAGCGGGTACAATACCATTATCATCTGTTATTACATCATACGAGGGTTGTAATTGAATATCGTTATAACAAAAACCACTCGGGCATGGTTCTTTAGCACATTCATCAACACCAATGGACGCTACCTTGCCACCTATAATGAAAAAATAATAGTAAAATTAAGATGGAAGGTATTGAGAAAAAATATTGTGCTGCTATGTGAAAAACGTTTTTTTGTTATAACGTTCAAAATTCAAATAAACTCATAGATTACTAACAGTTACAAAATGTTCCTACATTACAAATGTTCCACATTACATTTCGTTACTATTTGAAACGTGCAAGTAGCTAGAGAATTTTCACTACAATTTCACAGGATAATCAGGTAGGTTCAAGGCCGACGAGAAACATTTCGGGCTGTGGGGAGTTTTGCAAATAGGGCGCTTACAATTTTTCTTTGCTCTAACGGAAAACTTTTTCCAAATAAACTCTCATACTCTCAATCAAAATGTAGCAACAAATTCTCACAGGCCCTATGATTTGCTCGAGCCCCAGGGCAATTTCCTCAAATAAACCCTCTCGGCGGTCATGGATAGGGTTACATAAACTAATATGCTGATCAAAATCCTGCACAGGTCAAATCTGAATATTTATAAGCCTTCCCAAGGGGGAGGAAAATTCGAAAAAAATGTAGAAATATTTAAGGATTTTGAAAAGCTTAAGTTTTGTGAGACTCTTCAATCTACTGCTAGCCCAAATGGTGTTTTTGTTTGTTGTTGTTGTTCATATCTATGTTTGTTTGCTCAAAATCTTTTTGCAATCACTTACCTGTTCCTTTCTCGATTTCAGGAATCTTTACCGTAAGAATAGGTATCATATCAATGGCTTTAATATATTCTGGTTCAACAGCATTAAATCCAGGCGTTGTCTTTTTAACAGCGAAACGAATATCAACACCACGATGTAAACCAGGTACCGGTTGTGCACTAAATACAGCAACATCAGCGACAGGTACTTGTAATAAATCAGCTAATAATTTCTCGAATTCAGGATATTTTAAATCAATACATGTTAACGGTTTAGTTAACCCTGTCATACGTATACCAAGGCTAGCCTTTCCAGCTTTTTCTGATACACCACGTACTACAACATCAACCGAACTTGTAACCACTCTACCAACAGCATCGCCGATATGATTTAATTCTTTCGAAGAAACAACAATGTTATATGTACCAATTGGTACGTTTTGATTAGCGATAAGTTGTCCTGTTTTTTGATCAATTTTAAAATTATTATCTGGACGTTGACTAACAATATTATGGTTATATAAATCATTACTTCCTAAATCATTATCTTTAATATAGACTTTACCAATTGCACCCCCGATAAATGTACTTTTATAAGAATTTAACAATATTGTTAATTTACCACCATCAGATGGTGAATTATCATTCATATCGTCAATTTCAATGGTTACAGTTGTTACTGATGACATTGGTGGTGTTCCGCTATCAATTGCCGATATTGAAACAATATATTCTTGCTTAGTTTCTCGGTCGAATATCGCTGTTGCTTTTGAAGTCATTATACCAGATGTTGCATCAAGTGAAAATAAACCGGATGGATCGTTTGTTATGCGAAACATACAAGGACACGTATTACCTGGACCGTCAGGATCTGCGACAACAATTGTAGCAACAGTTTGTATACCAGGTGTTTCTTCTTTAACACTGCCGCAGAAATCTGGTGGTATAAACTTGGGTCCATTGTCATTAACATCTAAGACAAGAACCGTTACCTGAGCATAACCGGTTAAAGACGGGTTGCCTTTGTCAGTTGCCATGACTTTGAAAATATGTTGTTCATCAGTTTCACGATCAAGGCTATATACTAGATAAATGAATCCAACTTTAGGATTCGATGGATCTGAACGGATTCCAAATTGATAATTATCATCAAGATTATCAAGACTAAATGTGAATTCTCCATTGACACCTTTGTCATTATCAGTAGCAGTGACGCGTAATAACGTAGTACCAATCGTAGCATTTTCAAATATGGCTGTCTCGTATGATGTCTTACCAAAAACAGGTGCATTATCATTACAATCATCAATTGTAATACTGACTTTTGTTTTTGCTTTAGAACTACGTTGCGGAACACCTTTATCTCTAACATCAATTTCAAGTTCAAAATTTGTTTCTTCTTCATAATCTAAACGATGTGCAACCGTTACGGCACCAGTTTCTGAATCAACACGAAAACGACGTGGTGAATTTCCTTTCGTTATATAATAGATTAATTCTGCATTAATACCTAAATCGTTATCTTTGGCTTCAACTGTTGTTACTGTATAACCAACTTCAGCACATTCTGTTATCGTACCTTTGAATGATGGCTTAATAAAATATGGATCTTGATCATTAGCATCTGTTACAATAATTGTAACTTTTGTTCGACCCGATAATTGAGGTATACCATTATCACGTGCTTGAACAATAACAACAAATTGTCTAATTTCAGCTTCACGATCAAGTCTTACTAATGTTTTAATCAGACCTGTATTGACATCGATCGTGAAACGATTCTCAGCTGTATCAACGAGAGTATATGTAACACGGGCATTACCACCTGCATCGGGATCATCTTTATCGCTTGCAGTAATAAAACCGACACTGGTATTTGGTGGTTCTTCTTCTTGGACGTATCGTGTATAAGGTGAATCAGGAAAGTATGGAGATTCATCATTGATATCAGTGATCATGACTTTACATAATGTTGCGCCAGTTCGCGTACCATCAGTAGCAAATACTTGGAAGACAAATGAAGCTTTCTGTTCACGATCAAATTTATTATTACCAACTAGAAAAAACAGAAACGAAAAGAAATATGTGATAATCTCAGTAAGAAAAGTAAATACTTAAAGGAGATCAACAATGATGTAGTTGTTAATAAATCTGATTGAAAAATTTAAATTTTACAATTAGCTGATGCAGGTACGGGTAAATGACACATAATTGGACTACAGGATTTACACAATTAATTACGTTGATGATACTTTTTAATTAAAAATTGAAAACAGCTCGAAAACTGTTACAGAAAAACCTGGATATAGCAGCCATACATGAGACGTAGACAAAATGACCAATAGAGACAGATGGCCTTTATATACAGGGTTGATTCAATAGAAAATACTATGTTTTGGACATGTCTAGAGTGACCACTACATACACTTGGTCGCTGTATGGAGGTGACCGCTATAGCAGGTTTGACTGTATCGGATTGGCAATCTTCTGAAGACAGCAACAACAAAAAACGAATTGTTTTAAATAAGACGAAGGATGCGAAATGATAAAATGAAATGATAAATACCCTCTATGAAAAACAGTTCAAGAGTTCATGAACTGTTCATGAACGTTACATGACACAAATTTTTATGAACTATTCATGAATGTTAAATGACATACAAATTTTCATGAACTATTCATGAACTCCTGAAATGTTTTTCGAAAGGAGTTATTACAAATATATTCTTACCTGTCCTGATTTCTCCAGATATAGAATCAATAACGAAATAACCAGCGACTTGTTCACCCAGAAAATACGTAATTTGTTTTTGTACAGATGGTAGATCTCTATCAGTAGCTGTGACTTTTGTTATATAGACACCGCCACCGATATTTTCTGGTATTGATCCATTGTAAACATTCGATACAAAAACAGGATCATTATCATTAGCATCCAATACCTGAAATACAAGGGGTAAACAAAAACTATAATTAGTTAGAATTTCAAACAGAGCCACTGTTGTACTATAGTATAGCACTATTGTTTCCAAAGGTTGTAACAGATGACCTTCAGTTTGCACCAACAACGTTACATCTGCGAAAAACAGTTCAGGAGTTCATGAACCGTTCATGAAGGTTCAATGGCCCAATTTTCATGAACAGTTCATGAAAAAGTCTATGAAAATTGGGCCATTTAACATTCATGAATTAGTTCAAGAACTGTTCATGAACTCCTCAACTGTTTTTTGGGGGTAAGGTGTGGTGACCGTAGGTAGTGTTTGAACACGATAAAGCGTCAACTAGGGTTACATTTATGTATTATTAATGAGTATTTATAGTTTGCAATTATTGTTATTATATGAATCATAGCATATAGCCAGTTGTCTTTTTTAAAATCTACTATAACTAAACGTAGTTGCAAGGTTGCCAGGTTTTGTCGAACACTACTCAAACCTGTGTACAGGTCAGTAAGTCATGCATCCAATGAAAATTGACAAATGACCACTAAACACAGGTGGTCTTTATATGGAGGTGACTCTTTAAATGTATTTTATTTATATAAACTTACCGTAATCTTTACCATTGCAAATGCATTTGACTTAGAATCAGTGGCAGCAATTCTCAAAGTATAACTATCTTTTAATTCCCGATCAAGTGGTTTAGCAATGACAACCAAGCCAATACTTTTACCATCAGCACGATGTATTGATTGTGTCCCAAAATATCCTTCATCATTACCACTAACAATATAATAATTTAACATGGCATTTTCACCAGCATCTCCATCAATAGCTTCCATACGTACAATTGTATAACCAATAAGACGATCTTCAACAACTGTTACATCATAATTTGTTTTTTCAAAACTAGGTTGTTCATCATTTTCATCAGTGATTGTAATCGTTACAAAAACATTACTTGATAATTGTGGTATACCTTCATCTTTAGCTTGAACAACAATACGAACAGACGGTGTTGTCTCGCGATCAAAACTAACAGCAGTACGAATTGTTCCAGTTGCTGCATCAATTGTAAATTTATTTGAATCGACACTGGTTTCTAATGAATAACGGACAGCACCAAATAAGCCAGCATCTGCATCTGTAGCATTAACAGTTTCAACAATTTGACCGCTTGGTTGATTTTCAGCTACTTTACCAAATTCATATTTTGTTAACGTAAAGATTGGTGTATTGTCATTAACATCTTGAAGATAAATATATACTTTTGTGTTACTTTTCATATCATTACCAGAATCTAAAGCTTGAACTTCAAGAACATATTGTGGTAAATTTTCAAAATCTAATTCACCGGCTACCATAACTTGACCTGATTTGGAATTAATCGTAAATTTTTGCGGTTTATTTGTTGATGGTAAATTACCAGGTAAGATACTATAAAATAGTTTTGATGTTTTATCACCATGCTGTGAACTTGCTTTTACATTGAGAACAGGTGTACCAGCAATAACATCTTCTTTCAAATACGCTGTATAAGATGTTTGATTAAATTTCGGTGGGAAAGCATTCTGTACAACAATCCTTACTTCAACATCTGATGTTCCTTTCGTTGGCGAACCATTATCTGATGCTTCAACTCTGAAACTATAAGTGCCATCTTGTTGTGCAAGCGATTTACTAACAGTAATAGCACCAGTAATACTATCAATGTCAAAAGGAATAGCAATCGATGTTTGACGAATTAAATACGAAATTCTTGCATTTTCACCTGCATCTTGATCTTGTGCACTTACTTCGACAACAACAGTATTAATAGCTGTATTTTCTGATATAGAAACTTCGTAATTATCAACAGCAAAAACAGGATCGAAATCATTGATATCTTTAACAGCAATTTCTAACTGACAACCAGCAGAGTTTCTTTCAGCAGGCGAACGACCATGTCCACCATCTAATGCAATCACAAGTACAATATAATTTGATTGACTTTCACGATCAAGTACTTTACTTGTTTTAATTAAACCAGTGGTATTGTCGATAGAAAAATCAGCTAGCAGTGTAGCAGCAGCTCCTGTGCCGCCACTAGTACCTTTATCTGGTTGACGCAGAAAATATTCAACACGTCCATTACGACCTCTATCTTGATCTTTAGCTTGAACTTGTAAGACTGGTGTTCCAATTGGTGCTTGTTCAAATACCTCGCCACGATAAGAGGTGCATGCTGCAAACACTGGACTATTATCATTAACATCATCAATAACGATCGTTAATGTAAAGTAGCCATAATTTAATCCATCAAAGGCACTAATATTTAATACATATTTATCACTACTAAGTAATGGAATTTGACGAGTTGTTACACGTACAACACCAGTTTTGGGTTCAATTTCAAAATTAGATGTATCCCCTGAATCAATACTATATGTTATTTGATCACCGTCAATATCTTGTGCTTGTATAGTCATTATGACAGTTCCTCTGTTTGTATTTTCAGCCAAATGCATAGTTACACCAGACGTTTTAAAATGCGGCGCATTATCATTAACATTTTGTATAGTTAATATAACATCTGTTGTCCCTGTATTTTGAGTTTTACCACTATCCTGTACTTTGACTTGAAATCGATACGATGTAATTGTATCATAATCAAGTGGTCTTATATTTCGTATTTCACCGCTAACGGGATCAACTCGAAGTGTATCTGTAAATTTATCAGCACTATATGTTAACATACCACCAACGCAATCACATGTACGACTACAATCACAATCTGTTGCTGTTAATCTCATTAATACGGTATTAACTTTCACATTTTCAGGTATAGGATCAGAACCATATTCAGCTTGTGTAAATAACGGTGGGTTATCATTAACATTAATAATTTGTACGATAACATCAACAGTTGCTTTTAATGGTTCGTTACTATTTTCTTCAGCTTCTACTTTTAAATTAAACATTTCAGGATCGCTTTCAAAATCAACTCCTCTTTGTAATAACACATCACCGTTTGAATTCATTGTGAATTTCGTTTGTGGATCACCGCTTATTATTTTATAACGCAAACTAATACCAGATAAACTAAAACCAATAACGCGACCAACAAGAAATCCTGGCGGAGAATTTTCTGGAACTTGCATTTGATATAACGATTTACTAAAAGTTGGCGGATCATTACCAGTTTTAATAAAAATTGTTATCGGTTCACTTGACATTTGTGGAAAACCATAATCAAATGCACGTACAGATATATTATACCAATCGTTAGGTAATACAAAGCTTGATGTTTTAATTTGATTCGTGTTTGGATCGACCGAAAAAGGAACATTCTGCGAAACGATTTCAAAACCAACTCTTCCAGCTGAACCACTATCTGGATCAGATGCTGTTAATTGATATACTTTAGTACCAGATTGTGCATTTTTATTTACTTTACCAAGATAATTAGTCATAGTAAATCTTGGTGCGTTATCATTTGAATCAATAATTGTTACACGTAATTCATAATTACTATAATCTGTCACCTGAAGAGTATTAGTTTCTTGAATAACTAACGTATATTCTTTCACAGTTTCATAATCTAAAAATGAATTCTCACGTACACGTATATTACCGTTAGTTTGATCAATAGAAAACGGTGGGTTGGCCGGATAAACAAATGAGTATATAGTTTGTTGGTACTGTCTTGGTAATGTAGATATGACAGCACCGTCATTAGAAGTTCTCGTTTCAATAACACTATATTGTAATATATTTTGTCCAGATCTAAAATTAGCAAAAATTAATTTAACATCCACTTCTTTAGTGTTGCTACCACGATCTTCTGCTTTGACTTTGAATTCAACAATGATTGTAGGGAATTTCTGTAACGATTGTGTCGAACGTATTACACCATTGGCATCGATTAAGAAATAATCTTTAACTGAATTACTTGTATCTTCAATAAAATATCTCAAAGAATCCCCAACATCTTTATCAAAACCACCAACATCAACCGCTTTCTGACCAACTGCTAACGTACGTGGTACAACAGCTTCAACCAATCCATTTTCAGCATTTAAAAATTGTGGGAAATTATCCCATTGATTTTCAATATTGATTGTAACTATAACATGTGACTGACGATCGCTTGTATCAGAAGCATGCACTCGTAGAGTATACACAGTTGCCAGTTCGGCATCAAGTGCTTCACGCGAATAAATTTCTCCTGTATTTGGTATAACTCGGAAAGTATCATTGATATTACCAGCAGCGATTGTATATGTTAACGAATCAAGACTAATTGCTTTTGCACGACCAATCAAATCTGATGGATTATTATTTTCAGTGACGTTAAATGAAAAGAACGGTAGAACAAATTTAGGGAATGCATCCCGTGTAATTGTTTTAATGTTAACACTTGCTTGACCACTGAAACTTGGTGTACCCTGATCTTTAGCTTTAACAGTAATATCGAATGTATCATCATCTTCAAGTGCAATTGGACCTTTCAATGTTATTAAACCGCTAATCGGATCAATATCAAACAATGACGAACTACCAACAATTTCGTATCGTACAACACCATTAACACCACTATCTAAATCAGTTGCTTTTACAGTAACAACAGATGTACCTGACGAAGCATCACTTTGTATTTGAACTTTGTAAATAGCATCCGAAAATACAGGAGGAACATCATTACTGTCTTCGACATCAACAATTAATTCCATCAAAGCTATAATTTCAAAAGATAGATAACAATATTGGATTAACATCAAGTTTTATTTATTTTAATGTATCAAGAATGTAATTATCCGCCATGTCCTTCAGACTAGAAAACACAGAGTGGTCAAAATACAGCTTCACAATTGACCGTTTTTTGACAAATCGAATTGATTTGCTTTAATTAAATTTGCTATAGCCTATATATTATGCTCTATTTTAAAATACATCAAATGAATTTACATTATCAATAGTGAAACATGTACAGTCAAACCTGCTATAACAGCCACCTCTATATAGCGGTCACCTGTCCATAGTGGTCACTTTATCTACCTCTCATAGCTGGCTGTTATATACAGCTTTGACTGTATATACATATAAGATATCAATTGGTCTTTATAGACAGGGTTTTTTATAGAAAATATTATATTAGACACATCAAGAGTGACTGCTATACACAGGTGACTGCTATAGCAGGTTTGACTATATACAATTTCCCATTCAGAATATTTAATTTGATATTATAAGATAAAATATGATAATAATATAATATAATATGACTGAACACATGTATGTGAGAGTGATCAATGTTTGTTAAGACAGAACATAATATAGAATAGACACAAAGATGAGGCTCTTCTTTGTGTCTATTCTATTCTACAAGATATGATAAATACTTACAGTAACTTGGTATAGTTCCTTGATCTTCTGCTTTAACTGTTATAACATGCTCAGTCAGTTCTTCGTAATCCAATTTCTTTAAAAGTCTGATTTCACCAGTACTTTCACCAATGTCAAACCTGCCGATGCTAAACTGTTGATTTGTAACTTGGAAAATTGAATATTTTATTTCACCATTTTTACCAGAATCTTTATCAGTTGCTGTCACGGTATAGATTGCGGATGATAAATCTGTGGAGAGATAATAATAAGGATATTATATAAAGTAAAATATTGTACAGTAGTTAATACTCAAACTTTGGTCAATGGATATAATTCAAGCCACTCATTGGCTAAAATCAAGCACGCGATTCGATTGTATCTGTGGACAACACTGATGACGTTGTCTATTGCCGTTGTCTAATACAATTAGATAAACATTGAACATACACTAACTTGACATTTAACAGCCATGCAGAAGAATCTCATGATCATGATCCGACAATAGTGGGGATCTTGGTATTCTAGTTTCTTGAAGGTTTTAGCAAATTCAGAAGGAAATTGATAATTTTTTGATTTATAGGCCAAACCTCAACAAAGAATTCCGAAGAAAATGTCGAAAATTTCTCAAGATTCCAGTAGGCTAAATTTTATGTCGGACACTGTTCATGATATTGACTCAAAATGTTAGCAGATTACAAATAAAGCCTATAGGAGGCCCAGGAAGCTGATTAGCTACATTATCACATTATCAAGGTGAAAAAGTCTCTAAATATCCTTAGTTCGTAATGAAATAAGAAAATAATTACACCAACCTTCTGATTCTTTAATTTCTTTAACAACAATGGTATTTCCAGTATCAAAAACGGGGCTATTATCATTATCATCAGCCATTGTTACAACAACATAAGCTGACGCATTACGATATCCCACAGACATATCAACTTTTAATACGAGCGCACCATTAGGACCAAGATCAACATTATCACGATCGATTTGTTTTTGTACAATAATAGCTTTACGACTGGGATCAACGCAAAATGTATTATTGATATTTCCCTCTAGAATACGATATACAGGCGGCAGAGTTGAATCTTCATTAACTGTTGTTAGTGATGCAATACTTCTTCCAACAGAGACATCGTCACCTAAATTAGCTCTATATTGTGGACTTGAAAATGTTGGTGGTGGACTTGCAGATTCGACTGTTGCTTTTAAAGAAATCTCAGCACTTTTTGAAGGTGAACCATTGTCTGTTGCACGCACCGTATAACTATATTCGTTAACAGAGCCCCGTCTGAAGATTGAAAAACAAAGAATAAATAATGAAAGGATTTTATCAAACTGATAAATTGCACAATATTCTCAGTGTTCACAGAATGTTGTTAAATTGCTCCTGATGACTACCTCAAGTGCACACGGCAGTGGGAATGATAAGAGGGCTTACTATAGAAGATAACAATGTTTGCATAATGAAACGAGCAGCATTGCTCGTATTGATATGTGAGTTAAAATAAAATTCTAACAAAACAAAATAGAGAAAGGTGAAAATTATAGAAATTATAAAAATTTGTATCTCCCTTTGAGCAAAATTATTAAAAGTATCAAATATTTTCAAATTGTCTAAAATAGTGTTTTCTATTGAATCAAACCTGTATATAAAGGCCACCTGTCTATAGTGGTCAATTTATCTACCACTTGTAGCTGGATGTTATATGCAGGTTTCACTATACATGAAACTTGATTTTATGTTTTTTTTCAAAATCTTCATGGGAGTCAGACCCGTTGTCCGAGCAATCCTGGTGCTATCCTTGATCAAGACGTTGTAAACCCAAAAAAGCCTTTGGATGTAAAACTCAAATAATTGAAAATAGAATTTGCTACACACCTGATCTCTTGTTTCGTTGATACAATACCACTAGATGAGTCAATCACAAATTGATCCGTTCCTGTCAAAACGTATGTTAATTTACCATTTTTACCACCATCTTTGTCAAATGCACGGTACTAAAAACAATAAAAACAAATGATGAACAACACTTTTAACGAATTTAACAAAGTGTTTTAAAAATAACCATAAACTATACATAACAAACAGCTTGAATGGCAACTTGCAATTCAAGTGAAAGTTTACTCAGAATTAAACACATTTTTGGCAATACAGTCAAACATGTTATAACGGTCACTATAAAGCGGCTACCTGTCTATAGTGGTCACTCTTGCAATGTCTAAAATAGTATTTTCTATTGAATCAGATCTGTATGTAAAGGCCACCTGTCCATAATGGTCAATTTATCTACCTCTAGTAGCTGGCAATTATATACAGGTTACACTGTACTTATATTACATATTGAGCAATCAGCGCACAGTTTTATATAGCCATTACACATATGAATCAGTTCCCCAGGCGTTTCACAACTAGAGTAGAAAAACAGTTCAGGAGTTAATGAACAGTTCATGAACGTTAAATGCCCATTTTTTTAATGAAATGTTTGAGCCTTAACAAACATTTTATAAACAGTTCATGAACAAATCATAAAAATTTGGGGCCATTTAACGTTCATGAACTGTTCATTAACTCCTGACCTGTTTCTCGAAGGGGATGTCTTATCACATAAATTTGACACTTACATTTGAGACAATTGTTCCAGCGGGTGAATACTCATCAACCATAACATTTAAATCGCCACTTGGTATAGCAAACACAGGACTATGATCATTATAATCTTGAACTTCAATCGTAAATAATTTCTCAGCAACAGCAGTAGGACTTGAACCAACAGATGTAGCACGTATAATCAAATCATACTTTTCATTTGTTTCATAATTGATTTTTTTTAATAACATCACACGGCCAGAAGAGTCAATACTAAATGTATCATCATTGTTTCCACCAACAATATCAAAGTTTATAGTACCAGATGATGTAACTGTTACACGTCCAATTTCATAACCAGATTGTTGTAGTTCAGAAACAGAAAATGCAATTTGTGTGTTTGTAAATTGTGGGACTTGAATTCCACTTTGATGAACAGATATATCGATTGGAACATCAGCACTCTTAGCTGGACTTCCTGTAAAACAAATTTGAAAACAACTTGTTAAATACATCTAAGACATTGATGTCTACCTGGCAGCTCTGCTTGAGCAAATAGCCTACTCATGCGTTGAAAGGCATATTAGCAAAATGATGATAGCATGCAGTATAACATTTGTCAAATTTAGCCATAAGTTTGTTTAAATTAGGTACTCAATGAGTATTGCGTAGTCACATCACAGGTAAGTCCGCTTGGTTGTAACCATCCAATTCCAGTCACATGATCATAACCTCGAAACTTAGCTATAATTGTCTATTATACACAACAAAGTATTTACCTCTATCTGTTGCTCTGATTGTAATTTGATATAAAGTATTTTCAACCATTTTACCAGCAACGGACAGGACTCCATCGGTTGACAACGAAAACCTAAATCAAAAATGAAAATAATTCTGATGATGGAATTACTAGCCTAGTGATTCGAACACTGATTGTATAATTTGTATGCTATAGTTTATCATATCCTATTTTGTGTTTTCCCCGCGTTATAGCTTATAGAAATCATAAGCCGATTGCTTAGTAGACTAAATTACTAAATAGCAAGTTATAGTTAACCTACTAAATAGAAAATAGAAACTGATTTTGACAAATTAAAACAACTGATTTTCAAACAAGGTGGCAATTTAAATATCTTGTGATAGAATTTTTGAAATGACCACTATAACAGGTGATTGTTGTGGGTGGAGTAGCCAGAGCCATCTACTTACCAGAGTTGGGACACTCTTCAATGTGCAGCTCTTGGCCCTCATTGGCCAGTCATGTGATTTTATGGTCGCCATTTTCAATTCGTCAAATCCAGGCTCACGAAATTTCGAGCGAAAATAGCATCATCAATTCGAAAAAAAACGTTTTGCTCAAAAGCAAAACCAAATGGTGATTTTCGAGCCTCAAAACTTGCGTGTCTCAACTCTTATAAATAGATGGCTCTGTGGGTAGCCTATTAGTTCACCACCAATGAAGTAGTTTTCAGCCTACTCAGTGAATAAAATGATGTATTGCTTAGATATGACTTAGCAAGCATGCCATGAAATCTGTTGAATTTATCTGCAGTTCTGCATTTGTAGTGGGGGCATTGTACTATTTTTAAAAATTATTGTTATTATAATTTATTTTTAAAAATAGAAATAGGGGCATTTATCGAGAAATAGAAGTGTGGATGTAATGTGATGTACCTGCTGAATGCGTAAGCTAAGGAACAGTGATCAACCATAAAATATGGTAAAATTGATCTGAAGCTGATGTATCGCACTTGAGGTCAGTACTTTGATTTATGGGCCATATCTCAACAAAACGTTACAGTCAAACCTGTTATAACGGTCACCTCTATACAGCGGCCACTTGTCTATAGTGGTCACTCTTGCAATGTCCAAAATGGTCATTTTCTATGGAATCAAACCTGTCTACAATGGTCAACTATATATGATAAATTGTAATTAAAAACTTACTTATCTGCATTACTTGATGGTACAATCTCATAATGAACGTCACCATTTAATCCATTATCCAAATCAATAGCATGAACAGTTAAAATACTACGGCCATTCGGTACATTTGAATAGATTGAAGCAGCGTATGACATTTGCGTAAATGTCGGTGTGTGATCATTTTCATCTTCAATAGTAACACGAATTGAAGCAGCAGAAAAATCATTAATATTGGCTTTATTAATAGCACGTAATGTAAAATGAAAATATGGTAGTTTTTTCGTCCATTCTGGTGTTGTTGTTTTTGTACTAAGTACACACGATTGAGGTTCTGTTTTCACATGAAATAACGCAAGAAATTCAGGTGAAACATTTTCATCATATAGAAAGTCACAATTATGTTGTCCAGGAGATGAACTATCAACTTTTAAGATTGAAATTGTTTCAGCTGGACCCTTTTCTTTCAATTTAAATTCATAATCTGATCTTTCAAATCTTGGTGGATCATCAGTGTCAACAACAATAACATTAACCGTAGCCATTGTAGAATGAATTCCATCGTCAGCTTTGATTCTTAAATCATATGAATTGACACGTTCATAATCAAGTTCTTTTGCAGAAAGTTGACCTGAAAAACATTTCATTTGAATCAGGCGACATGAGAATTCAAAATATTCAAATGTTAAAAACAGTATAATATCATCTGTTACCGACATAATTGTCACATGGATAACGCCCTTTTCTATTTATCATTAATAGGCATAATATTTGTAAAATTTTGATTGTAAAATGATCTCCGTTATATTAGGAGTTTATATGTATTTGTCATATACTTTCTATATAAACTTTATTGATTATTATGTATAATTCATTCATTTGAATTAATTTAATGTTTTAATATTTTTTAAGAGAACCATTTCATTTGAGCAATATAATATAGAGATTTGAAAATATCACGAGGATTTATTGTTTCAACTCTTGGTTTGATCAAAATACGAACACACATTTCTACATTTATTATCTTAGCCAACCCTTCCTACTAGATTCTAGTCGACAGAAAAGGATAATCTTAAACAATTAAACAGATTGAAAGGTCTACATCAACACCAGAAATTTTCCAAAAGTTTTTTTTCGTTTACAATGACACAAGCCTTACCTAAACCCTCAAACATCACAATTCATTTCATATATTCATATTGACAGACTTATATTTTGGGAAGAGCTTCTATGAAACAAAATTATTTTACCAAGATGTAGCCTAGTATCACAACCATTAATTATTATAACTAAAATTATGATGTTCTCAAGATTCATCTTACGGAAGGCAACAAAATTAAATTACACAATCAAATCAGTTAGGTTGTGTATAGGCTTAACCAGGGTCCGACAAAAGGTTCAGCCTTCTTGAATCCTAGAGACATTTCAATATTTTCTTCGGAATTTTTTTGTTGAAGTTTGACCAATAAATCGTAAAAATATCAATTTTCTACTTAATTTGCTCTGGCCTTCTGGAATCTAGGATTCCAGGATCCCTACTTTCGTCAGACCATGAGCTTAGCTACTCATACTAGGATTGTCTGCAATTATTAGTAGCATCATTTTATGTAAAATTAATTTTTAAAAAACAGGATTGATATGTAGCTGTAAGTGACCAGAGTGTCACAACATTTTTGATCTTCCGGCAACTGTATTTTTTGATTGTAAACCTTCTGGGATTGAATTTAGAATACTTCATAACTTTGAAGAATTGATCTTAACAATCAGAAATTTCACTTACTTTGAAGCAAGAATCATGGATTTCAAAACATGAAATCCAAAAATAATAAATTTTGAATAAGAAAATAATCATGATAAGATTGGAAACCTTCTAATTTTCTACTGGCCTCCAGGGAACCAGGTTAGGCTACCCAGATCCCGCACTTTGTGACAGCCTGTAAGTGACCCAATTGCAAGAATGTAAGGAGGAATGAGGGTGGGCTAAAAACGTTCCCCCATCTTATGTAAAGGATATGTGTGTATAGGGAAATTTGAATAAACTTTTGTAAATTGTGGGAAGCAAGCATCTGAAGGTGGTTTCCACACACATATGTGTCAAGGCCCCAGGGTGACAAAGTTCCTCAAGATAATATCCCCGTTTTGTCTATCTCCCTCCAAACCCAATATAGTTTTCAAGTGTTTGGCAAAACAAAATTCAGTTGGCTTCAGTCAGATGCTATAAACTGAAAACAATTTAACTATTTTCTACATTAAGTCTAATTTATAAATTGCAATTGAGCTTAATCATTAAATAGCCCATATAGCATTTATTTTTTGAATAAAAATATTTATGCATTCCAGTTTTTGAGTATAACTTTGTATAAAAACATTTTTCTTTGAAGGTTTCAAAACCTCTTGGAAGTGAAGTTCTTAATAACAAAGGAAGCTCTTTAATATTTAAATAGCTATTCAACTTCAATAGATCATTAATTAATTATTAATATTTATAATGAAGAGAATTATTAAATTCCTAACATGCTAAAGTGACTACTAACTTGCAGGTTGTTCAAAGTGGTAATTCACAAATTCAGGAATAGCATTTTACTCATGCCTGTTTATCCATCTAAACCATATTACAGTAGCTAACGATAATAATTATAGACTTGAAAATAATGTGAGACCAGGGTCCAATAAAACATTTTTCTTAACCCGGGATTCTAACTTTTGTTTCGTAAAATGTTCCCCAGATTAAATCATTTAAATGTGTTTTCACAGCCATTCTTTAGGGATTATTGTTGATTAATTGACATAAAATATAATACGAATATATCTTTTCATTTTTATCTTATAAAAAAGGAAGCAAATTTCCGCTTATGGAACTTGTCAGACACTTTCTATGGCTTATCGAATGTAACATTAAACATTATTTTATATAGTAAAAAATTCAGATGTTCATGTTTGAGGTTACACAATATTTCCTTAAAATTCCAATTCTCAAACATGACTAACTGTAGGCCTATGATTTTGTTAATATATCGAAGATGATTGTAGACGTACGTGTAACTTTCAATAACTTGATAATAATCTAACCTAATAATCTAAATTAGCATAATGGTCCATACTAACCTGTAGCCTCATCAATCATAAAAATGTTTCCAATATTTCCTTGTGTAATGCTGTATTTGATACCATTTGGGTATGTACCATCTCGATCTTCGGCATACATACATGCCACACTTTGAACTTTACCAGCATTTTCTCTAAGACGCACGTTAACAACAGTGGAAGGAAATGCAGGCGGATTATCATTGACATTAACAACGTTGATTCGAATTAAAGTTTTAGAAATTAAGTTTGTTCCACTCAATTTAGCTGTTATAATAACTGTTTTCTCTTTAACAACTTCATAATCTAAACCTTGAGTCGTTGTAAGAACACCAGTCGTTGGATTTAAAGCTAGGCCACCAGGGTCAAGTCCAGATATTTCATAAATGATTTGTTTCGATGGGTCAGGGGATTCTGCGAATATAGCAGTCGCAAATGTACCCTGTACTTGATTTTCGGCAACTTCACTTACAAACATAGCAGATGAAAATTGTGGCGCAGCAATATCCGCACGTGATACATGAATACGTACATACATCATTCCACTGCGACTATGCTTGCCTTGATCTCTTGCAACAATGTACAAATCATATATATTACCAGCCTTGAATGCCACTTTGGTATTGATTTGCCCAGAGACTGGATCAATTTTAAATCGTCCCATACCTGATCCATCGGCAATAAAATACGTAAAACGACCATTAGGTCCACTATCCTGATCAGTTGCATAAACAGTTGTTACCTCAGTATCAATTATAATATCTTCTTTAATAACAAGATTCATGGTTGAAGGACTAAAAACTGGAGAATTCATATTTCGATCTAATTCTTGCGTCTTAATAGCACAGGCAGCTGATGCAGATAAACCAGCACCATCACGTACTGCAACAGTTAAAGTATATGATTGCGTAACTTCAGCATCCATTTTTTGCCGCAATGTAACAACACCACTTCTACGATTGATCATAAAAAATTGTGATCCCGAACCAGATAATGTGTATGATAACTGTCCATTGCTACTATAGGAATCTGTATCAAAAGCCCTTGGAAAAATAACAAATCCTTGAACTGGTAAATCACCACGAACTTTCACATTATATGATAATTTGGGAAATGTCGGTGCGTTATTACCACCACCGCTAGACGTTATCGGGTAATTTGCAACGTCTATAACATTGATTTGCACATTAGTTGTAGCCGCTCGTGAATTAATTGGAGATCTATCAACGGCAACAACAACAAGGCTGTAACTACTTTTTCGTTCAAAACTTAATGGTGAAGCTACATTGATAACACCACTAGATGCATCAATATAGAAATCATCATTTAAAGTTTGAAGATAATAATATAATTCAGCGTTTGCCCCTTCATCGTCATCTGAAGCAGAAACTTTGAGTACAGATGTTGAAACAACAGCATTCTCTTGCACAGTGGCACGCCAATTTGAGTATGTGAATACGGGTGGATTGTCATTTTTATCCAAAATTCGTATACGAATAACAGCTTGTCCATAAAGTTGTGGCGTTCCACCATCATTTGCCTGGACAGTTATATCCATGTACGGTGTTGAACCAAGTACATCACGATCCAAAGATCCAGCTGTTTTTATCACAACTAGTTTTAACCCTGCTACTATTCGCATTGAAGCCATAAATAGGTTATCTTTATTACCTTGTGTAATAGTATAATCTACAATCCCCGTGCTATCCTTATCTGTAGCAAAACAATCTTCAAGACCAAGAACCTCAGAACCAGCCGGTAACCCTTCGTAAATATTACCAATGTACATTAATTTTTCAAATTTAGGATTATGATTATTTGTATCTAATACATTGATTCTTAAAACAGAAACTTTACCTCCATAATTTTTGGTTTTATCACGTAGTAATATAACTAAATCATAGAAATTTCTTTCATTGATACGATATTGTAAACGGTCTATCGTGGTAACCCTACCATCTTCAGAAACTTCAAACAGCGCTAAAGCTTTTGGGTCGCCAAAATGAAATACCGTGTAACGCTGTGAAGTCTCTGGTTTGGGAAAACTATGTACTTCACTAAATTTAGGTTTATCTTCGTTAATAGATTTTGTCAAAAATCCCTGTCCATTGCATTGACTGATAAGATAGCCAAGGATAAATACACCATGATAAAATGTGTACAGCGCCATAGCGTAGTCCTACTTCTATCAACAACTTGTAAACATTCCCACCACAGCGTTAAAAATCATAAAAAGTATTTCATGTTATCAAATATATGATGTCATTACCAATATATGGTCAAATTCTAACGCGTTTCTCCTTAATTAAGCACCAGATATGTAGTAATAGCTAACAGATGGAATAATTCAGCATTAACCAAGCCCAGTTAAGATCAACAAAAGTCACAAACATCAATGCAGAACTTTCCCAGACAAGCGATTCAAATCTCAAGATTTTTTGTAAATTACTATAACGCAGTGGAGCCGGTTCAATAACTTATGAAGTGACGTCAAAAAGTTGCCGCATTCATCTCTGAAATCTATTTTACCAAACAACACATCGATCTAATGCCAATCAATCTTACTTGAAAGGCGGCATCTCTAGAAATGATCACGTGAACAATGAGTAATGATTATTAACCAATCAGAATCTAATGTTGTCAAAGGAAGGCCGATATCAATGTATCAATCAATACAACCTGTAAAGTATTTTGATGTGTACGTCACAATTGCAAATTTTTAAAGTATTTAGGTTGGTTGCCAGTAACCTTGTTGAACTATGACTAAATTACATATAACTGATAAAAGATACGATTTATATATAACACATAACAATCTAACAAGATCGAATAGAACAATATAAGAATATAGAGTTTGTCAATCCCCTATAAATTGACATAAAAATCAAATAGATTTTGAAGAAAACAAACTTTATCGAAAAGCACCCTTCCTGTCTAAACTATGGGGTGTCTCAAAAGCTTTTATTAGCCTTAAAAATAGGCGTCCGTTTAAAATGAATAGTCATATTGTCCAAACTCAAGCAAAACTAACAAGAACGCAGGTTTGAATGATTATTTTTGCTATTCCTTCTGAGGGCCTCTGAGTACCGCTTTTCAATCATTGAATGGTACAATATAAAACAATATAAACTTGAAGCTATATGCTTGAAGACACTGCTATAAAAACGCTATGAACGATCAAACAAATAATAGTTTATATATAGTACGGCCGAAAAGTAATAATTATAAAGTTGAAAAATATAATGATGATAATTGTATATTAAATTGTATGTTTTATCTATATATAATAGCAGATAATAAGATAATATAGTGCTCTATGTCTTCATTTGACAGAGCGGTAAATAATAATATTATATGGTGAAAGTGTTAAAAATACACATTCTTTACTGTTACTCAAGTTTCACGCATTTCACTGCTATCTATTAATTCAGACAGATTTTTTACTCAAAATTATTATTTATTTTTTTGCTTTTTTATTAATGATGATAATAACTATATTATTACAACCATGTTGAACAATATATGAAACATATGGAATCCGCATTGATTATTCGATATTTTCAACACTGGGCATTATATCGATTCTTATCAAAAACTACTCCACTCCACATTGTCCTGTTTTTGCAAATCCTCTTTTAGAGATATGTTTTCATTGTTACCATCAATACACAACAGATGAAAATCAGATGTCTCCTCTCGTCGATCTCCTGCTAAATCAATTGAAAATAATACAGTGGGACTTCATGACTTTTATGAATCATTACTCGACATTTGGCATGCCGCTCCCAGACAAATCTGACAACATATGCACACAGATAATGTTGAGATGTTCATGGGGATACACTATGCTAAGACCATCTGAGACTGACACCAAACCATAAAAAAATCGTCAAATATCATAGCGTTTTCCATGGCATTTTCACATTTAATAATGTGAATATGGATTTTATCATGGCCTAAAAAATTTGTGGTTTTCATTTTTTACCTTTTCATGATGTTTCCACAACACTTTCATGGCATTTTCATGGTTTTGGTGTTGATAGTGATGTTCGAGGGGGTTCAGAAATCGGGGAGGACGGTAATATTTCAGAGCAGGTGAGAATAAAGACCCTAAAATTTCATTCTTTTACGATCCAAACAACGAAAAGTTCAAAAATTTCGAAAATCTTATAACTAAATTGACATTGTAAAGTTTCACAAAAATCTGGAAAGGCACCCCTTAAAAATTGCACTTTCCGTGTAGATAGTTGATGTATAGAAGTGCCCCCAGCTTTACAACATTGATTAAAATATGCTTTACAGCTAAGAATGGAGTCCGGAAGATGCCCCATAGAAATGCGACCTAGAATTGAAACCTAAAGATATACGACAGTCCATGAAATTTGAAGACCAGCAATATCACCCTATCGCCCCAAGCCCACGAGGAGTGACTCTTTTATAGACTAGGAGAGGTGATCAGAGCAGTGATTGTATGCTTATACCAAATCTCAGGTGCGCTACTGCAGATCAGATGAGTAAAGTGCGCTTCAAAGGTATTGATGACACTGTCATAAAATCCTGGCGTAAAACGAGAAAGAAAATCATACACATGAAATTTCCCCCGATAATTCACTATATATCAGATCAGGACCAGAACTAGTAGTTATATCCCGTCAGAATCATATTTTGAACAATTATAAATTCATTGAATAGATTTTCTTGTTTGTTGATTTATTTTATCAGTTCACAGATTTGTACTCGATGTATATAGTTGAATTATATTGGCCAACTCTTTAATGAAGACAGTTGTGTCAGTTTTAAATTTGTTTTAAGTTTAATTAATATCTATATCAGTATGTTTTAATCTTCCACCCAAATAACTTATTAGATTTGACTGCATTCAAGTTATTCCTTTTGTAATTTGATTATATCTATATATAGAGAGTTTAACTCGCAATGATAAAAATTTATGGTCCTCTTTTAGTTATCGGTCTTTGACGAAACATATAGTTAATTATATGTATAGGGAAAAATAAATGATTTATTCCTTGCTTGGGCCAGAGCCATCTATTTACAAATAGATGTAAATAGATGGCTCTGGTTTGGGCACGTCAACAAGTAGACTAAAGATTCTAGGAGACAACAAAGTAATCATTCGTGCTACACTATTATATCATGTACTTGTTGTCCAAAACTAAAGTTAAACCAAAAGGACAACAGAGTAATTCAGTCGTACATTCATCATGTACTTGTATGTCTTGTTAGTGATGCAAGAGCTCGAAAATTAATGTTTCATTTATTCCTCAGTGCGGAACTCAGCAAATAGACTATTTCTTGTTAATGGCGTAAAAGTTACAAACTTGATGTTTAACCAGTGTGTACATAATTATATCACTGCGTAACTGTTAATGGTGTAAGATGTAAACATCCATGTTCAATTTATTCCTCTCTGGAACTCAGCAAATATACTATCTTGTTAATGGCGTAAGAGTTACAAACTTGATGTCTAACCAATGGGTACATATAATTAATTATATCACATCGTACTTATTAATGGTGTAAGAGGTCCACCGTGCATTATAGCACATTTTGAAATACAATAGTCGTGATCAATATGTTCAAAATGTCCATCACCAAATAATCTTACACCTTGATAATACATATCAGCAATTACTTCACATCGTTTTTCTTCTTTACCAATATTTCTTATAAATTTAACAACATCTAACAAAGTTTCAACAAATCGTCTTGAACGATTTTCTTTATGATTCAAAATAAATTTTTGACACAGTGTTTTCATATCTTGATGAAATGCTTGGTCACACATTTCTCTTGTCCAATTGTAATGGTAACCCTAGAATTAAAAACCAAAATTTGATTTAATTTATAAACTTATAGCACTACCAACACCAAAATCATGAAAATGCCATGAAAGTGTCGTAAAAACACCATGAAAATGTAAGAAGTGAAAACCACAAATTCTTTAAGCCATGAAAAAGTTTGAAAACCATAAAAACATTCATACAATATTTTATGATTTTAAAATGTGAAAATGCCATGAAAACGCAATTAAATTTCACGATTTTATCATGGAACGGTTTTAGTCTAGGTAACTGGAGTATGAGTACGTACTCTGTTGACCAGTAGCTTAACTCCACCGACGAGGGGGCTATTTTATAGAAAAACTTCGCAAAATGCTTGAAAAAGAAAGCCTTCCTGACGAAGGGGTTGTATATTCCTCCCTAGCCGTGCATCCTTGCCAGAATGAGCCTAAATTGTAACATTCCATATCAGATTCAACAGTTGCTAGAAATGCATAATTTTCGATGTCTCGAATGTATTGTGCTCGTTCGACCATTCACTAAACGTTTCATATCATTTCTTGTCTCTCACTTTGTCAAATAGTGTAATGTTCGGATTCGGGTATTCACAACTACAATTGATTAGTGTATGCCAACTTCTTTGCTGTAGCTCCACGTCGGCAAAATTTAATAAATTCCTTGAAATTTCATTGAGTTCTCGCCAGGAAAACCCATTTGACGTGCGGCTCCTTAATTAAACATTTCTAATGGTTCTGATGCCCATAGGTATGATATGTGAGACGTATACAATTCATGTTAAACAAATTACTATTGTTCCATGTAACGTTCAAATTGCAATTGATTTGATAGACAATAAGCCGAATAGAAAGTGATATAGTCAAACCTGTCCTAGCGACCACCTCTTTACACCAGCCACATTTTTATGGCTTCCCGGAACTTTTAGTAATACAGTACCTGAAGAACATTTATACTTCAAATGAACGCTGTATAAATGAGAGGCGAAGGTCAACTACAGCTACAATACTGATCAATATTATCCTATGATAAGTATATAGTCATTAAATACAGGTTTTCCTATACTGATATCTATTAACAATCATCATCATCATTTATTCAGGGCCTGATAAGTTCACAGAGAGCTTTTTTCACAGGATTGATGCAATAAATTGCTGTGTATAGCGACTGTTATCTCCAGGAATTTGCGAACAAGAAATTACATAAATGTGGTGGATTGGGACAGTAGAGCCAACATTTTCCCTCTGTTGAATTTCTTTTAAATTTTCAGAATATAATTTAGACTTTAAATTTCAGGAATACAAAAGAGATTAATTTTAATGCTATGGGGCTTTGGAGCTGCCTCAGTTTTTACGCCAATAATAATACATGTTATAAATTATGTCACAAGTGAGTAAATGAGAATACACTTAAAACTATCCTCCTTTGTTCATTTGCCTGTTAGCCGTTGTGCTACAAAAATACATACATACATACATACATACATAAAAACAATAATTGCTCAGAGGAAAGACACACAAACAGATTTAATGGTTGTTTTAACCATCAAATCAGACACAAAACCAAAGAGAAACAAAGCAAATATTAACCAAACTGTAATATAATTAGATTTAAATTTTAACAGCAAAGCTCTATATATTTTAAAACAGTAATACAGCATTTAACTATTGCAAATACAATAAAAATAAAACTAAAAACTTTTTCCACGTGGTTCCTTTATGTCCACCACAGCCTCTCTTTAGGTTATTTGACATTTCTATAGAGAGGCAGCTTGCCAGATTAAACATGGATTGAATAAACGATATTAAACAAGATTAATTGAAATAAAATTAGGAAACTAAATAAAATATATAGTTAAAACAATGGTCACATACTTCATTGATTCGACACAAAAAATCGAGGAATAGACCTTAATTTCTTTCGTATTATGTATTAATTAACAACCAAATTCCCTATGCACAATCTGCCACATTTATTCAAAATGGTGACTACTGTTCCAAACACTATAAATCTTGGTTATAATGAATCGTTACTGAAAACCTACTAAAAACCTACTGGAATGGGATTGGGTATAATTGAAACCATATTACTGAAATTCATCAGAAACTTGAATATATATAGTGAATATTTTAGATTCTTCTCATTCTACTGAAAAACTACTGAAATGCACCTTAAAAATTGAAAGCTACTGAAAGTTTTTAAATTTTTAAATTTTGTGCCCAAAATTCAGTAGTAGCCTATTATTCAGTGAATTTTCAGTACGTATTCAGTAGGTTTTCAGAATTTCAGAGTTCGTAGTGAAAACTTCGTTAAAGAATAATTGAATTACTTACACAACCGTAACAAATATCATGTTTATTACAAGCAGGTGTGAAGTTGCTTTTGTATGGTGCTTCCATATCCATTGGTAATGAACAACCATTAGCAAATTTATCTGCTGCACAAATAATTGGTCTTTCTTCTACAATTGGAACTAAACCATAACCAATAATGTAAGCTGTTGTTAAAATTATAAAAATATACCACTTCATTTTTCAGTAATTTTATTTTAAACATTGCAAATGAATTTCTTGTTCGCTGCGAATATTTGTTAAAAATGGAACTCAATAATTAGAATATATGAGTTCCATTTTTGAATTAAATCAAAGCCTTAATATAGCCATGTTTTGTAATTATTTTTGCTCAAAACAACGGATGAAGCTAGATTTAAGATTCATAAATAATAAAATTATTTCCTTTCAATTGTTGAAAAGTGAGGTCAAGTCAGACCTGCTAAGTAAACTATGAAGTTGATTGGCTTATACGGATACGAGATCACCTGATCACGAGACTAGATTACCCAGTACATGTTGTTGAAAGATCGTCGATTTAAATTTCTAGGCATGAGATGAAATCAATGAGTTTACAAAGGCCTAAGGCCCTCATGAATGATAAGAATAGACCCTAAAGAAGTAAAGTGAAAGAAGGTGGAATATTCTAAAACTTGTTTTTTTCATTTCGCAGACATATATACAGTAATCACAAATGCGGAAAGTAGACGGATTGAAAAAAGGAATATAGATAGTTTCTTATCGAACTTCAAGGACAATAAATAAATTATTTAATCGGTCAATTAAGATTGAATAAGTAAAGTTTTCAGAACAATTTCTCGTCCGATCTTCGATGGTCTATATTCTGTTCTGTGTTAGGAGTATTAACATTCTTTTTGACCTCTCAAAGCAGGCAAATCATTTTTCTATGTCAACGCTGTGTTAATTAGGAGTATCAGGAAATAATCGGGATTTATCGTAGACTATTGACTTGTGTCTCATTTGACCTATACAGTATAGACAACTCGTCACCGAATATTTTGCAAGAAGTTTATGCCGAATAAGGAGTATGCCGATTCTTTCCGTTTTAAAATTGTCGGATACAACACTCCACTAAAGGCAATAGGGGATTCCCATCAAAAAAATATTGCCGATTTATCTCATAAATCTATTCAAGTACCCTTCAAAGTAACGCATCCAAGAATTTTAAATAATATTTGGATGCTGATTACTTTCAGGGTATTTGAACTGATTTATGAGGAAATATTTGCCACCGCTCAGATGGATGAGTCTTTGATTACTGTCAAATTTTTGATTACTGTATTCATAGGCTGTATACATTCTTTGGTGATTATAAGAATAGAAAATTTAAGTATCCGCAAAGACAATTCGCTCTATTGCTTGAAGGAAATGCCTAGCTTACAGGAATTCTGTCGTATCAAATACGGATTTTAAAAATGCATCGAAAGAGTATGAGAAGACAGTAAAAGAATTCAATATTCAATGTGAAAAAAGTCTTCTGGAGAATGTTTCTCTTTCCCGATTTTATTCATTTGTAAATATAGTAAACTAGCTTTTTAATAACTATTTTGCTACTGTCTTTACCCAAGATGATGGGAATATTCCTGAATGATATTTGCAACAAGCCAAGGAGTAGTACTACATCTTTGTCATATATCAATTTCTCTCAAAAGGATATTCTTAAGGAATTATACTTGCCTTACCAAATATGTCAAAACTATCGTCCGGTCTCGTCACTTGTGTAACATGCAAGGTGATGGAATCGATTATCTCAAACACAAATGAAGAAGTATTCTTGGAACATGGCCGTCTCACCAGAGAGCAGCGAGGACTTTTAGAACGTCGCTCGACCTGCACACAGCTGTTACCTATATAAAGCAATATATGTTGATCTAAAGCAATAAACAATACATTATTAACGGATACTGTCTATTTGGACTAAAGCTTTTGATATCGTGTCGCATAATAAGTTAATTATCAAGCTCAAAGCATATGGTATACAATCCGAGCTCATCAAATGGACATCTTCATTTTTATTTGGTCGCAATCAATTTGTTTGTATTGAAAATGTTTATTCTAAATCTTTGAATGTTGACAGCGGTGTAACCCAGTGCTCCGTATTTGGCACGCTATTGTTTATTATATTTATTAATGATATTGTAAGTTGCTTTGAAGACGAATGCCATACCAAATGTCCCAAATTTTCGCAGATGACCGTTTAGAGAATTCTGAGTTGATTAAAATGATAAAATCACAACACATCATAGGGATTCTAAATGTCAAATTTATTTCCAAATACAGCAAAGAATAGATCCAATGCCACAGAATTCGTTATGGCCAGAACAAGACTCCAAAAAACATTTAAATGTGACAACAAGCAGCATTATATTTTCACGTTAAATCATGACAGTACATTAGAAGTAACTCATAGCTGAAACAGGGGCCTCAACTCAATGTTATATGCTAATTATACCTTCTTTGCTAAATGAAAGATTGATGATTATTCATGAAACTATGACACGACCGTTATTAACAGGTAAAAGCTTCTTTTTGACCCCTCAAAGTGGGCAAATCATTTTTCTATGTGAACGCTGAAGGCTTTTCAATGCTTTGAAATGTAGATATTCCGGGAGAAATTCTCGCTAATGGGGTTCCTCGTATATGATATGGAAACAGAGGATTATTAAGTTATGGCTACAATTGCTCCATGATGCTCGTTAAAAATATAGCTACTTGAAGCGCATTATTAATTTTATGTGTACGTGTTTAGCAGAACAGCTGCCAATGAAATCTATCAGTTGATTAGATATAAATATTTATATGACTTACTAATACAATTCTGCATTTGAATCAATTTTAATTTGAACATTTAAAAAATGTCGAGCAAAAGCGTTTGATTGTAGTCAAGGCAACAGCCTACAGCAAAAACAAGTTTTTGCCTAATATTGACACTCCCCTTTTATAAAAAGTTTTGTGTTGATAAGGACGCGATTTCTTATTGTTCGTTTCAAACATCAAAATCCTTTGCAGACTTGTATGCATTCGTAGCTCAAAGTCACTGTGTCAAGACTACATCTACGAAGGCTTTTATTCCATTTGTATATTCTCAATTTAACTTGAAAATGGAGGAGATATTTAAATCATTTTGTGCTTTTGGGAGCGGCGGAAAAGATAACGTCGCAATGATGGACAATTCTAAATTTGCCAAGTTTGCGAGAGATTTGAAATTACTTGATAAAAAGCTCACATCGACAGATATTGACATAATGTTTAGTAAGGTTAAAGCGTAAGTATTTTATTCAAATTGACTGATTTTGTAGAACAATTTGTTATTGACTGTGAGGGTCAGCTAGCATTAAATTGTGTTTTTGTTTAACGTTCAAACTCTCACGAAAGTTTGTTTATTGCTGTGCAAATTCAAACACCATATTGTTATATTTCTCGCCTTTGTTTTTAAATCCACAGAAAAACTGATAGAAAGATCAGCTTTTCGCAATTTAAAGAGGCTTTGAAGCTTATGGCAGAGAAAAAATATCCTGGTGATGCCGATGGTTTGACAAAGCTTGAAAGTAAAATTGTGGAAGGCAAAGGACCTCAAGCAAAAGGCGTAACGGTAAATATAATAAAGCTCCAACGGCAGATGTCTCGTGCAGAATCGTGCAGGGCAACCCGTTCATTTGTGCAGTTAGCTAATATATTTGTTCAATAGTCAATCGCGGTTTACGAAAGATAATCCAAACCTAACGGGCCTTCACGTACAATGAAAGAAACAATAACAATAATAGTTCCGACAGTTTGCGGGGGAATCTCTTTAGAATGTATGCCGAAAAATGATGTTGTCTATTTCTGCGTTTTTCGGTTTGTGGTTGTACCAAGGAGCTGTACCAAAGTACTCACAGTCACATTATCGGTTGACACCATTGCACTGTCAAGTATTGACTGATCTAAAAGTCTCGCTCTGATATGCCGCAATTTGACGAGTGGTAGTCATAATAAAAAGTGGACGACATGCATAAAATGTGAGACTTGATTCCGACGTTGATATTGTGGAATATGAGACGTTCAAATAGCGAAGTATGCGAAGGGCGTTATGCGTGTTCTATAGGCCTATTCTCTGTCGATGAAAGTCAAAGTGCGGATATGGTCGTTAAAATCAGGGATTTTAAAATCGGACCGATTTAATAAACCTAAGATAGTGAGACCAAATAAATGACAAAACAGTTTTTCTGTTACTCCATTTCACGCTTTATGTGATCTTTAGACATAGTTCTTTCTTAACTTTCCCTGTAGCTAACGGACAAAATGAGAAGTATAGGGTCGCTGGAAACAGGGTCTTAATACACACAATGCACGCAACAGGTCAATATAAAAAAGAATAGGTTTGACTGGATCTATGGTGATATTGAACTAGATCCAAGCATTTTCAATTAGTATCATTATAACTAATGTTTGTATATATTGATGTGATGTGATGTGATGTGATATATATTTGATCATAAAAAGCATACATATTAATTACATTGGACAAGTAAGCTAAATAAATTATAAACAGGGTCAACCCTTAAGCAAAACTGCTTGTTTGTTTGGGTGACCCCACAGATAACAAGTTATTATAAGTCCTCAAATAATTGAGATATTAAGATTATTGTATATATTTTTATGTGTTGTTTTAACACGAGGAGGATTAGCTCAGATGGCAGAGCAACCAAACTTAAGATCGGAGCATATCTGATCGACTGTGGTTCAAATCCCCCGGCTGTCAACTCAGCCTTTATCTAAAACATCAAATGAGTACCGTCTGAAGATGGCGGATGTAATGGTCCAGAGGGAATTGTGAGTAGCTGCGGTGCATCGTTGTGCATTGACAATCGAGACCTATCTACCATGAAATCTGTTGAAATTGATCTGCAGTGTCGCGGCTGAGATCAAAAAAGAGCATTTAAAATCATTGCTCTCAGCGAAAAAAGCCACTCATCTAGAAATAGAGGAGTGGTACAGGTGCCTTCAGTAGGGTGACACCGTCTACATTTTTTGTTGTTGTTTTAACAGAAAGCTGTAAAAAGTGGTGCAGTTGACCGTTTGACAGATACATCAAAATACACTGGCAGTCATAAAGAAAGATTTGATGAATCTGGCAAAGGAAAAGGTATTGATGGAAGAGCAGATGTACCCGATGGTTCAGGATACGTTGGTGGCTACAAAGGAAAAGATACATACGACAATAAATAATCATATAGAATATGAGCATCAAATGATAGTATAATATTAGTACCGCATTAAACCTCTAATGTGAACATAGGATAAAAAATAATCATATATATGAGTATAAACGGTAGTATAATATTAGTACCAATTTATAAACGTCTAATGTGGATTTTTTCATACACAAAATGTATAAAGTACTAGTAATTGGGATTCAAACTTTTATTGGAAATTATTGGCTAATTTGCTATTCTTAGTGCATGTATTAAAGTAGTACATATACCGTGCTTGTAGAAACTTGAAAGACCGTTCTCTGTCTCTCTCTAGTTTTTTTACTGCATTAGACCACAACTCTTTAATTAATTAAGAAATCCCTGTTTCTTCAATGTTATTAGGCAAATTGCTGTGAATTTTAAACATTTTCAAGACCCTTGAGGCCTTGACACCCTTGAAGATCAATCAATCTGAACATATAAACCAAGGAATAAACTATCATCTGAAAATGATATCCCTACGCAGAGTCGCATACCTTTGTCTAACGTCTAGATTGATGCCTATTAATGCTATCAACGTTTCAGAAATTATTTAGGATGGTTATTGAGATATTAATAGAATACATCATTTGAATTTTACTACATCACATTTTAGATTGCAGGATTTTTGAGTGTTTCAATTTTAAGGAATTTGTATAAACGCACTTCAATCTGTCCCCGTCCCGCGCGGAACAAAGCCGTTCCCGTGGGTCATCTCTGGGTCGTTGGGCCAATTACATAATCGAATTTACGACACCGCGTTTGATTTGACGAGGCTGGAAGTGTTAAATATTGGAAATCTTGAAAGTTCGAAGTAATTTGTACTGGAAAACCTAGGGAAAACTTAGTTATATTATTACCTTACTGCTGCTGAAATGAAAACACCTAGAGTTGCTATAATAGGAGCTGGCTTAGCTGGTTTATGTACTGCCAGACGTTTTGCACTAGCAAAGCCCACTTTGGACTTTGTTGTCTTTGAAAAACAGTCATATCTTGGTGGTGTATGGGTTTACGACGAAACAGATACAAGTAGCTATTGGTTCCATTCGAATGATTTTTTAAAGAAAACTAGTCGAGGAATCGACCCATCAAAGAACAGAGATGATTTTAACTCATGCATATATAAAAATTTGAGGTAAAACGAAATCTGATTAAGTTAAGGCCAGGCGGCTAGGCCTATCGCCTATGTAATGTTCCTTGATATTTCATGTCGTGGACTAGGATTATTTTACATTTTTTTTGTCATTCTTTGTTGATTGTTGTAGGAAATAAGTTATAAACGGTGCGTTCTTATAGTTTGACTGTCTCCCGAATCTTTTAGACCTACGTAACACGCCTCTCAACTTAACAATGAGAGAGCTCAGAGTAGAGAGAACCATAGCCAGCCAGCCAAAACCAGTCTAGGCCCACTGAGTCTACTGACTGAGCCCCTGAGAGGTTGAGACGAACATTTTTCGCGTGTTTGCCTCCCCTGAAGTTGGTGCAAGTTTTCATAGGAAATCGTCTGTTTAAACTTGATTTTTCATTCTCTTCTTAATTTTTGCTGAAATGATGGATTTTGACGTTTGACGTCCCTGAAGTCAAATTAGATCAGTTGCCGCCCCAAACTTTTTTCGGTGCTGTGGCCCGAGACCTCGGGGAGATTGCCATTCCTTGCATACTGTAGCCAAAATGAGAATTGCTCAAAGCAAAGGAAGTTGTATTTCATAAGCTTACCACGAACCTCGTTCAACTTAATAATCAAGGGACTCACTTCTAAAATTTATAGGCCTAAGCGATCACAATTTGGTAAACCTTGTACATCAACCAACTCACGGTGTCTGTAACTTGCTTGTGTGCGTGCTGCGTGCGTTTACAGAAAATACGCCATGATTTATGCCGTTTTTGACTACGACCTTCGCTTACAAATTTTAGCGTCTCGATGTTATGAAAAATGTTCTGGCCTGGCTAAATTTGGTGGTTGCTGTCATGTCGTAATTGACGGTGACTTTATTCCAGACCGAGTTCCATTTCGAATTCCGAATTTATTTAAGAGATTAAAAAATAGAGCCGTATAGCTAAGAAATTTTCATGAATTGTTGAACCTGATTTGACAGGAAATCCATCACACAAAAACGCAATTATTTGTAGGGGTTAGAAAGTTCTAAAATGTTTATCAAAGTCGGTATCAATATCATCAATGTGATACATACATTGCCTTGAAATTACTAAAAATAAGTTTTCAATTTCTAATTTGAAATGGGTGTATATGTTCAATACTGTATATAAAACGGTAATATCCTAAAACGTTATAGCTGTCATTAATATCATTATTTAGCGGTTGAATAATGATTGTTTAATAAATCAGAATATTAATAAATTTATCAAGTCTGGAATAAAGTCCCCGACAATTACGACATGCCAGTGACTGCAAAGTTTATCCAAGCCAGAACTTTTTTCGTAACATTGAGAAGCTAGAAATCGTAGTACAAAAAGATGATAAATTATGACCTATTTCCTGTAAAAGCACGCAGCACGCATGCACGTAAGTGACAGACACCGACCAACTCGGGCAAAGTCAGGAACTCTACTTGACGTAATCTTAACAATTAGTAGGCCTGAGATTCATCATACCACGAGGGTAATCAATAGAGCTGAGAGTGATCTCCTCGTCCCTGACCTATCAAAGTTCAGCTCAACAAAGAAGTTAGACATTGATGTTTTGGATAAAGGCATATCAACTATCCCATGAGCTATCAAGCAGCTTCGCCAAATCTGGAGCATTGTCTAAACTCAAAAATCTGTTACCCTTGCACAAAAGGTATTGATGTACAAGACTCTTATCGTGCCTTGTTTTGACTGCTGCTGTACTCTTCTCGCGACTGGTGGTAAGGGTCTGCAAATAAGACTTGATAGATGTGTCAAAAAGGCGTCATTGGACAAACCAAAACAGGAACCTTACAAAATAGAAATCCATTTTGACTGTATATGACATCGGAATCTTGTATCCTTTGTCAAGATTGTAAGATCATACTTTTTAGCATGAAGATAAAGGCATATCAACTATCCCATGAGCTATCAAGCAGCTTCGCCAAATCTGGAGCATTGTCTGCGTGCTGCGTGCAAATTTTACTTACTATTGTTACTGATTATCGATTTTAATTTTAAACTCGCCATTCTGTAATAGGTGCACATAGTGGCAACTTCATTGTTTCTAGATTATGTCGTTGAATGCGAGATATGATTTTTGAAATAAAATAAATTATCATCATCATTAAACTTTCAAAAACTTGAAATCCACACCTAACCCAAATTATCAATTTATTTACTTGTAACTTTTTTTCGTTTTGTGTAGTAAATATTTGGAACCAACTACCCGAGTTTGTTATGTTTGACAAATTGACCACTATAGACAGGTGGCCTTTATGAACAGGGTTGATTGAACATAAAGTGCTATTTTTGACATCGAACAAGTGACCACTATAGACAGGTAACCCCTATATAGATGTGACTATTTTAACAGGTTTGACTGTAGGCTTAGTATCGAGACCAACGATGAAAATTTCCGACCCTGGTTCTTTTTGTAAACTGGGCCCCAAAACATTTTTTCTCTCTATTCCTCAAATTTTTTTAAGCCTGAGGCCTTCGTTCTGAACTGCTACTTACATACTACAGTATACACCATGACAACTGGACATTCAAATTTGGTCTGGAACACCGTTGACGGAATTTGTTTAGAATACATACCTGATCTGAATCAAGGTATATATAAATGCTAATGTCTTACATTGATGTATGCGTGTTGTGGTGGTTTTTCGCAATTTTCTTGGCCATTTTAAAACCAAATCAATCAAGTAACATATCATCTGATAAATAATTGCAAATAATCTGAAAATCAGGCTTTTTTCAAATGTTTCCTTTGCTTTGCGTATTGAAAGAAACTGTCATTTCACACATTGATTTTGTATTTTGTTTTGCTTTTTGAAACCGACATTCTTTGTTGCCTCGCGCAATGCCGAATTGAATTTCTGAGAGCCTAAGGGCGCTCAAATTTGAGAAAATCTTATTTAAGGCTATGGTTTCTTCGAAAAAGACGCTGATGGGAATTTATGGTTGTTTACAATGTTTAGCCTTGATTTTTATCAAGAAAATTAATAAATATACATGGATCTTCATCAGCAGAAGATCCAATTGTCTTTAACTTATACAATTCATCATTTTTGTAATTTTTTTTATTTTCACAAAAGGTTTATACAAGATGAAAAGTTGTTTCCCAATTTTACAAGGCCTATAATTTCACGGGGCCCTTGGTTGCCGCCTGGTCTGCCCATGGGTAATCCGGCACTTGCGTCGCGTTACTATTGTTTCATATTAAAATTTATGTATTCGCCAATCTCATTTCATGTCAAAGGGCGTAGTTTAACTTAGCCAAAATCAACCCAGCAAGGCTTGTAAGACATTTCTAGTGAGTTTATATTCTGTTTGGACTCCGCTAATCAGAAAATTGATAATTCAACATCCCCCTTAAATTGCTTCAGGAAACTGCTGGTAAGGCAAACCTCAGGCAGGAATATAAATCCTCTTGACTCTATGTGGAGTTCAGACCTCTCTAATTAATATTTTGTGTAGATTTTGCTTGTTTCTTTTTTCTCAGGACAAATCTCCCTAAAGAATTGATGAAAATTCCTGGATTCGACTACTCATCACTTCCACATTCTTACGTTTCGCACAATGAAGTTCTTCAAAATATACAACAATTTTCTAATCACTTTGAATTGAATAAATTTATAAAATATAACCAAGCAGTGAAAAATGTTGAAAAAATCTCAGATGGAAATCATCAAGATTCATGGAGTGTAACATGCGAAGATCAGATTAATGGGAAAACCAAAACAGAAATATTTGATGCTGTGGTAGTCTGTAACGGGTATGTAGATGGTCCGATAAAATATTTTTATTTACGGGATTCTAAATTTTGCTTCAAGATATTTCAGGTGACTACGTACATCATGTAAATGTTTTCACAGCTGAACGTTTTAGCGGCTATTGTCATAACATATGATTTCAGGGTCCGACAAAGTCTGGAAACTGGGAATCTTGGTTTGCGGAAGGCTAGCAAAATTCAAAAGTAAAAGGCACAATGCTGGATATAGAGCTAAAATAATTAGAAAAATATGAAAAATAAAATTTCGATTTTACGTTTCTATGTCAGTAAAATTACTCAAAAGTTTATCTAAAAAGTTTTAGTTTGTGGAAGGTAAAACATTTTGTCGGACCCTGCGTATGATAAAAACTGCACCTTTTTACTTATCTTCCATTTTCAATGTTTTTTCTGATTTAAAAACTTGAATACAGCTATTTCTTCCCTTCCTTCTGAATTTTTGCTAGACTTCCTGGACTCTCAGTCCCAGAATTCCCCATTTTATCAAAACTTGGGTACATGTAGATTGAAAGATCATTGGAAACCACTTGACCCTTTTTCTGTTGACCCATGTGGATTTCAAATCATCTGTGCCCCTGTGAAGTAGGCATACTGTTCATATTACATTTGAACCAAAGCCATTTATTTACAAGAGCTGGAATATTCTTTCATGTGCCGCTCTCGGCACTTATTGGACAGATGCCAGTCACATGGTTTTACTGATGCCATTTTCAATCTGTCAAATGCAGTATTCCAAAATTTGAACAAAGCGTACGGAAATAATATCATGAATTAGAAAAACTTTTTGCTGAAAAGCAAAACCTCTTTTTCAATGGAACGAAAATGGCAATTTTCGACCTCAGACTTACGTTTCCCAACTCTTATAAAGAGATAGTTCTGGTTTGAACAACTCACAACCTTTTCATGATAGGTTCACGAAAGGTTTATAAACATATACCATTCAGTAGGCCTGTTAATAAATTGTTTGTGAACAGTAACAGTTCATGACATGTTAATATGATGTTCATGTTAACTTTTTAGCAAATGTATTGCCTCTTGACAGTGTTCCTACTGCAGATAAATCTATTGTATTATAACAAAATTGATTCAATCAATCTGATTGGTTTAGAGTTACAGGGTCTAACAAAATAGACCGAGCGCCACAGAACTAAAACGGCAGGTTTCTCTGGACAACTTGAAAATCACATAAAAGTGTTCATAAAAATATGCTGAGCAATTACCTATTCCTTGTTTTCATTAAATTCTATTGTAAACCCTTCAAAAATCCAATTTATATTTCATGATTCACGGTCAAAGCCTTCTTATCATTTTGAGAAAATGCTGGATGTGAGCTTCATGGTCTTTGATTCTTTTGTTCTCCAAAGATCTTGCGAATTCATAGAAGCATGACGAAAACACAAAATGTATGAACTAAGAGGGCTCTGACCGTGAAATGATTTATAAATTCATCTCTGGAGAGATCCACAATAAAATTTGACCAAAACAAGGAATAAGTAATTGTTCAGTATCTTTTTATGAACACTTTTATGTGATTTTCAAGTTGCCCGGAGAAATCTGCCGTTTTAGTTCTGTGGCGCTCGGTCTAAAAGTAGGAATCCTGCAATCATAGATTCCGGAAGACTAGAGCAAATTCGGAAGAATATTGATCTTTTTATGATTTATTGGTCAAACCTCAACAAAAAAATTCAGAAGAAAATGTTGAAATGCCTCTGGGATTCCAGAAGGCTAGAACAACGTCAAAAGGATATTGATAATTTTATGATTTATTGGTCAAACCTCAACAAAAAAATTCAGAAGAAAATGTTGAAATGCCTCTATGATTCCAGAAGGCTAGAACAACGTCAGAAGAATATTGATAATTTTATGATTTATTGGTCAAACCTCAACAAAAAAATTCAGAAGAAAATGTTGAAATGCGTCTATGATTCCAGAAGGCTAGAACAACGTCAGAAGAATATTGATAATTTTATGATTTATTGGTCAAACCTCAACAAAAAAATTCAGAAGAAAATGTTGAAATGCCTTTGGGATTCAAGAAGGCTGAACCTTTTGTCGGACCCTGGGTACACACTACACATTTTCACTGTTTGATTATTACTGTATGTAATATTTCTTTTAGGCATTTTGAAGTTCCAATTTATCCGAATATTAATGGTATATCTCACTTCAAAGGTTTAATGCTTCACAGTCGATATTATCGTGATCCATCGTCATTTGCTGGCAAAAATATAATTGTCGTAGGAGCAGGGGCCTCTGGTTTAGATATATCAATTGATTTATCAACAAAAGCAAATCAAATACTTATCAGTCATAGTAAAAGTACAGGTATTGAGTCAGATTTACCAAATAATGTTCAAGAATATCCATTGATTGATTACATTAATGAATCCGGACATATTGTATTTGAAAATGGAATGGAATATAATGCTGACGTTATATTGTTTTGTACGGGTTATCAATTAGATTTTCCATTTTTGGGTAAAAGTTGTAATGTTAAAGTTATAGATAACACTCTGTTGAATTTGTATTATCATATTTTTCATATTGATCATCCGTCATTATCATTTATAGGAATTAATTGTAAAATTATTCCTGCTCAAATATTTGACACACAAGCTCAAAGTGTACTCGAGGTTATACAAAAGAGAACTATATTACCCCCAAGAAAAGTTATGAAAGAACATACTGATCAAGAAATTCAACATAAAGACAATGTCGGTGTACCTAGGCATTTGTTTCATACATTAGGTAAAGATGCCTGGTCTTATACAGATAATCTTGTAAAAGAATTTAATTGCTTGCCGACACCAACAGTTATTATCGAATTGGCAAAGTTTACTCAATCAGATCGTTCAAAAAATCTACTTACTTATAGAAATAAAAATTATGAAACTATAAATAGTGATACTTTCAAATTATTAGATTAAATTTCAATTCAATTAAATTATACAAAAACAATTTTATATTTATTTCGAGTAAAAACCCTCTGATCTTATTATTACTTTATTATTATTATAATTATAGATAACAACACGATTTTAGAATGTTTCGTTCTGATGAACAAATGCTCGATAACTGTCGTGATTTTATCACGCTTACTCGTCGTGATAGGAAGTTTTATAGATATAGAATTTTTCCGTTTTCAAGATTTGAAATTCGCACCTTTTCAAATGCTTATTTCTCAAAATATAAAAAATACAAAACAACTCGGCAAAGTAATCAAGGCATTTAGTAGACCAAGTTAAGTTAAAAAATTTGAGTTTTCATTTTTTACCAATTGACCTAGCATAGGTTTTAGTCTGAACGCAGCATAGAATCGACAATATTATTTTGAGCTATATGTAATATTTCATCTTGCAGCCTTTGAAAAGGAAACATCAGCATTCGTAAACAAAGGCTTGATTGTGAAATTTGTTTTTATTTCATAAAATAATTCCCACACATTTGCTATATCTTTTTATTCATATCTATACCATGCTCTGGTAGAAAATTTTCTGGAAGTGTTGAAAGCAAGAAGTTCATGAACAGTTCGTGAACGGTCTGTGAGGGTTTATGAACAGTTCATGAACGTTAAATGGCCCCAAATTTTTATGAACTGTTCATGAACTGTCTGTGAGGGTTCACGAACAGTTTATGAACAGTTCAGGAAAATTGGAACCATTTAACGTTTATGAACTCCTGAACTGTTTTTTCGCAGGGGAAATGTTAAATATATATACAAATCATTGAAATCAACAAATTAAATTTGTCTGAAAATATATGTATAGACCTAAAATATCATCATTTTTACAGTATTATATATTATGTGCAAGGTTTATCCAATGCTAAAGTTAAAAAGTATGAAATTTGCAAATACTGTAGGAATTATATATATATATACATGAATTACTGTAATAGTTACAGAATCCTTTAAACATGTTCTTTGTATGTGTGTATATATTATAATCAATTTTGTAAATAACTAGCAATCACAATAAAAACATTAAACGTTTTGATCAGGGAGAACTTACCCTCTGCAACATTTTTCATAATTACATGAACATAAAATTATTCTGTTTTCCAAGAATAATTCATCATTATTATGATGATAGTTAATGGATTTGGTAATTGGTTATCATATCCAAATTTTTTTAATATAATAAAGAAAAAGTGGAGAATAATATTGTTTCTTATTCGTGTTACTCACACTTATTAGCAATGAGTGTGGTCCATAATGGACCTTCTATGATAAAACTTTCAGATCACTTATAATTAAACAATTGACTAAGCTGACTAACATCATTACATGTCAAATATGTTATATTGCACTCACCCCTGCGAAAAACAGTTCAGGAGTTCATGAACAGTTCATGAACGTTAAATGGCTCCAATTTTCCTGAACTGTTCAGTTCATGAACCCTCACAGACTGTTTTCGCAGGGGCAATTACAAGTGTATAAAATATTCTCAATTCTTGAAACCATCTTTGTCATCACCTTATAAAGACATCACCATGGTAACCTAAAAACAACAATGGCTAATTGACTCAAATTGGTTGGCCTGATTTTTTCAGTATTCAATATTCTTCAATCTTGAAAGTATTGATGAAACATTGTTGATAGACACATAATTTATTTTCGATATCCTAATCAGCAATCATTAGAAATCTGTCCTCAATTCTTGAAATACCAAAACGATTGGTAGGCTAGGCTAACGATTGACTCGCAAATTCTTCTTATTCTTGAAACTTGATCCTCAATTCTTGAAACATCAAATTAACTGTGAGTTGATTACCCCTGTGAAAAAAGTTTATATAGAGTTTATGATCTGTTCATGAACTGTTCGTGAATTGCTGCAAAAATTTCACAAACAGGTTCATGACAACTATATATAGGGGATTCTACTGAAAAATTTTTTTTTTTTTTTTTTTTTGTATTTATCATTTTTCCACGAACCGGGTAAGCTTACAGCTTTTTTTCACCGGGGTGGTTGGTTAATTTGTTAGTATTTTGAAGCTTGTGTGCGTTTAATAGCCGGATGCCCTTCCTGACGCCAACCTATAGTGCTTCGGACAGGGATTGAACCCGAGACCCTGCGGGCCGTGGTCCAACACCCTAGCCACTACACCAAGGCCGCACTATCGATGCTATTTTCAGACTAATTAAAAAGAATATTGAATATTGATGTTGTTCTGACCAAAATGAGGACTGTATAATGTTGAGTAATGTCGTTGGTTCTATTAGTCAATTAGCAAAAAGACTATCTTGAATGCAATCAAGTACAATTTATTTAGGGTTGGGTCCATAGAGCTGATGAACTCGCAGCACCTTCCAACAACACACTAACTTATAAATTACGAAACAAACTATTTAAATACAAACTAAATTACGTCATACAAGGCTAATATTTAAATATCTATTGAGAATCTAATTACCTGAAAATGAGGCTAATTAATATAAATATGAGACTATACAAAAAACTACAATAATATCGCTATATCATGCTGTTTTCACCCGAACAGATGTCATGAAAATAAACACGGCAGAATAGATGCCATTAAAACATCGATATCTTTGTCATACTAGATTGGATCGGCTTCAGACTTTCACCAATCAAAGTTCACAGCTGATTTACCAATAATCAGTCTCAATAATTTATTTGAAAACATTAGAATCCCCTGTTGGGTGATTTAACTCTCATGAAGCCATTCATAAACTCATGAATTGTTCTTCGCATGGGTAGTATTCAATATTCTTGAATCTTGAAACAATATGATTTACCTGAACTCTTGTTAATACAGTATTCAGAATATTTAAATCTTTTTTACAATTCTTAAAATATTACCAAAACGAAAATATCTAGAAGAATATGTTGCAAGGAAACCTGTATATAACAACCAGTTACGAGAGTTAGATAAATTGACCGCTATAGACAGGTGACCTGTAAATACAGGTTTAATTTGATAAAAAAATACTATTTTAGACATTGCAAGAGTGACCACTATAGACAGGTGGCCGCCGTATAGAGGTGGTCGTTATAACAGGATTGACTGGATTTGGAAATAATGCTTTCTTATTCTCCACCACTAAAATGTTTCTAAATTGAGCTAGAATGTATAATATTCCCACTCACCATAATTTGCATGGGTTATAAATGAGATCCATGTAATAATCCAAGCAAACAACCAAATGCCGTCATCAGCAATGTTGTAAGCAGAATTATTGATTGCGAGTAAGCTTGAAGCAGTTGTTTCTCAAGCTAGAAAAATCCATAACATCAAATTTCATCAAAATATTAATTCAAGCAAATTACACAAAATCATCGTAAAGAAAAACACTTTGATGGGAAAGTAAACTATTGATTATTTTAAAAATCAAGTACAACACAGGCACGCGACCTTTATGGGAAAATAATACATTCAACATACTTAACGAGACAAGAGGAAAGTGTAACAAAACACAAATCAGTAAGTAGTACTTTTTGTGTATTATTTTTTCATAAAGATCTCTGGCCTGTGTAATATATTTGATAAATATAAAACATACATCGCAAATATAAAACACATGGCTTGTACAGTGTAACCCGCTTAAGTGCAAGTTAAAATTGTCAACGGTTTTCATTGCATTTATCCGAATTTGCATTTATCCGGAATTGTTTACCAAGGACTTGACCAGAAAATTGTTTAACGGGTTTCAAAGCCAGGTTGCAAATAAGCGGGAAATTCATTTATCTGAATTGCATATAAGGGGGTTACACTGTATAAATGACATTCAATACCTGATTTGTATTTTTTGATTCTAGATTTAGCCAATGCTCACTAACAAGCTGATTTATCTAAAATGAAAAATTGGAAATATTATCAAATGATGAAGTCTATGATTAACGAAACCCATTTTTAGGCCTCTTTCTTCGTAGCTAAACCATTCAAACCTATCATCTCCTTAATATTATGGTCAACTATAAGCAGGGCAAACGACAGCAACTTTTGCACAATAAATCTGTGTTTGCCTGACGTGTGTTTTTCGTGTTCTGAAGCAGAACTTTTCAAGAGCGGCTAAACAGCTCCGACTTCTCAACACTTTTCTAGAACAATTTAGACTTAGCTTAAAAGGAAGCCACGGAGAAGTCACAACATCGAAAGAGTTTGATACATTTCAAACGAAATGGTTTGAAAAGGATAACAAAGACTTTCCATAATAAAAATCTTTGGGAAGACTTGGAAAATGTTTGATGGCCATCAAACACGATGCAACAAATAAAATACACAATGCAACACGTCAGACAAAACCGAAAGAGTGGCTAAAGGACAATGATCTTTGAATTATTTAAAAGTCGCAAATGTTTCCGTCGTTTGCCCATGGCTTAAAAGTAATACAAGCTATTATTCCTAATATCTCTTATTTTTACTACGCTAAGAAGACGGGGTATTATGTGGCTTTAATATCATAATTGCTCATTATGGATTTGTCCTTTTTCTCCGAACTGTCATTGTTCAAGAGCCATTTGGTAGTTAGAATACATCGAATATAGGTTAGAGTACATGAAAATAATATACTTGAAAAAATGTTAAGCGACTTCAAAACCACAAAAGATCCAGTTTAAATTAATTTGCTTGAATGATTGAGGTATGTAATTTCATAAATGAGATAAGAGTGAATTAGTAATAAGTAGTAGTAGTAGTATAGACAGTCACATTATAGGAATGTGCACCCCTTTTAAGCCTTACATATTTGCTACACAAAGAACGCCACAAATCACGGTCAGACATAGCTGACAAAGACACTTGTAAATAACACAATTCACGATACAAAACATTATGAAAAGTTACTACTATACAGTTAAACCTGTTATAACGGTCACCTCTATAAAGCGGCCACCTGTCTATAGTGGTCACTCTTGCAATGTCTAAAATACAGTGAAACCTGTATATAACAGCCAGCTACCAGAGGTAGATAAATTGACCACTATAGACAGGTGGCCTTTATATACAGGTTTGATTCAATAGAAAATACTATTTTAGACATTGCAAAAGTGACCACTATAGACAGGTGGCCGCTGTATAGAGGTGACCGTTATAACAGGTTTGACTGTAGTATTATCTATTGAATCAAACCTGTATATAAAGGCCACCTGTCTACAATGGTCAATTCAGCTACCTCTCGTAGCTGGCCATTATATACAGGTTTCACTGTAGTAATAAGGGATGTATGCATATCATTCTATAACAATGATATTACATTTTACAGTCAATCAATGATAGAGAGTCACCCTGTGTAAGCATAATTGCTTGTTTATTGGGGGACATTAACAAGTTTACATATACAAATGACTACTAACAATAAACATGTGTGCATCGACAAGGAATCAAAGCCAGGCCTTCCGCACAGAATGCGGAAACTCTGCCACTTGAGCTACCAGTGCATACTGTTAGCTAAAACTGTGTGAATCGACATACATTAAATGAATCCATAGACATTGAATGGTCCATTTTTGATGAACGTTTGTTAAACGCATCCATGAAAAACAGACCGTTTAACATTCTTAAAACTTTTGGTGAACTGTTCATGAACTGTTTAATGTGTTCACACAGTTCATGAACTCCGCAACTTTTCACAGGGGGTGCATCGTATAAACATACAGTACTATGAAGCAATCTGTTTGTAACAACCTTTTTGAAAATAAAACATACCATATTTTTTATAATTGTTTCTTTCGAAGAATAATTTTCTTTGGCAGATTGTAATATCTGTAATAAGAAACAATTCATCTTCATAAGTAAATCTCAAACAATTAAGATTTCACGGAATTTGGAATAACCACATAAATGTGTTACATGAAATTTATTTTCCCCCTATTTCAAGGGACAGTTGTACGTTCACATAGCAGTGGGGTTACCAAAGCTTAGGTTTCAACGCTACATCCTTACATTTAGGGGTACAGGTAGCCTGCGCGGCAGACCTTACTTGAAAACCTTTCTTTCTCGTTAGTAAGGTCTGCGCATCCGAGCGAAATCTCTTGTTCTGAAAGAAAGCAACACATTTGTGTGAAAGCAACACATTCAGTAACAAGAAAATATACTTTTTAATATAAAATTTAAGTTTTTATTTATTTATTTTTATATAGGCCTACACAGCTCCACTTTTATGGAACTTTTCGATTTTCTTTCACTGAAATTACCAGAAAAATAATTCATCAGGAATTGGTTTTGTTAGAAATTCAGTTGCGTTCAGTAGGTTTAGCTATCAAATAAGCCAAATCCAAGTTATTATCGATGATACTGTGGCGTTTCTGTCTCTAAATAATGTTTCTCGACTTGAGTATTCATTCATTTTTAACCGGCAATAAATATTTGACTGAAATCATCAATAAAAGCTCGGTGAGTTATTAATCAGTTGCTTTCAAGTCAATTCTTGAAATATTTGTAAACAGTAAACATGGTAGTCCAAATAAAATTAAGCTTGAAAAACCTTTCTTATATTTGAGAATTATGTAAACCAACGAGAACATGATAACATCTTTCTTGTAAAATCAAAATTTGATATGTTGATTCCGTGAAGACTGCGTAAATTGTTTATCATCGATTGTTAAACGTTGATGCGAAGACAATTTTGAATCTTTGTTTGATGTAAAAATATTTGATAAACAATAGCTGAAAACATCAACCAATCACTGACCAGTACAAGATATGTTGTACTCAACAACGATTGGTTGAAATCACAATAGCTTTTAATTATGACAATTCCTCTCAGAACAAGAGAATTTGCTCGGATGCGCAGACCTTACTAACAAGAAAGAAAGGTTTTCAAGTAAGGTCTGCGCAGGCTAGGGTACAGGATGTTTCGGAAATTAATGCGTAACGAAAACGGGTTTAAAAACAAAATCTGATTTTTAACTTTAAATCATTATTCTAGTAGAATGTGATGGCCTCTTAGAACAACGTTCCCCGAATCTATGACTTTCTAACATCCTGTTAGCTAGGTGGGAAATCTCAATTTCATGGACTTTTTATCAACAGGTCCGGAAATAGGGACAATATCACTTTTGATCAACTGAATTAAGAACAATATCAGGATTGATCACAAAAAGTGCACGAAGAACTGGAAAATTTCACGTTCTTCAACTCATTGACGGTTTATTCCGGAAAGTCATAACCCTTGGACAGTTCATGAAAATGTCCATAAAAGTTGGACCATTTAACATTTATGAAATGTTTAAAAGGTGTCCCTGAACAATTTATAAAAGTTTATAAAGTTCATGAAACTCAACAATTTTTTCACAGGGATTTGATTAACCCATGAATTAACTAATGCAAAACAATAACACTAAGTAAAATGAAATAAGTAAAATGAAATACTTACATGTGGTGTTAGATCCAACATAAATTCTTGACATTTTAATGTTACATAATTTATGAGTGTTGATCTATCCAATCCAAGAGTGACTAACAAGGAGCCTAGTTAATAAAAACATGTATTAACATATATTACAATGGAAGGATTAGCTCAGATGGCAGAGTAACCGAACTTCAGATCGGATCATATCTGATCGACTGTGGTTCAAATCCCCCAAAGGTCAACTCAGCCTTGACTTTATCTAAAACATCGAATGAGTACCATCTGAGGATGGCGGATGGAATGGTCCAGAGAGAATTGCATTGTGAGTAGCTGCGGCGCATCGTTGCGCATTAACAATCAAGACCTATCTGCCATGAAATCTGTTGAAATTGATCTGCAGTGCCGCGGGTGAGATCAACAAAGAGCGTTTAAGATCATTGCTATCAGCGAAAAAAGCCACTCATCTAGAAATAGAAGAGTGGTGCGGGTGCCTTCGATAGGGAGACATCGTCTACATTACGTTTATTTTTTATATTACAATGAACCTTGTGTATAAAGGTTAACTCATAGAACATAATAATAATAATAATATAATAATATAATAATATTAATAGTGGGATTGTTCCACACCAGTTCTTGGTATAGTGCTCAATGAAATTAATCAGGGCATTTATATAAAATGAGAGTCAAAAATGAAACATTCTAGATTTCCGCAATTTCAAATTTCACATCAGAAGGTGATCATCAGGCGATTTATTTCGAGTTGACTCTCATTTTTATAACTCATAGAACATCCAGACCAGAGCCATATATTTGTAAGAGGTGGGACACACAGCTTTTGGGGTTCGAAAATTGCCATTTTTGTTCCATTGAAAACGAGGTTTTGAACAAAAAGTTTTTAGAATTCATGATTTTATTTTGTGCGATTTATTCAAATTTCGCAAGCCTGGGTTTGATAGAACAAAAAATCATGTGACTGGCATCTGTCCAATTGGAACTGAGAGCTCTTTTTAATAGATGGCTCTGATGCAGATACCTGACTACAAGGGTCATTTTATAATGTTACAAATGACATTGAATTTAACCTCTATAGGAAGGTCACCTCCCTTTAATGGTCAATTTTCTCCAATCTCATAATTGGCTGTTATAGACAGGTTTCACTGTTACCCGTACAGCCCCTGTGAAAACAGTTCATGAGTTCATGAACGAGAAATTGCTTAAATGTTCATGAACTGTTCATGGAGCCACAAGAAAATGTTCATGAATTGCTTTCACAGGGGAGACAATTTGGTCATCAGTTCTTAAAATAAACATCCAAAACCTGTAAATAGATATTAAACCGTTATTGATTCAAGGCGAGGTGAATATCAGCTGATAGTTGGCTGAGGTCCGCCGAGATCATTATGCCTGTATTCATTGAGACTGAGATCAATAACTGTTTTAGTCAATAATTAACAAGTCAATTTTGAAATATATAATCATACAGTCAAACGTGTTATAACGGTCACCTCTACATAGCGGCCACCTGTCTATAGTGGTCACTCTTTCAATCTCTAAAATAGTATTTTCTATTGAATCAAACCTGTATATAAAGGCCACCTGTCTATAGTGGTCAGTTTATCTACCTCTGGTAGCTGACCGTTATATACAGGTTTCATTGTAACATGAATTTAATAGTTACTTACCTTCTGTGGAATCTAGTAATAGATCCAAGTGTTCATTTATTATCCTTTCAAATGATGTACTTTCTAAGATATTCCCAATACTTTTCTATTGAAAAAACAATTTCCAATTATTACTTAGATATTAGGTCTAAGAAGACCTCTTTTTTCAATCATGGATGGCAAATTTGATAGTATCAAAATTTTTAACATCGGGGATAGTTCTAATTTTAGACAATCTCAAACGAATTTGAATGTCATTTCGTGCCCTCAGTGAAAAGGTATTTTGTTAAGTGGTTTGTTGAACATTAAGAAAAAGCATTTAATCAAATTTGGGAATAAAGTTAAGGAGTTCATGAACAGTTCATGAAAGTTTCGGGGCCATTTAATGTTCATGAACTGTTCATGAACTCTTTAACTGTTTTTGGCAGGGGTAGTGTTTATAGTATAATATTCTTCTGGCCTCATTCGTATTTCTGCGTAATCTTTGCGTGAAGTGCTGTGTTGAACATGTGTGAAATGTATGATGTTCTATTGCGTTTTAAATATTGTACACGTTTTTTCAATTAATTTTAATTTGTCAATTGCATAATAGAGTTGTACTGGCGTTCAAGGTACTTTTATATATATGTATTATATGCAATTGTTGGAAAGTGAAAGTTGTCATTACACACTTGTCAAATCAATTTGTGTGGCAAAGCAAAACTAGCGTGTGGTCTGTGTAACTGTACAAGCTCACAGTGTCATGACAAGAGTGACTTGCAGTTGTTGTGAAGGCCGATCAGATAACAGCGTAGCTCAAAAGTTAGAGCTTCCAAATGATGTTGTTTACAATGACGTCAGTATGGGCAAACGCAAAAAGATATGGGTAAACAAATCAAGATTATGCAAGATAAAGTGAGAACTAATCAGTGCTTGATAAAATAGGGGATTCTATAGAAATTAGTTTTATGTAGGGATATTAACCATGGTTAACTGTATTCAAGTTTTTAAAATCAGAACAAACATATTTCGCTTACTTTTCTTTGGAAGATTAGAGATGCAGTTTTTATGATATTTTATGACAATAGCCCTTAAAATGTTCAGCTGCGAAAACATTGACATGATGTAGTCACCTGAAAAATCTTAAAACAAAATTTAGAATCCCAGAAGGAAAAATATATTATCGGATCATGGAATTAATCCATATTTGTTATTAAATAATCAAATATATCCAATTCAAATAAATAATCTTATGGGCCATTCGAAAGTATGTTTGCCTGTACTGTAATTTAATTGGGAAGCATGTCATTGGTATACGTCTGATTGATGATCCATAGATATCATCAAAAAATAGATAATTAAATTTTGATTTTTGATGAGAAATCAGATTTTCTTTAATTGGAAACTTACTTTGAAATTATTATGTGAAGAGCTTTCAGATTGGGTCAAGAATCTTTTAATTGCCAAATCAGTGAATATTGTTTCTTTCAAAAATGCATATAGGGTTTCACTTGACTTTTGTCGAATTGCATTTGAACAGCTAGAAAGATTAAATAATAAAGTTTACAGTAATGTTGCTACAGTGAAATAATTCCCTCCAGTTCAGGAGTTCATGAACGGGGAACAAAGGGGTGCATCTCCTCAGTATCCCACTCAGCCCTCTTGTTGAGGAAAAATGTATTGACAGTTTGGAAATTTTTTAGCACTTTTAAAAGAAGTTTTTCAAATATTTCTATAAATAGTTCCTTTTTCGGGATAGCTAGCACCCTCGTTGTGGAAATCCTAATGCCATTCCTGATAGAAACTACACGGTATGCCTATTACTGGAGCTCATGTGATAAAAGTTTCAGATATATAATAGCAATATCAATCGAATACAATTATTAAAACAAAAAGAGACACTATGTATTTTAAAACAAACAGATATTAACTAAGAAGAAGAAGATAACCTGAACTTACCAATTAACAGAATGACATTCATTACTTATGTCTGTGTGTAATGCAAGAGCCAAGCATATCCAAACTATACTCCCACCTATTCAAACAAACACAAAATAAAATATGAAAAAGCGTCTTCAGAGATGTACTCTTCAAAATGAAAGTCAATATCAATAATAATGTTTCTTTTTTATTTAGACAACGATTCAATGAATTTAAATCCACTATTTTCAAGTCAGAAAAATTTTAAATTATTAAAAAATTTTCATAAGATTTTGATAAAATCAATTGACTCCCTAGGTATTAAAGGTATGTATAAATGTGCTTGAAATTAACTAAAAAAAATATATTCTAAAGGACTACAATGTTATAAGCAATCTTGGAAATGAGTCAATGTTCATTACATAAATACTAATGTTTTTATTGAATCTTTTGATGGCTTTATGTTCTGTATAAACAACATTTCATACACCAAAAAATCTAACCTATTTTTACAGTGACGCGTTTGTGTAATTTCGGCAAGTATAGCCAACATAATTTGCATACACATTTTTTTAAATTAATTTCAAAGTACATTTATACATTCTTTTAATACCTAGGGAGTCAATTGATTTTATCAAAATCTTATGAAAATATTTTCTTGATTTGAATAAACATAATTTTAAATTATTCTGACTTGAAAATGATGGATTTAAATTCATCGAAACGTTGTCCAAATAAATAAGAAACATTATTGTTGATATTGACTTTTGTTTTAAAGGAGCAAAAATGACCGGCAGGCGCCACGCACTTAGGATCACGTGCACGCTTATTGTTATAACACAATGTTTATTGTTGACATGAATTTTATTACAAGTTAGGCCTGCGTATAACAATTGTTTCAAAGCGAGACGGTTGAATTACGCTAAGCATAAATTCAACTTGTACTCGCAGCGGTCGCCGGTCAATTTTGCCCCTTTAATGAACAGAATAAAATGCCATAATTATTATATAGGTACAATCAATTTGATATGCATAGTCAATACGGCGTTATACCGTTATACCGTTATACCGTATTAGCGCGACTATAAGTCGACCCGAGTATAAGTCGACCCCTAATTTTCAGGTCAAATAATCCAGAAAAATGTAAAGTGCAAGTATAAGTCGACCCAAAATAACGGGAAAAATGAGTAAGAAAACATCTCATGCAACGGACATTTTTGTAGATAACACAACAAGACTGATGAACACGAAACAAATTAATAGCACCCTACCAGAAGCACACTCTGACTCCACGGCTAATGATCTGTTGCTAAAATTCTCTAAAGGTCAACCCAGCAATTGACTTTATTGAACTTTATCAAATGAGTGCTATCTTGTTGAATTTGTGGTGGATATCCAGGGGGTAAATGCATTATCAAGAGCTGCGGTGGATGACTATGCAATGACAATCAAAGTCTGGCTCCCATGAAATATGTCACAACTCCAGAAATATGTTGATATTTCTGCAAATGGGGGGTGATAGGGGAAAACGTTTTGCAAAGTTGTATGGTTTTTTTTCTACAGTTTTGATTTATGGTGATTTTTGAATCCAGTTCCTGGACTTTAGAAGTAGTAATTGCAGAATATGTAAGGTTTATTCCTTCGTTTTCGACCATAAATTTCGATTTATAATCAAACAATCAATAGTTTGGTACCATTTTAAACACCTGAATCGCAAAAGCCTAATTTTATCCCGTTCAGCGGCCTTTACAGGAATAAAAAGAACCTCACCGTCCCGGTTTGCAAGTTTTTAGCCCCATTTTTCGGTTTTTGGCTCAAATGATTGACGTTTCACGGTTTTGAGACCCCTTATTATGACCCCCAAATATCCCTACTGCCAATGACTAACTGGCAAATAGTACCGTTTCATAGTTTGTATACAACTCACCAACAAAACCAAGGAGACATCCCCAATTGAAAAATCTTGCAGCAAAGCCTGCACCTAAAAGTAAAACATCATCTTAATTAATTAGTCAAATGTTGTATCCTGTGTGCATTACGTCAGTATTTCCTGTCATGCAGCGGAACACGGGAAAAATATCATGAGTTCATGAACATGAAATGGCCCAAAAGTTCATGAACTGTTCGTGAACCTTTAGGTAATTTCATATTCATGAACCAGTTCATTAACCAGTTCATTAAGTGCTCATGAACTCTTTCTGATTGTTCATGAACCCACATAAAAATGTACATAAACTGTTCGTGAAGTTCATGAATTGTTCATGAACTGTGCATGAACTGTTCATGAAAGTTCATGAGCTGTTCATTAACTCATGTAATTATTCACAAGGTATAGGCTCTTGCCTGTTAATCAATAATGTTTTACTGACTTTAATGCAAATTAAATAATATCATTAGTCCTTGCATGTCTTCAGACACTGAATAATTAAAAATTAAAAACAGTTTAATTTGTCTGACATCAATAAAAATTTAAAAAAACAGTCTTTATTGACCTCAATTTAAGACAATGTCTCAAAAGTTAGGAACTTACGGAGACCAATGTTATTTGAAATTAGTGTTTTTTTCTATATATAGAATTTCTTGCTTGGAGCCTCAAATGAGTGCTATCTTGTAGACAAAATTACATTGTAAAAAGAGCAGGTCCAACAAAAGTAGCAGTCTTGGAATCCTAGATTACAAATGGTTGAGTCAAATTCAGAAGAAAATTGATATTTCTATGATTTATTGTTCTAACTTCAAAAAGAAATTAAGAAGAAAATGTTGTAATGACCAGAGGAGAAGGCTGAACATTTTGTTGGAGATTGCGTAGGGGCTTGGATTGGCGTCAGGAAGGGCATCTAGCCAGTAAACTCACACAGGCTTTAAAACACTAACCAACTAATAAACTTCCTCGAAAGAACTAGCTACAGTCAAACCTGTTATAACGGCCACCTGTCTATAGTGGTCATGATTTCAATGTTTAAAATAGTATTTTGTATTGAATCAAACCTGTATATAAAGGCCACCTGTCTATAGTGGTCAAATTATCTAGCTCTCTTGGATGGCCGTTATATACAGGTTTCACTGTACTAGCTTATCCAGTTTGTGGTAAAGTGATTAATGCAACAACAACAACAACAACAACAACAACAAGCGTTTTGCCTCAGATAAGTAATCAGAATGTATCATCCCTTTATGTAAAAAGAGCCAATCTTCTGTAAATTGAAGAGTGATACGCAGAACCATCTATTTATAAGAGTTGTGACATGCAAGGTTTGGGGCTCAAAAATCGTCATTTTCGTTTTATTAAAAAGAAGATTTTTCTTTTGAACAAAAGTCTTTCGAATTCATGATATTATTTTCACATGCTTTGTTCAAATTGCGTGAGTCTGGGTTTGACGGAATGAAAATGGCGTTCATAAAATCACATGACTGCCACCTGTTTAATTAGAGCTGAGAGCGTCACATGGAAGAGTGATGCGGGCGTCTTTGGTGGGGTAATATTCTACTTGACATTGTCTTCAATAATTACTTGCTGCAAATAAACTAGCTCATACCTCCAGATGGATCGATGATTTTCATTGACAGTATAACTTGCGTGGCAACAAATATCACCACGCATATTATGATAGGTAACAGACAGATAAAATTATATCTTGCAAATGAAAGTAATCCAACCTAGGACAAAATAATCATAGTTATTACTTATGAAAATTATTAAACATGCATTAAAATATTTGACAAACTTTGAATGGCGATATTTCATTGATTGCAAATTTGATATAGTTTCTAGAACAGGAGGATTCATGACAATTGAACATTCCGTAAACATTTTTGTGAACAGTTTATGAACGTTAAATGGCCTCAATTTTCATGAACCTTCACGGACAGTTCATGAACTGTTCATGAACAGGTCATGAAAATTTGGGGCAATCTAACGTTCATCAATTGTTCATGTATTTTTCATGGACTTTACATGAATTGTCATGAACACCTGAACTGTTTTTGACAGGGGAATTACCAAATGTGTGACTTTAAACATCAAACTGAAATTAAAGCAAACAACCATATTTTGTCAAATCCCTTGCAAAAAGTTCATTAATGAGTTCATGAACAGTTCATGAACACCCTCTGGTCAGGCAGGAGGGTTCATGACCATTGAACATTCCACAAACATGTCCGTGAACGTTAAATTGCCAAAAATTTATGAACACTTCATGAACAGTTATGAAAACTTCGGCAGTTTCTCAATTATGAAATCATGAAAGTTGTCAGTTCTCTTATACCATCAGAGCAAAATGAAAATAAAAATAAAAAATTGTTTTAGAAATCGATATATACGGTATATACAGTAAAAATGTGTACTAGGTAGACCTACCTTGAATTTCTTCTTTTTTCTTTGATCATAACTGCTATGATTGTTAAATGAGATGGCAAGGATGGAATTTTCTGTCAAAATATTAGCGGCAGTTTGTCTTCCTGCCAATTCAAGAACTGGTTCTCTGTCATCACTCATCTCAAGATCATGACTATAATTTGCAAAAGTTTTGTAAGAGAAAACATTTTTTATTATTAAACCCCAAAACAACTCTATCAGTCCTTGTACTAGACATAATGAGGGCAATGCCCAACAAAAGATTGATCATTCTGAAATCCTAGAACTGTTTTCAACTTTCTCCTTTAAATTCTGGTTCATAAATCACAAAAGGAATTAAATTTTCTTTATTCTAGATCTTGGATCACAGGATTGAGGTCGTGACTAAATGCATAGAAAGTCTGCTTTCAACTTTTCAACTTTTCTACTGAATTCTTTGTGGAAGTTTTGTTTATAAATCGGAAAAGTAAATTTTGCCCTTTCTGAATTTCTCTACCCTTCTGAGATGTATATTCCCAGGATCCTCACTTTTGTCAGACCCCTCGTGGAAGGTTTATTTTAGAGAAAAGCGTATCATGACATTGACATATACTAGCATGGCCCCATATATTTATATGTGACGTGTTATTGGCCTATACTTTGTCCATGAAATCACAAAAAGGCCTTCTTAGCTTCGTTGTTGCGTGATTAATGGTTTGCGTTATACAAAACAAATATACCAACATTGAGTAAAACAGTTTGTGCCCCTTAGTTGAAAACGCTCCACTACGGCTATCACCCTCTTTACTGTTCCAACTTTGCATGTGCATTTTCATTGCGTTATGTGTGTAATTGCAAAATTTGAGTATGTGATTGCTATGGAATATGGGTAGCCCCTAGCATATCCCCTGCGAAAACAGTTCAGGAGTTCATGAACGTTAAATGGCACCAAATTTTCATGAACTGTCCATGAACCGTTCATAAACTGTTCATAAACTGTCTGTGAGGGTTCATGAACAGTTCAGGAAAATTGGAGCCATTTAATGTTCATGAGCTGTTTTTTGCAGGGCTAGGCTAGGTCTACTGAACTTATTTGACCATTTTTAACTTGCCGTTTGTTTTGCTTCTCTTATCAGAATCAAATTGGGTGATCGTTATATCGAGTAAGTGTTGAACTCATCCGATGATAAGCTCTGGCCTACACACTCGATTAGTGGGATATCTATTGATAGGCCTATGCTTCTATATACATATATATATATATATATATATATATATATATATATATAATAATAATATATGGCGAAAGAGTCAAAGAATACACATTCTTTACTGTTACTCAAGTTTCACGCTTTTCACAGCGATCTTCAGACAGATTTTTTACTCAATGAAAAATATACATGATATCTACGTTCTATGATAAACTCTCCGTAATGCTGCTTTCTATTGTTTAATTAATACAATGCTATTGTTATTGCTATTGTTAATACAAGTGGTAGAAAAATGTGATGGTTTCCTTTATTCTCAGTAAATGATTATTTAGTTATGTTTTTGATTTATTAAAATTGGACAGGTAATATTTATTTTCGTGACGACATTTAGATATTAATTCAGTTTTTTTGTTTATTATTGGTTCTTTTGCGCATATAATATGATACCATCACATTTTTCTACCACTTGTATTAACAATAGCAATAACAATAGCATTGTATTAATTAAACAATAGAAAGCAGCATTACGGAGAGTTTATCATAGAACGTAGATATCATGTATATTTTTCATTGAGTAAAAAATCTGTCTGAAGATCGCTGTGAAAAGCGTGAAACTTGAGTAACAGTAAAGAATGTGTATTCTTTGACTCTTTCGCCATATATTATTATTATTTACCGCTCTGTCAAATGAAGATATAGAGCCCTATATTATCTGCTATTAGATAAACATAAATTTTATTATATATATATATATATATATATATATATATATATATATATATATATATATATATATATATATATATATATATATATATATATATATATATGTACACCTAATAAGTTTACATCTATACATGCTTGATGTTAAATGCATCATTGTAATTTTTGTATGAATATAAAAGTGCCGGCTGAAGGAAAGAGTTTTGTTGCGAGGGAATTTCACTGACTTTGAGATCGATACATTCCAGATTGGAATGAATGCTGTTTGCAGGCAAGATCTTGGCCGCACAATCACTTCCGTGGCTGGAATTACAGCCGGGTATTTCGTAATTTTATCCATATTTTACAAGATAATCTCAAAATGTCCATGATTATTTAGATTTTACATCTAAATTTTTCTTAAAGTGTATAATCCAACCGTGCAGAACTGAACCAGAATTTGGCTTTCAGCTGAACACTTTCTGAGAAAAATACGACCCTGTCCGCTCACAATGCATTCTTTCCAATCTTGGATACATTGGATAGCCAATAATAATTATAAGTAGGCCCTGATTATAAACATTATAGCTTCTCATTTACTTTTTATTTCTGGGGCCAGTGGCAGACTGAAGAGAAGAGCAACTGCACTCCCGAGAAGATGACATTTTTTTCTCAAAAAAGTGCTTCTCAGAAATTTTTAGGGTGTTTCATCATAATAGATTTCTATTTTATTACCTGAGTATAATGTTTTAGTAGTAATTTTGCTAACCCTCGACGCATTTGACAACTTATGCACTTTAAATGCGGTTATTGTATTGCACTTTTGGAGTTTTCATTCATGCTCTTGATATTTTATTATTGGTGTGCTCCCAACATCTCGGCAAAGAGTGCCCTTCTCTGCAGTCTGGTCTGGGGGTCATCCCAGCAATTGTATAATTTTCCTGTGTCCATGTAGCATTATATTGTAGACCCTACTAAACTAAGCAGGAGGATTAGCTCAGATGGCAGAGCAACCGAACTTCAGATCGATCATATCTGATCGACTACGGTTCAAATCCCCCTAAGGTCAACTCAGCCTTGACTTTATCTGAAACATCAAATGAGGACCATCTGAGGATGGCGGATGGAATGGTCCAGAGGGAATTGCATTGTGAGTAGCTGCGGCGCATCGTTGCGCATTGACAATCGAGACCTATCTGCCATGAAATTTGTTGAAATTGATCTGCAGTGCCGCGGCTGAGATCAACAAAGAGCGTTTAAGATCATTGCTCTCAGCGAAGAAAGCCGCTCCTCTAGAAATAGAGGAGAGGTACGGGTGCCTTCGGTAGGGCGACATCGTCTACATTACTTTTACTTACTACTAAACTATATTTAGTGTCTCTACCACAGCCATGTTTACTGCTACTAAGCTGATGAGTGTAAGAATGTCAGTACAACAAACAAAACAAACACATTTAATAAATCTCCCGTTTTATGCTTGTTTTTGATTACAGAAACGAAGAAATCAGCTGTATACTTGCAATTCTAACTGCCTCCAATGTTTCATGTCAACCAAACCATGCAGTGAAAAACATTAGGCTATCACGTGAGCACAGAGCAAATCAATTCAATTGAACTCAGCTGTTTTTTCTGTAACGATTCACCGAAGAAGACACGCGTTTAGATAGATAAGATCCATTTTCAATGCATTAAATTAGAAGTAATACACTGAAATTTATAAAAGCATACCTTTGAAGGCTAGATGTTGAACTTGAATCACTATTTCTTGTTACCGCGTGAACATTTTCATTAGGGGTAATCTCTATATTAGCCGCCATTGTTATTTTGGAATCAGATCAGATTGTAGAACGGAACAGAGGTTTTCGCGAGGAGAGGCAAATTAGAATCCATCAATATCCAAGAGGCTGAAGGTCAGGAAACAAATCAGAAACAGTTTGGCATTGTAGGTAAAGACCCATTAACAGGGTAGTTAGAAACAATGTTGAGCCCTTTTTGAAGAATGCCAGAATGGAATTTCCACGATTTTGAGAAGCTACTTTCTTAATAAGAGAAGAGCCTATAGTTAAAATGGTTAGTTATGTTGGTTTGATAAAATATTATTATTCCATGTTTGAAGCTTCTACTGTACTACACAGTACCATATACCCGGTAGGCTGGGGGGGGGGGGGGGAACTGCATGTGTGTGTGGTCCGGTTTTCCGCTGGTTTGTAATGGCTACTCAAGCAAGATTATATCTATTTGATAGGAGCACAAACAAAGTATAAAGAATATGAATTATTAAGTCTATATACAACAAATAGAGATCCGTGCGTCGTGCCTGTGTGTATGTATGTATGTATTCTTTTCACGTATTTATTGATCTATAAAATGTGACAAACTATAGCTTAAAATGATCGTCGTAGTCCAATCAGCGAACTGTGCTAATAATTTATCCTAGATTATTATTGCATGAAGAGATAGCAACGATTATCTACAAAAATAGGATATTTACAACGGTAAACAGAATATTCAACAGGCTGCATGGAGTCATGCGCAGTAGCATCCTGTCCCGTCTGATATTTTGGCCACATCTGAATTAAATTTGAATCTCGCACGATTGATTGTACTTCGGTTTGATTTGTATTTCAAACTCAACTTGACTTTGAGATTTCTGATGGCGGCCAGAAAATGGCGGTCTTGTCCGAATGTAATGAGATTAAAGTTTCAAAATAACAGCTTTTGACAATAGTCATTGTCATATAATATAATTTGTGTGGATACAAAGTTCTTATCCTGGTCATCGTAAAATTCCAGTACAGTTGATGTAACATTTATCAATTATTTGCACGTCTACGTTCTTACTTATCAACGAACAGCCTAACAGAGACAGAGTGCACGGTGTATTTTTAAATAACTAATATTGAATATTGGACAGGGTAAGGGAAGATATTTGAAAAATTAACATGAAGTATGGTGTAATCTAACTCAGCTTTGAATAGTAAGATATGATAATATCAATATAACATCAAAACATTAATAGATTGTACACATAGAATCCGGCATAGAATAGGCTAGTCTATATTTTCTAAAGTCATTACTCGTAGACTAGCCTACCTTCAAATCATAGTCCATAACCTACATTAATCAGAAATGTAAGGGAAGGAGCTCACTCAATCAAGTAAGGGCTAAGGTACTAACTGATGATAGATAGGCTTAGTGATCTACTGTCTTTGATCTGATATAGTATTTATTAAATTACAAAAAAGCTAACATTAATGAGCGACTATTATGGAAGAGCTTTTGGTCTCCACTACACACAAGCACACACACAACCTTGTATACAGTATCTCAATTCAGTTGAAAACTAATAATTATTGTTTTTAAAAACAACTTATCTGAAATAGTAAACTAACTTATCTATTTTATCTATTTGCCAGAGTAAATGTTTGTAATATTGTTTAAAATCATAGAAATGTAGGCTACTTGCAGAACAAAATCCTCTGATAAAGTGTTCCACCGTGGATATAGCACAGCTAATAAATGGATTCTTAACCACTTGCAGAAACAGGATAATTGTGGCATTTGGGACGATTACTTTGTCATAATCCTTTACACCTTGCCTATAATAATAATTAATTAATATGTATCAACATGTGTGTATATGCATCAATATGAGATACTTACACAACAAATAACTAATGGACAATCTACAAGATTATAGGCTAAGCTAATTTTTGATTTATAAAGGGTAGGCCCCTAAGCTACAAAGTTGAAAGAGACGGCATTCTGAGGTGATCAGTCAAGATAATTAAAATTTAAGCAACATCAGTAATCTTCATCAGGATGTCTCGTGATATTAAACTACCTCATAGAAAATTATGTTAGACATACGGGAGGCTGAGAGCTCGACTGTACGCGGAAATATGTTTTGTAGATTAAGCCTAGTAATCGGCAAAGAGAAATGTTAACATTTCAATAGCAAATATGCCCCTAACATGCCTTGGCAGAAATCATGAAACAATAGAGGGATGGTTTATATTTTGTGTAGGGCCTACTTCTGTGTGTGTACTCTTTTACTAAAAATATCATACATTTATGAAAATTGATGTTCTTCAAGCAAATATCAAAATAATGAGTTGAAGTTTAGAAATAGGCTAGATACAGTTGAAATCTGTGTATAGCATTTAGCTATGAGAGATAGATAAATTGATCAATGTAGACTGGTAGCTCAATAGTAGAGTGCATGTAGTCCCTGTGGGAGACCATGGTTTGATTCCTCATTGCCTCACACAATGTATTTTATCTATACGTACCAGTAACTTTCATGTAATAGAGCTAATAGTAATTTCAATTAGTTGATTATAAATTTGATTGCTGTTCAGACATTCATTCCCATGCAAACGAGCTTGAAGCTTATGTGGTTAAATTTAAATTGTAAACTGCGAAGTGAAACAAAATTATTCCATCACACCATTAGATGCAGGTGGCCTTTATATGCAGGGTTGATTAGATAGAAAATACTATTTCAGGCATACCGAGAGTGACCACTGTAGACGGGTGGCTGCTGTATAGAGGTGACCACTATGAATTCTGGCAAAGGGGCATGTGGCCATTGTTTTCAAATTAATTTTAATAAGACTAGGCGTTTGGTGTGGCCCTGGAATACTGTAGCAGAAAAAGCTACATGGGTGCAACCCTGGGCAGCACAATGCTGTACCAAAACCTTTGAAGCCATTGTTACTCGAGTCTTGTAGCTAATCTGTCTCCCCTACTACCTTCTTTTAAGTCACTTCAGAATCAATTAAATGCATTTCTAATTTTGTACTGATTTTGTTGGAAACTCTCCTCTTACACCCCCTCTGAGTTTTGAATCTCTCTCTTGTCACGTGGGTATTTTCAGTGTGCATTGTTCAAGGTAGTCAAATTAGCCCTATTCACAAATATATTTATAAACAGGATAACAATAATTATGGAGCAATTTCTCTTTGCCTGTATTGTCGAAATTAATTGAATTCATTTAACAACTATCAATTTACCAATCATGAATTAGAAAACGTTCCTGCACAACAGTAGTAAGTTTCACTTGATGTTTACATCTAGAAACAAGAAAGATTTTGTTTGATGCCTTTGTTTTCCATCATTTCGAATACTGTGCTGACGTCTGGGAGAACCAACAGTATGCAAAAACACCTTGATTGCCTACATAATCTACTGAACAAGGATACATGGCATTGGTGTCCTTTATATTATCGATGATTAAAAATAAAGTATACGCTAAGTAAAGCTCGTGCTCAAGAATGTTTATAGAAGGTGCCTATTTAACTTGCGCTAGTGCAAGTTTCCCCGTCTGTTTTGATCCTCTCACAAGGCCCATGGCTGCCACCTAGTCTGCTGCTCTTTGGTTAATCCGTAAAAGTATACGCAAAATGCAGGCTGTGATAACAGTTCTTGAACTTTAAATGGACCAACAAATATTCATGAATTGTTCATGAAAAACAGGTCATTTAACCAGCTATAGCTACGTTCAGCCCAAACTATCAAGGCTTTAAAAATTGTCAGTAAGAAGAATTGAAAGCAGCACAAAAATAAGTGTATAGTATGAAGATCAGTATGTATAGTACTGCACTTTGAAAAGTTGAAACGGCTCAACACAACACTTATTCTAATGTTTCTTGAAAGGCCTATTCAAATCGAAAAACTACATTTAAAATAACTTCTCAGAAAAGTGACTACTGCCCAGAATTTGTAAAACAGCCTTGTATTTAAGGTTCATGAATAGTTATGGACTCAACAAATTTTTCGTAGGGGGATATGCCTACTTATTTGCGTAGCACCAACCAAAGATAAATCTATGTGAAAATCATATGATAATAATTAATGAAATATTTTGTAATAATAAAATGAAATAAAATTTAAAAGAAACTTTCTTACAAGCATCAGGACCAAATTTCTGAGTAATGAAGAATCATACCCTCTGGCCTCTATAATATAAACTATGTAATAGAATCTACATTAATCATACTATCACAGAGTCATATCTGACAGGTATAATTTAAGTGAACAACCTTCAACCTTTTTGGCTGTGTTTAAAATCAAACCCACAACGAAAGTAAAACTAAAGTGACAATATTGTCAATTACGAATAAGAAAATATAATAATTAAAAGAATTTGACCATTCCAAAAGTACATATATATGTTAGTTGTGAATAACAAATTTAACCTCTGAAAGTTTTGAGCCTCATTGTCATTTATTTTGCACCTGCGTATAAAGATGTGCGAATCCAATCAGATTGGATCGCATCCAGGTAGTGATATTTTAGGTCTTTGGATTGGGTCGAATTTGTATTTATTGATTCCAGATGATTTTGTATTTTGAAACTTGGAAGAGTATTTGTACTTTGTAGCGATTAATCAATGTGTTCTAGTTTCCTCTCAACTGACTGCTTCTTGTACATATAGCGACATTCATGTTCCACTCTCTAGTATTCCACTCTCTAGTACATCAATTACACGTTTGATGTGAAATGAATTATACAATTTCTTCAAGGAAATGATCAAGATTATTGATTCATTGTACGTATTGTATTATCATTTTGATGTGCTGTATGTGACTGTCTCATGTCAGCACCCTATATAATTCCTGTAATCTATCTATGTTGTCTATGTGTAGATCGAATAATAAATGAGATACAGTTTAGCCTTCATTGTGCTCACTATCCATTGGGTCTCAAATATCAATTAGTTGTTGTTATAGCAAAGCCAGCTATACGACATACAGTGATAGTACGTCACATTTATTCATGCTGGTATTTATTATTGCTGTGTGGTAGTTTTGTATTTTATCACAGTAGTAGTAACTAAGTGTCTAACGCAGAATATCCAGCATCAAGTTAAAAGACATCTGATTAAAGCGCCTGAGACTGTATCAAGCAATCATCCATAAATCTATACATTAAAAACTTGGATTAGTTTACATTAATTACAAATTATTTGCTTCGAATCGGATTATATTTATAATTGGCATATTGCTTCAAATCGGATTGGAATCGGATCATTACAACATTCATACCCCTAATCAATTTTGTGTAAATTCGATCTGATGCACACTTCAATGCGTATGGTCTTGCTTCAAGATGACATGAACATATATACTGGCTCTTGCTATCAATGAACTATACTACAGTTACGCCTACTTGTAGTTTTTAAAATTGAAATAAATTGATTAAAAGCCTATCGTTCATTCATGCATTTTTAAATATTTACATTGTTTTATGGAATTCAGATAATTGATATTTTCTGAATTGATTAATACTGCACGCTGTTAGTTTTGAAGCTTCAATATAATTGTTTATGGTATGACGACTTTCAGCGCAATACACTGCAACTGACTTGTTTCAGTCAAAACTCTGTGGCTTGGTAGAGATTTTATCGATAAGAAGTACTATATTAACATATCATATCATAACTAACATTTTGAAATATATTGAATGTTTGAGAATTATAAAGACTTAAAAAATCAATTTCTTATTCAATGAATTGATTAAAATTAAAGCTGATAAATACATGTATATATGATAATCATATCATAGACAATGGATCACTAAGCCTCACTATCATCAATTATTACCGCAGTTGATTGAGTGAGCTCCTTCCATTACTTTCCTGATTAATGTAGGTTATAGACTATGATTTGAAGGTCTATGAGTAATGACTTTAGAAAATATAGACTAGCCTATTCTATGCCGGATTCTATGTGTACAATCTATTCATGTTTTGATGTTATATTGATATTATCATATCTTATTATTCAAAGCTGAGTTAGATTATACCATACTTCATGTTAATTTTTCTAATATCTTCCCTTACCCTGTCCAATATTCAATATTAGCTATTTAAAAATACACCGTGTACTCTGTCTCTGTTAGACTGTTCGTTGATAAGTAAGAACGTAGACGTGCAAATAATTGATAAATGTTACATCAACTGTACTGGATACGATGACCAGGATAAGAACTTTGTATCCACACAAATTATATTATATGACGATGACTATTGTCAAAAGCTGTTATTTTGAAACTTTAATCTCATTACTTTCGGACAAGACCGCCATCAGAAATCTCAAAGTCAAGTTGAGTTTGAAATACAAATCAAACCGAAGTACAATCAATCGTGCGAGATTCAGATTTAATTCAGATGTGGCCAAAATATCAGACGGGACAGGATGCTACTGCGCATGACTCCATGCAGCCTGTTGAATATTCTGTTTACCATTTACAACACCAGTGTCGTAATTTCTGTCAAGTAAGTGTCGTTTTCGTTGTTGTCATGGTGTTCTGATGATCGGCGCCGCTGCTATTGTTTTAATGTAGTACCTGATAGATGCCATGACTAGATATCAGATGTATCCAAACTATACTCTTGAGAAAATCGACAGAACTTGAAATATTGACATTACTGAAGTCATCTGTTCACGTCAACAGTGCGGTTGATCTTGCTTTCATATAGGTTGGTCGAGGATGTAGTCAATGAAGTTACGGATGAAATAAAGTTGTCAGAGCTATATTCGGTGTGCCCGTTAACTTGCGCTATTTGTTCACTTGGAGATGAAATTAATCCTATTTCAAAATGGAGTGTGGAAATGCGGCTGGAAATGTGGAAATGTTAGTAATACGAGGGACACAAAGTTTCTGTTCTTACTAAGAAAATCATGTTGACGTGCTCTCTTGATAGTCGATGTAAGAGGGGGTTCATAGGTTGTATCACTCCCGATTCCTGTACGAAAATTTAAGGAATTCCATTCTTAAAAATGGGTGATTCTCAATTCCCATTTTAAATGACCCCCCCCCACTCATGCAACGAATTGGTTATATCAAAGTTTACAGTGAGATTAAGGAATTGAGGGCATTTCTTCCAAACTTTGGTGCTAAATATATATATTTCGTTCATAATTTATTGAATATTGTTTTCTTTCTAGTTTCACGTGAAACCCAGTCACATATAATATCATTCAAACAAAAGTTAAAAACTATGAAAACATATTCATGAAACATGTATCACAATGATGTTAAAAAAGTGAACAACTCCTTAATTAACCAATATGATGCCAAATAATAAACATATCAGAGGCAGAATTTTCGGGGAAAATTTCAAGGAGCATCACGATTTTGATTTTGGAGCAAGGGAGATGGACTAAGTAATTTCCCTGGGGGATCATACTCCCCTATCAGAGCCAAAAAAGCGTTAGTTGTACGTCAAATTAACTGTAATCGCTTGCATGTGTGTTACATTTCCTGATTCCATGGGGAAATGTGATAATTAGTTCGGACCCCAATAAACGGGCCTTACCGTAAGGCTGTGATGTGCCTGGCTAATTTCGAATGTCTTGAATTATTGAATATCTTGAATAGTTATAGGGTTTTTACAAGGCCAAGTCCACATGCCCTTAGTTACACAAAAATGTCACGTACTTTTACAGTGACTATCAGAGCCCTTGTAAATATCGCTTAGTTACAAAATTGCACAGAATAACTTGAAATAAAGCAGCTATGGCAACAAAGCAGAATAATCCTTGTATTAATTCACATGTCATCCTCGTGGGTATATATATATATATATATATTATAGCAGTATACAGTCCTTGAAGTCCTTCCCGTCGCAACATTAATTCATGGCGAAAAATGCTGATACCTCTTCCTAAACGAAATACTTCAAATTAGGATATTTTTAAGAACAGACGAATTTCTATCGTTCCAGTCTTCCCAAGTAATGAACTAGCTTCCACATAAAGGTACTTCTCGTACAGAAATGAGTCAGGAAATGGCTATTATCTGGATAAAGCTTACAGCCAAAACGATTTCGAAACGGCTCTGCTTAGTCCCGTGAAAAAGCTCCAAAGCTAATCAGGTACTTAATAAATGATGATGATGATGATGATGCGTGGGGTGCGGCTAAGCTCAGCGGCTTTCAGCTAGTGCACGAACAATAGACGAACACGGACACTTCAGGTGCATTAATGTTGGAAATGAGATCCATATCTTGCATAATCTTGCATAATTTGTCAATAATGTTGAGTAAGCTAGCAGATCTTTTTCATAGGGGTGACTGGTTCGTTGGTTAATGTATTTGGAGCATGCGCCGGTGAATTGAGTGGCCGGATGTCTGGCTTCCTGAAGCCAATCAATAGTGCTTCTGCCATCCAAGACCTTGCGAGCTGAGGTCCAATGCCTTAACAAATACACGAAGGCAGCTTAATGATGTTTATTTATACGCGGGAGGCATCATCGGCAGTTTCAACGGCTATAATTCAACTAAATAATAATATGGTCGCCCTAGAAATTACTATGTAATTAAAAAATATACTCAAAAACAAGATTTACATCCCCGTGAGACAATTGATTAATGTAATATTTTTGGCTAGTAGTCAAATTGCATTTTAGATTTACTTTCCTGTGTAATAATGTGTTAAACGATGAAGTTTGATTGTAAAATTGAACCCGCGTCCTATATATTGTATAAAATTAATTAAGTGACTCTACTGAAAACAGACGTTTTTACATCAAGTGGAATGAACATATTGAGATTTATTAAACCAATCATATTACAAGGAAGTAACTACGAGAGTTAATATGTTTACATATTACGGTAGTTGTTCATTGGATAAAAGTACACTTTATAGGTGCAATTTCTAAGTTCAAATCTTATTTAATACAGTAGCAGACAGTAGTCAAATAACTTCTTAAAAGGATTAAAAATAACAATATATTGCATACTTATAGTATCATATCTGTAACATATTTTTCATAATAGATTTCTCCTCGATACGTCAAGTTACAAACAAGGTTTTAGCAAAGTTGAAATTTTGAAAAGGTAAGATTATATAAATGTATATGAAAGATATATATGATATTTGAAAAAAATGTTGTTGATATCCACGCGTTAGGTTGTTTATATTTTGTCAGGCATGTTTCACTGCCAAGATAGAATGAAAATACATTTTAATCGTTTGTATTTTTAAGATATTATTTCAATTTTATTTGGAGCTAATTCGTATGAATTCAAAGTTTAGGATAAAAGAGCAATATTTTGCATTATTAAACCTAGATAGACGGAACTGCAGAACAAGGATTTGAAAATGTTGAAAAGGCGGATCTAGAACATAGTTCAAGAATATATATTATTTTCTCTATAAATACAGTAAATGCAGGAGATAGAGTTTTATTTCGGATGGAGCAATAATTATCATTACATAATTCAATTGCTTTAAATCGTAGACGTCACATCTTGAGCACAGTATGTTTTGCAATTCAAAAGAATGAATAAATACTTTATAATGATTCCTGCAAATGATATAGGTATTACAGATATAATTCGAAATGTCGTGTATTCAGGAGTATTCGTCGAGTTATTCTTATGTACTGCTAGTTACATGTTTCCAAATTACAAAAAATAAAAATGAGTTTTTCAGAGTCATAGAACATACGTATAAGTTTTAATAAATAATTAACTTATTTTGTAATACGTTCGCGACCTAAACAGCTTTGATACAGACCCTTTATCTAAGAATATACACAGCCTGACAAAAAGCACAAATACAAGAACATCTTGTTTTTAATTCTATTTTATTTTTGCAAATAGATGTTGTACAGTTATTTTTGCCACACGAATACAAGACACCACAGTTATAGCTGTATTACTGTTTTCCGTTTCTATTATATAGTGAGATTTATTTACAGTAACAGTAACATAACATTTGTAATTTTTCTGGAAAATGAACAACTTTTCATTACAATTTCAAAAATAAAAGTAAGTCAAAAACAACAATGTCTGTCTCAAATTTGTAAAAAAGGGAAAAATCAGCCCGCTCAATTAAAATTAACTATAGGTTTTTATAAACAGTTTCCCAATTTGATAGATGAAAGAAAAAATATTGAAACTTTGCACCCGGAGTTCTATCTTTCCAGTTTGAGTTGATATAAGGTATTAAGCAAATCCATTTTTGTTGAATTTATAGATTTAAATGATATGATGTAGTTAAAGAATAGATCTGAAAGTTTCCTGTTTAATACATTTTCAAAGGAAAAGAAAAGATTAAAGGAATTTAACAAATCTGGGAAAATATGAAAAATGTTCAATATTAAAATATGATATTTGAAATAGCTTGAAAAAATTGCACAACTTTTTTGACAGCATAAGTACGTACGTCTTAAAGCAATCGATTGAAAAGCAAAAGTACAGAAGGAAAAAAAAAACATTTTTGAAAATTCTGAAATATATAATCTAAATTTCAGGAAAATCTCCCTAAACATGACATGTACCCGTGTATCTAAGTTCAAACGTATTTGTTATGCTGTAACGTAGCTTATAAGAATGCTTAACTATTCTACATGCTGTTAGTACTATAGCTACATGCTTCTGACTGTATTTCATATTATTTATCATCCCTCATATTTGTCATTTTTTCCGACAAAAAGTGTAACATTTACATATTTGGGAGCTTCAGTTTCTGTGATACTTTCAAATTGCATACATTTTGCAAATTTTTGGCTCAAAATTGCCCGAAATTCGACTCAAAATTTTTATGTCCAGGATAAATCGCCAGGAAAAACAATAATTCGGATAAATAAAACGAAAATCATGGTAATTTTGTCTAGCACTTGATCCATATAAAATAATTTTCAATATTATTTTTTTCAACATTTCAGTTTTCTACCAGATAAAACTCGTTGCAGCTGCAAAAACAAATTTTAATTTTTACGATGAAGTGTTGAATAAGCTATTTCAATAAAAATATTTTTAAAATGTCCAAAACCTTTATATATGCTAATTTTATAAGTTCATTATACTCGTATGTTTTAAATTTTTAAGTACATATTTGCGCTGCTTAGTAAATATACTTATCAAAAAATCGGAGGGTAGAAATGAAAACTTTTTATCATATATTCTGCTTATTTTCATATCGCTTCTGAATTATTCCGTTTCAATTTTTGGTCATTTAAAGTGATAAAAGTCACTGAATTTCCAATCGTTTCAACTAAAAACTAACGAAAACAGATAACGAAAACAGATGTATGTAAATTAAGTTTGAAATGCTCAGACAGCTATATTGGAAAATTAGTCGGAAAAATAGTATTCAAAAATTATTTGGAATTATGAAAAGTCTAATGAAGATATTCCGAACGTAAATTAATGAAATCATACGGAAACAAAACGTCCGTTTAAATTATGTGTTTTGATTAAATGTTCTCTGCGTTTGAAGTTCCATAACTTCGGCAACAGCTTAATCATAATTAACAAGCCAATGAGAAGGTTTCAAGTCGATAATGGGATGATTATTGGTCTTGAATTAAGTAGGTCGTGTATGGCAGGTGGTCTTTATCAAAGGTTTAAATATGCTTCCATTTTTCTCAGGTATATACAATGGCTATTTGGCATTTACGATTATCATTGGTAATACTCCTCATCGGTTATTCCACATCGACCACAGACGCACCTCAAGGCTTAGCAATTTCACGTCCATCTCTGACAACGCATTCCCCGCGTACAACATTATCAAACAAAACAACTGATTACATGATAAAGAATGATGATAAATTCTGTTTATCAACGCCAAAGCCACGTAGCGCAGTTCATATGACATTTCAAATATTTGTGGCAATTTTAGCCCTCGCAGGAAATATCTGCGTGACAATTGGAATATGTTTTTCACGTGTTCTCCGAAGTCGTCCTACAAATTACTTCGTGGTATCGTTAGCAATTAGTGATATTGCCATATGTTTAATTGTTATGCCAATTCAAATATTGGGTACATACAGAAACCAATCATTTTGTTATAGTCACGGTGTATGTATATTTCATGTGATCACGGATGTTGTTGTTCACGTTGCTTCAGTAACGAATCTTGTTTTTATAGCTATTGATCGTTTCATAGCTATAGTATATCCATATAAATATTCACAATTTATAACAAAAAAAACAGCATTACTGTTAATTAGTACAGCATGGGGTTATTCATTATTATGGGGTTGTTTAAGTATAATTAAATGGGATAATACGGATATGTTTAGTATAGAAATATATCATATACCACAACCTAGTTGTATCAATTATAATCCATATTATTATACAATGATATATAGTGTAGTATATTTAATACCATTAGTTTTAATTGGTTTTATGTATGCTAAAGTATTACGTATAGCTTTAAAACAAGCAAAAGATATTGCTTCATTAGAAATTAGTAGTAATAAAAATAAAAGTAAAAATCGTCGACAACAACGAAGTGAACTAAAAGCTACAAAAACAGTTATGATTGTCTATGGCACATTTTTAATATGTTGGTTACCTATATCAATTATTTCAATATCATCGAATTGGTGTACATTATGTTGGAGAAATTTTCGTACAAATTATGAAACATTATTTTATTTTACTTATTTAGTATTTGCTGAAATATTACCACCTTTAAATTCAAGTTTAAATCCATTTATTTATGTATTATTTGGACAACAATTTCGTGCTGCATTTAAAATTGTATTCTTACGCATGATTGGACGTAGACAACCATTGGATGATGTGTTTGATGTTACTAATGGTGGCACTAAACAACGTGGATTAACTTTACAAAGAATGTTTAGAAAAAAAAGTTCAACCGTTGGTACAATTTCACAATAAAAATACTGTAGCAAAAAACCATTAATATATCTATAACATTATATATGGGACTATTTATCGAAATTATAGTAGCATTATATGGAATTTTCAATCAAATAACAGTGTACATAATAATTAAAGTATCGAAAAAGATTTGAAATTTTTGTGACATAATTTCATTATAATTATTGTATATCTTTACATTTTGTACATAAAGTTTTCTTACATGACCTTTTACCCAGAACGGTATTAAATTATAGAATTTTCCATACAAAAATCTAGTAGGTAGAATAAAACGAAATAATAAAACGATTCTATCATATTATTATATGATCTATAGTTTTATTACTTTTAGTGAAATAATTGTAAGTTTTTATCAATTTAATTTCATTATTGTAAATTACATTACCATGACTGTCAATTTAATGGATTGAAATATTTTAATAAAAGTGGCATGTAGTTTTCAACTTTGACTGACTAGAAACAATATTTAATGGAATTACAAAATCCTGCAATGAAGTTTTCCACAAACTTGTTAGAAACGATCAAACGAGCTACAAATGTTATAATTGGAATTATTGATAAAATGCTTTAATCAAATGGTTTAATCGATTCACAAGTCAATCCCGACTATTCTCAATGGGTTTAATTTAAATTATTTATTGCATTAATTTAACCCATTGACATTTTTGAAATTAACATTTGATTCAAATTTATAACAATTTTATTGGTATTCACTTAAATTTGGAAACTGATTTCGATATCCGCTTGGAAATAATTGAAAATTTTGGCAATCTTCCCTCAAAGTGGCGAAGCAAGGGTGACTTTTATATCAAGGAAATTAACTATATCGGGGGCAAAATATCAATAAATTGCTCGATGCAGAGATATGGAGAGCAATATAGAAATAATTTCAAAGATTAGGCGTTGTCTCCTGAGATTATCAAGGAAATTATACCGAACAAGAACAGAAACGGTCGCAGGATACAGGTAGTAAGCCATTAAATACAGGTCATCTTTTCCAATTTAAAATAATTTCCTTTTATAAATATAGGTTGGCTAGCCAGTGCCAATCAAAATAATGTTTTTAAGAGATGAAGTGTGAATTTATTAAACAGCGACGTCATTTTTTTTTGTTTAGTACTTTATATATGTAGACGAATTGCTTTAATACAAGATGTAAAAGGTGAAGTAAAATTGGTTGTTGTGTAGCCTTTCAATATAAAAATGAAACAAAAACCGCCTGTTGACACCTCTAAAAAACGTTGATGCATGCAACTATAATTATTTAAATATTCAACATCTCGACAAAATGTTGATGGAAAAACTAAAATGAGTTTTTTCTAACAGAATTATTTAAATATAACGTCTAAGAATTCTCTATTTATCTGATTGGCTAATAGGAATGTTTGGAATTCACAGTACTGTGCAACTAATATCGTTTTAGATCGGTGGCGCTCGGTCTATAGATAGGAATAGGATACATGAGAAAATAAACAAAACATTATATTTCTGATATTTTTTTTGTGTCTTCCTCCAGCATTCCGTGTGTTTGAATAAGATAAAATACAAACACGGCATTCATGTAGAAGCCATTGACCTTAACATTTCATTACACATATGATATAAGAAATTTTATTGATGCAAAAAATAGCCAAGCACTTTAGATATATTTATAAATTGTTTCTATTTGGGTATGGGATTTCCTTATTAAGCATTTTTAACAATAATTGCAACGGGTAAATATTACATACTTGGAGAGAGATAATAGGTAGGTATATTGTTCTTACGACTGGATACATAGATGGTTTGTTTTTATTCTCACAGTTTATCGTCGTCTTTTTTTGCTACCATGACTACTACTACTGCGTTCACCACTGGGTCGTTTTCGTTTATGACGATCTGGGGATGGTGCAGCCCCAGCCCCCATTCTTTCCTTATCGCGATCAGCTGAAATAAACAAGAACGAAAATCAGCACGATAAAGGAAAGACTTGAATAGATGGATAATTGTTATATTTTTGGTTTAGCAAATAGATATACGTGGAGACATTGACTCCTGAGAAGACATCAACTCATGAAGGCTTACTATAGGAAAAAGAACAATTCAAAACGTTGAAAAATCGTATCTCCTTCCTGTTTGAAACGAGTTCGTTTTAACGATAAACGCATGAGATACAAGAACATTTAGTAGTTGAAATAGCGTTTTTTTCTGTAGAAAAAGGCGCAACACGTGACAAGCGTAGGGTATATTCAATATTAAATGTCTTCGCTTATACGCGTTCAAATCCTTTTCATCATTCTTAATCATTTAACTTCAGCTACTTGAATCTGTGTTACAAGATTTTCGTGTCGTCTGCACTTTAAACTTCCAAATACCGTCATTAAATCCATTCCAAAAATAGCATCGACTCCGGACGACATATTATTAACAACTAAATAGTTTTTTTAATATAATTTACTCATTATCATCTATCATTATTGATGTATCAGTCACATCCCTGGCGGTAACTTCAAATGGTTGGTATACGAGGACGTGCCAATTAATGAGGGTATCTTTTCACGGTCTTTGAACATTTTTGAGGTATCTATTTCAGAATTTTGAAAATATTCTACGTATTATTTTTTCAATGAGCAAAAACTTATGATTTAAACCCACAAAGTTTAATCAATTTTCAAATGTGCGTGGTAAAAAAATATATTTCGGGTATACATTTTGGTCTGAATAAAATACTTGACGTATCAATTTTGGGAAAATAAAATTTTAGAAGGTCTTGATCTGGTTCACATTACCCTGTCTGGCCTCTTCTTCCAAGTCACTCCAATCTTTTCCACTTTCTTCTGCGCTACCACCTTCGCCTTCTTCATCATCATCATCTAAAATAATATAACATTGTACAGTAGTAATTTCATCATCTAAAATAAACAACACGAGCAAAGGAGGGGTTGGAGGAGGGGGGAACAAACTTCCATTGTGTTACACAAATGGTGAGTTCATTTAACCTATTTATTCTGTCATGTTGTTGGAATGCCCATTTTAGCTATTTATAATTCATGTCTGATTCATGAAATGCTTATGAATAAGTTAAGAAATGATCATGAACTATTTAACAATAATGAATAGGAAGATATGAGCTACAGCTTGATAATTGAACGAGCACAGGGTAGTGAGAACACAAGTAAGGTTTTTCATGAACTATCGTAACAATATTACTGTTCATGAACTGTCTATCGAATTTGTGAACTTTCAAACATGAGTTCATAAACTCTTTTAATAGAGGAATTGTTCTTGAATTTTTATAAATGAGTTATGAAATGTTCACAAGCTACTATAGATGGCATTTTCATAAACTATTGATGAAATAATGTCCATGATCTACTCATGAACTATCATCATCATCATCATCATCATCATCATCATCATCATCATCATTTATTCAGAACCTTTAATTTATACATAACTTTTTTTCAAAGGACTGACGGACTGTCCATGATATATTCATGAACTATCGTAACTATATTATTGTTCATGACCTGTCTATAAAATTTGTGAACTTTCAAACATGAATTCATAAACTTTTTTCATAGAGGCAATCACCAATTGTGATAAACTCCAGCAACAATATTTACGATATTTACCTGAATCGTCGGATTCATTGATTTCCGAACTGTAATCGTCGTCGGAATCGCTATCTTCTTCGCTTCCTTCATCTTCAATATCAGTTGGTTGATAATTAGATCCTTCATCAGAATCATCGCCATCACCTTCATCGTCACTATTTGGTTCTAAGAAACTCCAACCGCCATTACTAAAGAAATCTTCTGGACTATCGTTAATTGTTTTCATAATTTTATTCCAATTTAAACTTTGAATTCCTTCAGTGTATTTGATATCACATGAGCTGAGTAATAAATAAGTCAAACCTGTTATAACGGTCACCTCTATAAAGCGGCCACCTGTCTATAGTGGTCACTCTTGCAATGTCTAAAATAGTATTTTCTATTGAATCAAACCTGTATATAAAGGCCACCTGTCTATAATGGTCAATTCAGCTACCTCTCGTAGCTGGCCGTTATATACAGGTTTCACTGTATAAAATATATGTTGTATAATAATAAAGATAGATTTATCTATCGTCAGATGTGATAGATAGTGCTCAATACCGATTAAACATTGGCAGAGCTGTAATACATAAGGATGATGACTGAGTCAAAGAAAACACATTCTTAATTTCTGTTACTATAGTTTCACGCAGTGTGCGATCATCAGACAGTTGATAATCAACTGATACTGATTGAGTATCAACTGTCTGATGATCGCACACTGCGTGAAACTATAGTAACACAAATTAGGAATGTGTTTTCTTTGACTCAGTCACCATCCTTGTGTAAAAAATATGTTAGAAATTGATCAATCACGAACAGAGATTTTTTTTGGTTTATGATTTATCCACAAACCGGGTAAGCTCGCAGCTTTTTTTCACCGGGGTGGTTGGTTAATTTGTTAGTATTTTGAAGTTTGTGTGCGAATAAAGCCGGAAACCTATAATGCTCCGGACAGGGATTGAACCCGAGACCCTGCGGGGCCATGGTCCAACGCCCTAGCCACTACACCAAGGCCGCACTACACCAAGAATACCCTTATGAGATCAAATTAATGCTTATAATTTTCTTATATGTGTATCAATTGACTGGTGCAAAGACCTAGCGGGTAAACAAATGATACAATTGTTTAATGTGTTGCCCTATTTACAAGGATTGAGATAATAATCAATTGGATAATCTGGTATGGCAGAAATCTAGACACATATGGAACCTCATGAATAGTTCATAAGTAATTGAGAAGATGTCACGTGTTTGCTAATCTGTTATCTGAGACATAGGATAATAGGAATTTCTACTCCAAGATCCATTATCTAACTGTTAAACAGTGTAGAATATTGAAATTATGAGCCAAGAGCACAAAACATTATGAATTTATAGGGCTAATTTTTAACAGACTTGATATTCTATATTTTTCTATATCCAAATACATGATAACAAGCAAATTTAAACTAAGCTAAAAAATTATTGTAAATGCTCTTTACTCATAAATTTCAACAGATTTCATGGCAGATAGACCTAAATTGTCAATACGCGGCAATACACAACAACTACCCATCAGGACTCAATACAATGGTGATCTCTGGGATCGCTGGTTGCAAGCACATTTTAGGGGCGGTAGAATTACTGAACGTACAGCAATCAAGATTGCATAAGTTTCTGTATTTGAAATGATTGTTCCAGAGTTTTCTGAATTAGTAACTTTTATAGATTCTAAGCATGTTACAATCAATGTTATTCTCATTAAAATAATGTTTTTTCATAAGCCAGTACGTAAATAATTTCTTGCAAGCACTTTGAAAGGAAATTTTATTTTGTAGCATGTATAAACATCATTTGTTGTTGAACCCTGCATATCCATAATGAAATTCCCTTTGGACCATTCCATCAGCCATAAAGTTGGTACTCATTTGATGTTTTAAATAAAGGCTGAGTTGACCTTTACCGGGGGATTTGAACCACAGTCAACCACAGACGATCAGATCCGAAGTCTGGTTGTTCTTCCACCTGCCCTAATCCTCCTAATAGTTCACGAGCTCACCCAAAAGTTCATGAACTGTTCAATAACTATCTATGCGAACTGTTTACAAACTAATACATACTTTAACCATTCTTTAACAGAATCTAATGACGACATCGGAACGGCACTGATCATTGAAACCTTGCGCAGATAATCTTTGAAAACAAACACCATGTCAAAATTCTTCATGTGAAACTATAAAATGTAGAAAATAGCAAAATATAGTAGAAACCGTGAAATATGTTAGGAGATATAATGTAGGCAGCAGGCTCTAGCTATTGTCATTGGCATATAAGGGGATGTTTACATGGAGTGGGCCAACTCACTGTGGTGCTATTTTATATTCATATGAATGGTTGTTAACTCATTGAACCTGGCAGTCAGTGGGACTTCACTCAAATGAGTGGAAAAATCAGAAAATGTCATGTTAATGCGATAAGTGCACTCAAGGGACTCAAGTAATTGATTTGCACAATAGTTCTCTTCTTTTAATTGTACTTTAATACTGTATTTAAAATAATATTATCTATAATAAGGCTGAAAAAAAATAAAAAAGTAAATTTATACTCCATAGTATGAAATTAATGGACATTTATAACTTTAAATATGTTCAATAAATAGTTCTACAATACAGAATCTGAATCATTGCTGTTAAGGAGTTCAAATTTCATTTTTACAAATAATTCTTTCTCAACTTTTTATTTAACATGTTGGACTCGTATAGAAATAAAATTCCCTTCTTGCAACTTACAGTAACTTCTGGCAGCTATAGATGTTGTTGACATTAGTAATAAACGGAGATTGTTCAATATTAAGTAAACTACTTGATGGAAATCTTAATGATCCCGTTAATTTCCGCAAGGCAGTTATCCGAGGCCTAAGGTTAAGTGAGTTGAAACTAACCAGAAACAAATGAGTCAACTCAGCAATATAAACACTCAATAGTTTTGACCTAGCACAGTGTATGTGTAACATGTTTGACTATATTCTTTTTTCAATAATTTTAATTCTCATACTGGCATTCTCCTTACAAGAAGAGTCTCCAGAATAACACATTTCACAACAAATGCTAACGCTGATGATTATTTATCCGGACAAGGTTTCGACTTTCACAAAAAGCATTGATAATGGCATGCATCAAAACGTTCCCCAGTGTTAGCATTTGTTGCGAAATCTCTTGTTAACTTATACAAATATACCAGAGCATAACATAGCCTAACACTTACCTGCACTCTTTCAAAATGAATCAATTCAATTGCTTCCAAAGTAATAACAAAAGCAGGCTGTTCAGTTAAATTAACAAGGCAATGTGTACTAGGCAGTAATTTGCAAGTACTTCGATAGGGTACACCCATAAATCTAAAAGGCAAAACATCCACCAATTAATAATTAACAATATGTTCAGATTCAGTGTAGTTGCCGCCAACTATCCAAAGCCAGTGGAACTTGTTTATGTGCTGTTCCCGCAGATTAGGAATTAAATGTGGTTCAGTTCAATTCCTAATCTGAACAGGACTTGAAATAACATATACTGTTAAGCCTATACATAGCAGACATCTATGAGAGGTAATTGCATTGTTCACTATATTCAGGCTGCATTTATATACAGGGTTGATGCAATAGAAAATATTATTTGAAACATTGCAAGAGTGACCATTATAGACAGGTGGCAGCTGTATAGAGGTGACCGTTAACAGGTTTAACAGGTATAACAGGTTTGAGTGTCTTAAATTAAGCACACCAAGCTGACGAAATAAAAATCAGCACCGTGGAACAGGCAGTTGTGGATTGCACTTAAGTGAACTAAACGTAGAATCAAGTATTATTGTAATACAAAATAAATCAATTTTGATCTGAAATTTTTGACCTATGTCAATACACTACTTCCTGTGGAAGAATGTCCCAAACAGGTACCATAGGAAATAGCGATGACATGTGTAGACATACCCTAATTCTCTGAATGGAACATCGAATTCAACTTGACCATGCGTAATGCCTTCGATTTTATCAATGAATCCTTTGAATGCCGATTTGAGACGTTGCCTCAAGTCCCGTTCTGCCTATTGAGCAAACAACAATAATAAACAAATCTTAGGCAATTAAAATAACTTTGGTAAACAAATAAACAAGTAAATAAATAAATAATAAAATAAAATAACTTTGATAAACAAATAAACAAGTAAATAAATAAATAATAAAATAAAATAACTTTGATAAACAAATATACAAGTAAATAAATAAATGATAAAATAAAATAACTTTGGTAAACAAATAAACAAGTAAATAAATAAATAATATTTTCAACTTATGCTATACTAATGTTAGTATTGTTTTTTATTCTGGAGAGGGTCCAACAAAAGTCGTAATCCTGCAATCTTAGATTCCTGAAGGCTAGAGCAAATTAATAAGAAATTGGTATTTTTATGATTATGGGGCAATCTTTAGAGAAATGTTGAAATATTCCAGGATTCGAGGAGGCTTGACTTTTTGTTAGACACTGATTCTAGAATTACTATTGCAGGCATGTAGGTATGAAAGGTATGGTGGAAAGAACCGATGAACAACATGATGTTTCCTCCTGAGTTAGTTATAAAGTTATTGTTAAACTCTGCAATATTGTTTAGTTATCCATGTTGTGGTTTTTGTATTCCCTTCTATCCTACAAATTATCTATTTCTATTTCAAATAAAGTAGCCTAGCAAATCTTTCATGTAATCTATAATCTATCATCCTGCTATTTTCATATTAGTGAGCAACCCCAAAAATTCTAAACATGACGATGTCAGGAAACCAATGTGGTGATTGATGTTAATGTGATGTAATAGGTAAGGATAATAGGTCTGATTGAAGCTATTATTGCATCATGACGTCAAATCGAACCTATTATCCCGAGTTATGCCGTCATAGCATCAAACATTAGGAATAATCTTCATTCTATTAGTTAAGAACATAATGGAGTTCGAAATCTTAATCAATAATAATAAGTGTAGACTCTATGCAGGCAAAAACATTTGTGGACAAATAAATAAATTATTAAAGTTGAAGAAGTTCATATCTCTTAAATTTATTAATCAGATTAATAATTCTGTGAAGAAGCTTTGATTGGTTACCTGTTCAGCTCGTAGATCGTCACGATCATGCATGTGTTGATGTTTACCAAGATCAGTTGTAATCTCTCCAACCTTGAAAGCAAATGTGAAAATTAGTACTGTATTCCTAAACGGTATACTATATGTGCAATTTTCAATCCCCTAACTTAGAATATGGAGTTACTAAGATTGGTATGCTCACTACTACAGTGCCTTGCGCACTCGGGTAAGACAGGTGTGGTTTAACAAAGTTCTACTGTCAGTTTTGTATTATTAATATTTGCTAACCGAGAAAAAGTTCGAGACATAAATGAAGCGCAAAAAATACATATATAAATATATATGACACACGTTTTTTCCACGTGATGAATTATTTTATCACATTGACTAACTCATCTTGACCTAGCAATAACATGCAAAGTTAGTCCCTTGTTCTTTGAGCAGTATTGATGACGGCTAATGGCCAGAATGAAATGGTCCAGATGGAATTGCATTGTGAATAGCTGTGGCGCATCATTGCGCATTGACAACCGAGACCCATCTGCTATGAAATCTGTTGAAATTCATCTGCACTCTGCAGTGTTGCGGCTGAGATCAGCAAAGAGCATTTAAAATCATTGCCCTCAGCGAAAAGAACAACTCCTCTAGAAAGAGATGAGTGGTAAGGGTGCCTTTCGGTAGGGCGACACCGTCTACATTATCATTTAATCGCCAGAAACAAGTGCTTGTCTGCTTACTAATAGTAAAGGGTTATAGTAAAATATTCCACTAAATGGTCTTACCTCAGTGTAGAATTGAATGTCGCGATATTTTTTCTTGCCAATAATGATTGCATTCTACAAACACAAGAAAATAGCGCATGGAAGTACAATAAAATGTAATACAATCTTCATATTATGGAAAAACTGGAAGGCAAAAACTGTTGCCTTGAAGGCTTGTAACTTTCTGATCCAATTTATGTACTCTTTGCATCACACCCAATGTAATCAAACGTCAACATTTATATTTATTTGATTATTCCTCTATTTACCGGTGAGCTACATCTTTCTGTTGAAACTGTTTTTCTAAATCAACCATAAACAATACCGGTATATATATATTGCGCCTAAGCAGGCAAGCAATGGAACAAAAATGTGCAGTTAAGTATAACACATCCGTATTAATTGTTCCATAAATATTGCATACCTATAAGAACCTGTATATAATACACTGCTTCCAACAGAAAACCTTGTTTAATTGGTATAGTTTGAAATATATAACATAAGCACTTACTTTCAGATGAAAATGAAGAAGAATTATCATTTCACCATCGCAAGGCTGGAATGAAATAATAAATTTGTTAGGTTACAGACCGTCAGTGGTGTAGCCTACAATGATAGAGGCATCCGACAGTCTTATCTGCAATTATATATATATACATGCTTCACAACACAACAGTCATTACGCAATACATTTATCTTTCCACTACAAAATGAGGTTCATGAATGTTCATGGATTCCAACAAATTGTTTATGAAAAATATGGGCTTGTGGGTTCATGAGCTGTTTATCAACTTGAAAGGTTTCTGAATAAATGATGATGATGATGATGATGATAATAACTAAATAATAGACTTGATATCAGTTAGATAGTTAAATTTTACAGCTTGTTTTCGTCGGTCTGGCGACACAGGAGAAAGTTTTTTATGGCAATTATACAAACATCAATGTAAAAAATCAAAATTAAATTGATTTGAAAACATTTTGGGAAGTTATGACTATGATGTAATATGGGTTTATACAGCGAATATACATTAAAACCTAGAAAATTGAGGCCAAGAACAGGTGTTGTTGAATTATACACCAGGAAATAGGATAGACTGTCCCATTGTCATACTGTCGTATCACTCACATCCTTTGTAAACTTTAAATAGATCTTACCTGAAAGAATGCATGTTTTATGTTCTTGTATAGAATATCCACTCGATCATTTCGAATAGTTTGATAACGAAAACCTAGAAAGTTAAAACAATTGTTCAATAAATTTGATTACAGTCAATTCTGCTATAGAGACCACCTGTCTACAGTATTCAGCTCAGTAATAACCCCCGCAAAAACAGTTCAGGAGTTCACGAACAGTTCATGAGCGCTAAATGGTCCCAAATTTTCATGAACTGTTCATGAACTGTTTGTGATGGTTCATGAACTGTTCATGAACAATTCAGGAAAATTGGAGCCATTTAACGTTCATGAACTGTTCATGAACTTTTCATGTACTCCTGAACTGATTTTTGCAGGGGAGAGGTTCAGTTTAAATCTACACTCAGCTAGTGTTAAATAACATATTTTACATACCATTTGTGTGAGCTTCAATCATACCCTAAAAAGTTAGTAAAAAACAAATTAATGTATACTATAGTCAACAATAACATGGAATGAAGTGGCAATTAAAAAAAGAGAATTAGTAAGCATAATAATAGAATGAAAACATTTGCTTGCGTACAAAGATTTTTTTTAAGCAATCATCACTGTTCATACAGAGTGGAAAGTTATGTGAATAATATTGAAACCTGAAACCTGTATATAACGAACAGCTACGAGAGGTAGATAAATTGACCACTATAGACAGGTGGCCCCTATATACAGGTTTGATTCAATAGAAAATACTCTTCTAGACATTGCAAGAGTGACCACTATAGACAGGTGGCCGCTGTATAGAGGTGACCGTTATAACAGGTTTGGCTGTACAATGTTTTGCTTTTTAACGATGTCTAGGTATTTTTTTTAACCATGCGGTCCGAGGTTCAACGCCCTAACAACTACACCAAGGCCATGCAAAGGACATATCATGAAATGGCTAAAAAGTATGCCTCAAAATTACAGAGCTCGAAATGAGATGCTCAAAAAGTTTAACAGATTTGATGTATTTTTTTTCAAATTTGGAAAAAGTAGGCCTACGGTGATCCTATTTTTAGGCATTAACTTATTATCGGTACATCCCCTGCAAAAAAATCCATGAGTTCATGAACAGTTCATGAACATTTGTTAGAGGGTTCATAAACAGTTCATAAAGAGTCACAAAGAGTTCATTAACATTTCATGAACCTATTCATGAACACGAAATTGCCCAAATGTTCATGCACAGTTCATGAACTGTTCATGAACAATTCATGAACTTTTGGGCAATTTCACATTCATGAACTCTTGAACTTTTTTCGCAGAGGATAATCCCAATATATAAACATTTGTAGCATACAATGGAATCTAAATTGATGATTAACTACTTACAGACATTCTTCGTGACGTAACACTTGGTCTGATGTATAAATCTTTTAGTTTTGGATTTCCCTTGCTTGAATTAATTTTTAAATCCTCTTGTTTTACCACACCCTACAATAGAAAGTAAAGTATTGCAATCAATCAGGATATACAATACAATAATACTAATAAATAATTAATTATTTTCATTTGAATGAATATATATTAGATTCTCCTACCTCTTTCTCTCTCTGTTCAGCTTCTCGTGTTTTGAATTTTTTTTGCACATCTTTAATTAATCGAAAAGCTGTGTTTAAATTTGATGATGGTGCGCTAACTGTTCCGGGTTCTTTGATGTTTGAACTTCGATAAACACTAGAAATCAAACAAAATAAACTCAACACTTTGTCATTATCAATGTGTTAAATATCCAGGAAATATTAAACATTTCCTCAGGAAATATTAAACATTTCCTGTTTGATATGGATTAATTACGTTGAAACCAGCAATTTTTTGTTGATGTTTGACCAATAAATCATCAAACATATCAATTTTCTCTTGATTTTTCTCTAGCCTTCCGGAATCTAGGATCCCAGGATCCCCACTTTTGTCGGACCCTGAAAACCAGTCTGCAAAGAATGGCAACCTCAACGAGATGATTTCGGGGGCGGCAGCACCAAAAAAAGTTTGATGCGGGGGCGGCAACTGATCTAATTTGACTTCAGGGGCGCCAAAATCAATCATTTCAGCAAAATTAAGGGGAAAATGACAACAAATTTCTTTAAACAGCTGATTTTCGATGAAAATTGCAGCTTCAGGGGCGGCAATCACGTGAAAAATTTTCAACTTGGCGGTGTTCAATATGGGTTGATTCAAATCTTTGATGTGCCTCATAAGACAAATAATAAAGATGTCAGCAATTCCACAGTCTTACAGTATCATGAGCGTTAACACGAACACATATTTCTCTAGTAAGTTTATGCTATTTTTCCCTATTTTGTACTTGACAAAACGTATGTGGCAGAGTAACTTTATGGACTCTAATGATCAAACATATTCAGATAGCAATAATCAATTTAGCAATTAATGGTAAACGGTACATTATAATGAAATGTGACTATCATAGTTCTGTAAATGTTGATATAGTGTAACACAGTCAAGGGGAAATCAATTGCCAAATATTTTTATTGGATTGATCAGAATTTGCACTAATCTGACAAAATTGTTTATCAAGGATTTGACTACAAAATATTTCATAGGGTTTCAAATTGAGGTTGCAGATAAGCGGGACTTTAACTTATCTGAATTGAATTTGAGAAGGTTACTACACATTAATCACATATGATATAAAAAATTTGAGTGAGACAAATTTGAATCAAGAGATTATAGAGTTTTGGAAACCAGTTCCATCTATCTATAAGAGTTGGGACAATGTGCCGCTCTCAGCTCCAATTATCAGAGCAATCTATTTACAAGAGTTGGGACACTGTGCCACTCTCAGCTCCAATTATCAGAGCAATCTATATTTGCAAGAGTTGGGACACTCTTCCATTTGCCGCTCTTTGCTCTAATTGGACAGATGCCAGTCACGCCATATTCGTTCCGTCAAATCCAGGCTAGCGAAATTGAACAAAGCGCAAAAATATTATTATGACTTCAAAAAACTTTTTTTCAAAAGCAAGACTTTCAAAGGAAAGGAACAAAAATGGCGATTTCCAAGCCACAAAACTTGCTTGTCGTAACTCTTATAAATAGATGGCTCTGCTGTAAACCATTGTGTGTTAATGACATTTCTAATCGAAATATCTACTTACATTTCTTTGACAAATGTTGCATCAGGATTGGGAAATAGATTTCCATCTAAACGTCCAAACGATCTGCAAATAAGGTAAAACCATGTCTTTCAATTGTTATGTCTCTTGTAAAAAAGTGATCTTGAAATTGCCCAAAGCTACGACCAATTGACATTTTTTTGTAGCCCAACACACGCCAACTCAGTGGCCAAAATCGATGTGTGTTGGCGAAATAAAATGAGACATGGCCAAATGTTTTTTTTATTTATGGCCAACACCTACCGATTCACGCCAACTCAACTTTGGGGTGGCCAAATGACTTTTCATTTTCGCAAACACCAACATATTGAAGCACGATTCTTGTTAAGAATATAATTATGTAACAAAGATTTAGATTTATTAATATATTGATTTACGTTTTGTCTTGCCTTATTTGTATATGTAGAATTGTATAGCGCAGCATGTAATGTTTGTAAATGTGCTAATATGCCGCGTTAATTAGATGCCCTGCTGTGAATTGTCCTGTAAACTTTGTATGTTGAATTATATCGTCCGTTGAAGAAGAGAGAGCAAGGAGTTAATATCAAAATTAAAATTTAGTGACTTTCAGTGAAGTTATATTTTATGTATTTTAAATTACATTGCCGTTAAAGTTATATACTCCGCTGACTGGAAATCAACCGATGTAAGTTCTGTTTTGTTATTGTCATTAATTTTTGTTTACCTAAATATCTCTATTTGTATAGCATTTTAATTTGTATCTATCCTTAATTTAGTGAATTCTGAAATACAGTAATCTCAGTCATACCAGAAAGTTATCGCTCTCATGTTTGTCACTATTCTGAACAGTTCTAGTTGACAGAATGGTGACCGTAAAATATAGAAATTGGGAAGTGCTAGTCTTGTTACTTTCAGTGGCAGTTCTGCGGCCTTCAGAAATTGTTCAGCGCGTCATACGATTTTTGGACATTTCAATGATACGAACCATATTAAATAATTTAAATAAGAATGTGACATGACTAGGATTACGCATTTAAAAAAGTTCAACTGTAATTTTGAAGAATGTTGCAAATTTAATTGTAATTTTTGAAAACTCAGCTTTCGTTTTAAAGTTAATAAACAAAATAAACAGATATACATATTACACTGGTCTAAATTCTGAAAGGTTTACGCGGAATTCCGCAGAAAAGCAGAGAGGGATCATGTCTATTAATATTAAAATTTTAAAGTGTAAAGTCTGAATATTACTTACGATCCAGGACAGAAGAAGTTGATTCTCAAATACAAATAGTCGCCTTCAATACTTGAGCTGATATTCTAGGAAATAGGAATAGATAAAGCAAGTCAGCTATCACAATGGACCAGTACAGTTAAAGTGTATATCCCATTTATTGAGTTTCAATCTTTTACCTCCAACAGGAACCCGCTTATTTTCCACAAGAGGGTTTACACTGGAAAAAACACTAAACAAGTGCATTTTTGAAGGAGAAATGATCGCACAAAGTAAAAACACAAGAAGACCATGTACGAGTAGAAAATTTTTCTCTATCTAAAGAAAGCATGTTAATGTAAATATTGTACAAATTACTTTTTGAATTACGGAATGTAATAATGTAAAGTTGTCCACACTTGTGTAGGTATAAGTGCTCAATGATAAATATCAGAGCTTTAATAGATAAATAAATAAAATGAGTCAAAAAAGAGACATGCTGTTCTCGCTACTCCGAGTTTCACGCCATACGCCGACCATCAGGCAAGTATAGATTTTATTATTTGAAATCATTATTATTAATTATTATTAAAAAATATTATTTATGAATTACAGTATACATATTTGAACTAATTATAATCAATAAATTGTTGAGCGTACTGTATACAATGTGTAAATTACTTTTCAGTGTATGTTTTTTTTAATTTTAGTTTCAAATACTTTTCAAATTGATAAGATTGTTCAGCGCCTTTCAGTAATACTCATAGACAGATATTTTATTGAATCAACCCTGCATATAATGACCACCTGTCTAAAGCGGTCAATTCTAGATCTTGTATAGGCAAATAATCTATTACTCAATCCTGTATATAAAGGTCACCTGCCCATAGTGGTCACCACTGTAATATTCATAGTCAAATATTTTGTTGAATCAACCCTGTATAAAGACCAACTGTTTATAGTGATCAATTTGACTAGATTGTGTAGTTACTGTTATATCACTGTATTAATAATTTGCCTGTGTTGGATATATTTGGTTTCATTTTACATAACAATTTGTGACTCACTTTTCCCATTCACTCTAAACTGAATTTTATAGAGTTAAACCTGCATATAACAGCCAGCTATACGAGGTAAATAAATTGACCACAATCGCCAGGCGGTCTTTATATACAGGTTTGAGGTGACCGTTATAACAGGTTTGACTGTAATTGAAATTACCGTACCTTTATTGTTGATATATGAAATGGAGTTGCAATGCCAAACAATGGAAGGATTAGAGCTTCATATTTTTTATCTGAAAATAATATGATAGCGGCATTTTAAATAAAGTATCAATGTCTCATTCCAGACTGTAATGTTTACTATTTAAGAGCATTATGATGTGCACATTGGAATTAAAACTAATCTTATTCCAATTGTTGAGAATTTTGAAAAACAAAAACTCAGGCGAGCAAAAATTCTTACCGACAAATACTTTTAGATCTTGCACATCTTTTTCTCTAGGCAACAGCGCTACGTTCTTGTAAGCAACATTAGAACGAACTAACCTATTGAAAACAAGAAAATAAAATTGATGGTAGACATTGAATTTGCTAAATGAATATATGCAGTGAGTGTGGAATGACTCGCGCAACGGAGAAGAAAATGCTGGCTGGCATTTGTCAATAAATGTTTTGATTTGGTTAACATAAAAAGTGTATAACTATGGGGTTATTTGAGGCAGAGGCACAAACAATAGGCAAATGCTTACAGCCCAAGCTATCACGAGCCCTCTTCCAGCAAGAAAAATGGGAAACCAAACATTAACTGGTATATAGTTTAACAATTAATCATTTTGAACAAGATTAATACAGTTATGAAAAGCAAAATAGCTGATATAAAAAGCTGTAATAACTCTAGTACACACTATCACCGTTACATTTCTTTTGCCATCAATTTAAATTGACCGATAGAAGCAGGGAGAAGGCCCTTTACAGAAATTCAAAAAATTGCTCACAGCCCAGAATCTGTAAAACATGCTACAGAAATGAACATCAGACTTTAATGGGGCATGCCTTTATAGCTCAAGCAATTGAAAATCATTAAAAAGATGAGAGTGTTTAATTCACTCTTGAAAGCCAATGAGTGACATATATCACCATAGATTTTAAAAGTACGATGCTGAAATACTACTGATAAACTACTGAATTTTCAGTACTTTTTCAGTAGTAATTCAGTACTTTCACAAGAGTGACCATATGCTAATGTTTGGCTGTATTTGATTTGTTAATTGTAAATTTACTTACTTATTAGAAGAATCGTCGTCTTTCTTATCTTCAAGCAAACGTCTCTAAATAATAATAATAATAATAATAATAATCATGAAATGAGAAAATTTAATTTTCATGTCACAAGAGTTGTGCATTTTGCAATCAATGAGCTTTAAAAAACAACCTGGGATTTGGTAACTAATTATGACATCTTATGAAATAGAACAAGTGTGAAACTAATATCGTAACACTGCCAATACAATGCCAGACAAATACTCTTTAATTTGTGATTTGAACTAACTTTGAATGTCATAATCCCTTTGGCTGTGACGAATGGTAACCCAGGTTAACAGAATATTTGCTTCGAATCATGGTTAGACGAATCAAGCTTTTCTCATACAGCATTGAACGATACGTGTGATAATTTCTATTATTAAAAATATATTCCTATTTTATAAAACTAAGTTAATTAAATTTTGGATAATAATTAACTTGGAATTAAAAAAGTGGCAGGGAAGGCCAACTCAAATTTTAACAGACTTTGTGGACTACTTCATTGGCTATCACCAGATGATACTCATTTTACGTCCAGATAAAGTCAAGGTTGAGCTAATCCAGGGGTGTACAATATAGTTGTGCCTACAACCAAATGTTCCCCTTTTGAAGTGCCTGCAAGTTGTCTTGGTTACTGACTTATGAAAGGACATTATTTTAGTGAGAATAATATTGATTGAAACATGATTAGAATTCGAAACAGTTACTAAATCAGAAAACTCTGCAATAGGTACTCCAAATGCAGAAACGTGTGCAATATTGATAGTTGAGTCTGCAGTAATTCCTATGTTGTTAAAATGTGCCTGCAGCCTGCGGTCCCAGCGGTCCTCATTTTATTGAGCCCTGGGCTAATCTTCAGGAGATTAGAATCCTAGACAATCAGCTGTATGAAATAGTTCTGGAAAAAATCCAAAATATTTGCCTTCTGCTTTGAGAATCTGCTTCCGAGTATTGTATAATCTTCTACTCTATTTATGGTCATAATGATATCACAAACAAGGAAATAGTTATATAATTTTCATAAAAATTAGCCTAAATAACTTTATTAATAATTAATATTTCATAAATTAATATTGCGAATATTAAAAATTCGATTGGTATCGAATAAATCCTGAAAAAATCCAATCCGATCCTAAAATAAAAAATTAAATGCAAAAATTCCGGTCGGATCTGATCGGATTCAGATTTGAGTTCGCAATCCTCTCATATTAACTTGAAACATGTTCGGATTGAGTTCAGATAGAAAATGTTTGCGAACATTTGGATTATATGGCTAATCTGATCCGACACAGACCTTTAGTTAATATATATAACAGTTTTTGCGAGTACTGAGTAATACGATCTGCATTTGATACTAACCCTGGCTTCTTCATTCATTTGAATTGCCAGTTCTTTCTGATGATCTTTCCGCTTGATTTCCGCCGAAATTTCCTGAAATTATACCAACACAAAACCGGTAGTACAATGCTTCAATTATTGGTATTATTATTCAGTTTTTCTACAAAATTATATCTATCTTCATTTTGCAATTCATAAACAAGAACTCAAATTTCATAAATAGTCCACAATTAAGGATATCTAGGTTATAAAAAGTTCATGAGATCATGAACGTGAAATTCCCCAAGAGTTAATGAGCTGTTCATCAACAGTTCATGAACTTTCAGACAATTTCAAAGACAATGAACTGTTCGAGACTGTTCATGAACTGTTCATGAACCTACCAAAAAATGTTTATGAACTCTTGGATTTTTCTCAGGGGAATTGCTAATGGATATCAACAGTAAAAGGCAATAGCTAGAGCCAAAAGCATGGAAATAGTCTGAAATCTGCTAAATGTCTGTAGAGGCTCATGTCTGATAAACAGGTTTCCAGCAGCATTATTCGTGGAAACTTGATAGGATTCGTGAACGTTAAATAGCAAATTTTTTCATGACAACTTAATTAAATTGTTAGAAAATTAGCTGTTGTCTGAAAGGTGCAGATCACTATGAATGTATTGTTTTGATATCAAACATCTTTTTTCGTCATTTCGAATAAGGTGAATGGATAATGATTCACTCACCGTATTAGCGCAACTATAATTCTTCGAAAAACAGGGTTTGACTTATAGTCACGCTAATACAGTATTGGAACAGTAGTCTTTAGTTATTATGGAGCTGAATATATATATATATATATATATATATATATATATATATATATATATATATATATATATATATATATATATATATATATATATATATATATATATATAGCAGCAGACAAGTACATGTTTCTGGCCATTAGCCTTCATCAGTAGCCTACTGCTCAGTGAGCGAACAAGGAAATGACTTCGGTATATAACCTAAGTCAAGATGAGTCAAGAAAAATTCATCACATGAAAAAAACATCTGTGCCATACCAGAGTGCTCAAACTACCGAAGTAGTGGGCAATGCATATCGCAAATAGTATAGACACATCCCAAGTCGATAGTGCTCAAAATTGAGACATACATAGCAGGAGACAAGTACATGTTTCTGGCCATAATAGCCTTCATCAGTACTGCTCAGTGAGCGAACAAGGAACTGACATTATATATATATTTATTATTAATATATGTTTATGCCTCGAAAATTACATATAAATACCTGCAATTTGAAAATAGTAGGCTAATAAAGGAGAGACCATTACAATACAACAACTTTTTTCCTGTGAAAACAGTTCATGAACGTTAAATGGCCTAATTTTCATGAAAAAGTTCATGAAAATTGGGTCATTTAATGTCCTTGAACATGAACTCAAATTTTTTTTAACAGGGGAATAAATGTTGAAAAAACGTTTATTTAAAAATAAATTCCAAAAACCAAATAAAATAACAAATTAATAAATAACAAATTAATGGAGTGGATAACTCACCCTGTGTTTCGTTTCACGATTAAGCTGTGCATCAATGTCTATGACATCCTGGAAATAATAAATAAAATCATAATCTTACTTTTAGCAGTTCAAATTGAGTTGCATATGAAAGTCTCAAAATTAAATGAAGTTTTAGCCTTTTGGAATCTTGGAAATTCGTCAGCTTTTTTATCTGAATTTTTGGTTGATGTTTGACCTATAAATTAGAAAATTACCTATTTTATTCTGAATTTTCTCTAGCCTTCCGGGATTTAGGTTTTAAGGATCCCCATTCTTGTCGAAACGCTGCACACAAGTCAGGATCCCCATTTTTGTCGAAACGCTGCACACAAGTCAGGATCCCCATTTTTGTCGAAACACTGCACACAAGTCAGGATCCCCATTTTTGTCGAAACGCTGCACACAAGTCAGGATCCCCATTCTTGTCGAAACGCTGCACACAAGTCAGGATCCCCATTTTTGTCGAAACGCTGCACACAAGTCAGGATCCCCATTTTTGTCGAAACGCTGCACACAAGTCAGGATCCCCATTTTTGTCGAAACGCTGCACACAAGTCAGGATCCCCATTTTTGTCGAAACGCTGCACACAAGGCTGAATTAAGTTAAACTTAGTTTGCACACAAGGTTGAGTTACATTGGCCTTTATCTTCAAGTAAAACAACTCAAAACAAATTCCTGTAATTCAAAACATATGTGGGGTTATAAATTATTATCAATGTAATACCTCGTCGTTATCTTGTTCGAGTTCATCTTCATCCTAAAGCCGCAGAAGAAAGGCAAAATGTTAATGAATATTAGGTAATCACATCTTACTATGAATCTTGGATAATGTAGATCTCACTAGCCATTAGATCGTTGTGATAATATTGGTAATTTACTAAAGCAGCCACCTGCCTATAATGTTCAGTATATCTAGGTGGCTGTTATCTACAGGTTTCAATGTATAACGTACCTAACCTGTTTGTATATACACCAGTGATTGTATTGTGCTATGTCCTTACGCATAAGCCTAAGGTTGTTCGTGATTGAGCAGCATTTCGAGTAATATTATTGGTCCAATGATACAACAAAATCATAGCTGACAATCAGGAATGAAGACAGCATCACACAATGTTCCACAATACAATATTACATCTTGTTTCAATAATAGTTGTAAAAGTAAGTGTTTTACCTTTAAAAAGATTCCAATGTTTTTGAGTTGTTTCTTTGTTGTTGTGATTACTGTTGCTGGTTCATTCTATTGACGATAATTAATATACAGTCAAACCTGTTATAGGGATTACCTGTCTATAGCGGTTACTCTAGCAATGTCTTGAAACAGTATTTTCTATTAAATCAACCCTGCATACAAGGACCACCTGCTTGTAGTATTAAATTTACCTACCTCTCATAGCTGGTTGTTATATACAGGTTTCATTGTTGTTTAAATTTTTACAGATTTTCCACAAAGAGTGTAAATTAGATAGTTTGGTATGTAATTTATTACCCGCACATGTGGTAACCAATAGAATTTAAGCCCGGTATCGAGCCTTAGAATCTGTGGTTAAATGGAAAAAGCCTTAGCAATTGCACAAATGATCTAGTTGATATATAGTGCACCAATGTTGGAGATGCACAATCAATATAGCCTGTGCGTTTTGACTTTCGTCGTTTTGTAGGTAATCAACTCAGTGTGTATCACTAGCCTACTAGTATAGTACATATAATTCCTTGTTTCCTATCGAAAAATAGAATGTATTGAACCCTTAGTAAGTTTGAGATAAAAAAATGCTTGAAGATCTTTAGATACTTGTGTGATGTATGAATGTGTGTATGTACAGTGGAACCTACGTAGGTGCGGTTCGGATAAGTGGAATCCCCGCTTACGGTATATGCAACCAGGCTTTAAAGGGGCAAAATTGACCGGCAACCGCTGCGAGCACAAGTTGAATTTATGCTTAGCATAATTCAACCGTCTCGCTTTGAAACAATTGTTATACGCAGGCCTAATTTCTAATAAAATTCATGTCAACAATGAATATTGTGTTACAAAAAATAAGCATGCACGTGATCCTAAGTGAGTAGTGCCTGTCGGTCTTTTTTGCTCCTTTAAAACTAAATTGACTATTTTGTAGTCATGTCTTTGTTAACTAATTTTGGATAAGTGCAAATTCGGATAAGTTCAATGAAAATCAATGACCATTTTGACTTGCACTTAAGCAGGGAACACTGTAACATACATGTGAGTCACGGGTTTAGTTATTCCCCTGCGAAAAACAGTTCAGGAGTTCATGAACAGTTCATGAACAGTTCGTGAAATTTGGGGCCATTTAACGTTCATGAACTGTTCATGAACTCCTGAACAGGTTTCGCAGGGGTTCGTTTATCTCAAAAAAGTAATTCAATAACACTCACTTCATTAACAACGACGGTATCACCAAGATACAAAGCATAAATTTTATCAGCATCATCTTTCGCCTCTTTATTTGCAAGATTTGAAAAACCAACACAGATATTCATGACCATACCTTCAATCAAATGAAGAAATCAAGAAATCAAAAACATATCATCCTTAATTGACGAGAAGGACAAAGCATATGTCTGATCAGCCGATTAATGAATCATGTTGTTATTCACTTCGACTGATATGAGCGGTATGTTCATCATTTAACTCAAAGAAAAATATCATGATCATGGTAGAGTCACAAGACCAATAACTGGTGACTGTCAGTATGGTTTCAGTAGCCAATAATATTGCAGTATGTTTTCAGTACGTTTTCAGTAGCGTTTCAGTATATACAAAATTTATAGTGCTTAGTGACATCATGTTTGAGATTTTACCTTTTTGTATAGTATTTGAATGTTTTGCATCAATCAACCATGAGCCTTCTCGGAATTCGATACCAGTCACAAATCTAGACAAAAGAAAGATTAATTGCAAACATTTGACATTTAATAATGACATTTAAATATATCTTTGTAGAGAGAAACAACCACTAGTGTAACAGTCCAAAGATAAGACTAGGAATGAATTGAATGAGGCTATAGTTATTTTAGTAGTCTTTTCTTCTGACATTGACATTTTTCTTTCTTCTCAGCCCATCCTCACCATTAGTCATACGTCAGGTATGGCTAGGCAACATTGTTTGTCAAGTAGTTCCTGGTTAACTTTAAATTCAACAGGGTAGTTGTAACTTCCATTGATTGTCAGTGTAACCATTGGCAGACAAAAGGTTTGGCAACGACCAAATGTGCTGATGTGCCATTTTGACCAGGGTCCGGCCAAAGTGGGGATCCTAGATTACGAAAGGCTAGAGCAAATTCAGAAGAAAATTGACAATTTTCTGATTTATAGCCCAAACTTCAACAAAGAACAAAAGAAAATGAACAACATTGTTCAAGATTCTAGAACACTAAACCTTTTGTCGGACACTCAAAGACGTCATCCTTCACTGGCAATTGAAGGAGATGTTTCGACGGGGCTATGGAAGAGTAGTATCTTTTCGTAATGTTTCGTATCGTGAATTGTGTTATTTACAAGTTTCTTTGTCAGCTATGTCTGACCGTGATTTGTGGCGTTCTTTGTGTAGCAAAATATGAAATGCGTAAGAGGGACGGCACATTCCTATAATGTGACTGTCTATACTACTACTGTCGGACACTGATTTTGACTGACGAATAGCCTGGTAACAAGTCTATTTCTGATAAAAATATCTCATTGTACAGTATTAGATATCCTTACCCAAGATTTTTGACAAATTTATCTTTGAGTGAAGGTTTTGTTTCCTTAACATGATTCACTACTGCATTGTAGACATCGCATAATTTTTTGCCTGAAGAAGAAATATAGAACTCATCAACACCAGTGTACCCCCTGGATCTTCGGGACCCCGGCATCTAAGATCCAGAAAGTCTGAGCTAAATTGACCAAAAATCAGAAGTTTGTAATTTTGTAAAACAAATTTGGTAGGATTTAGCGTTCTGTCCCAGTTGATGGCACATGGAATCCACTGAAATTGGATATTGCTTAATGCAGATATTTATTGCTTAAGCCCTGGGTAAACGACGGCAACATTTGAGCGACAAATCTGTTTTTTGTCTGACGTGTGTTTTTTGTGTTTTGAAGCAGTCATCAAACACGATGTGACAAATAAAATACACGATGCAAAAAGTCAGGCAAAAAATCGAAAGAGTGGCTAAGCGACTAGGAATTTCGAAGGATTTTAAAGTCACGCAAATGTTGCCGTCGTTTGCCCAGGGCTTTAGATGATGCAATGCAACATACCTGGTTTTAATTTTCCAAGAACAAAGTCAAGAACTGTTAGTAAATATTTGTATAAATCTTGTTGTTCTTGCGTAGGTTCAACCATAAGAGTTCTTACAACATTTGAACAATAAAATTTATATCTGACGCCAATCATACAGGTAATCACACCAAAATGAAGTTTTTCTTCAGAGCTAAAAATCAAAAATAAATTACATTTGTTACTAGAATTTAATACAATAGTTTAAAAGTCAGCTGTAGACTCAATTGGAGACTGAAATCCCACGCAGAATGCTCAATATAATAGAGAACAAAAGACAGACTACAGGTTTGCATCAGATCAGAGTAGGCCTTAGTAATCAGAATGTTTACAAAATCCGAATACGGTCCAATCCGAATTAGTTTTAATCCAAATAGAATCCAAAACATTCAGATTATGCGTTGAGAATCTGGATTCAAGTAATCTTCTACTCTATTTATGATCATAATAGGGTAGACGCATAAAAAAACAAAAATCAAAATTTTCACCTCAACTTGTTGAACTAAATGATTTGATTACTTTTCTAATTTTTTTTTGATAAATGGATAAATACTTTTTGAGAAATAAGCACTTGAAAAAATGAAAATTTTAAATCTCTAAAAACATAGAATGAAAGTTAAGCGACGCCATACTGTAAAAATTTCTATCACAATGAGTGAGCTGTGGTTGTGGCTACCCCTGCGAAAAACTATAGTATAGGGGTATAGTTGTGGTGATCTTATCGTGCTCACTCGTCGTGATAGAAATTTTTACAGTATGACGTCACTTAACTTGCATTCTCTGTTTTTCAAGATTTGAAATAGAATGGAAAATATATTTATCCATGTATCGAAAAAGCTTATCAAAAAGTAATCAAGTCACCAAGTACAACAAGTTAAAAATTCTGATTTGCGATTTTTTATGCGTTGACCCTATTAGATCAAAAACAATGAAATAGTTATAATACTTTTTAAAAAAATGGCCCAAATAACTCAGCCTACATTAATATCAAGGAAATAAAAAATCCAATCCGAATCCTAAAAAAATCATATCGGATCAAATTTGCAGACCTCTACTGCAGACACAACCTTCGGATTTAAATTCAACTTTAAATATAAAGCATGTTGGCGTGATGGCTACGATTCATCGATTTATCAACTACATTTTCATGAAATTTGGTACTTTGAAAATTCAGTACTTTATTAAAAAATAAAGTACAGTCAAATGTGTTATAACGGTCACCTCTATACGGCAGCCATCTGTCTATAATGGTCACTCTTGCAATGTCTAAAATAGTATGTTCTATTGAGTCAAACCTGTATATAAAGGCCATCCGTCTATAACGGTCAATTTATCTACCTTTAGTAGCTGGCGGTAATATACAGGTTTAATTATACTTTATTATTATATTGTGTTCTGATCTTTCGGAATATCATAGGAATATCAATCCTAATTATCTTTTATTTATTATATGGTTCATTAAACGGTTGTGAGAAAAGGAAGTTTAGAAAAACCCTACACGGTCAATGTTCTATAAAATATTTTTCTTTTTGGGATTATAGTTTTTGCTTCCAAAGTTTTTTGGGTTGATTACATCATGCAAACGCTTTCACAGTTATAGTTAGAGGTTATTGTCCATTTGTTGTCATTAAAATATGAAACAAACTGCACCTTCCGATTTATCTTTCACAGAAAAGACAGAATATCTTCTTGTTGTATTATTGTAAACCCAGATAATTGTATTAGTATTATTAGTACCCTCCGATATTATCAATACAATTATTATTATTACTATTTGAATTTAATTCTAAACCAAACTAATTTTTTTTCTTTGTTTTGAGCCATTTTGAAACTTTATTTTATTGTCTCAGAACTTTGTCTCAGTATCGCGCCATCGTTAGCCATTGTCTGCACTGTGAGTTCCAAACATGACCATTAGCCAATCAGATTGCTAGAACAACATTCGACGATTTATAATATGTAATCCCTTATAGTTGGTATATGATGTAATGCCTAATCATGCCGAATCATGCTGGTCATGACAGTACCTATAATACTCATTGTAGTCTAACTATAATCAGCTGACTACCTTAAATAATGATCATTGAAATAATATTATCTTACTTTCTGAGATTATTGTATTGAGCTTATGCTGACTCATTGTAGAGTTAGTATATAAGTTTCTGATATATCAAATAATATTCAGAAGGTATTAGATGTTGAGTTTGATTGTAACTGTTGTAAACAGATTAATTACCTGACTGCGCTGAATTTTAAATTGAATTTTCCGCCACTTTGAATGATTGGCGGATAGCAGATTTCTGTTTGATCACTATCGATGCCAGCCCCAAGGTATTTTTTTGACTCAAGAGCGGCTTCAATTTGATCAGCCAATTTAGAATGTTTGACTTTCTGTTGGAATAGAAAAACAATTCATTCTCTGCAATAACAATTATTTTGAGAATATTGAGCTTGACTCCAAAACATAAACATATAATAGGCCTAAACATCACTAATTATTATGTCTTGATTCACAAGAAACAGCAAACTGGTAGTCTTCCTTCCCTTTTAAACAATCCTTGATTTTGATGTAATTTATACTAATTATCAGTGTTACTGATGCTTAGAGGTGATGACAGGTTTGCTAGCGTGTCCTGTGATTTTCTGTCACTATGGCTTGTGATTTTCTGATGTGATGTCGTCAGGTTTCCGTTTTACATGCCCCTCGTGTGACAAATATCAATAGCTCATATCATATCAATAGCACTGTTCATGAACTGTTCATGAACCAACAAAAATATGTTCATGAACTGTATATGAAGTTCATGAATTGTTCATGGACTGTGCCTCAATTGCTCATTATTCGATAACAACAAAATTCCCCTGTGAAAAAATGCATGAGTTCATGAACAGTTCATGCACAGTCCATGAACAATTCATGAACTTCATATACAGTTCATGAACATATTTTTGTTGGTTCATGAACAGTTCATGAACAGTTCATGAACAGTTCATGAACAGTTTATGAACAGTCACAAAGAGTTCATGAACGTGAAATTTCCAAAGTTCATGAACAGTTCATGAGCTTTTGGTCAATTTCACGTTCATTAAGTCATGAACTTTTTTTCGCAGGGGTTACCCCGGAAGTCCTTGACTTTTATCAGACTTAAATTCCAGTGCATACTTTCCAATACAGAAATACTGGTGCTGCTTCATGTGATTGAAACTGTTTAGGCTTCTTAGCAGTATAACTCAGATCTAACCAATTACCAGATGCCAACACTCAATCGCATGAGTTTAATCAACTATTATAAGCCAACTTATCTTAAATTGCACATACTAGAAGCAGACATTTGAAAGTTTACAATTAAGTACAATGGAAAACAAAACGATGTCTGAAACTGTAGCTGAGTTGTTCATTGTGAATGCATTGTGAATGGCCATTTGTAGTAGCAACTTTAAGTTGAGGTGATAAATCTATATGGAAACATCCTAACGTTTCTTGTAATTGAAAAGTGTATTGAAATGTATTAACACTTACTTTGTCAGCATCAATAATATCAACAACTTGTTTCTTGAAAAATTGCGAAAATAACTCAGAAGTGATTTGTGCAGCTTTCTGTAACAAACAACAGCAACAACAACCATAAACAGGCGATAAAAAAAAATTCAGAGCTAGAACAGCATAAATTATACCTTAAAGGAATAAATTAGTCTTTCTCATCTATTAAACAAAATTATAGCTACAGTCCAACCTGCAATAATGACAACCTCTATATAGAGGTCACCTGTCTATAGAGACCACTTACAAATAATGCACATAAATTATTAGATAAACCTGTTGTAGTGGTCACGCTTGATTTGTCTAAAGTAGTATTTATATTGAATCCACACTGTATTTAATCGCCACCTGTCTGTAATGGTCACATTTTTGATTGATTTTTTAGATGGTGTTTGGTGTACAAGTTTCATTTTATTCTACAATGTTTTCAGTTACATGAGATCTAGGCTTTATAGATACATTGAAGGGGTTGATCAGACTACAAAGTAACCCGCTTAAGTGTAATTGAAACTCATCCAAAATTGTTTAACAAAGACTTGATCCAAAAATAGTCAATAGAGTTTTCAAGCCAGGATGTTGATAAGCAGAAATTGCACATAAGTTGATTACACTTTATCAACCTCTGTTCAAGTTACTTTAAGTCAAGTTAAGTGGGGTCGTATTAGGGCGTTGGGCCTCGACCCACAGGGTGTTGGGTCAATCCCTTGAAGAAGCACTATTGGTTGGCATCAGAAGGGTATCCAGCCATTAAACTCACACATGCTCAAAATATACTACCGTAACCAATAATAAAATACGTATGATAAAAACTGCACCATTTTAGTTCTCTTTCCAAGAAAGGAACAATATTTTTCCAACAGAGGAGATTCAACATGTCATAAAAGAGATGATTGCTTTCATGTATGACTTTGAAATAAGATTTGTAATAAAGATTTATATTTATTATCTATTTCAATAATTTCATTACCTTTGTTAATCCAATTTCAATGTCATCTTTTGATGCAAGAATTGATGCAAATATCGATGAAACATCAGTCTAAATTTACAAGCAGTTAAAAATTAAATTTATGAAATGCTTCAAAACAGATTAGAGGTTTGCAATTCCAATACGAATCCGATCTGATCCAAACAGATTATTTTTTCTAGATTCAGATTAGATTTACTTTTGGATTAGATCAGATCAAACTGTTTCAGGATGTCTTTGGATAGGATTTTAGGATAGTGCTATCACACATCATCTGATGATTGTTGTCATGACAACAAGCATCCATGGATCATCAGTTGTCATGGCAACAAAAAATTATTCTTTTTAACATTCCATTTGCTGGTAAATCCCAACTTGATGGAATGGAGCATGTCTATCTGTTCAAATAATTGCTTAAAGGGGCAAAATTGACCGGCGACCGCTGCGAGCACAAGTTGAATTTATGCTTAGCGTAATTCAACCGTCTCGCTTTGAAACAATTGTTATACGCAGGCCTAACTTGTAATAAAATTTATGTCAACAATGAACATGATGTTATAACAATAAGCGTGCACGTGATCCTAAGTGCGTAGCGCCTGCCGGTCATTTTTGCTCCTTTAACAAACTGAATTTGAATCATTATAATAGTAGATGGAAGTTCATTGAATAATAAATACTAACAAACTACTATCTCATTGTTTTTGATACCATTATGATTATAAATAGACGAGAAGATTATACAATACTAGGATTCGGATCCTGTCGGATAGGATTCTCAACAAAGAGACCGAATATTTCTTACTTTTTTCGTATTAAACACATTAGAATCGGATTCGGATTGTAAATCACATCTGATGCAGAGCTCTAATTAATACAAGCAAACAGTTAATTATGGTATTATACCTGTTCAAATGAGCTGTCACTCAAACTCTTTGACCAACCAACAACAAAATCGCCAGAAAATTTATCTTTGATGAATACACCAATCGACTTTCCCTAGAAAGCAAAATAATTGTTTTGAAACATAACTAGTCAAACATGTTTTAGGCGGCCACATCTATACAGTGTCACCTGTCTATGTGGTCACCTCTGTAATGTCTTAAATAGTATTTTCTAGTGGATCAAACCTGTATATAAAGGCCACCTGTCTTTACTGGTCAATTTATCTACCTCTCGTTGCTGGCTGTTATATACAGGTTCATTGTAACATATTATCCATTATTTCTATCTGTTGTTTCTGCAAACATTCAACGGATTGATATCACAATTTCAAGCAGAGAAATTAAAATTAAGCTGGATTCCGAAACAAGGGACTCCACCAGATTGAGATTCAATAATCAAATTATTTAAAATTCAAAATTTCTGTTGGTGTGTATTACTAGCCTAGATCAATTGTATGTGGCTGATAAAAATGGCAACTGGTTGTTAGGAACAGGTTGCACTGTATTTGTAATTTAATAATAGTAGGCTACTTACATTTTTGCTTTCTTTCATAAGTTCAACAATCTCGTTGAAATTAGACGAATCTGCATCTTCCTGTACATACAAGAAAGAAATGAATATTAAGAAAGATGTGTAGCTCCAATGTTATACACACGTTAATGTGTGCAACCTTTTGATTGGTATTACCAGGGCGGTCGAGAGAGGGTTCAGCGGGACATTGCATCCGGGGCCAGGGCAAAGTATAGGGCCCAGGAAACATTGGGAGGGGCATACGGACGTTGGTATTAGTGCTATCCTTCGTCAATACTAAGTTTTCCTTCAAATCTGCTGCTGGTATATCTCTGATTTCCTCCAGTTTTTGATAACCATTTTTTACTTTTTGAAATTGTTTCACTTTCATCAAAAGTTTCTCCAAAAGGATATCATCTTTCATTAATTATTTTGCAAGGTTCCAAGACAGAACCCCATCCATAGTAATGTCACCAGCCCATATGTAGCATAATGCATATAGATATACAACCAGGGTCAGACAAAAGGTTCAGCCTTCTAGAATGATCCTAGAGGCATTTTAACATCTCCTTCTGAATTTTTTTGATGAAGTTTGACCAAGAAATCCTACAAGTATCAATTTTCTTCTAAATTTACTTTAAACTTCAGGAATCTACAATTCTTGCTTTTGTCGGAACCTGAATATAACACGTCCTGTAATAAATTAAATATATTATAGATATAAACATCTCTATTTATTTTTTAAATTTAAGAAAAGATGTCGTAATTCATATCAATTAAAATTTATAAATACTATATACCTTATTTCGTAAAAATAATTTCACTGGAGGAACATTTTCATAATCTGTAGCTGCTTCTTCAAGTGGTTTAAGAAATTCAATTTTCTTTTTACTTCCCAAGAAACAGATATTTGATTGACTTAAAACAGTTAAAGTATCTGTCAGTTCATATCCAAATAACCATTGCTAGAAAAATATAGGTAAAGAAAAATATAACATGGTTATCTAAACTCAAACATGCAGCCGCCTATGTTTATGGTAAAGCTATCCCCTATCAATTTCAACAAATTTGAAAAGCATCATTTTTGTTATTGACAAACACTCAATAGATCTATCGTGATCATACACATGTGGAGGATTAGCTCAGATGGCAGAGAAACCGAACTTCAGATCGGATCATTTCTGATCAACTGAGGTTCAAATCCCCCTAAGGTCAACTCAGCCTTGACTTTATCTGAAACATCAAATGAGTACCATCTGAGGATGGCGGATGGAATGGTCCAGAGGGAATTGCATTGTGAGTAGCTGCAACGCATCGTTGCGCATTGACAATCAAGACCTATCTGCCATGAAATCTGTTGAAATTGATCTGCAGTGTCGCGGCTGAGATTAACAAAGAGCGTTTAAAATCATTGCTCTCGGCGAAAAAAGCCACTCATCTAGAGTGGTACGGGTGCCTTCGGTAGGGCGACACCGTCTATATTACTTATTTATTTATCATACACTGACGTCATTCAACTTAGAAGCTACGTTTTCAAGATTTGAAAGCCTACCTGTAGTGCTGTAGATTTGCAGTAGACAACATCTTCATCAGGTCCAACCACACTTGCTATAGCATCGACATTTTCAAGTGGAGAATCTGATTTCTAAAGAAAAATTTCAAGGCTCAAATCATCAAATCAATGTTTACATCCAATAGCTGGTAGACAATTAGAATAAGAGATGAAATTAAAGCCGTAAATAAATGATTACTAAACAACGACTAAGCTTAGAACGACAAAATGCTTACATCAAGCGACAATTTGTTCTTGATAGTAGCCACAAAATAGTGTATTGACAGCAATAAAACAATAAACCGATTAAATTATTCATTCCCCTGCGAAAAAAACCCATGAGTTGGACTTCATGAACAGTTCATGAACAGTTCATGAACAATTCATGAACTTCATGAACAGTTCATGAACATTTTTTTGTTGGTTCATGAACAGTTCATGAACAGTCACAAAGAATTCATGAACACTTCATGAACCGGTTCATGAACAATTAACTTTCATGAACTGTTCATGAACAGTTCATGGACCTTTGGGCAATTTCACGTTCATGAACTCGTGAACTTTTTTTCGCAGGGGTTTCCACAGACAATAAAACCTTCAACAGCCACAACGTCACAACTATAAAATCAAAAAACTGCAGTAATTTTAATAGCATCAAATTTTTTGACAGTTGGAAAAAGGATTTAGTTTCCGATTTAGACAAGAAAAATTAGCAATTGTATAGATACGATTTTTAATTTATTGAACGTGATTTAACACCAAAATTATTCATCACAAAAACGTAATTATTTGACACAGTTAAAATGAAAGTAATATTTGCGGATCATTGGAGCCATTTCAAGTCTTGTAATTGTGAGTTTACAGATAATAAGAAGGTAATAAACAACAAACCAGTAATCCAAACTGGTAAAACTTAAAGTACTATATATTCATGTATAATACTAATGGATATTAAACTAACAATTCTAAACGTCAATAAGTAAAAACCGCTACAAACAGTAGCAAACAAAACTATATTGAATGTAAATAAATGAGTTGCGACTGGTTCTCAACACAAACAAAATGTAACTGACCAGCATGCGTTCGACATAAGATGAAATAAGCCCATCTAAAAGAGGCTATGGAAATATGCTACAGTAATTGAAAAAGAGCTGGAGCAAATCAATTAATTTTCTTTGAGCCGACAATGAATATCTAATGATAAAAATGTGAATTCACAACTTTTGTAGCTAGCGCACTTGGTGCATTGGTTTTGTTTGCTTGAATCGTTTAGTTATTCAAAACTTGACATACTCTTTTATTCTAACATTAAAAGTCAACACATTACTGTTAATCAGTCAAACATGTGAACTAGGTTTGGATGAATAATTTTTTTTTTAAAGACTTAGACTTAGCAAGTGTTTACGCCATGATTTATTAGAAGTCTCTTCGTTGAGTGGAGGTGCAAGGCGAGCGACAAAACCAAGCAACCTAGCAACTAGAGTTCCAGATTATTTAATATAATATTTATTATAAGGATCATATCAGGTGAAACGTTTTCCGAAGGTTTTAGAATAAAAAATCAGGTTCAAGGAAGGAGAAAATATTTGTCGGACATTGCACATCAGATCGAGCGCAAAGGCCAATGGTCAATTTTATGCCCTTAACAAATTATATCTTGACAAACATAAGCATGAAAGTTCATTTATTTACTTTTCATCCTGATAACATGAAAAACAGTATGACCTGTGGTGGTGTGATGTGACCAAAGCACCGGCCTCATTAACATTGCAACTTAGGGGCTTGTCCAAGTTTGGAGAGCATGGCCACAGCGCACACAAACAGCCAGTTTGCAGTTATTGTTGAATCTCGGGTTCAACAATACAGCCCCAGTTTAATTCCAGCTGGCTCACTTCAGTGTACAAATATTATTATATTTGGCAAATTAACTACACTTTGCAGTGAATTTTTAATCTGATCAAATGCGCATTTGACCTTCAGTTGTTGGGGAAATTATTTGCTCCAAATCTTTGCGCTTTTGATAGGATTGGACAGAGCGAGCCAACAATAAAAGATTGCTAATTACTTGAGTCTTGAACTTCAATTAATTTGAATGATAATTCCCAGATTTGTCTTAATTATTCATAATTTAATTATTTCCTGGAAAAACTAGCATGATTGGTTCACGTTAAAATAGAAGAAACCAATATTTGGAAAATGGAAGCAAAAATTATCGGACGGTACCTAATAGTTAGAATACACAACATTCACAAAAATTGAATTCAAAATAATGAGGCAAAAAATAACAAAATTTACCTGCCACAAATCATAAACTTTAGCGATTCTCTTGAAGAATAAATCTTTGTTAACGGCAAGCTTCATTTTTAAATTTTTATCAATAAACTATGATAAATTTGAATTTTATCATAGCCTAAATGTGTAAAATATGGAAAGCATGATCAAGAAGATTAAATTTGCAAAGTTTTCGCACGAGAAAAATAAGAGAAATGGCGCGAATCTCACAATGAATTCGGATTCATACTGAGAAGGAGGTACTTAGTAGATATCCGCTTTTAATCTCATAGCAAGTAGATTATTTAGCCTCATCATTTATATTGTTGTCTCGTTTCGATGATATTCTTCTGAAATTCTAATCACGCGTCGCTTGTTCACTCTTTTAGATCTGAAATCGTTCTCACTTGCATACTTTAGCAATTTCTGTATAACTTTTACCTCAAATTATCATGGCTGAAGTCCAATCACCATCAGAAAGAGTTATTAGCTTAAGTGAGATTAAAGATCACAATGATTCAAGATCAACATGGCTTGTAATTCATGATAAAGTATATGATGTTTCCAAGTTTTTGGATGAGGTCTGTTTACAAAACCATGACAAAATTATGCTAAGTATTAATGAGTATTTCTCTTGAGGATTAGAACTGAATTTTCTCTACGTTTTATTTTCTATCCAGCATCCGGGTGGTGAAGAAGTCCTTCTTGAGCAAGCAGGTGAAACTCTATTTGCAGTATAAGAACATTTTATTTTGGTTATGAATACTTTCCAATTTCAATAAGCCAATTCATATTGTTATTTTTCCTTGTTGAAGTTGTTCCTTTACAATGTATAACCAATCCTGCGAAAAAGCTCATAGCTAGCTTATTAGGTTCTGAATAAATGGTCATGATAATGATTATTATATAAAACAGCACACAGGTCCCAGATTGAAAATATTGCAATTTGCGCACCTGAGATTCAATCAAGTTTAGTTAAAATCCTACATAGGAAAGTCTGCTGTGCGCCTGAGATCTCAGGCGCGTACAACAAACTTTTCAGTCTGGCACAGGTCAACATGAATTGTCAACCACTATTATGAAAATCTACAAACTTGGAAACTTATAAAAACTTTGATTGAAGCAAATAAATAATGGCCTTTCTAGGACTCAAACTTGCATTAACTGCACTCTTGTCAGACGCACTAACCACCAACCACAACCAAGGAGAACTAATGAAACAAAAAATTCGACCGGGTTGTTATCACATGATCGGACCCTAAGCCTAATTGTATGATTCAGTGAATCATTTTATCGAATTGCAAGCCGCTATCATTTAGAACAACCGTGGTTGACGTCACCAGGTCTCCAATGCATCGCATTTTTGTCCACTGTTTCGAATGAGCTTTCTGTAATTTCTTGATTTTCTTCTCAATGTTTTATGGAATGACTGATTTTTGGCGCCAACCTAATATAACCTAAAATTCTTTGTGCCAAGTCAAATATAAATATATCAATTGCCGCCACCCACCCTCTAGCTTTTTCGGCGCTGAAGCGCCCAAGATCTTGGCAACGTTTTCATTTTTGTAGACCGTTTCTTTGATGTGAATGTGAAAGAAATAAGCATGATGATAGGATCCCGAAGCACAATACTTATTAATGTCTTTTGGGTTTCTTCTAATCTACGGAATACAACACGGAAAATACCAACAACAGATGTTTTGAATGTTTTCTAACACAAACTATGGCGTATATAATATACCTCTGTCTATTAATTGATTACTTTACAGGTGGTGACGGAACAGAGGCTTTTGAAGATGTTGGTCATTCAACTGATGCACGCGAAATGATGGAGGAATATTTGATTGGTGTATTGCCTGAGGTAAAATATAATTACTAACTATTATATGATCTGAATGATATCTGGTACTAAAACTGAAGATGTGGGCGGGGCATTTTATCAGTATTTAATATGCTGGTGAAGGTCATACACGCAAAAACGTACAGACTGCGATTCCCTATGGTTTCCCACTTGCTGCCTCTTGTTAATGACAAGATTTCCCTAGCTAGGCGCATGGTCCGACAAAAGTGGGGATCCTGGGATTCTAGATCCCGGAAGGCTAGACAAATTCAGAAGAAAATTGATGTTTTTAATGATTTTCTGGTCAAACCTCAACAAGAAAATTCAGAAGAAAAACTTGAAATGCCCCTAGGGTTCCAGAAGGCTGAATCTTTTGGGGGACCCTGGCTAGGCGCTTAACGCAGAGTTATGTATTTACAAGAGTTGGGACACTCTTTCATGTGCCTACTCGCATTGGATAGATATCAGTAACATGATTTTATGGGCCTTCTTCCAAAGCTTGCAAAATAGATTTTCTCAGTCCATGTCTCAAAAGCAAAACTTTGTTTCAATTGGGCAAAAATTAAGATTTTCCAGCCCAAAATGAACTTCTATAAATAAATGTCACTGGCTTGACTGCCCTGCCGAGAAGGTGATTTTGAAACTTATTGCAAAACATTTCCGTAAAGTATCAACATTTTTCTGGACAATCAAAATTGATTTTCTCAACGATGAAGCTAAATGTTTGGAATGGCAGAAAGGTTTGTTATATATATATATATATTATTGACATTGCGTTTCATGTTGCATGTTGGCTCCGTCATCACTGATCAATTAGTAATTTATGTTCTTTTCAAACAGAGTGAACGAAAGAGTGAGCCAACGAAGAAACAGGTAAATTAGCACTGGCAGAGAGAGACAAGATTGTGTTTACTTTTAGGTTGAATAATAGGCTATAATGATATAGAGAGATTTTCCAAACTACAATTTAAGTAAGTAATTTGCTCTCAGTAGCCTAAAGCCCCAGCCAAATCACTTTTTGTTTCGCCAAGATTCAAGAATTCAACAAAAATCTGATGAATGTTTGTGAAATAAAAAGTCATTTGGCCACCCTCACCTTTTCGGATTTTGTTGGCTGATGTTGAATTTCACTTTTTGGGGGGTTTTGAATACATCCAAAAATTTTGCCAACATTCATCTGATTTTGTTGAGTTCTATTGTTCTCTACCGATGTTAGCGAAGTGGCCCAATGACTTTTTATTTTGCCAACATTCATCGGATTTTGTTGCAAATATGAACCATCTTCTGATTAGTCAACAATGACATAGCTTGACTCAGGATTGGCGGGCTTGATTGACTAGTTTCCAAGCCTCAAAATACCAACCGCTGTTGATGAAAATGAATTCAACAGAATCCAATGAATGTTGGCGAAAATAAAAAGTCATTTGGCCACCCTCAAGATGTTGACAAAAAAACTCAAGAATCTGTCGGATTAAATCCTATGAATGTTGGCAAAATAAAAAAGTCATTTGGCCGGGCTTAATGGATTTCTTCAAACCTTAATCATCAATATTTCAAATGCTGGTTAATCTATAAATATTGCACGCCAATAGCATATTCTACTATTTCTTCATGCATGCGTACCTGTAGCTATCTAGGGCTGTACTTGTGCTTTATGTCCATCCAGAATAGTCAAGGTCTGAATCAGGGTCCGACAAAATGTTTAACCTTCCACAAACCTCAAATTTTTAGATAAACATTTGAGTAACTGTACTAGAGGAAAATCGTAAAAACAAAATTTATTTTTCCTATTTTTCTAATAATTTTAATTAATGTATTCATCATTTTGCCTTTTCCTTCTGAATTTTGCTAGCCTTCCGCAAACCAGGTTTCCAAGTTTCCGGACTTTGTCTGACCCTGGTCTGAATAAAAGTGAATACTCTGTACACTGCAATCGTAGAACTCAGAAGGCTCTAGCTGATACAGTTCTAAGTAAAACCTGATATTTTTGGGGATTTATAGATCAAACCCTAACAATAAATCTAGAATATAAAGTTGGAATTGATCGAGGATTCCAGAATGCTTTATTCAACTCTTGTCAGACACTGAGAATAATTAACCTGTGATTCATTGTAGGCATTTTGTCAATATAAGCATGGTAGTCAAATCTTTTGTAGCCATTTTATGAAATTTTTGATTTTGAAAATTTTTGGTATGAAAATGAGGCAGAATTCTTTGGTATAATAATATAAGTCAATCTGGGAAGAAAAAATTGAGAATGTTACACCGGAACTAATGCCAGGCCCTTTTCGTCCAAATAAAGTGGGTCATCTTAAAAAGGTCGGTCGGGTGCTTTAAAATTGCTTTGCATAAATCTTAATTGTTTTTGCTGATTATTGTACCCTGGATTCTACCGTGTGCTTTTTTTGATTGGTGAAGAAACAAAAAAGTTGTGATGTTTTGAAGTTTTAAATAGCAATCACGCTCCAGCTATTTTATAAAGTTTCTAAACATCTGATTGAATAACGTTTTTGTTTCTTCTTCATGTATTATGCTGTCATTATACAGTATTGTATGGTGATGTATACCTTAAATCTGTATTAACTTCTATAAGTCAAACCCTGATTTTCAGATCAATTAATCCAGAAGAATGTAAACAAGTCTCCCCGAAATAATGCCAAGATGAGTAAGTGATCATCTCAAACAACGAAAGCGTTTGTCTATTTTGTCTGTATTTCGTTGAAAGTAATAACATCTTTTCTAGACGAGCGATAATAGTACTTGAGCCTATAATAAAATCCTAAATCTATCTTTGAATTTTTCTTATTTTCAGGAAACATCAGCATATTCTGGTTCAGAGGCTAAAGATGAATCAAAGCCTCTGTAAGTACCTCGAACAAAAATTATAACGCCTTTTTCGCTTTCCCTGAAACTGCGCTAGAATGACGGATTACCGTAATATCATCGTCAGAAATTCAGATATTTTAATCTGAGTGGGTTATCCCACTTTCTCTGAACAGATCGAACTGAATATCAGCAAAATTTTCAAAATAATTGTGGCTTCAGAGAGATCTTCTATTTGCGTAGGTCTACTGAGAACAGCTACTAATGAAGAATGACTAACCTGCAGAATGAGGAGTGCATATATTTTGATAAACTTGAAGCGTTTCAGCGTTACCCGCTTAAGTGCAAGCCAAATCGCCACCAAAGACTTTCCTTTCATGGAATTTATCCGAATTTGCACTTATATCCAAAATTGTTTGGCAATGACTGGACTACAAAATAATGTTTTTTATGCAAATGTGTGGAATGAAGAAAAGCAGGATTTCACTTATCCTGATTGTATCATACATTGTATACAGGTTAAGCGTGCTTTGATTACATTATAATAATTATAACACTATGGATCTTGAAACATTGAAATCTCCCTGAAAATCTTAAGAAAACTTACTGAATTCTACTGTACTGTTCTGTAAACGCAATACACCTTCAAAGTCTACTGACGAGTTATGCCCAATTCAGTAAGAGAGCAATTAGTTCAGTAAGCAAATCGATCAGTAGACGTTGAATATAAGTAAGGTCCATTTTGTTACAGTAGAATGAACAGAATCCAAAAAAGTTTCTGATGAATTTCATTACCCAATTATCAAAGCAGCCAATCCCTGGCTGGAGCACTATAAGTCGGCATCAGGAAGGGCATCCGGCTATTAAACGCACACAAGCTTCAAAATAATAACAAATTAACTAACCACCCCAGTGAAAAGAAGCTGCAAGCTTACCCGGTTTGTGGGAGAATGATAAATCCAAAAAAAAGAAAGTGCAATTTAGTATTTTTAAGAAGGAAATTATAATTGAAGCAAAGATGAGCCAAGAGCCTTTTCGTTACTCAGAGTTTCACGTGTTTATTTTGCGATAATCTCAGGCAGCTTACTAAAAAATACACTGCATACCACAACTCCTATTAATGTATGCATAGACGCAATATATATTTATTGTATTAATTCAAAGGTTGTTTATAGGTATATTACATTAATAGGAGTAGTGTTATGTTTTTAATTTTTTTGGTAAACCGTCTGACGATTGCAAAATAAACATGTGACATTCTGAGTAATAGAAAAGGCTCTTTGTTCCTCATCTTTGTTTCATTTCTATATTGTGCTCTGTCTTAACAGACATTGAGCACTCTCACATACATGTGTTTACCTCATATTATATTAAGAATGAAATTATTAATTTTGCAGATTTCCAACTTGGCTTGTGACAGTTTCAATCGCTTTGGTAATAGCTGCAGTAGCATATAAGATGTTGGCAAAATAATCAACCGCATCAATTAGACCTATCAATCATCTTATGGAATTCATTTTAGGGAGAAAGGACAGTTAAATTATTATCTTTCAAGTTTTGTTGCTCAAATGCAACTGCTTTGTAGGCTACAACTACATAGTAATAATTCTACTATAGAGTAATTCAGAATTATATATATTGTAACTGATAGTTCCTATTCGACACAATAGAACATTTTTCTACTAATTATTAACTGGAATGTGTTGCTTGTTCATATGACTGATTCAAATCCAATCCCGCTTAAACTTTAATATGCCATGTTTTGACGTATGTTGAGTAGAAGCGGGACTTATATCTTCCATACGGTGCGGAATTCTGGCTATTTTTATGTGTTTGATGTAAGGGAAAAGACGGAATCCCATGTTGCATAATTCACGGAAAGTCTAAATGCAAATTACTTACAATTTGTTTAAAGTCGTCATTGTGAGAAGTGAGACTTTGATTTGATTTGATTTGATGTATATTTGTATATTATCAATGATATATACAGGCAAACAAAGGAAAAAATTGTGTAAAAAAAAATTTCACTTACATGCAGCCTAATAGCTATGTTTACAATTATTTGAGAAATCTAAAATGTCCAGATTATTTTTAAAACTTATAAGTGACGACGTTAAAATAACATTTTCCGGAAGGGAGTCAACTTGTTTATTTATTTAGGTTTATGTCAATTGGACATCAGTCATGAATTTTAAAGGGGCACGTCAAACTGTAAATCCTCCCGTCATGAACGTCAAACTGTACCACCAACCAAACCAAAAATATTCCATTTTAATTCTCATATTGGGATATTTTGTCTTACATCATTACGTAACTTTGAATATTATTCCATAACCAATTCAATTTTATCATGAAATATCAACAACTCAATCCTAGATGATGGGATGTAGTCCCTGTCCTGTTCGAGTTATGGTTAATGGTGACATCATGACCGTAACTACTTCTGACGGCAGTTTTTTTGGTATTTGGCCTGAAAAATAGGTGTGGCATTCGTGGTTGCTGTGAACAACTGTGGGCGTTGTTGTTGAAGTGTGACTACACAAATGAACCATAGTTGGCGGCCCTAGGCGGAGGCTCATTCCCTACTACTACTCAGAAATGATAAAATACCTATTGTCTTTTCAATAAGAAACTATATTCAACATATCTGTGCATTAATAATTTTATTAAGCGTTTGATTTATCGAAGCTTTTCAGTGACGTGACCCAGAGTGTTTTCAACGTTTGAGTGTCGTGACATTTCAATATTTTGGCGCTCTTCGAAGGTTTCAGAGAATATTTATGTAACAATATTTTAATATTAAAACATTTTTAATTTTGCAATTTGTAATAATATGGGACCACTTCTTATTGTCTAGAAATGCCATTACACTGAACCTAATGAACTTACAGCCTGGTTCCCATATAGCAAATTGTGACGTAGTCACCTAATTATTAACATGTAAATACCTACTGTGATTATTGTGTAACTGCTAAAGTCATGTGATCTTAATATAGTAATTGTAATCTATGTTGAATTATAGTCAGTTCTATTTAGACATAATGCAAGCGTGTTCTCTGTCTAGAACGACACCACACAAATTTGCCGGCGACACTCCCTGCGGTCGTGCCGGAGGTAGGACCTGCTCCGAATCGTAGGTGAATTATCACCTTCCAGGCTATTGTTCTATCGGAAGCCGTAACGATGCCTGCGACTGTCAAGCCTTGTTCCCATATAGCAAGTTTGCCAGCGACACCGCCTGCGATACTGCCGGCGATGAACCGCAGGCACCGTAGACATACTGAACTTAAAACAATAAACATGCACGTGATCCTGAATGTGTTTGGCCGGCCGGTCATTTTTGCTCCTTGCGTGAATGGGGCGAAATTGACCGGTGGGCTCTACGCGCTCAAGCCCCGACCAAATGAAGCCAACATTTGAAAAAAATTCGCATCAATGTTATGAAATTGCTGGAAAAATGCTGGCTGGGGTCATAGAGGTATAAGTATCTTATACCTCCATGGCTGGGGTGGCCAAATGAAGCCAGCATTTTCACAACATCCGGAGCCGGAAAGAAATTTCTAAAAGGGGAAATAATTTTCTCTTTTCACTCGACTTATATTTAAAATCTATTCGAATTATTCTTGTTCAATACTATCTTTCTTTCTGGTCTACTTCACGGGCAAATTTGAATTAAACCTCAATACATTTTAATATTGAGTCTCTGTTAAATAGTGAGTACTTTCGTTGTCACTATGAAGAATAGGCCAGAATATGGATGTCGTAGGTGTGTCTTCCATCGCAGGGATATTAAAATCACTTGGAAATTTCGAATAAACAGAAAAAACTGCTACAGAAACTGGAAAACTTTAATATTTGTATTTTCCGACTCTATGAAATGATAAATAAGAATGTTCATGGCAAGACTTTCTCGCCAAACTGTTAGTCATTACGTTCATTACGTAACTAACTAAAAACATTACGTAATGAACAATAAAATGTTTGGCAAAAGTTTTGATCATCTTCAAAGTGCCAGCCAACAAAATCCAACATCGAAATTTGTTGAAATTTGTTGGCTGTGGCGGCCAAATAGTCGTAACAAGAAGTAGTATGTAGTATATTTGAGACACATAAACGGTTTGTAACATTATAGAAATTGATATTTATAGATATTTACATTTTTTACTTTTAATTATGTTGCTACTGTTCAAGTTCTTGATGTTTAATAAGGTTGTTAATGATTGAACATATATAAATGGTTATAAAGTAAATTTTTGTTATTTTTGTTATACAATGCTAAATATAAATTAGTTAATAGGATAAAAGTTTTTGTTTTAAGGTTGTGCCGAATTGATAATTGCTGAGCTCAAGGAGATCATGATGATTATCTAATAGGATAGGATTGTTCAATATTGCAGCACCCTCCACCTCAAATGCGACAAACACCAATCCGATTGAGCCAAATGAACATTCACAATAATCAAATGAAACCCATCTTTTGTCTTGTTTGTCATTCAACGCATGATCTATTTGTAACAAATTGCCTGCCTTACATATGCTTTTGGAAACAGGTGAGCACGATGTAATTGCCCGGGGGTAACTCCCATATGACGGCTATACGGGGACGTGCCACTTTTTTTGGGTCCTTATTCCAGCTGAGAAAAAACTTTTTGGGTATGAGATATCAAATTATGGAGCTTTTGGGTATCCTTTTTTTGACCTTTTCAAGAATTTTTCATTTTTGTGTATTTACTTAAAATCAATCAACCTGCTAGCTCTTTTTGGGTAGCATCAACATAATTTTTGGAACTTTTTGGGTACTTTACCTTTTTCCAAAGTGGAATCCCCCGTCCCTGAAGAGCTGGAGTTACCCCCCGGTGTAATTGATATTACAGAAACATGGCTTAACCCACATACCACAGCAGATGCCACGTTATGCCCTTTCGACACCTATAATGTTCACCGATGTGACATGGAAGAAAAAACTGGGGGTGGTGTTGCTATTTTAGTTTAATCATCATTACAATGTATAAACTGTAAGTTAGATTCCTCCAGCAGTGATATTGAGCTTATATCAGTGGACCTGTTTGATAAAGATAACGTTAAGTTTCGTTTTTTTGTGTGCCTATCGGCCCCCAAATATGTTACACTCTAAATCGATAGATTTATTTAATCAAATATCTAGATTAACATCTGTGCATAAATATGTCAATTGTCACAGGGGATTTCAATTTTCCACTCATAGACTGGTCAACTATGAATTTCCCTTACTCCGTCGTTTACATGGAAATGTTATCCATGTGCAATGAAAATGCACTCTATCAACTTGTACATTTTCCTACACGGCAGGAAAATATCCTTGATCTTGTTCTGACCAACGATGAACTTTCTGTCATTGATTTGAATGTGTCGGGCATTTGTTGTTTACGTACGTCCGATACTGGAATATGCCACTCCTGCATTTAACCCAAAACTATTGAAAGACATACAAGTGCTAGAAAAGGTCCACTTCACTCGACGAGTCATCCAACTATGCCTATCAAGCACAAATAATGAGATTACCTACGAAGAAAGGCTTGCATTACTGAATCTGGATTCGCTAGAATTACGAAGGAAAAAGAAAGATCTACACATGCTATATTGCATCTACTACAGTCTTGTGGACATTTCTATTCCTATTTAATTGTATTCTCTTTTGAATGTGACACGCGGTCACAATAAACGTTTATTTATCAAACCTGCAAAAGGAATGTGTTATTCCATTCATTTATATACCGTACCGTTCCCATGTGGAATGCATTACCAGATATCGCTGTATCCGCTAAAGCAATCAAATCTTTTAAAGTGCATCTAGACATGGAGAAGATTAGCTCTCATTTAGAACTGTCTTGGAATACTGTTCATGAACTCAATAGAACGTACTTGCTATATAAAATAGTCTTATACTAAATTCACCGTTTTTCATTCATATTAATTATATACTTATAAATTTCGTTTTATACTCCGGTCTATTATGCTATATGTATGTGCAAATTTCAAAATTGCCTTTTGTATACATTTTGTTTTATGAGGGCGTGTCCTACCAAATAAAGACACATTATATATATGCATGAAGCGAACATTTTGCCAGCTTTTCCACAACATCGAACCCCAGGGATACTTCCATATAGGCGCTATACGGGGATATGCCATTATTTTGGGGTATCATTTTGGCACCATGCTGGCAATTTTGGGGTATCAAATTTTCACCTTTGGAATTCTGCTGCGAAATTTCGGGTTTCAAGCTGTGGAAGCCACAAATATTCCAGCTTTGAGATGCCTGGACCTCTTTTGTGAGGCGCCAAAATCGCATTTTTCAGGCAAATTGCAATTTTGGAGTAATTATGGTTTTGAGCAAGCCCTGCAATTTCGGGGTACTAGCGAGATTTTAAAAATGGCACATCCCCGTACAAAGGGTATTGAAGTACTCCCCCTTGGGCATCAAAAGTGTTGTTGTGAAATGCTGGCTAAATGTTGGCTGGGGTGGCCAAATGAAGCCAACATTTTTCCAGCATGTGATCAAAATTTCGCCCAATGTTGTGAAAATGCTGGCTGGGGTGGCCGAATTAAGCCAGCATTTTCACAACAACGATGTTGTGAAAAAGCTAGCAAAATGTTGGTTTCATTTGGTCTTGGCTTTAGAGTCACGTGCGTTTTTGTCATGCTGTATTGTTTCTGTACCTGAAACCGAATTTTGAAATTTGAAGCCATGCTAAAAGCCATAACTGACATTGATCGATGAATTTTACACCAATCTTAATTCAAGTTGAGCTCGTAGCGACTGCCAGTCAATGTTGCCCCTTTTACGCCCATCTCCGCTCTCAGATCATTTACCATTGTAGCATTTATATTTATACATCAAAAATCTTGAAACTGGTACGATAGATTTGTGTGCAGAAAGATAATCAATCGACCCAACACTCAGGTAGAAGAAAGTGGTAAGGTCATGCCTTATTATTTAATAACGATATTATAGTTTGTAAACCAGTATGGCTTGCTGTTTTCCCATCTCCTTTCTCCTGTAGGCTGTAGATAAATTATTTTTTACAACATGTCTCTTTCTCCCGCTTTTTCTCTGTGAACGCCACATTCTTCTTATAGCTATACCTCCAAACCTACAGGACTGAACATGGCTTCGCTACGTAAACTTTCATTCAATGAATTGCTCGATTTCATCTAAGTTTCTTAGCTCATCCTTGCTGGTTCGAATCAAAGGTCCGAGCAAACGATTCAACTTTCTCGTTTCGACTCTGTTCGACTTTGTCGAACCAACGAAGGTGGATCGTTTGCCAATGCAATCAAACGTAGTTGGATGGTCGATAATGGGTGCTAATTGCTGTCTCGACTACGTCGAACGGACGAAAAAGATTTTGACTGAGTTCAAAAGTTTTTCAGAGTCAGACGGTGCTGAGGAATTTTGATGACATTTTTATGTCTGAAGATGTCTGTAACATCGAAAGTGAGCGTATACACAGGCGCAATCGTCATAATACTTTCCGGTTGAATTTCTGAGAATTATTATCAAGTTGATATAGAATTAGTCGGTTTGCTCTGAATCGAAAGTACTAAAAATTTATCAACCATAAGGATATCAGAAACTTTCAATTCAAAAGCTAAACACAAAAATTATATATAATATAGGCAAACGCTCGCGAGCAAACAAAATCCAGTCACAGGGAAGTTCCCAGACGGTCAAACGAAAATCACTGCATCGTCAAATGTGTTAGTCACAGGAACAGGAAAATGTGGATGGTTTTTTGCGGTTGCACAGACTCTTAGGCCTGGGTTATATGGACGCACCGAACTCAATTGATTCATTCATTCGAATTAAATCTCATGATAGCGCGCTTCGTATAACATCATTCGGTTCATCAACATTCCTCAAAAAACATTAAATGCGTCAAGCTAGCTCCGCACGTCAAGGCTTGACGTGCGGAGCTCTTCTCCATGAATTAAATTCATCGCCGCGTTATACGAGCGAGCTATCATCGCACCGAACTAAATACATTCGACTCACGGTGCCGTGACTGAGCTCCTATATCAACCTTATATGGCAATAAACCGGGGGATGTGCAAATCATAAATTATTTTAAAGGATGTTTCCATGGCAATACGATAGAAAGAACATCGCTTTTGGGATGTTGTTATGGTGACTTGTTTATATGATTGAAAGATGGCTGACATTGAAGCTGATGTTTTCCAAAATCATGATTTAAAACATTTTAAAAACGTTTTATTTTAGTCAATCACAATGCATCAGCACTAGAATTGGGGTCGCTTTTATCATAATATGTTATTATAATGAAAATTTGCATTTAATTTGCTCTGAGTACGATGCCTTGATAGAACAAAAACTGTCTCCCATAAAAATGCTTGAAAACCTGTGAGATTACTAGTTCATACAAGTTTCAAACTATAGATAGGCAAAATAGAGCGGAAAAATCGCTGAAAATGAAAAATAATGCAAACAAAACACTCTGGTTTCAAACCATGCGGTATAATTCCAAGAAAACTACTTCCTATCACGTGACATTTTGGCCAGTTTTTAAAGATCGTCGACATTCGGTTCGTCTGTATAACCCCAAATGCGAATTTAATGCAATTCGGTGTCGCACCTAATTCGAATTGAGTTCGGTGCGTCCATATAACCCAGGCCTTAGGCCTGGGTTATATGGACGCACTGAACTAAATTGATTCATTCATTCGAATTAAATCTCATGATAGCGCGCTTCGTATAACATCATTCGGTTCATCAACATTCCTCAAAAAACATTAAATGCGTCAAGCTAGCTCCGCACGTCAAGGCTTGACGTGCGGAGCTCTTCTCCATGAATTAAATTCATCGCCGCGTTATACGAGCGAGCTATCATCGCACCGAACTAAATACATTCGACTCACGGTGCCGTGACTGAGCTCCTATATCAACCTTATATGGCAATAAACCGGGGGATGTGCAAATCATAAATTATTTTAAAGGATGTTTCCATGGCAATACGATAGAAAGAACATCGCTTTTGGGATGTTGTTATGGTGACTTGTTTATATGATTGAAAGATGGCTGACATTGAAGCTGATGTTTTCCAAAATCATGATTTAAAACATTTTAAAAACGTTTTATTTTAGTCAATCACAATGCATCAGCACTAGAATTGGGGTCGCTTTTATCATAATATGTTATTATAATGAAAATTTGCATTTAATTTGCTCTGAGTACTATGCCTTGATGGAACAAAAACTGTCTCCTATAAAAATGCTTGAAAACCTGTGAGATTAATAGTTCATACAAGTTTCAAACTATAGATAGGCAAAATAGAGCGGAAAAATCGCTGAAAATGAAAAATAATGCAAACAAAACACTCTGGTTTCAAACCATGCGGTATAATTCCAAGAAAACTACTTCCTATCACGTGACATTTTGGCCAGTTTTTAAAGATCGTCGACATTCGGTTCGTCTGTATAACCCCAAATGAGAATTTAATGCAATTCGGTGTCACACCTAATTCGAATTGAGTTCGGTGCGTCCATATAACCCAGGCCTTAAGCGTTTACACGACAAGTTTAGCGACTCTATCAGGACCTTTGAAAGTAAGGCTGCGTTTACACTTCAAGTGGATTTACGAAACCCGGGTGCATTTTAGTCTGGATCGCCCTCGCGTCTAGACGTAAACAGGAAACCCGAGGGGAAACTAGTCCGCTTACAGAGTCTATCAGGACTTTAACAAGTATGGATAGGAAACCCGGGTTTCTCAAGCCAGACTTTGCAAAACCCGGGTCTTTCTGTCGTCTACACAGAGATGTACGGAAAACCCGGGTTTGCAAAAGTCCACTTTCGTTTCGCGGCGATACGGCCTGTTAATATAGGCAACCACTTGACTTTGTTTTAGGATAAAATACTATATTCCATGAATCTGTTTATACACGATAAAATCGTGAATAACATGTATTTAAAATGCATCATTTGCAAAAGCGGTGTCAATTCACGTGGAATGTAATTAGATATGAATAACAAAAGTCATTTTGAATGATTTAAATTAAAAAACATATCGATCTGGAGCTACAGCATCGAAGAAGTATAAAAATCCAATTTCAACGAAAATCCGATAAGAAATACTTGAGTTACAGTGTTTTATTCAGACAAAATAGATAAATCTAACCTTGTGTGAACTGATCATCTATCTGAACTTTTCGAAAGTGGACTTTTGAAAGACTTTTGAAAACCCGGGTTTTTGCTCTCGTGTAAACATAGCCTATTCGGTCGCACATTAGTCAGTAGGTCGTCACACAGACCGTCGGGGGACCTAGCAAATGATCAAGCAGACCACGCATAATGAAATTTCTATATATTTTTCCTTTTGAATCCACAGCAGAATACTTTATCAGTAATAAAGACATGACAAATATATTTGACAAACATATCGTTTATTAAAATACCAAAAACAATTTATTTAGCAGATTATTTACAATTTATAGTATCAACTGAGTATAGAATTGAATGATCTAGTTTCACATTTTATGCTTACATATCATTTATTTAAAAAATAGCAACTGGAACTTCTTCCACATACTTAAATTACAAAATTAGAATTATCGGTAGCATATAATTTCATTCCTTACAATATCAACCACTTCTTATATACAAGATAAATAATATAATTTGGACATATACAAGAGATCAGCTAAGTTGTTATGGACAAGAATCTTATATAACACATAAGTCTACAGTAAACATGCAGTAAATGAGATGTAATATTGTCCGTTTCACCACATACAATTGCATTCTTCTCCAGTATATAGCGTTTAGTGGCTTACTAAATCTGCATCGTATTAATGATGAATAAAGTGTCCATTCTTCGCAAGTTTAGTAATTATATCCATTCTTCTCCATCCATGGTTAACTTGGTTCTATAAAGTCAATAATCTCTAGGCTACATCTGTGATTTACAATCTGAAATATGATGTTTAAAACAACACAAGTTATCATAAGTGTACCATGGTCGTCTGATAGATTTTAATAAATGTGTAATTCTATACATCACTGTAAGCTAGAAAGCAGAACAGAATACATTCATACCTTTTCAGAAGCACAGCAAATGGGGAATTATATAATACAAAATTCTGATTTCTTGAAAACCTTTTGCCATAATTACATCCTCTCTAGACAGTTTAACAGTGCCATAAAGTAAACAATGATATTATATACGAAGCAATTTTATGCCTATAATTTGTAACAGGAACAAATGAAATCACGGGGTCAAAAGGTCAACATCAAAGGTCAAATTGAAACGGACTGTGTACAAAACAGTGAATAGCCAAACCAATAACGAAACAATGATCATGTACAATGTACCTGCCTCAATCAATTATGGTATATGTCCTACTCAATATTGCTAACAAAATGTACCATAAATGTACGTATCAAAGACATCAAAGCAATTGTATCAGACAGAACGTACAACATTTATGATAGCACGCTCCCCTCCCTCCCTAAAATACAATGTATGTATAAAGTTATTCTCTGGCAATTTTAATCTTACAGCATATATTACCTGACTCTGAATCTTATTCCAAAATAACGCATTTAGTTCCACATCAACTTTATGATGTTCACATGTTGAACATCTTAAATCTTAGGCTGAAGATTAATTACGAGTTTAATTTAATTGAAATAGTTTAGATTCAAAATTCTATACTCTTCTCAATTCAAATGACTCAAAAAGTCGGTAAATCGATAACGAAACGAAACGAAACGAAACGAAAACATCCCAATAACTACAAATTTGAGATAAAAATAAAACGAAAACCCATGCACGTGATCACGACAATGGAGCGACATTATGAGATTGATCTCTATAACGAAAATCATCTTTGTACATTTGTAAACAAGCTGTTGAAGAAAACTTGAATATCAAGCTTACGGGATTATTTTGGATCAAACTGGAGTAACAAAAATAGAAATAATATATTACATTATCTCGAAGGACTGTATGAACATTAAGCCCGGTTTCCACTTGACGAAAAATTCGCTGAACAGAAACATTCAATGAATAATTTGCAATTGTGCAAGCAATATAACTTCCAAATTGACTGGTACCATGATGGATTTTTATAAAATGTCGAATTTGGTGCACGAAACAAATTTCAAGTGGAAACCAACCAGCGAAAATTTCGCCATGAAAGTAGCCGCGAGTTTTTCGCCAAATGGAAACCCGGCTTTTGCATGCGTTGTGTGACATTGCACACGAGTTTGGAACACGCAGGTTTCGCTGCAACTTTCGCTGAAGCGAAAAAAGTAGTTGGAACTGATCTTACTTTTTTGCGATTCGGTGCAGCGAAAAATGAATCAAGCCAATGCAAATCATCTGAAAATGATGTTGTCATGACGTTTTCAGCAAACAAGATGGCGGGATGAATTTTGTAGCCTGTATTGCTTTGTTGCCTGAAATTTGTAGCCTTTATTTTTGTCAATTGTGAATCTCCAGTCACCAGATAACGCAAACAAACACATAGCCTATCCAGCGAACCAATGATTGTCTCATGTGAGAATCCTTCTAGATCACACAACTTATATGATCCATCAACAACCAAATTCATACCTCAACAAATCATCATCATCAACAGAGAAACCAAGAGAACGTGTATACGAACGGAGTGCCTTCACTAATGTTACACGCCCCATTGATCTCTAGATCACACAACATATATGATCCATCAACAACCAAATTCATACCTCAACAAATCATCATCATCAACAGAGAAACCAAGAGAACGTGTATACGAACGGAGTGCCTTCACTAATGTTACACGCCCCCTTGATCTCTAGATCACACATCATCTATGATCCATCGACAACCAAACTCATACCTCATCAATTCATCATCATCAACAGAGAAACCAAGAGAACGTATATACGAACGGAGTGCCTTCACTAATGTTACACACCCCATTGATCTCTAGATCACACAACATATATGATCCATCAACAACCAAATTCATACCTCAACAAATCATCATCATCAACAGAGAAACCAAGAGAACGTGTATACGAACGGAGTGCCTTCACTAATGTTACACGCCCCATTGATCTCTAGATCACACAACATATATGATCCATCAACAACCAAATTCATACCTCATCAATTCATCATCATCAACAGAGAAACCAAGAGAACGTGTATACGAACGGAGTGCCTTCACTAATGTTACACGCCCCCTTGATCTCTAGATCACACAACATATATGATCCATCAACAACAAAATTCATACCTCAACAAATCATCATCATCAACAGAGAAACCAAGAGAACGTGTATACGAACGGAGTGCCTTCACTAATGTTACACGCCCCCTTGATCTCTAGATCACACAACATATATGATCCATCAACAACCAAATTCATACCTCACCAAATCATCATCATCAACAGAGAAACCAAGAGAACGTATATACGAACGGAGTGCCTTCACTAATGTTACACGCCCCCTTTATCTCTAGATCACACAGCATATATGATCCATCAACAACCAAATTCATACCTCAACAAATCATCATCATCAACAGAGAAACCAAGAGAACGTGTATACGAACGGAGTGCCTTCACTAATGTTACACGCCCCCTTGATCACTAGATCACACAACATATATGATCCATCAACAACCAAATTCATACGTTATCAATTCATCATCATCAACAGAGAAACCAAGAGAACGTATATACGAACGGAGTGCCTTCACTAATGTTACACGCCCCCTTTATCTCTAGATCACACAACATATATGATCCATCAACAACCAAATTCATACCTCAACAAATCATCATCATCAACAGAGAAACCAAGAGAACGTATATACGAACGGAGTGCCTTCACTAATGTTACACGCCCCCTTGATCACTAGATCACACAACATATATGATCCATCAACAACCAAATTCATACCTCAACAAATCATCATCATCAACAGAGAAACCAAGAGAACGTATATACGAACGGAGTGCCTTCACTAATGTTACACGCCCCCTTTATCTCTAGATCACACAACATATATGATCCATCAACAACCAAATTCATACCTCAACAAATCATCATCATCAACAGAGAAACCAAGAGAACGTATATACGAACGGAGTGCCTTCACTAATGTTACACGCCCCCTTGATCTCTAGATCACACAACATATATGATCCATCAACAACCAAATTCATACCTCAACAAATCATCATCATCAACAGAGAAACCAAGAGAACGTATATACGAACGGAGTGCCTTCACTAATGTTACACGCCCCCTTGATCACTAGATCACACAACATATATGATCCATCAACAACCAAATTCATACCTCAACAAATCATCATCATCAACAGAGAAACCAAGAGAACGTATATACGAACGGAGTGCCTTCACTAATGTTACACGCCCCCTTTATCTCTAGATCACACAACATATATGATCCATCAACAACCAAATTCATACCTCAACAAATCATCATCATCAACAGAGAAACCAAGAGAACGTATATACGAACGGAGTGCCTTCACTAATGTTACACGCCCCCTTGATCTCTAGATCACACAACATATATGATCCATCAACAACCAAATTCATACCTCAACAAATCATCATCATCAACAGAGAAACCAAGAGAACGTATATACGAACGGAGTGCCTTCACTAATGTTACACGCCCCCTTGATCTCTAGATCACACAACATATATGATCCATCAACAACCAAATTCATACCTCAACAAATCATCATCATCAACAGAGAAACCAAGAGAACGTATATACGAACGGAGTGCCTTCACTAATGTTACACGCCCCCTTGATATCTAGATCACACATCATCTATGATCCATCGACAACCAAACTCATACCTCATCAATTCATCATCATCAACAGAGAAACCAAGAGAACGTATATACGAACGGAGTGCCTTCACTAATGTTACACGCCCCCTTGATCTCTAGATCACACATCATCTATGATCCATCGACAACCAAACTCATACCTCATCAATTCATCATCATCAACAGAGAGACCAAGAGGACGTGTATACGAAAGGAGTGCCTTCACTAATGTTACAATTTCTTCCATAATAATAACAGATAAATAACTAATAATCTCAAAGTAGATATCTAACGTAAGTAACTAAGAATAAGCTTTGAGCAAATGAATGTGCTAAATGTATTCCGGTTCCGAGTGAAATTTTCCGATACCGGTGGATATAGTAGTCGAAATATAACTTCTATAAAGATGAATTCGGCCCCAGTTCCACGATACCGTATTGGTTTTTATCTGTATTGAAAAAGTGTTTTTGTTGTGGAAAGCGTACCGTTTACGAAGCAGTTACACGGCAAAACAATACGATACGTTTGAATTACACGGAAGGAGTAAAATACAATCACGTGTGTTTAATTCCATTGTGTCCATGACTACGTAGCAATTGCTATTGTCACGAATACGATGTTCCGTATTGATTGAGTTCCATGATACGTTGCGTTGTGAAAACTGTTCCGCAGTAAAAAAAATACGCTTGCTAGCGTAGTCAAGATGACTACGCTCCGCGAAGCGTATTGCATCGTATTCAAGCGTTTTCGTGTAATTCAAACCCCTATCCGGTACGAAAATGACTACGAATTCCGTCAATACGGCATCGTGGAACTGGGGCCGAAATGAACGCGTATTCTAAAACCAATTGATTGATAAAATAACCACTTCTAAATTTCATATATGTGCAAATGTATACAACCAAACAAATGCTTAGAGTTGAAAAGAAGCCACAATAAATTCAGTATTTGAATATTAAAACTTGATAAAAACATATCAATTTGAAACAAAAAAAAAAGGTTGGTAAGGTAGATAAAACATATCCTATGGCGATTGGAATTTTAAGTCAATCATAAAACCAAGTTTAATGGATAAAATAACCTCTATATATAGAACCAAATAAATGCTTGAAAACAGAGTAGAAGAATAAGAAGATTCAATTTCTATAATTTTCTGTAAGTTGAAGGTTGATAAAACAGCAATTAAGGTTGATTTATATTAAGTAAATACACAAAAATGATGCAAAATATTTTTAAAAATTCTTGAAAAAGTAAAAAAAATACGATACCCAAAAGCTCCAAAATTTGAAATTTCATACCCAAAAAGTTTTTTCTCAGCTGGAATATGGACCTAAAAAGGTGGCACGTCCCCGTATAGCCGTCAGTCGTCACAGTGGAGTTACCCTCCGGGGGTTTATGGAAGTACAAAATGCAGTATTTTTTTGTCGAAGTACTGTAGGTTTTTGAATTGAGATATTGCCAGCAAAACCGAGAGGAAACACTCAAATGCAATCTTCGAACAGATATCAACTGTATAGTTTATCATGAACTGTACCAACCTTCTTCGACTTTTCCAGCAAAAATGATGCGACTTTTAATATTGCCTAAAGCATAGTCACTAGAATATATTCTAGTGACTATGTCCAAAGCAAGCGTAAGAGTAAATTTGCTGGAGAACATCACTTTATGCAAGGCTTTGTCCAACATGCATGCCTCTACTTGCACGCATTAATTTGTTGACAAAGCATCGAAAACAGCAAAAAGAACCTAGGCCTATTTTTTCTATGTTGACCAATGAAACTAAAAATGCGGTTCTTTTCAATTAGTTTACTAATACAGTGTAGCCCGCTTAAATTGTATATCCCGGACATTGAGAGATTGCTTCTTTAGATAGAGAAAAATTTTCTATTTGTACATGATCTTCTTGTGTTTTTACTTTGCGCGATCATTTCTCCTTCAAAAATGCTGTCAAAGTGACGTTTTTCGGTTAATTTTGTGTCTCACTCTTTTTCCTCGAACAGGAACCCGTTTATTTTCAACAAGAGAGTTTATACCGGAAAAAACACTAAACTTTTTACTTATTTGTCTCTAAATAGAAAACCGCTAAACCAAATGACAATCTGCTTTCGGAATGAAATTTTCAACGTTCAGCTGAAGATTTAGCGCTATATTTGATCAGTATTCAAGATACAAGTACAGAGATATAAGCCTCTAAATTGCCAACGGTTTTCATTGCATTTATCCGAAATTGTTCACCAAGGACTTGACCAGGAAATTGTTTAACGGGTTTCAAAGCCAGGTTGCAGATACGCGGGAATCTCTCTTATCCGAATTGCACATAACCTGATTACACTTAACATAATTTCATCTCCGCTTGATGTGTCCACGTGTACAATGTAAGTGTTGTAAATAGTTTTCAGACATCACCATCTTTATCAAACACAACACGATCGATCCATATAAACAAAAATAACTTTGAGGAAGAAGTAGGTTTTCCGCGCAAAGCAAAGCGAGAAAGAGTTAGTCTTACTTAAGTCTAGGTACTAGTCTTTATCTTGTGACGTCATCAACAATCCTTGCTTTGAATTTTGCTGAAAGAAGATGGCGGATTTATTAATGCAGCTTGGTATTATCTGATTATCTGATCTTCTTCTCTTTGTCCTCTATTCAGTTAATTCTGCGATGGATTTATTCAACAAAAGCGTAAACAATTCACCTAACGTTTATGTTCTTTACAAGTAATCACGTGGCTGCTGTGAACAATGAACAACTATCCTATGGGCGTTGTATTGTTGAAATGTACCTCAACACGAAAGTCACGAATGAACCATAGTTAGCGATCCCAGACCGAGGCTCATTCCCTACTACTCAGAAATGATAAAAAATCTATTGTCTTTTCAATAAACAATTCGCTAAGGTCATCAAAATTGGTTAAGGCCTAGCTCCGCTTTCAGATCATTTTAACATTTGTATTCATACATACATCAAGAATCTTGAAACTGGTACGCTATATTTGTGTAAGATAATCAATCGACCCAACACTCACAGTTAGAAGATATTGGTAAGGTCAGGTTATTCTTATTTATTTAACAACGATATTATATTCTGTAAACCACGGCATATTCAATGATTTTTAAACACCGCTAATTTTGAATCTCTACATGCTATAGACAGCACTGAGCACGCTTATGACTTTTGGTTGTTGTTTTTCCAACTCCTCCTGACTCATATAGTCTGACTGTACTATACATAAAATGTTTCCCACTACATATCTCGTCCTGGAAACGCCACATTATTATTAGATATACCTCTAAACCTACAGGACTGAACATGCATTCCCTTTGTTAAACTTACTAATTGCTCGATTTCACCTGAATCTCATAGTTCATCCTTGTTGATTCGAATAAACACTCCCAATAGCAATGGGTGGCTGGATTTTTATTAACATAAGTTGAGATTAAAACAGAATTATAGACTTTTACACCAAGATTGTGAAAATATTGCAATTTGCCCGCCTGAGCTTCAATCAAGTTTAGTTAAAATCCTACGTAGGAAAGTCTGCTGCTGCGCCTGAGATCTCAGTTGCGCACAACAAACTTTTCAGTCTGGTTTTACATTACATAGTCTACAAAGTATGTGCATTACTCATCAATTAATCACATGGAGTGCTAAGAAATATCAGACTGTCTCTAGCCCTGGATTATACAGCATGATTGAGAAGTAGGCGTAAGCTAAGTGTTGTCAGATGTCTTTGTCACAATTTATTGCTTATCAAATGATAAAGCGGCTGGTCTGACACATGTTTCATCGTCCCCAAATTTCAAATAAATGCAATTACAATGGAGACAGTGAAGTCACTAATTCGCAAGTGCAGTGGAGGTGTGGTGTTGAACCAATCAACAATAGAATCACAGCAGGACAGCTTTTACAAGGACAGTAACTTTACGGTCAAACCCTTCTTAGCTCAAATACATATAAAATGGTCATAGAAACAGGGAAAAGATTACAAAATTGCTATAGGCCTACGATGTCTGAATTTGTAGGCCCCTATATATCACAATTCCATTCACAAAATATGAATCGGACTTTCAGCAAAGGCTTAAATGAGATTAGAATGTGCTATAATTAGCAAAGGTTTGTACTAGAAGTGTTTTGTGCTTCACCAAGACTTCCAGCTGTGTGTTGATAATGGGCGCGTGACTGCACCTTGCGAATTGCTAATGCTTTTGAATCAATTTTATACAAGCTTCTTATAAATTCTGTGACCAAAGAAAAAAAACAAGCAACAAAATATAGTATGAAGGTTTTTAATAGTAGGAAGGATATCTACGTTAAGGGTAAAATACCAAACTGCAAACTCTTGAAAACTTAACCATGAGCTAATCAATCTGAAAGAATTCAGACCCCCGTCTCAAGATGCTGCATGCTCACAATTTTATTATAAATTTATTCCAGACAGTTTTCAGATAAATTTCATGTATAAATAACATGACATCCGATGTCGTAATGACTCGAAAGGCGATAAATACACTTCAATATAAAACGGTTGTTTGTTTAATATTTTGACTGGAAAATGTTGGTTATTTTTTTGCAATTTTGTTGTAATAAAATATATTTAATTCACTGGGTGATAGCCTATTTATAAATTTGATGTGCTTCCAATTATCTCAATGCCAATTTACCTTTTGGGAAAATGATTTAAAGAACCGAAATTTCCTTCTTGTAACTTTGAATATTTGACAGATTAATAAAATAAAATTAACATCAAAATTAATTATTTATTATTTTGATAGCTGTTTTTTTTTTACCTCATTTCAATGTAGATATTGGATATTGAAATGTAGACACTTTCACGATTAACTCAAGGAGAATAGCTAATAAAGAGATATTAAGCAATTGGCACACAGTTTCCTGTGAGCTATTCATATTTGGCGCAAATCAAACTGTGCACCAATTGCTTTGTATTATAACTAGCACAACTTTTACAAGCATTTACATGACTTTCTTGCTGATAAAATGTTTTTGAAAACTCCTGATCAAATTGGAAATTCTCATTTATGATATCGAGTTTGAATTGTAAGATCGATTGTGTTTTCTAACATAGTTTTACTATGATGATTTGGCGTCAAATTGTAAGCCAATTAGATTGATCGAATCATTTTCATTATAATACAATAGCTTTTAACTTCTGAAATCCTTCTATTTTTCAAAACTTTCTTCAACATTTTTAAGATTCAGAATATTATATTTCATTAATTATTTTATACAGTCCAGATCCTTCAAAAAGCAAAAAATGTTTTTTTTTTTATTGTGTCTCATTCTAATTTTTCACACAACAAACAATGTTGTGTTCACTTCAACATGCAGCGTCTTCTTTTTGATTGGATATAGTACTTCTTCTAATTACGGTGTACATTATGTTCTATCTTCTAGCTCAGACCTTGAAGAAAAATGGGAATTTCATTGAAAATATCATACATTCCTACGATACCTGGTATTCTTAAAATTGTAGAAATTGTAAGTAAATTTCATGTAAGAAAGAATAATAGGCTACAAATAATGAATAACTATGTTTTTTCAGGCTGCGATTCCAATATACCGGATAGAAATTGTACTGAATACCTAACCCCTGCGGAAAACATGAAACCATTAAATAACCCATTTTCATGAACTTTTCATATGTATTAGACTGGTCCAAAAAACATGAAAGTTTGAAATGTTATCGGGCCCATCGATTTTCTTGTTCAGAATGCTTTTAAAATAAGTTGTGCACAAATTTTATTGTAATTTGACATTGGGAAATGGGGTCCCAATGCCCCTCTAAATTAATACGTAAAGTTAATGGAGAAAACGCTGATATTTTTTAAACGCAAATACGTCACCTTTATGAAAACATATTCTAAATTTTGCTTACATGGCTGTGGAGGTAATGATCTGAATAATCTGAATTTATTAATTTAAATGTTTGAATCTTTATCATTGCCTTAAAACTATGGGGTTGAATACGATGCATAAAAAAACGTGGCTTCCGCTGTGAAAAAGGATTAATCTACAAGTGTCTGCTGTCAATCTTTCAATCTAAAAATATTTCCGTGAAAGCTGTCGCCGCTGTTGATATCGTAATTTGAAGAAAGTTTGTAACTCGAGAAGGTCATTCTGTTGAACGGTCGACTGTTTTATAGACACAATATGTTGTTAACTTGTTATCAAAATATTCATTCTTGCTACGGCCGCTTTACTCAGATAGGAGGAATATTATTCAAAAAACTGTTTTTGTTTAACTTAGCTAAAATTTATAACAGAACCAGCTGCCATTTGGGAGATAAACTTTCGGAAACAAAGTCTTTTACAAAGTTGATTTACGAAGGTAATTAATTGAATCTCAAAATGTTTAAAAACTTTTGAAGAGCTATATCCCTTCATAAAATTCAAGTTTGAACATTTAACCGCTCACATATGACTTCCGAAAATGTATTTGTAAAATTCTTCGTGGATTACTGAACTTTATCATCGTTCGAAGTTTCGAACAATTGATCGCTCGTGCTTCACCGTTCTCCGTGGCCTAAAATTTATTAGATGTTTTATAAATTCGAATATAAATTGATGAATATAAATATGAATATAAATAGGAATCGAGATTCGAATATATGCGATATTTTTGTTCGATTTCCAACGTTTTATTCGAAACTTTATTTAAAGTTTATTCGCTGTTTTTTTAATCTAAATAATAGCGACCGTAACAATAATGAATATCTCAATAACACATCAATATGATCTGAACCTATAAAAAAGTCACCGTTCAACAGAATGACCTTCTCGAGTTACAAACTTTCTTCAAACTATGATATCAACGGCGGCGACACCTTTCACGGAAAAATTGTTAGATTGACAGATTGACAGCAGACACTTATAGATTAATCCTTTTTCACAGCAGAAGCCACATTTTTTTATGCATCGTCATCATCATCATCATCATCATCATCATCATCATCATTTATTCAGAACCTTTAAGTTATACAAACTTTTTTTCAAAGGACTGATACATAGCTAAGTTGACAGGAAAACAGACATTAAGTAAAAAAACAGGTATAAATAACAGGAAAGAGTGGTAAGTGTAAAGTATATTAAGAACGTAAGTGCTTCTCAGGGAGACGTTTGAAAGTAGGCCTGCTTTGGACTTCCTTCATTGCAGACGGTAGATCGTTCCACTTATGCGCACCAGCATCTTGAAATGAATGACGATGGCTCGACTTGATGTAAATGTCATTGTGGGCGTGAGATCTTGTTCTTGTGGAATACGGCAGTTGGAAAAAGTCGGAAAGCAAAGGAGGAGCTAGTTTGAATTTAATTTTATGAGTGAACATTAGTTGATGCGATGTTATTCTGTCTCTAACAGAAAGCCAACCTAGTTGACTTTGCATATCAGAGACACGAGTGCGATAGTTACAACGGAGCACTGCATCGTATTCAACCCCATAGTTTTAAGGCAATGATAAAGATTCAAACATTTAATTAATAAATTCAGATTATTCAGATCATTACCTCCACGGCCATGTGAGCAAAATTTAGAAGATGTTTTCACAAAGATGACGTATTTGCGTTTGAAAAATTTCAGCGTTTTCCCCATTAACTTTACGTATTAATTTAGAGGGACCGTGGGACCCCATTTCCTAGTGTCAAATTACAATAAAATTTGTGCACAACTTATTTTAAAAGCATTCTAAACAAGAAAATCGATGGGCCCGATAACATTTCAAACTTTCATGTTTTTTGGACCAGTCTAATATGTATTCATAATTTTTAGTCAACAACAGTTCATGAATCGCTATGAGAAGTCCATGAAAATTGGGCCATTTAACGTTCATAAGGTAGACCTTCATGAATTGTTCATCAATTCTTTATGTACTACTTTTTTTGTGCAGTGGGACGTAACTTTGTGCCATCAATCAGATAATTCAGACTTGAGAATATACACTATTTTCACTGTTGTACTCTAATTATTACCATTTTCCTATTGAAACCCATTACAACTAAATTTCAGACTATTTTTGAAATTTGAATTCATTCTCATGTCTGATAATAACCAGATTTATTGTTGAACTATAGTAGCACAACTGTGACACATGCAAAAATTGAACTTACTTGTGGTATTAATCATTGTAACTAACTGCTGATCTTCTCCTTGTTTTATCCAAATGTGTGGATGGTAACATAACACTACGATCAATTAATTACAATGGTCCAGAGGGAATTGCATTGTGAGTAGCTGCGGCGCATCATTGCGCATTGACAATCAAGATCTATCTGCCATGAAATCTGTTGAAATTGATTTGCAGTGTCGCGACTGAGGTCAACAAAGAGCGTTTAAAATCATTGCTCTCAGCGAAAAAAAGCCACTCATCTAAAAATAGAGGAGTGGTACGGGTGCCTTCGGTAGGGCGACACCGTCTACATTGCTTATTAATATTTATCCAAGTGATATCAGAAATGAGATCCATATGCTTATGCAATGTTATGTATATTTTCACACTGGCAGAATATCACATTGCAATTGTTGTAAATGAAGTCCCAATTTAAATATTTTGTTAATCTACTTTTAAATTTTCGAATCGTTTATACAGTTTTGAAAAATACAATTTAGATACAATCAAAATAGCGCTAACACTTTGCTTCCTAAATACATGATAACATTTCAAATTATAGAATTGAAACAAAGATTAGGCAAAAGCCTTTTCCATTACTCAGAGTTTAACGTTGTTTATTTTGTGTTTATCAGACGGTTTTGTCTGATGATCGCAAAATTAATGCGTGAAACTCCAAGCAACGGAAAATTTTTTTGCCTCATCTTTGTTTCAATTCTATATTATGCTTTGTTTTAACAAAAATTGAGGACTCTCACATAATTTGGTTGTTGTGAAATCTGAAAACTGAAGTCTCTTTTTGGAACTAAATTTTTTGAAATTTTTATACAGTTTTAAAAAAATATTTAACTCAACACAAATTTGTGCAATGACAGATTGCAAGTAGCGCTACTTTATCACTTCCTGAGTGTATGATAGGGCCTAATATTGTAACTGTATTTTGAAACTAAACATTTTATCACAGGTACTTTTTACGCATTCTCACTCAACTCAACTTTATCAGCGACGCATTAAAAACAGCGCTAATACTTCGCTTCCTAAATATTTGATAATACTTTATTTCAAACTAAAACTTATATCACATTATGTACTTTTTACATGTGAAACTCGTTACTTGTCAGGCAAAGCAAAAGAACGGTTCTATATTATTCTCTGTTTTATCTAACACTAGCAGTGGGTTTCTCGCATGCTGGGTGATCTGATCTCGCTGATTGAAATTTATCTCACATTTTTATTTTACTGTGAATTATATAGTGAAGGAGTAAGTAAGTAGAGGTTGTTTTCTGTTTTTTTTTTAAATTGGGTAAAAATTTCCATGTTGAATATTTATTCATCTTCAACACAATGAACGACACATTTTGTGAAATTAAATTTCAATATTGCATTTTCCACATGTGCGGAGATCTTCTTCCGATTGTCTGAGGAACAATAGTTGGGTGATGACGCTCACAGCATCAATAATACAGGCCAGGCTAGGGTCTGACAAAAGTTGGAATCCTAGATTCCAGAAGGCTAGAAAAATTCAGAAGAAAATTGATATTGATCATTTACCGGTATTGGTCAAACATCAACACAAAATTCAGAAGAAAATGTTGAAATGCCCCTAAGATTCCAGAAGGCTGAACCCTTTGTCGGACCCTGTCAGTGGCCATTGTAATCAAATAGGGAAAACCCTTGTTTTAGTAGTCTGTAGTCAGAAGCCACCAAAGAAAGCTATGAAAAAGATTTGATTTTACCATAAGCTTGTTTAAAAATTGGATGTTCTGATGATATACTATTTACAAAAAAAATTGGTTGAAAAAGGATGAACTGATGGATGAATATACGGCTTGTGAAGTCTCTTTTTTATGTTAAGATTGCGCATTTTCAGATACATGTGTGTATAATTAATTTTCTAATTTGTTATTATAATATAATATATAAGATCAATAATATCATTTTTGTAAATTGCTATTATTGATTTCAGGTGCTGTTTTTACTAGCCTTTTCACTTGCAGCAGCATTCAGCAACAGTAGTAGTACAGCGATTAGCGGTTTTAGCATCAGTGTTACAACTGCAATCGGATCAGCATCAAAAGTTGAATATTTTGTGGCCATTGCTGTTATTACTTGGATTTACTGTCTTGTTCATTTCTTTATTTGCTTATTTGGAGTTTATGACAGCATCAATCTATTCTACAAATCTTTGATTGTAAGTATGAGCTATAAAGAAAGAGTTACCATACAACTTTATGGTCGTTCATAGTCAACATCAATCCTTATTTTATATTTTCAATCGATCCGATCCGAATCCAGCCATTGACAATAGTGGAAATTTCCAGAATGTGAAAATTACAACTTAGTGTGTCCATACAACAGCCGTGAATATGTAACTGATTGCAATGAAACAAGTAACAGTCGGTTTCATAAAGATATACAGCAAGGAATCTGATAGAAGTACTAAGTAGAATGAAGTTTATGAACTATGAACCATTAATTTATTTAATAAATAAAGATTATGACATGATTAGCAAACAATAACAAAATCCGATCTGAACTTTTCAAGAAAAAGAACAATCCGATTTGATCGGAAGTAAAAAAAAATGATTGCGAATCCGACAAAAATCTGATCGGATATGCAGACCTATAGTCTGAACCGTCAGTATAATCTCATTACTGTCACTGTCCTTGATAATAAGCAGGAACCTTGTGATGTTTATTGGGTCACATTTCATTCTCTTGTATTGCAGCAGACAGGAAGCGGAATAGAAAGATGGCAAATTATCCACAATTACTATACTTTAATTCATTTATGGTTTATTCAGTGCATATAAAATAACCAGAGGTTTACTCTTCAGGTGTCGAAATGTATCTCCCAAAATATAACTCCCATACAAAACAATGAATTTTATGAAGGTTTGAAATATGGTTTTGTAGCATGCAACATAGAGATGAGTGCTAGAGATGCTAGAAATTATTAAAAATTATTATTAATCGGTTAACAAAGAAAATTTCAAAAAATAATGTAAATCCTTTCCAAATAACAGTTTTTAGATCTTTAATCACTAAGCTCTACTACCAGCAAACCACAATCACACTGCTAAGTCAGTTGAGTTCCTAGTGATACTTACGTGTGAATTGATGGAGTGGGTGGTAGGAGGGAAACCCATAGTTTTTGTGCAGAACAGCAAATAATATGCCTTGATAGGGTTACTGAATGGCAATGGCATAGCATCTGACCATTCCAACATCAACTCTCTCCATTCTGCTTAGTTCTGTGGAATGGGATGTAAGTCATTGCCACATAATATTAATGCAGTCAGCTATATGGATGTGGAATATGATAATTTTAACCAGACAACTACCAACTGCTGTTGCTTGCGTGCTTGTAGGATGCTTGGGCAAGGATATGCCATGCATTATAACCATGTGATAATCTGTCCAACTAGCACCTGATCACATGTAAATGTAACTTTTCTTCACAGAGGCTCTAGAACCTTCCTCTTTGTGAGGGCTCCTTCTTCACAGCGACTGCTTTTAACCTCACTTTAACTAACTACATGGATTTTAAAACCTAGATATTTAATTGTCAAGTTAATTGTCTTGACTATAAAATCTTGTGTTATTTGTGTTATTTTGTTCAATGAATTGATTGTTTAGGTTGGTATCATTCATGCTGTTCTTGCTTTTCTTGTGTTGATTGGTGCATCTGTAGCTGCTTCTTATGTCGGCAATGTAAAAGATAAAACGACTTGTGAACAGTTAAGCAGTGGTTCCAACACGACATGTGCTACTATTGAAGCAGCTGCTGTAAGTAATTCACCCAAATCAAAACAATTATGATTGTTTCATCAGCTCCAATCATGAGATCCCAGGAAAACTGGCATGTTGAAGTATGCCCCATACATTCTAACCCCTTATGGTATGTTGCTAGGTACCCTAGAGCCCAGGCCGAATGACTTTTTTTATATCGCAACATTGATAGGATTTAATCCTACGGACGTTGTCATTGTTTGCCAAGATTGATAGGATTTTGTTGAATTTATTTTAGAACAGCGGTGATATTTTAAGGGATGGTGACTAGTCAATTGAACCTACCAATTCCGAGCCGAGTTATGTCATTGTTGACCAATCAGAAGAAGTCCCATATTTCACAAATCCTACTGATGTTGGCGAAAATAAAAATTCATTTGGCCACTTCGCCAACATCAATAGGATTTTTTAGAGCACAATAAAATTTAACAAAATCCTACCAATGTTAGCGTAATTTCTGAACGTCTTCAAAATACAAAAATGTGAAAATCAACATCAGCCAACAAAATCCTAAAAATTGAGGATGGCCAAATGACTTTTTATTTCACCAACATTCATAGGGTTTTGTTGAATTCAATATAATCTTATTATTACCCCCTGTGAAAAACAGTTCAGGAGTTCAGGAACAGGTCGTGAAAATGTGGGACCATTTAACGTTCTTGAACTGTTCATAAACTGTTCATAACCTCCTGAACTGTTTTTGCAAGGGTGTTGGCAAAATAAAAAGTCATTTGGCATTGGCTTCAGCTGTTCAATGTTCATGAACTGCTCATAAATTTTCTATGAACTGCCCATGGATTTTCATGAACTTTTCATGAACTGTTTCACAGAGGTAGTTATGATGTGTGATTGTCATTTGAGGAATAAGAAAATAATGCAATGCTGTAGATTTTAAAGTTTTCTGAACCCAAATTATAAAATTCAAATTTATCGAAATTCATAATCATTTTGCATGTTTAAGAATAAAAAGTCTGCGTCTTCGTCATAAATAGTCTGTGAAATCAAATATTGTTAACAATGTCAACTAGGAAACCAAACTATTAATATTGCTCTATCGTCCAATCGTGTAGAGCTGATTGTTGCTTGGGGTGGCTACACAAACCCAACAAGTACTCTACACGAACTCAGCATTGAGATTGTGAGAATGTTGAGCAAATATTACGTTTATTTACGTGTTTAGCTATGGCTTCTTTTTCTTGATTTCAAAAAGTTACTTCTTGGCCCCACCTTAATAGAAGAAAAAATGACCTGTGGGCTCTACGCGCTAAGAGTCATGCGCGTGTCAACATTTGCGGTTGTCGTTCGTATTGCTTCTGTGTCTGAAGCCATGCTAAAACCATGCTAATTAAAACATTTGAAGCGATGACATTGGTCGTTGAAATACGTTAGGCTTGATTCAAAATTAAGCTGGTAGCGCTCACCAATCAACATTCACCATCATCATCATCATCATCATCATTTATTCAGGACTTGAATAAGCTATAAGCTTTCTTTCACAAGACTGATTCATTGCCCCTATGAGGGCAGAAGGGAAAACAGAGAGGAACCTATTTGAAATTAGCAAAGTATAAACAGTCACATTATAGGATTGTACCGTCCCTCTTACTCTTAACATAGTTTTTACACAGAGAACGCCACAAATCACGGTCAGACATGCTGACAAAGGAACTTGTTAATAAGGCAATTCACGATACAAAAAATTATGAAAAGATTCTCCTTTGCCATCAATAGCCCCATCGGAATATCTCCTTCGTTTGCCAGTGAAGGATGTCATGAACTTATTTGAAATTAAAAGTAATGTAGACGGTGTCGCCCTACCGAAGGCACCCGTACCACTCCTCTATTTCTAGATGAGTGGCTTTTTTCGCTGAGAGCAATGATTTTAAACGCTCTTTGTTGATCTCAGCCGCGACACTGCAGATCAAGATTTGAAATTGATTGATTTTTAATATTATTTTCAGGCTTTTGGGTTTTTTGGCATGGTTGCATTGATTGCTGACGCAGTCTTTCATATCATCAAAGGACGTTCGGGTGATAGCGCTGGTACAACAACATCTGAAAAATCCCCTGAAGCCATTTAACGTGTCCTAGAAAGGTGAATCGATACTCAACGTAATTATGTCTGTCGCAGTATAGGCCTACCACTGGGAAGGTGAAAGCAGATTCTTTTTTGTGATTTGTCAATATTTATTATATAATCTTTATTACCATATTTAACTAGCTTTGATAGCCTTATATTCTTTATGATGTTAATGTTTAGAAATTTATATTCAGTTATGATGTAAACTTGAAAGATTCGTTATTTTTGTGTCGTGAAACTCTTTTTGAAGTGGTTGTGATGTAGTATTGATATTTAGTTTTTCATTAATCACTACACCTTTTCCATTCCAATTCAGTTTCAGAAATTTCTAAGTCAATTTCAAAAATTTCCAAACCCATTTCTTATTTCTCCTATTCTTTATTTTTCTTATTTCAATTTCTTCAATTTCAATTTTTACAAAGGTTTGTTTAGAATTATAAAATACTCACAGATGTTTTTTTAAAAAAAAATCTTCATATCAGACAACAACAACGTCAAAATGTTGTTTTAAAAAAAAATTCAGACGGATAATGTACTTGACTAGGTGGCACTATTGGTTGAGCATATTATATTGATTTTGAGATTTACTTGTACAAGGTCGAAATATCAGAATTCTGAAAACATTTATGGAAGTAGAACACGAGTTTCGATTTTGTATTTGAAAAATTATAAAGGCAAGACTTAAGTATAGACTCAAATTCTTACTCCTGGTTATATAAACGAAAAAGTACATATTCGAAAAATAAATTGGTAAAATTATGAAAGGTTAAAGATACACTAATTTGAAGTATATTCCCAACAAGCTGTTCCGATTTAAAAATATCGAACTTCAAATATTATTGAAACTACAAGAGTTGTATGCAAAGTTCTAAATTCCTATAATACTTTGGCTCCTACTTGACCCTACTCCTGTAAGAAAAGGTATTTTCTTCGGTCTGTCTGATAACAATACTACTAAAATGTTAAATAATATAATGCAATGCCCATGTGGCATGTAAAATACTTACTCATAAAATAAATAACAATAGGTCTCCGCGCCGAGATTTGCGCCAATGGATTATGGAAAAGCTAGTCAGACAAACAATTTTGACTGCGTGATCAGTCGGTTGCGTCCGTACGGTCTTGATTATCATTTTAGTTGTTTTGATTTTAATGTATTACTACGGAAAATATCTCAAAGTAATAAATAGCACCAGTGAGTTTCTGTAATAATTTTGTAAGTGTAATAAAAGTGATCAATAAAGATCAATAAAATAGACGTTGTTTGAGCTTTCGACATTTTGGAAAAACTATCTAAAACTTAAAGGTTTAAAAGTGGTATAGTTATTTCTACAGAGTGCTAGAATTATGCTAGCTTTAGAATTATGCATCCTAGCTAGCTTTTTATAGTGTCAAACGGGATGTGTTATTTTTAACAATAGCTAGGGAAATTTTAAACCCTTGTAATTTAGATAATTTTTAACTTATGGTTACGAAGTATATCTATCCTATGATGCTGGACAAACGTTGAATTTCTGTTTTTTTTCATTCTTTTAAATATATTTCTGAAGATGACATAATTAATGTCGAAAGCTCAAATATCGTCTATTTTATCATGCACTTTTGTTACATAATAAAATAGCTAGTAATAGATTAGCCTGCGCGCAGACCTTACTTGAAAACCTTTTCCTCGTTAGTAAGGAGACTAACGAGAAAAAAGGTTTTCAAGCAAGGTCTGCGCGCAGGCTAGTAATATATTAATTAACTGATTTATAAGTATAAGTTCATAAGTCGATTAAAGAATAGAAACTAATAAAGATTGGCAAATAAAGGCACCTTTTTGCACCAAAAATTGAAAGGTGCGGCCTGTGGATTCTAGGTGGCCCTGTACTGTTCTCCTTCATTGTCAATTCTTGTAAATACGATCATGTAGCCGGCGTCTTCGAATCTCGATCTGCTTATATCAACTACAGTTCTATTCTTTCTATTGTAGTTGTAGACAGACAGACTACATTTTATTGAATACCGAAAAAGAAACCCAAAATAAAAACTATGTGATTTAACGCAGTAACTATATTGCAGCAAATAAATCTATTAGAATCGAACAACGTTTAGGGTCTTCAACTGAACCCATTTTTCATGCCTTGTTGAAAATACTCAGTTGAATTAATGGTCTTGAATTGCTTTGTGTCAAATGGCCACTGGCTAAATCTATTATATAGAAATACAAATGAATTAATACGTTGGATAAGTGGTTGAAATACGTTTATTGGGAATTTTTGAAGTTATGATCCAGAAAACGGGTTTGCGCTTTGATTTTTATTTCTAGTTTGCTAAAACATGATAACAAGATCGGATTAGCTAGATTAAGATTAAGATTAGATCTATAAAGAGATTTTTTATTCTGTCAAGTAAGTGTGATTTCTGTTTTGAAGAAGCGATATTTTTATTAGCGTTTTTGCTTTGCCCGTGACGGAAGACCGCTTGTTTTCAAAACGATTATCGAGTAACTTATACATTTTTTTGATAACATCAATTGAAGTATTGAAGGAGATATATTGGTCTTAATACAAGTTGGTTATTTTGTTATTTTGATTTAGATTGTGAAATCACGTAAGGTATTTGTAATATATTATTCTGGAAACAGTTACATATTGTGATTTATCACCCGAGAATCGAGGACAATATTAGCTGCTAAAAGTGTGAAGCGGAAATATATGCTGAATAATTTGGTTGATTAAAATGATGTTATATCTTTAGTATTCTCTCTCATTTTATATCATTATTACAGCTGTGCTAATATATCCTCAGATTTATTTGAGCTCAACATTATATTACTGGTCATTTACTGCTTCGGAATATTTATTGAAAGTAAACAATTGATGTTTTCAAAGTTTTTTGCCTTAGTTGTCGTAAAGTGAAAATGACAGATTATTCAAATAATATTCAAAGGTGTACACTAGAATACAATACTGCTTATAAAGAGTCAGACGGACCGCTTATTCAATTGAAATGCCAACCTTTTGTCTATTCAGTTTTGTAGCGAATTGAAGTTAAGGTTTCTAGAACTGCCTCGTAAATTTCCAATTTTCAACCTTTACCTCAGTCGTACATTTTAATTTTTATTCAAAATTTCCAGAAGTATGTTTCTGCTCTTGTTATGTTTTTACGGAACATGTATAAATAGGTCCTAATTGAAAAGTTTGATCTTGTTATCATGTAGCCGACAAAATTATTTTTCATTTGAAACAGTATTTAATTTGATCATGCTTTGATATACACGAATGTTATTGAGAACAAAATGGGCGTGACACGCGATTACACGACTGCTGTCTGATAATAGAAGAATCAGACATGAAATTGTCTTTTGGCAGACTTCAGTCTTTTAATGCCATTTTTAACTCTGAAAATGGGTCTTTTCAGTCTATTTCAAGCCTAAAACTGTTAGCTTCAGTCTATTTTCAGACTACTTTCAAAATTGTAGGTTACTTTTATGTCTGGTGAATACTGTTGAACTTCCCCCTTTGATGCAGGGGTGCAATTCGAAATCATGATGGGGGGAGGGAGGGGGGGTGTTGAACTGAACTGGACCAAATTCTGCTTTTTTGCTCGGAAGCCGTAACTCTAAGGGATGGCACTTGATTGCTTTGTTGCTTTTATAAGAAGCAACGCATGTGTATTATAAACAAACTTCTACACACTTTGAACTAAAGGTGTGCATCGGATCGGATTAAAAGAAAATTGATTACGGGTACGAATGTGATACTCATCCGAAGCAATAATCATAAATATAATCAGATCCAATCCGAAACTAAAATTTTTAAATTTATTCGAACTAATCCAAAATTTTTTCGCATGAAACCCGAAAAAATCCAAATTCCACAGGGCATCAAAGAGATGTAAAACATGTAAACTTCCGAATAGACATACAGTTAGCCAACATTATTTGACACAGTTGTACTTATATTTTATTTAAATCTACCAATGTTTATTTACAGTCTCAGATGCACGGCCAGGGTTGTCTTCAATTTGAAAATCTTTTCTTTTCAAGCTGGACTGATGCATATTCTACGTCGGCCTGAAAGTTTTAAGTCGCTACTACTACGATAAAATACAAAGCCATCATACTCTAGAAACATATTCCAGGATGTGAATATTCAACATTTGACTAGGCCTACTAAGCTGTCTATCGTTACATATAAAGTTATAAACTATGATAATACGGAGAGTGAACTGTGGAGGAGAACATGAGACACAACACACATTAAAACGATGCACGATTAATCAAGACATCTTAATCATTTCCTTCGTAAAATTTTAATTCATTTCACATCAATGGAGTCAATCGAACTAATAGTAAAATTGATCACATAAAGACATATTAACGTAACCGCTATATTTACATTGCAAAATTTTATTTTCTGTGTTGAGAGGAAGCTAGAACACATCAATTACTACAAAAGACGAATACTCAGTCAAAATTTCGGAATTTGAAATAATCCGAACAAATAATATCACTACAAATCCGATCCGAAGACCAGAAATATCAACCCAATTGGATTGGGTTCAGACTCTGGTCGGATTGGCACATCTTTGCTTTTAAACATAAATGAATAATCGAAATGATCTGGACTCAAACATGCATGAGCTTGCACACTAGTCAGACGCATTACCACTGCGCTATGCCGATGAAAGATGATGAAACAGAAACGAATTTAAACTCAGCCAGGTTGTTATCACATTCACTTGCTTAGTCTAGGACCGGTTGTTTTTGCTCTTGATATGCCATGTTACTGGATTTAATTTATATTATTTAATCCATAGGAGTCACAAGATGCCAGTAGATCTAAAAATTGACTATGTCAAGAGTGTACATGGAATTTTGAAGATTTTTGAAATTGTAGGTATCACAAACATATACACTCTTGCCCAATGCCCATTTAGGCATGACAAATTGAGCGACAGAACGTAAGAGAAAATCATGATACTGTTGAAAGAGGATTGAGTTACTCATGAAAAATAAATTAAAAAATCCAATGTGTTTATATGTGTCAATATGTTTTCAGTAGATCTAAAAATTGACTATGTCAAGAGTGTACATGGAATTTTAGTAGGTTTTCAGTTGCGATTCTGTATATCCATTATCCAAGATTCATAGAAATATGAATATCGAAAATCTTGCGCACTTACCACATCACTAACCATGCATACACATCATGCAGTCTTAATATGAATTTCATTTGAATTTTTTTTTATAGATAACATTGCTTATTGGTTTTGCATGTGCGGCATCATTTAATAATGGATATCAGATTAATAGCATCTATTATGGATCAGTTGCGTCGTCAAGAGTTGGATATTTTATTGCTGTCTCCGTTCTTGTATGGTTAATATGTATTGCAATGTTTGTTCTGTGTTTACTTGGTTTCTTTGAAAAAGTGCAATATCCAAGAAAGAAATTAATTGTAAGTGTAGACAATGAATTTGTTTGAGTTGGGTGAATACATTTAATGTGAAAATGCTTAATGTTTGGTAAAACAGAGCATATTATAGAATTAAAACATAGAGGCCTGGAACAGCTCAAAGTTTCAGCGGGAGTTTTGGGCATTTATTTGAGTTTATTCATTTATTTTATTTATACTCGTTTGCTATTGTAAGACAGTTAGGGATCCATGTGAGGGAGACAGAAAAGACACATTTTTTCTTAGTAAACTTTTATTGAACTGTCCTCAACGAGTGACTTCTTGAGCCTCTCTTTTCCCTTCACAAAACTCTGTTTTACATTCACATAAATTATCTTTACAATATTACTATTACAATGCACAAACAATAGGCAATACCTCACACCCACAATATCATATCCTTTAGCTACACAATCAACAGCAGACAAACAATATAATAATAAACACGTAACATATACCACATAGCTATTAGCGATACCTCCTATATATATATATATATTGTAGACGGTGTCGCCCTACTGAAGGCACCCGTACCACTCCTCTATTTCTACATGAGTGGATTTTTCCCTGAGAGCAATGATTTTAAACGCTCTTTGCTTATCTCAGCCGCGACACTGCAGATCAATTTCAACAGATTTCATGGCAGATAGGCCTCTATTGTCAATGTGCAACGATGCACAGCTACTCACAATGAAATTTCCTCCTGACTATTCCATCTGCCATCAGAAGATGGCACTCATTTGATGATGTTTTAGATACGGTTAATGCTGAGTTGACCTTCGAGGGATTTGAATCAAAGTCGAACAGATTTGATAAGATCCAAAGTCCGGTTGATTTAACATCTGAGCTAATCCCTCTTTTGAATTAAGTAATTGACGATACAGTAATGATAATTATGGTTCCTTATAGGTTGGAATTTTCCATGGTGGATTGGCACTATTTTTACTGATTGGTGCAGCAGTGGCTGCAGCACATGCTGGTGCATTACCTTGTTATCATTATGACATATATACAACTACATCATGTGGAACACTTAATGCGGCCGTGGTGTGTATTTTACATTTACTAAATTACTCTACAGTATTTTGCATTGTTTAAGTTGCCCCCTTGCTTTCTTTTCCGCTTAATGCTCTAGGTTTGAAGAAGATAATAATAATAATAATAATAATAATAATAATAATAATAATAATAATAATAATAATAATAATAATAATAATAATAATAATAATAATAATAATAATAATAATAATAATAATAATAATTTTAATAATAATAATAATAATAATAATAATAATAATAATAATAATAATAATAATAATAATAATAATAATAATAATAATAATAATAATAATAATAATAATAATAATAATAATAATAATAATAATAATAATAATAATAATAATAATAATAATAATAATAATAATAATAATAATAATAATAATAATAATAATAATAATAATAATAATAATAATAATAATAATAATAATAATAATAATAATAATAATAATAATAATAATAATAATAATAATAATAATAATAATAATAATAATAATAATAATAATAATAATAATAATAATAATAATAACTTTATATTACATTAATTATATTGTACTTCTTTATTACAAATCTGGCTTTAATTGCTACTCTTGCAAGGACATTTTGCAATCCAGTCTGGGCCCCAGGGTCCGATAAAACCCGGCAACCCAGCAACTAGGTTTTCAGAAGGCTAGACGAAATTTCAAAGAAAATCGACTTTCCTTTTCAATTTTAATTTGTTATCTTTCGGAAATGAGTTTGAAAAACAATTTCATTTGCCTTTGGAATGTGGATGTTTGTTTGTTTGTTTGTAATTTTTAAACAAAAATCTATTCATATGTACTTTGTCATAAAGATGGCACAGTATGTAAAACAAGTCTAAAAGTTTTTTGAATAATAAAACTTCTACACTGTTGTAGTTGACTTTCTGTTTGAAAATTTTATGTAGAAGACTTTTTTGTTATAATTTCTTTATCATTATTTTTATAATGCTTTTCTTCGTGAAAATAGAAACGTTGTCCAAATAAAACATTCATTAGCATTTGTTGTGGAACATATTAATAGAAATTTCTTGGAATTATTTATGTTTTGTTTAGGTATTTGGGTTCTTTGCTGTCATAGCATTGGTTGTAGATGCTGTGCTATTTGTAATGGTTGGTTTTAAAGAAACTGTTGAAGCGGCTGGCGGAGGTGGCTCACCTGACACTCCAAAAAAAGATATTGACGAACCAGAATAAAAATGTTGCAGTATAACTATTATTGCTAAATTGAATATATAGTACGCAAACATTTGGAACAAGCTAATCAGGTACAAGCAACACTTACAGATAACCAATTGTAATCAAGATCGAGAAGTGTCATAGATTGATATTTCAAAAGAAAATATGTGTAAGGTTACAAAAGTAGACTACCATAATTTACCCTTTTAGATTAGATTTACAAAATGTAGTTGGTTAAAATGTTGACGTTTTTGTTAAATATAAACACATTCTGATGTAATATTTTTTTAAAATTTAATTTAATAATTGATGCTTGTTGTTACAATTCTATCAAATTAGACAACACATAAATTGTCATAGTTATCTACACTGTTTAGAACTTGGTTTGGTGAATTATCTGGTAATGAATACATCCCTATATGACAATCATATCTTGCACAGCACCAATGAGAATCCTAAAAAATAGAAATTAAGTCTATCTCAAAGTCAGAGGTGTACAGAGTTACAATTTTCGGACTTCGGATCCCCTATAGAAGCGTTTGTGTTTTTCAAATAATACTTGAAAAGTACATGTGTTTAAACAATTCCATATTTAATTGTTCAATGAAATGTAATTTATGTAAATGTATTTCAAATAAAATTATAAAGTCTGGATACAAGTCGTTTAATAACTTTTTTGTTCAATGTATAGATATTATGATTCAACATTACTATAGAGGGAAAATGCCGTAAAGCAATACGAAAAAACGTTTCCTGACATGTGTTGTCCCATAAAAATAAATCGTATTTCAGCACAGGTTAAAAAAAGTAATGTAGACGGTGTCGCCCTACCGAAGGCAACCGTACCACTCCTCTATTTCTAGATAAGTGGCTTTTTTCGCTGAGAGTAATGATTTTAAACGCTCTTTGTTGATCTCAGCCGCGACACTGCAGATCAATTTCAACAGATTTCATGGCAGATAGATCTTGATTGTCAATGTGCAACGATGCACCACAGCTACTCACAATGCAATTCCCTCTGGACCATTCCATCCGATGATCGATCTGAAGTTCGGTTGTTCTGCAATCTGAGCTAATCCTCCTCCTCAGCACAGGTTGTAACCCTGCGAAAAACATTTCATGAGTTCATGAACAGTCCATGAATGTTAAATAGCCCCAATTTTCATGAAATGTTCATGAACTCCTGGACTGTTTTTTGCAGGGGTAGATAAGACGGATAAGGCGCACATATAGGGGTGTCAGTATCTGAAAAAGTTTAACCTTGAAGAATCAATTTTTTTAAAACTTTTTCTGCTATGTTCCTTGTTGCGGCATATAAATTGGTTAGTTAGACGCATGGTGAATTTCACTTACAGATAATCAAGTTGCATCCGAACTGGTCATCTCTTATGAAAACAGTTCATGAACTGTTCTTGAAAGGTTTCGAAAATGTCCGTAAAAACAGGCAGATCAACATTCATGAACCATCCATGCCTAGTTTGTGAGGTTCGTAAAATGTATCATTTTTTACAGATTTCATAGACATTTTCTGAAGATATCAATTTCAAAACGCAGATTTCACAGACATTTCCACTGACCTCAATCCTGGTGTATTTGAGAGATGCCATCCAAATACCCAAGGACACATCTTCGCCCTGTAAAAAGCAACACACAATATGATTTTTGTTTCTGCGATTATTACTCTGATCATTCAATAACAATAACCTTGATAAGCTAATAGTATGCGACAAAATTGTCAAGTCACGGACAGTTCATGTATCAAAAGTTTATAAATTGTTCATGAAAAGTCCATGAACGTTAAATGGCCTTTCTTTATTTCTTATAAAATTTTCATGGAAATGGGGCAATCAATATAACATTCATTTCACTACGTCTATAACATCTTACCTCAAAATGGATTCCCTGTGAAAACTAGACCTGTGCCACATGCCCCTGTACTCCACTTTACCAATGGTGTTTTGTATGTAACTTTGTAGTGGATGAAGTGATGCGCTCATTACAAAGAATCAGAAAGACCAAGTGCAACCTTGATTGGTCTATTTTCCAACTCATGAAATTATTTGTGACGTCTTTGTGAATAGAAAAGGTGTTAAAATAATTCGCACATCTTGGGGCACGTTGTTTCACATGTAAATTACATCCGTGTGTCTCATGTGCTCTATTGTATTCTGTTTATAGCGCATTATTTCATTCGCTGAAATTTTACAAGGCCCAGATTTAGAACAGCGGAATAGTGGGCATTGTAGAGCAAGGCTATATGTATAACATTTATGAATAATTCATGAAAAACAAATCATTTAGCGTTCATATCTTTATAACAATCCACAAAGAAAAAGGCAACACCAATGGCGATTTTTTTAAAAAGTTATTAAAAGTTATGAGAAACATGAAAAAAAATGTTTGCACCTTCACATTTTGATGTTGTCAATATTACTCAAACATTTATCTAAAAATTATCAAGTTTGTGGATGATGAATTTTTCCTAAAATTACGATTGTGCTCACTGTAGCATTAATTGTCACTTGGGACTCCCTGTTTATAATGTCTTTCTTAGGTCACATCAAGAGATCAAAGAGGTATGCCCCTCAACCGCTGCATGACATCCTTCACCGGCAACCGAAGGAGATGCTTCAATGGGGCTATGGGCAAGTAGCATCTCTTTCATAGTATTTTGTGAATAATATCGTGAATTGTCTGACTTACAAGTTTTTTGTCAGCTGTGTTTGACAGTGATTTGTGGCCTTCTTTGACGTAAGAGGGACGGAACATTCCGATAATGTCTATATTACTACTACTACTGCTACTACTACTACTGTTAATAACCAAATGTCTGTTGAGCTGTATAATCTTCCTGTTTCTACAGATACACCTATTGTTGTTTCTCACCTGATAAATGTGAAGCATATCTTGGTTCTGAGACAGCCATTGCACAATGTTGAATGTAAGAATGTTCCCTGAACCACATGCAAATGATGGATATGTATCGCAGTCGTTGGATTCGTCTTCCCATTTTCCATGTCGATTAACTTGCCAATTCTTGCGGAAACTAAAAACAAACAATAAAAATAATTAGCATCGTATGGAAAGGCATACAAGGTTGTTTGCATATTATTTTGCAGTTACAATTAGTTTTACATATTATGGGAAATACAATTTGATTCTGTGATAAAATCTAAAGAGATTTTCATGAACAGTAAAAAAATATGACTGATAGACTTTTTCTCGCTCTTGTGCAGCACAACCATTCACTGAACTAGCTATCCCTGCGAACAAAATAAATGAGTTCATGGACTTTACCAACATTCATGAGCATTTTTCTAAAACAATTGAATAATTCCTAGCAATTTCATTGTTTGGTGAGAGTGCACGTAAAAGTCGATAAAAGAGCGCCAAGGTTGAAACAAGGTTTTACGACCCCACAACAACCACAACAACAACAAAAAACAAATAATCGAATCAGCAAAACAACAAAATTTTAGTTTTAGACATGATTTAAATGATAAGAAATCAATAAGAATCATAATGATAACAAAAGAAGCAGGTTTTCCAAAGAGACTGTTGAAGAACTTTACACATTTTATTGAAAATGCAAATGCAGCAAAGGCTTATGCAATCAAAATATTCATTGACAGTTTTGTTGATAAAATTAATAACTTCGGAGACTACAATGAATAAATACTAAATAGGTATACTTTTCGTCTTAGAAAAGCGTTCATGCATGTATTTTGTCACTTTGCTCCATCGCAAATTCATACAATTGAGATGTTGGAAGACACAAGTAAAGCGTAATGAATAAACAAGCCATAGAATAAATAATGAATGAATGAAAGAAAGAAAGCGCAATGAATAAACATGAACATTTGATAACATTTTTGAATTCAATAATACTACTGTTTATGAATAATGGGTCGGGCAAAGTGGGGCTCCTGGAATCCTAGATCCCGGAAAGCTAGAGAAAATTCAGAAGAAAATTAATATTTTTATGATTTATTGGTCAAACGTCAACAAAAAAAATCAGAAGAAAATGATGAAACGTTCAAGGATTTCAGAAACCTTTTGTTTGACCCTCAGACTCATAGTACTATTCAAAAATACTGGAAACAAACATTAATACCATACACTACACTTACTTTCCCCACCATGCATTTTTGATAGACATCATGAAATGATAGTTAACACTCTGAAGTAAAAGCAAACATAAAATATTTATAATGAATGATCAAGATTTAGAAAGCAAATTATGCCTGCAGAGTGGAAATAGTAAAACTTCTAAAAGGGTCAATGCATAGAAAATCAAAAATCAAAATTTTTACCTTAACTTGTTGTGATTTAACTCAAGTTTTTTTCGATAAATGGATACAAAAGGTATTTTTTGAGAAATAAGCATTTGAAATCGTGAGAATTTCTTGAAAAACGGAGAATAAAAGTTGAGTGACGTCATACTGTAAAAAGTTTTATCATTTGAGTGAGCGCGATAAGATCACTGCAGCTATCGAACATTTGTACGTAAAAATGAAATATTCGAAAGTTGTGTTGTTGCTTACTTGTTGATTTTCGATGCATTGATCCTATTCTATCATTGAAGGCATCAAATTGACCGGCAGCCTTTGTGCTCGATCTTCGAATATGCACTGATTCACTACATTACTTTCTGCTTGAAAAATGGCATTCAATTTGCTGCTTTGAATCCACAAGGCGAGACAGTCAATTATATGCCTTTATTAGCTCAAAGTTTGAGCATATACAAAAGCAATGTGATGTGTGGCACATAGAAAACCTTATTCGAATTAAAAAAAAAAATCAAAAAGTACTCAAATCATAAATATCGGTCCCAGGTTGTTAAAGATTGAATAATATACTATTTATTTTAAATACAGGTTATGAATTTGATCACAGGTGGTGACGTAGGAATGTGTTCAATAAAAAGATTTTATGAACTCTTTACCTGCTTTTTGCAGACAAAGCCTGATTTTTAAGATATTGTATATTTAATTGATGTATATCGATGCTGCAATACAGTCACACCTGTTATAACGGTTACCTCTATACAGCGGCCACCTGTCTATAATGATCACTCTTGCAATGTCTAAAATAGTATTTCTATTGAATCAGACCTGTATATAAAGGCCACCTGTCTATAGTGGTCAAAATATCTACCTCTCGTAGCAGGCCGTTATATAAGGTTTCACTGTAGTTCAAATTTGAATATTCCTCAAGGTTAATTGTTCTCATGTCAAACATGTTCTAGAGTTCATAAACGTGAAATTGGGCAATTCTGTATATTTCATGAACAGTCTATGAACTGTTTTTGAAGTGTTCATGGAAGAATGTCATGTTCCTGAACTTCTAATTAACTGCAAGTATTCATGAAAAGTTCATAAGAAGTTCATGAAAAGTGAGCAATTTTACGCTATTGCGTTATTGAAATCAGGAATTTTTCTGAGGAAAGACAAGTTAAGGTTGGAAACTGATAGTAATATGGCTTACATTCAAAATCGCTGTTACATTTAATATTACATCATCGTCAGTCTTCAACAGGAGAGAAAATTTCATATTTTTGATTGTCCTAAAAATAGAAAAACAATCACTAATAATAATCCACACTATGAAATCAATATAAACCGTGTGAAACAATTCATGGATTTTAAATAACCCAATTTTCATGAACTATCTACAAAGAGTTTACGAAAGTTTTATGTAACGCTTCATGACTAACAGGTCATTTACTATCATAAAATCTTTATGAATTGCTCATAAAATTTTCAAGAAGGCTTCTTGAACAGTAATTTACAAATAGTAATCAAGACGGTATAGCCCTACCGAAGACACGCGCACCACCCGTCTATTTCTAGCGAAGTGACTCTTCTCATTAACAGCCAGAAATCTCACACCCATAATGATCATTACATCAAGTAAAGCCATCGCCACTCATTTCAATATGCTGGTGCTCACAAGTGGAATGATCTACCGTCTACAATGAAGAAGGCTTCCAAAAGGAAAAGTTTCAAAAGTCTCCTTGAGAAGCATTTAAATACCAATAAAATTACAGCATCTTAAATGTTAAGTTCGTATTTAATTAACCTTGTAGCTTGTATATATATCTATGTATTATTGTAATCAATTACTTTATGTTTATTCCCTAGTTTATTACGTAAATCAGTCCTGTGAAAAAAAGTTATTGTAAAACTTATCAGGTTTCTGAATAAATGATGATGATGATGATCATAGATGCTCTTTACTGATCTCATTTGCGACACTGCAGATCAATTTCAACAGATTTCATTGCGGACAGGCCTTGATTATCAATGCGTAAATACCCGTAACGCAATACCCTCTGTACTATTCAACCCTCCATCAGAAGATGGTATTCATTTGATGTTTTAGATAAAATCAAGGCTGAGTTGATCTCCAGGTGATTTGAACTGTAATACACTAGATATGACTATATTTAAAGTCCGGTTACTCTGCCATCTGAGCTAATCCCATTTAGTTTTACAAGATGATCATTAACAGCTCATGCATGTTCAAAAATAGTTCATGAATTTCATGAATAATCCCCTGTGAAAAAAGTTCATGAAAATTTGGTCATTTCATGTTCATGAACTGTTTATTAACAGTTTAAGGGGTTCATTAAAATGGAAATTCATGAACTCCTCTTAGAAAAACAAGTTAGGAGTTCATGAACAGTTCATGAACGTTAAATGGCCCCAAATATTTATGAACTGTTCATGAACTCCTAAACTGTTTTTCCCAGGGGCTGTTTGTAAAATTTGACTATATGTTTGCCCTATTTATGTTTTAGCCTTGCTTTTATGTAATCATGTATTTGCCATTTCTTGAGTTTGAAGCAAGCAGATTCCGTAGGTGTTCGCTTGTGCAGCACATGTCTCATTTATTTGTCTTATTACTCTTCGTTTGATCTGTTCTTACACTGTTCATGAACTCAACTAATTTTTTCTCATTTACACACATTTCATGAACTCGGTACTTTCACTCAGTAGCGTTAGTAATCTAGAAAAACGTTTCAATTGTCTCAGATTGCATCAACCTGAGCGGCATTTGAAAGCAGAGATTTTTGCTTCAAAATTTCGAAAGGCCTTTAGGGTTTCATTGATGAAAGTCAGAAATTAATTTCTGAAAAATGGTCAAAACTATTTATTAATTAATTACTTACCAATTGTACATTAGTAGAAGTTTCAAAGGAATATTTTTATAAACATCCAATACATCAACAAATACAATATCTGAATGCTTGATCGATTCCTTATCCAATCCTAGAATTTCATCATTTACATCTTGCATATATGTGTTATATCTTTGGTATTTACTATGAGCACCCAGCGATGTATTTTGCTTTACATCTAAGTTAGCAATAGAAAAGAAAACAAATAACGTATTATAAATTGTTAAATCCCCTGCGAAAAAAAGTTCATGAGTTCATGAACCAGTTCTTACGAATATCACTTCAAAATATAACACGATGAACTCAACATTGATTGTAAAAGTTACAATGAATATAGCAAATCTTGAGCTGTTACCTTTTTGAAATTCTCAATTGAATTTTCAATTAAAGAGTATACATTTGATTTGATTTTATGAAAAAATATTCAATCTGTCACAGCTAGTCGCCATATTCAAAACATGTGTTCTAGCTGTTTGGTTAAAACCGTGCAGGTATAGGTCTATAACCGCACGCTTTTAGTGGTTGCCATGAAATCTAGTGGGTTATCTTGACATAACTGCTAAACACGTTGTACAAATCCACCAATTATGACTTGAGTTTTTTGAAGTGATTATTAAATGCATTCAGCCCATTCCATACAACACACTATTCTATTATATGCATCTGAAACGTGGGTTCTATCAACCTCACTATTGACCCGACTTGACTCAGCTTATGACGCCATGCTTCGGCATGCTTTAGGAGTACAATGGCCCAACTTACTGTCTACTGCTAAACTAAGAAAAGTTTCCCCTTCTGCCTAGCTGCTATTGCTCACCAACGTCAGATTTTGTCTTTTTTAGCTCACATTGAAAGATCAAAGACGTATGCCCCTCAACCGCTTCATGACATCCTTCACTGGCAACCGAAAGAGATGCTTCCACGGGGCTAAGGGAGAGTAGTATCTTTTCATAATGTTTTGTATCGTGAATTGTGTTATTTACAAGTTTCTTCGTCAGCTATGTCTGACCGTGTTTTGTGGCGTTCTTTGTGTAGCAAATATGTAGGTAAGAGGGACGGCACATTCCTATAATGTGACTGTCTATACTACTATTATACAACACATACTGTAGATACCAGTTAAAGATAACACTGTAATAATATTTGATTTTTTGCAGAGGGTATATAGCTTAAATGGATAATCGCACATAGAATATTTATTTACAATATATTTACAATACACAAGAGGGTCCGTCTATGTACTAATATGAGATTCTGATCTTTCTGTTCGTATTTTATTAGTAACTTCTTATAATTATAAATGGAACTTGAAATTAAAATACCTCAATATTTCTAATGAGGAATTCATAGGTTATGTATTTTTATTCAATCATAAATGTGGCCAAGGTGGTGGATTACAAAGGTGGTCAAAGCTTACATTATTCATATTAACTTACCATTATAATATTTGTATTGAAACGATCCAGCCAGTGCGATGCAGCTCTCTTCGTGAGTATTGATTGTGTTCGGTAAAGTTCCAGGAAACTTGTTAGTCCTTATGATCTACAAATGGCAAAAGTTTAGAATTTATACATTGGACATAGGGGATAAAATGGAAACATAATGGGGGCTTCTTATGAATATTGCCTTCAAACAATGGCAAAAGTTTAGAATTTATACATTGGGAATAGGGGATAAAATGGAAACATAATGGGGGTTTCTTATGAAATATTGCCTTCAAACAAATTACTCATTGTGATGATATACGAAATGATGGAGATACCTGGATGTTTAAATACGTTTATTTTGCCGCAAAATTATTTTTTGAATGTCATTATTCAATTTTATCTCAGAAAACTTTAAACGAATATTGGATAATGACATCATATTGCAGTAGAATAAATGTATAAAACTAACATCAATATATCTATTATTTCTTACTAATTTGAATTCAAACTTGGAGAAATAAATACAATTTAGTTGTCATTGTATAGTCAAACATTTCTAGCTTTACATGGCAGTCACCTGTATATAAAGGCCACTTCAATAACATAAACAAGAGTAATGATTCTCCTGCCTGGGTTACTGGGCTAATTTAAATAACAAATATATTCTTGGAATTCGTCAATTGATGATATCAAAACTGAAAGCCATACAATTTACAGTTGACACCAAAAAGGAAATAAAAAATTGAAGCCTGCCCGAACCACGACTATAGAACATTGATTCTAATGGTATATTACTTTAAAAACATCTTGCTTGAATTTTGAAAACTGACTGCAAACAAAACAGTGGAAAACTGGCGACCAAACACACACACATGCACAGATTATTGAATTTATAGGTACAGTTAAAACCCTTATAACGGTCACCTCTATACAGTGGCCACCTGTTTATAGTGGTCACTTTTGTAATGTCTAAAATGGTATTTTCTCAAACCTGTATATAAAAGCCACCTGTCTATAATGGTCAATTTATATACCTCTCGTAGCTAGCTGTTATATACAGGTTTCACTGTATATATTAATCCTGTTATTTATTATCAACATTACCCCTGCAAAAACAGTTCGTGAAAATTGGGCCATTCAACGTTCATGAACTGTTTGTGAACTGCATAACAAGTGTTCAAATGTTCATGAATAGCTCGTAAAAGTTAGCAAATTAACTTACCTTATTGAAACGAATAAGGCCTTGACCATCATCAAATGAACAATGATTAGAACCAACAAATATAGGGTTGTTTATATTTGCATTCTCTGTCACGATGCTTCCTTTAAAACCCTAAGAATAAAAGACAATAGTAAATAGACTATAGCAAAACAATATAACAAAAATTAAGATCGTGCAACTCAAATTTGAATTTACAAGAGTTTTGAAAAGGTCATAATATTATCTTATCCAAATGTAAATAATCCAACTAAACTGTAATTAACATATTCAAACATTGAATAATTCCAATTTAAAAACACTTTCTTCGCCCAATTATATGTATATCTATAAATAAAATCCTCAAAATCCTGTCTTTGTTGTCCTTATTTACGACATTCAATTTGATAGGCCTATTGCCCATACATTACCCTGTGAAAGAAATACAAGAATCCATGAACAGTTCATGAACTTTTATGAACAGCTCATGCAAAGTTTCTAAATAATTCATGATCTTCATAAACAGTCACAAGCACTTCATGAACATAAAATTGCCAACAATTTCATGAAATTTTTGGTAATTTCATGTTTATGAACTTATCAACTTTTTTTCACAATTAAAAATTTGAGAAGGACTATATAGGGAAACCTGTTACAACAAACAGTTATGAGAGTACAGTAAAGTGACCGCTATAGAAAGGTGGCCATAAGTTCATAAACAGTTCATGAACGTTGAATGGCCCAATTTTCACGAACTGTTTTTGCAGGGGGTAATGTTGATGATAAATAACAAGATTAATATATACAGTGAAACCTGTATATAACAGCTAGCTATGAGAGGCATATAAATTGACCATTATAGACAGGTGGCCTTTATATACAGGTTTGATTCAATAGATATACTATTTTAGACACTGCTCTATAAGGTGGCCATAATATACACATGTTTCACTGTACATAAAATATGATTATTCAAAAACAAAAAAATGTTTTAATAAAAAAACAGTTCGCGATACTCTTTATCACAATACTAATGATATCTGTAGACATCTAATATTCCTGTAGCCCTCTGACTAATCATATGAAGTAAAACAAGTTTTGAACAATCTTCTATCATAGCTTTGTATTATCATGGTCCAATAGTTTAACCCTATTTTCCCTACACTTGTTTTTAACTTTCAACTTGTAAATTGTTAACGCGCCTTGAACCTATGGATATGTATGTGCGCTATATAAGAAATAAAATATACATTATTCATATTATTAAACACAAGGCCTACTTCACAATCCTGCTTGCAATGCAACAAAGATATTCAATATAACCCCTGTAAAACAGTTCATGAACTCAACAAAGTTTATGCCGGTGGGAACTGCGAAAAGACTGACGCAGATACAATTAACACGCCAGAAAATAATTTGCAAACGTAACTAATTTAATGGATAAACCTACCTTAGGCAAAATTATATGAGTAATGTTTTGATAACAAAAACCATTTGTACAGAAACCACGGCTGTCCTTGTCAAATGCAGCAGATGAAACAATCTCCTAGAAATAACACATTATCAATATCATAATCAGCACATTGCTATAAATTTAAATGGGGAGGTATTTAACAACCCAGCTAATATACAACAAGTTTACAGAAGAAAAGACCAACAATTACTAAGGCGAATTAATTCTCAGCTTCAATTTTCGATTTAGTAACAGCTGCTTGTGTAAATGGTCCAATAAAATACTTTTCTTCCAGCAACTCAATCTTTCCTTCCAAATTTTTTCAGGTGATTTTGGTCAAATGTATCCATAACTTTTTAATTTACAGTTCTTTATAAAAATATGATGGAAACTGCACAGTTCTACTTCTCTGTCATTTTCTTCTGGTTGTAAAAAATCTTAAAGTGGGAAAAATCGTTGAAACTATAACTTGATATATGATGTATTTGAGTCTGAAAATTACAATGGCGTAATCTGGAGATTCCTTTTTGATGTAACCTCCCATTAAAGAGGTGTTTTGGGTCAAATCTCGCTTAGAAAAAAGGAGACAAAACTATCACTTGCGATCCTGGTTTTTTGTCATAAAGCTAGATCCAATCTCTTCTTTTTTCAGCGAGATTTGGCCTAATTTACCCCTTTGATGGTAATTTACACTCAACAAGGAAATCCCGAATCGAAAAAAAATACGTCATTGTAATTTCAAGACTCGAATACAACTTGTATTAAAATGTTACGGTTTTTCCCACTTTTAGAGAAATATTTCTTCCCTTCATTCTGAATTTGTGCTAGCCTTCCGGGACTCTCAGTCCCAGAATCCCTCATTCTATTGAATCCTGCTTGTATATGTCTACAAATACAGTATTTACATATCATAAAGCTATATTTAAAAATCTAAACAGAAAGAAATCTGAAAGAGGCATACCCCATTTGTTGCATCGTAGAGCTGAATTTTCAACATGGTACTAATACCATCATTTCCATTAATATAAGCACCCAATCTTGTGACAACAATAGGATGCAAAACCTACATTGAAATCATCTTTAAAAATCAAGAAAACCTTTCCAAATATGATAAAATTGAATTATATTTAGTTTATAAAGATTGCGATATTCATAACTATGCCATCCGTAATGATAGAGATTCTCATTTCATCCAAGGCATTAACAAAATACATAATACACACACCATTTACAGTTTTATTGAAAATTTAATTGGAAAACCAATATTTACTTGAAACCAATAAATTATTCTGTTCGGACTAATACACAGCAGGAGGCAATTCCTTGTTTCTTGCCATTAGCAGTAAAAAAGGTAATGTGGACGGTGTCGCCCTACCGAAGGCACCCGTACCACTCCTCTATTTCTAGAAGAGTGGCTCTTTTCGCTAAGAGCAATGATGTTAAACGCTCCTTAGATCTCAGCCGCAACACTGCAGATCAATTTCAACAGATTTCATGGCAGATAGGCCTTGATTGTCAATGCGCAACGATGCGCCGCAGCTACCCACAATGCAATTCCTTCTGAACCATTCCATCCGCCATCTTTAGATGGTACTCATTTGATGTTTCAGATAAAGTCAAGGCTGAGTTGACCTGAGGGGGATTTGAACCACAGTCGATGAGATATGATACGATCTGAAGTTCGGTTGCTCTGCCAACTGAGCTAATCACCGCCATTAGCAGACAGTAGTACTATTCAATGAACAAGGGGTTGACTTTGCCTGTTATAGCTAGATCAAGATGAGGGGTAATTACCTCAGTTGGCAAAGCAACTGAACTTCAGATCTTATCTGATTGACTTTGGTTCAAATCCCCCTGAGGTCAACTCAGTCTTGACTTTATCTAAAAATATCAAACGAGTGCCATCTTAAGGATGGCGGATGGAATGGTCCAGAGGGAATTTCATTGTGAGTAGCAACGGCGCATCTTTGCGCATTGACAATCAAGGCCTATCTGCCATGAAATCTGTTGAAATTGATCTGCAGTGTCGCGGCTGAGATCTAAGGAGCGTTTGACATCATTGCTCTTAGCGAAATCCTCTAGAAATAGAGGAGTGGTACAGGTGCCTTTGGTAGGGCGTCACCGTCCAAATTACTTTACTTGAGATGATATGTTGATGCTAGATCAGAACTTTGAGAAATGATTAATTAGAGCTTGAATACAAATTAAAAACTTCAAGGTAAAAAAAAACCTTTTGATTCTCCCCCTGTGAAAAAAAATCATTGAAATTGAGGCCATTTAACGTCCATGAACTGTTCATAAATTCCTGAAATGTTTTTCGCAGGGGCAGGAAAACACATAAAATTAATTTTGAACATTTCATATTAATTAAGTTTGTTCCGCTAATTGAGCTTGAATAGGTCTTTGTTTTATTCATGGAAACACGATCGATTGATCGATTATTCCTCATGCAAAAAACGGTGCAGGAGTTTATGAACTCTTGAGTTCCTGAACTATTTTTTGCGGGAGTCTGACACATCATTAATTCAGAAAGACTGTATTTTTACAAATCAATCTTTCCAATCCCTCTCTAAAATGTTGAATTACTGTCACATATTCTCTAACATCTGGTCAAAAAGTATAACCTATGCATGAAATATTACTAATTTTGAAAATCTAGAAACATATTAAAAATATACTGACTAGGCTATTGAATTGGGCATTATTCAGCAGCTTTCAAATCTTCAGTAGTTTTTCAGTAGAATGAGAAGAATCTAGATTACATTTCCAGTAGGTTTTCAGTAGATTTTCAATAGGGACTTTTCAGTAGCTTTTCAAGTTTCAAAGCATGTTTCAGTAGTTTTTCAGTAGAATGAGAAGAATCTAGATTACATTTCCAGTAGGTTTTCAGTAGATTTTCAATAGGGACTTTTCAGTAGCTTTTCAAGTTTCAAAGCATGTTTCAGTAGTTTTTCAGTAGAATGAGAAGAATCTAGATTACATTTCCAGTAGGTTTTCAGTAGATTTTCAATAGGGACTTTTCAGTAGCTTTTCAAGTTTCAAAGCATGTTTCAGTAGTTTTTCAGTAGAATGTGAAGAATCTAGATTACATTTCCAGTAGGTTTTCAGTAGAATTTCAATAGGGACTTTTCAGTAGCTTTTCAAGTTTCAAAGCATGTTTCAGTAGTTTTTCAGTAGAATGAGAAGAATCTAGATTTGAATGCCTCATGAATTCCAGTATGGTTTCAATACACAATCCCATTCCATTATGTTCTCAGTAGGTTTTCAGTAGCGATTCAGCATATCCAAGATTCATAGTGCAAAATTTATGATTGAAAGAATACACTTTTCAGCAATCCTACCTTAAAATCAAAGCCAATATTTTCATCTTGGGTCCATCTCCCAACAGGAATTCCATTTATAACACTTACAGCAAGTATTTCATCTGTTAATCAAATACTACAGTCCATCACTTGCAGAAAAAAAATAAGATACCGGTTAGTCAGTCATGAGAGCAGGAATTTCACTTATCTGAATTGCCCCTGTGAAAAATGTGCCGAGCTCATGAACTGTTCATGAACTTCCAGAGCTGTTGCTAATATGTTCATGAGCTGCTCATGAACTTCCAGAACTGTCCTCCATAAGCTGTTCATGAGCTCCTGAACTGTTCATTGACTTCCTGAATAGTTCATGAACAGCTCATGAACATGTTATAAACAGTTCATTAAGAGTTATAAGCCGGTTTCCACTGCACAAAAAATGTTGCATGCAGAGACAATTGTTGAGCAAAAAATGTAGAGACAAAACTTATGGGATTTTTACACAATTCAGAATTCTTTTGACTTTTTGGCTGCCTTCAACAATAGCAAATTTTTGTTGGCAATCAAAATTAAATAATGTAATTGATGTCACTAGACTACTACTCGGCATGGGAAGTCTCAGGAATGCCGCTTCGAGCCACATTTTATGTGCAGTGGAAAACTGACTTTATTGGTGTACTAAATCTCAATATGTACATTTCTAGTATACTCTCAGTATTTTTCAGCATATTCAAGAGTTCATAGCACCATGATAGCAATAACAAGTAAGAATTCACCTTGTTGAGATGCAGTTGGCGTAAATACATCATGCTGGCATCCAATCTCATCAATTCGATCTGATTTCGGTATCAAACATGGTTTATTTCCAATAAAGAATTTCACAGTGACTCTGAAAATGTTAATACAGTTGCAAGAATAAACATTAAATAAAAATTTAAAGTCGAATATATTCAATCAAAAGTCTTTAGATGATGGCCAAAACATTTATTAATTTACTGCCAGATTATGGATAAACGTTTATTTACAAAACATCCATGAACTGTTCTTGAAAAATTCTTGTTCTTGAAATTGAACAAGAACAAACCCGAGCTACAGAACATTAGTTCTCGATTTCGTCATCAACCTTCTTTTCTATCTCTCAATTTTTGTTGGCGAGCCTATCATTCCAACATCATTTGCACGTAATATTGGTGTTGTATTTGACAAAGATTTATCAATGACTAAGCATATCAATACTGTATGCAAATCATCTTTTTACCACCTACGCCGCATTTCTAAGATCAGAAAGTACCTCAATTTACATACCGCAAAAATTTAAGTTCATGCTTTTATATTGTCCAAAATCAACAAATGTAACTCTTTATATTATTTAGGCCTGAAAAAGTGATTAATTCAAAAATTACATCGTATTTAAAATGCAGCAGCAAGACTTATTAAATTAACCTGCAAATATGATAACATCAAACCTATCTTATATGAACTACACTAGCTTCCAATAGAGCAACGTATTAAATTCAAGATTTTATTACTGACTTTCAAGTCCTTACATGGATTTGCGCCGTTATATTTACGTGAACTATTTGTTGAATATTGCCTTAAGAGTTGCCAAGATTATCATCTGATAATTTTCTGTGGCTGCTCCGACTTTATGAAACAAATATATCGAAAGACCTGCAAGCTTATAAATCCTTACGTATATTGCTATATTGCGTATATTGTATACGCTTGTAAATCTATTTTGCATCTCGTTTCCTCCATCATAGTTTATTGTTGTACGAGATTTTAGATATTTTCATATGAATGTTCATAAATTAGTTAATTTACCTTCTTATTTTTGGTTAGTTTATTATTACAAATTGTGAAGCGCTTGGAACATAACCCTATAAGCGCTGTATGAATATTAATATTATTATCATTATTAAAATGTAGGAAGCTTCGGTTTCATCAGGGTTTGACAAAAGGTTCAACTTTAATTCCATAATATAACTTTTTCAATCTGAATTTACGAGATTTTGCAGAAAAGGAAATATAGTTACTGCGATTGCAAACGAAATGAAAATTTAAAATATCAATGGGAATTTGAAGAGTGTGCACCTATCGCACATAGAGTCATTGATCTGATCGCACAGGCCTGTAGGCCTACATAAAACTTTAGAAATATGAAAAATATAAGTGGCATGCACCTATCACACCGGCGTGTACTCAAAACATTTTAAATATGAAGAATATAAATGGCGTGCACCTATCACATCGGTGTGTACTTAAAACAATTTAAACATGAAGAACATAAGTGGCATGCATCTATCACACAGGCGTGTAGGCCTACTTAAAACATTTAAATATGAAGAATGTGAGTGGCGTGCACCTATCACACATGCATGTAGGCTACTTGAAACATTTTAAATATGAAGAATATAAGTGGCGTGCACCCATCACACCGGCGTGTACTTAAAACATTTTAAATATGAAGAAAGTGAGTGGCGTGCACCTATCACACCAGCGTGTACTTAAACTTACAGTCCCATGCAAGAGAGCTTATAGCTCAATGTGACAAAGCAATTATGAAGTAAAAGGAAATCAAACACACCCAAACAGACCCACGTTTCAAACTCCAGTTCATGAAAAGGTTTGAGGCAAACAGACGTATATTCAATGTTCATGAACTGTGCAAACTATGTAAGCTAATGTGGAAAAACAAACCATCAATACAATCTTTGCGAACGGGAATGTGAGGTTAATGAACTCACGTAATTATTCAGAAGAAGGTTTCAAATTCTCAATGCTATCATCCGTTACAATCAAGGTGCCAGGTGGATACTATAACATTGATCTTTATCTATAATTTATCAATCATAGGTCTACATAACAGGCTGTGATTCCACTATAGGCCTACTGTACCTGATAGACATCCAAGTGTGGTATTTTTTCAATTTTTCATACTGGTTAGGCCAAGTATTCAAATTACAAATTACCAAAGTTATGCTGGTATTCCAGGGTTTCTCTAGCTGAGTAAAATCCACTCCGCTACGAATGTGGGGTAAAAATTGATCCGGTGAGGCTTTTTGCTGCATGTCGTAATGAAATTGATGGAATCCAATGTTATTGTTGCCCATGCTATCATGTTGCTATCACAGATTTTGTTGCTACTAGGAAGATAATCAGTGCCAGGCTCTAGAGGATTTCTAAATGATTTCTATCCGGTCTAGTTGATTCCACTCAAGACTGATAGGCCTACAATAGGCTTACGGCTTACCTCTTACTGATAGTAGAGTTCCTGTTGAGAACATCCAGCCATGTTTGTCTAATTGCTGAACGTAATTCAAAATTTTCTCTGGCAGACAAGATACCAATGAATAATTCAACACGATTCACTATATTTTCAATAAAAAATAACCTTCAATAAGTCATCTAGACCAGAGAATCAAACAAAATTAAATTTTAACTCAATTCTACCATATAAATAGGCCTACAATGAGGTTCTAGAACATAACCTACCCTAGGCCTACTACATTTGTTGCCATTAAAAGCTTGGCCAATTGTGCTTTGTGCTGGTAGGTGTGCTGTACAAAACGGCTTGATTATAGGAATGAGGGATGGATTAAATCAATTTGGAAGCCAATTGTGCATTGGTAGCTCAGCGGCAGAGTTGCTGCGTATCTCGTGCAATGCAATTCCTTGTCATTACATGATTGCACACATGTTCTTCGTATGTCTGTATATTCATTATGTCCTTCAATAAACAAGTATTTGTGCTTACGAGGAGACGTTATAGAGCATATATTTGCAAACATGTTTGAAAAAGTGGCAAAAATTTCCCCGACTATATAAATCTTCCTCATGATAACTTTGATTACTTGCAAATTAAATGTTATGTTTTATATTTATTTGCATTTAATCAAGCTTTTCCTTTGCAACTTAATTTGTATTTGGCCAAATACATTTTAATTCGTAGAAACGGATCAATGACATCACCATGGAAACATCAATAGAACAATGACTTGAATTCTTTTTTAAATTGTAACCCCCGGTTTATTGCCATATAAAGGCAATTACGGAGACAGTCACGGCTCTGTGATAAAGGTGTATTTGATTCAGTTCGCTCGTATAACGCGAAGGCGCGCTTAATGCATTAGGTTTGCTGTTAGTGACTATGCGAACTTAATACATTAGCAAGCTCAACTGCGTTATACGGAGCGCGCTAACAGCGAACTTGATTCGAATGAATGAAATAATCAAAATGTATTAGGTTTGGTTCGCTCGTATAATCCATGCCTTAGTTGTTCAAATATTACACAAACAACTTGGCTAAACAGCTTAACAAGGACTTAATTAATTAATAGGCTATAAAGCCTGAAGCACAAGACAAGTCTAAGAGTGACTTTATGAAATTATGTAGACTACAGTAGTGATTAAATTGATTAATTAACCCCATAAATTATCATGTAGATTTTCAGGTTAATTGATTAATATAGATATGATACCTGCATTAAAATCCAAACTTCTGAAGTCCTTTTTAGGACGAAAACGAGTATGATACTGTAACCAAGATCCATAGAGAATAGCAAGCAGCGCTACACAAAACGATATATTAGCCAGAATATTCATGGGAGTACATGACCATAGTCAAAGTTGTGGACAAATTAGCATCCAATATGTAGATAGAAATGAATGATTCCTTCTAAAGTTCTAATTTCTCATCTCGTCTTCTCATTTGAGTCATTTCTCAATCATAAAATTTCAAAATTTTGGCAGCAAATGCTACCATGTCGTGATAGCCTCTTACTACGAAGTTCATGAATACATAAGCCTGCAGGTAGACACACGCTGCCAGAGTGTCATATAATATTTGATTTGATTAAAATTAATTTCATTTTGCAAATTTTCAACTACTGCTGATAGGCAACTAAAGGAGGAATTTTACAATATGTAACTCTCAATTACATACAGCAAATTTGTATAGTGCAGTAAATCAACAAAATCTTCCAGAGCGTCCTTATATACAGGTTGTCCATAATGCACAGGTAACAACGGGAAATATATCAAAAAAGCAAAAATTACATTTAAATTATAATCAAATTGAATATTTCAATAATATTTGAGATTACTAGATGATATAAAATAAAGTGCCAGATTATTTGATTACTACTATGGCAAGCTAGTTTAATTAAGTTTGATTCCGATAAAGGAAACAGTATATAAACAACCGTTTCTTTTGGAATTGACTAGGAATTTCAATTAATTAATTACTGTCGATTACATAATATAGATTTAATTTTTCGATTGGCAATATTTAAAATGCCAGTCCTTCATACAAAGCTTGATCTTCAGTAGATTCCCGTTTCACTTGAATATGAGATAACGTATTTTGAAAATGTTTATTAATTTGTTCTGTTTCTTCTTTATTTTCTAAACTGGGAAGATCTTCACGAATCTTATCAATTAACTGACTAAGAATAGTGACGTTAACCTGAAGAAAAAAAAGGTTGATGTTTAGAAAATAAAAAAAATTCCAACTGCTGCTGTGCAGCCGGGACTGCAGATGCAATATGCACTGAGGTTGTCACCAACTATGCTAGGATATTAACTGAGTTTGACTGTAATCCACTTACCGCATCATTTCCTTTTTCATAGTAAAATAAGTAACGATTCAATATTTCAACAAACAATTGAACTTGAACAGTCGGGTCCATGCATTGATTGGCAATACGCAATGATTTCTTCAGACATTCCATGACACGTTTACCATCACGACACTAAAAGTGAAAAAAGAACAATTTTATTACAGGCAATTAGGCATGGTTTGATAAATGACTTACAGCAAACCTCAACATTATAGATAATTAATCTGAGTAATTTTAATGACATAAACCTAAATTTAAAATATTTTTCATATTTTTCTAATGATTTTAGCCAGCATTCTGCCTTTCACATCTGAATTTTCTTAGCCTTCCGTAAACCAGGTTTCCAATTAATAAAGTTTGTTAATTTAACTCTGTGCAGTAGGCCTACTATTGTCATTCCCTTATTGCCAATGAATCAGAAGCGGGCATATTAGCAATGTGTGAGACAATGTTGTCCTATCAAAGAATCCCACATCACTCTTCTATTTCTAGAGAAGTGGTCTTTTTTGGTAATACCGATGATTGTAAAATGCACTTTACTGATCTCAGCCGCGATACTGCAGGTCTATGTTCAAAGCTTTAGAACGTAATAAATCCTAATAATCCACAGGATCATATCATCACCATCGTTTATTCAGATACATTAATAATATATCAAAATCAATAAGTTACAATCAGGGTCCTTAAGTACTTTTCCTTACGGGATCCTAATTTTTTTTCAGGTGATTTTATTGTGAAAATGTTTCCAAAACTTTTTATGTATTTGACGTTACTGTTATAAAAATATGATAGAAACTGCACAGTACCACTTCTCTGTCCAAGAAATGAAAGAAGAAGAATTTTCCTACTAATTGTAAAGACTTGAATACAGCTATTTCTTCTTTCCTTCAGAATTTGTGCTACCGTCCTGGACTGTCAGTCCCAGAATTCCATCATTGTATCCAACAGATTACAACAAACAACAGTATTCAAAATTTTTGGGTAGAAATACCAAAATAAGATTTTAAAATGATTCAAATCCCAAAGAAATCTTATCAGCAGTTGTGTTAAACAAGGCTCTCCAGATCATTAGTCTAGTTTAATCAAAATGTTAACATCAATCATGCAAGTTTATCAACACCATCAACATTTTAGATATTATAATTTATCTTGTACACTATACATAAGGAAGGCTGAAGTGACGTTCTTAGGGAGTTGGACCTCGGACCGCAGGGTCTTGGGTTCAATCCCTGGCAGAAGAACTATTGGTTGGTGTCAAGAAGGACGGGCATTCGGTAATTAAACTCAAACATACTTCCACAAATACTAATCAACTAACCAATCACCCCAGCGAAAAAAGCAACTAGCATTAATGAAAAAATGAAGAAAAACTATACAGCCACCATTCACTATCAGGGTTTTATAAAATGGGGGGATCCAGGGACTTAGAGTCCAGGACGGCTAGCTCAACTTCAGACGAAAGTGGAAGAAGTAGCTGTATACAAGCAGAGAGCAATATAGCGGTCTGCCATGCGCAAATGGCCGATCAATTACGTTTTTCTACTGGCAGTTTTTTTTTTTTTTTTTTTATACACTTGATAATATTTCTTGCCAACAATAACATTTCTCTTCAAAAAATGTATCATATAACATAATAACCTTGTACTGCTTCTCTAAATTATAATGTTATAAAGATAAATTCTATTTAAAGTTTTTTGCATCCTGTTCGGATTCTCCACATAAAATATCAGCAATAAAAATGTCAGATCAAGTTTGAAAACTTATATTGCTCTCTGTATACAAGCTTTTTTAATCAGAAGAAACTTCAATTGCTCTCTTTTCTTGGACAAAGAGGTAAAGCTGTGCAGTTTTTATCATACCTTTACGACAATGACTATACAACAAAAAGTTTTGGAAACGTTTGCATGATAAAATCACCCCCATAAAGTTTGAAAGGAAAAATTGGATTCCCGGAAAAAAAAAAATTTATTGGACCCTGTTCACTATGTATATAATAATCTAGGAATGAATTATTAAAAATATATTACATTACCTCAACAGCTTCTGTCTTTTGTTCTCCTTCTCCTTCGCATGTTCTTCCAGACCAAAACAAATGTGAACAAACAGAAACGCCACGACATTGATCAGGTTTTTTCAATAATTTTGAAGCAGCTAATGCACATTGAGTTCTTAAAGGCTCGTGATTTTCTTCAGTAAAACAACCCATTTGCTCAAATGTTCCAATGATTAATGAGATAGCAGCAAGCTGAGCCTTTGAGTCAGAAATTTCATCCTCGTAAATTGCAAACGCCTGTGAAAAAATAAAAAATAATGAAAAATGAAGCATTCAGTAACATTAATGAAACAAGTAATGAAGCATTTCCTTCTTTGGCCTTTAAGGAGGTTTGGAACAGTGCAGCCAAAATTTTCCTTCTATTAAATAACATATGAAATTTTCACAATATAATTAGACGTTCAGAACTCTATTTGTCCTGAATAAAAAAAGGGATTCCCAGATTAATTTTGATTTGAAAAGTCAACCCATTATTTACTTCAATAATAATACATAAAAACGTTATAAAAACAATAATTTCTCAGAGAAAAGACACTAAACAGATTAATGATCACATTTTTCAACGAAGCAACACAAATAGCACCACAGTCCGTCATAAACTAGTAGATTAACACAACAGGATGGTTATCACATGATTCACCCTAGCAATGGGATGCAGTGCAGGATTAACCCATGGGCAGCCTAGATGGCAGCTATAGGCCCGGTAAAATTTGGCAAAACGTTTTATCTTTCTAAATCTATTTATGACAACAACAAGGAGAATGCTGAATTGCATAATACAAAGCCAAATTGATCATGAGTTCATAAAGGTCAATGTATATTTATTAATTTTTTGAATCAAAATCAAATGCAAAGCAACCATTTTATTTCCATCAGCGACTACTCCAAAGAAAACATAATGGCTGCAAAGCTAGTAGTTCGCCTGATTTCACAATACCCGCATACAGGTCTCCTTGAAGTTGAGTGCCCTTCAGCCTCCAAAAATTCAATCCGGTACTGTATGGACGAGTGAAACATGTGATTAAGCTTTAGTCCCAACAAACTAGTGACAAGCGAGCGATGTTGATCATGAACTGATACCGACCCTGATTAAAACAAGTGTAAAGCATCTAACAACAAGTACAAATTCACAATGGCACATTGTAAAAACATTTACCTGACTCATGAATTCATAAGCAACCGTTTCGGCATTTGTGAATTTTTGTTGATCAGATGCCAATGCTCCTTGCAAAAATAATCGCAATGAAAGTTCAGCATATTCAGCTTTCGACAATGCACAGATTGTTTGATGACAAAATTGAAAGATTTTCTGACATTTTTTATCCCATTTATCATCCTAGAAAAATAACAATGCCAAGAAAAATTAATATAATAATCATGATTTAATTTCCCAAAAAAGGATTTATAAATTATCTGTGAAGTGATAAATAAAATACAAATGTGAGAGAAATGAGCCTTGATTGGCAAACCAATATTTGACAAGGAAATCATAGATTTTGCTATATCTGTATATACATATGTGACAGTTTATGTCAGAATCGACAATCGAGGTAAATTCCAATTGTTCAGTATGGCGGAAAGAAGTGGGAAATTAATGTAAAATCATAAATAGGACATTTTTATTTGTCAGCATAAACTAGACAAATAAAACATAAATTTTCTTGTGCAAATGCTTTCTATCCAATATGTTTACAAATTAATGGTTTATTCTTGATTTAAATTCGTTGCTAAGGTGGTTTGATGAAATGAAATGTACGGCAGTACAGTATTCCAATTCTGTGACGTAGTCACCTAATTATAAACATGTAAATACCTACTGTGATTATTGTGTAACTGCTAAAGTCATATGATCTTAATATAGTAATTATAATGTATGTTGAAATATGGTCAGTTCTATTCAGACATAATGCAAGCGTGTTCTCTGTCTAGAACGACACCACAAATTGGCGTCCCCGAGTGATTTCAGAAAATAATCACCATTTCATGTATATATCATTATCGCTATATGCAGTATGGATAAAAAAATCTAACCTTACACTTAACTGATCCTGAACGCACCACAGCGTGGTTCACGGGATTGGGTGCTGTAAAGGACTTGGAAAATTATATTTGGTTCATCTGGCCCAGCTCTGTGTGGTATGTGAGGTAGTATGCAACCCACAACTATTTTTAATATCTAATGAAGTTATGATACAGTGGCAATATAATAAGCCCACTCACTCTCGAAATTTAGTTGGTGTATGGTTTGGCAACAAATTTGATTGGACGTTTCAAAGTTTATTTAATAAACTATAATAGTACACGTAATAAACCTAATTGTTGACACACATCGATCATCGATAGATAGCATTTGGTAGAAAGTCCATTTGGCTTGCAGTGGCGTGTAGCCCACTGGCCCTTACATAACAATTTTATGGTTTAATTATGTTACTGAAAGACATGGTAGTGGCTGTATGCCCACTGGCCCTCATAACCACGCTCAGATGGTTAGAAATTAATTGGACTCGTCGGACACATTATATTTTGATAAAAGTTGTATTTCCACAGTGAATTTTGTATGTGTGTGAATGTCATGTGTTTGTTATATTTTATAAAGTAAACACACGAATATTACGTCGTATTTCAAGAGAAATGAGACCGCCTAGCCGTTGCGGATTTTAGAAAAGTTGTTGAATTGCTTTTACACTAGTTATGTATAATAACAATAATTAATTACTTAAATCTTTAGTATCAATTATCGCAACATATAACTATCAAATTCATAAACATAATTGACAATTCTGTTTTCTCTAAGAAGGGGGAAATGTGACGTAGTCACCTAATTATAAACATGTAAATACCTACTGTGATTATTGTGTAACTGCTAAAGTCATATGATCTTAATATAGTAATTATAATGTATGTTGAAATATGGTCAGTTCTATTCAGACATAATGCAAGCGTATTCTCTGTCTAGAACGACACCACAAATTCCAAGTGAAATCAAAATCGTTTCCTCAAAAACGCAAGTTAATCTGTGTGAGCAATGCACTTCGCGCAGGGCCCAGCCGTCTAGAATCCTAGAGGTATTTCCAAATTTTCTTCCAAATGTTTTTGTTGAAGTTTGACCAATAAATCAAAAAAATGTCAATTTTCTTCTGAATTTGCTCTAACCTTCCGGAACCTACTTTGTCAGACCCTGTCAGGATTTCATTTCAAGTAGCACATACGGTTGATCTGGTGTTCCTCTGACTCATTATTATTCGAGATTTTAAAGATGTTTTTTGTTTCCCTTACTTGTTCTTGTTGATCTTTGTATTTGAAAGCAAGCTGAAATGCACAAAATACAAGAGGAGGGAGTGTGTATTTGATTCTTTGTTCACCGCCGCTACCAAAATGTTTACGAGCAACATTCAGAATCTGAAAAAAAAAATCATAGATTGGTCAGAAAACCTTGTACAAGTGCATTTCGCACTTATCAAAAAATCTGTTTTGTAACTCTTTGATCTATTTTATGGATACAGCCGCCTAGCCTTGTTAATATCACTGTTAACATTAAGACAAGTTTCTATAAAATTAAACTACGTCACTCCGGTTACTATCACAATTTATGGTTGATTTTTAAAATAGAATTTTTTTTACATCTTTTTAATTAACCTTCCATGTGTATGTATTATGATGAATATCAGTATGACCAGGGTCCGACTAAATGTTCATACTTCTTGGTGGATCCTAGAGGCATTTCAACAATTTCTTCTGAATTATTTTGCTAATGTTTGACCAATAATTCATCAAAAATATCAAATAATCTTCTGAATTTGCTGTAATCTTCCGGAATCTAAGATACCTACTTTTGTCGGACTCTGAATATGACTTGTGCAATATATGCTCATAAATTATCAAAAATATTGCATCAATATGAAAAAAGCTTGACATGTTGAACCAAGATTCAACGCAATGTTCTTGTTTACCCGGAGAACCATTCGTCAGAGCCAAATCATGACTTTCGTGTTCCTTTTGGATCAGAAATCGAAGAGTGTTTGTGTTACATTTTATTGACAGATTTTTGACATTAGGGTTTTCAGCAAAGTTTCACTTGTAAAGGCATATACAGTCAAACCTGTTATAACAGTCACCTCTATACAGCGGCCACCTGTCTATAGTGGTCACTCTTGCAATGTCTATAATAGTGTTTTCTATCGAATCAAACCTGTATATAAAGGCCACCTGTCTATAGTGGTCAATTTATCTATCTCTCGTAGCTGGCCGTTATATACAGGTTTCACTGTAACAAGTTTAAATCCTTCGCACAATAGTTTATATGTATTTAAAGCCAGGTCTAAAATAAACATGAACTTGAAAATAGAAATAAATTAATACTTATCCGATTTGCAACCAAGCGGGTAACACCGTACACTTGGTTACATTGTAGTGCCCAGATGATTAACTTACCAGATACTGTTGATCGGCATTATCAGAGAACAGAAGATTAGTGAAGCGACCCATGAGAACTTGTTCCTCTGCAAAATCTTCTGGATCTTCCTGTAGAATAAATAAGAGAAATACAACATGAATACAGTCAAACCTGTTATAACGGTCACCCCTAAACAGCGGCCACCTGTCTATAGTGGTCACTCTTGCAATGTCTAAATAGTATTTTCTATTGAATCAAACCTGTATATAAAGGCCTCCTGTTTATAGTGGTTTATTTATCTATCTCTCGGGGTTGGTCGTTATATATAGGTTTTACTGTATATGCACTAAAGGTGTGTCTCATCTGATTTCTTAAACCTTGACCACTGGTATGAACAATCTGTAATCTGGCGATCAGATCTCTATTTTCAGATTAAATAGTAATCCAATTCGATCCGATCCAAATAATTTTATCATGAATCCGTAAAAAATCATAATTTTTTTGCAACCTCTTCAAATGATTTTGAATACCGATATTTGACTATTACAGAAAGTGATATTCGATAATCAATGCCACAATAATTTCTTTCATCATCAGATAGGCTATACAGTCAAATCTGTTAAAACAGTCACCTCTATACAGTGGTCACCTGTCTATAGTGGTCACTCTTGCAATGTCTAAAATAGTATCTTTTATTGAATCAAACCTGTATATAAAGGCCACCTGTTTATAGTGGTTGATTTATCTATCTCTCATAGCTGGCTGTTATATAGAGGTTTCACTGTAATGTGGTTTGCTCAAATCAACCAATCGATGATGATGATGATGATGATGATGAATAATGATGACGAGGTATAATAGGCCTACACTTTATTAATCTTACTGGTTCAGTTGGTTGGTCATCTTGATCCATAACAAGTGGAGCAGCCAACTCTAGAATTGAGTCAACCTAATAGAAATAAATCAGAAAGATAATTAGCAACAATGATCCGACTAAAGTAGGGATCTAGGGATCCTAGATGACAGCAGGCTAGAGCAAAGTCAGAAGAAAATTGATATTGTAAGTGATTTATTGGTCAAACTAGAGCAAACAAATTCAGAAGAAAATGTTGAAATGCCTCTAGGATTCCGAAATGCTGATCCTTTTATCCTGTCAGCACTTGACAATAGGTTTCTCGAATGAAAGAGTTTTTCCAGGATTTATTGTTGCAAGATTTGACCCGATATAAAAACAAGCTCAGAATTTTGAAAATCAATTTTGAATGGTTTTTAATGCAACTGTTTGGTTTCCAGAAGTCATTTAATGACATTCGTTACCATCCTGCCACTGTGTACTATTGATCAACTGATAATAACGTACGGAGAAATGTAGAGAATGACTCATATGGATAAGCTTACCTCTTCTTGCGATGGTATAAGAGTGTCATTATCAATGGCATTAGTGATGACATAGAGTGCCATTTCTTTACGAGTAGCATAATCAAAATAATCAAACAAAGGAGCAAAATGTTTCAGTTTGAGGATCGTTAACACATTGCCATAAGTGTCGACAGGAATTTTTAATAATCTCATCAATTCTTTTGAAACAGCATTATTCTTGTCAATACTAAATAAAACACAAGAAATTATAATTAGTGAATAGTAGAAATAGCAAATTGTAAGACAAGGAAATCAGCCAAGCAATCAGTCAATGACGTACAGACACAGACAAATGCCACTTTACAATGACATTAGGACAAGTCAAATATCTCTAATTATATAATCAGGTTTGTTAAAAAATATTACATGAAATTAAAATCATGCATGCCTGATGAATGAAATGTTAGTCATATGCAGGGTCCGACAGAAGGTTCAGTCTTATGGAATCCTGGAGGAATTTCATCATTTTCTTTTGAATTTTTTGTTGAAGTTTGACCAATAAATGATAAAATATCAATTTTCTTCTGAATTTCCTCCAGAATCTAGGACCCCAGGATTCTTTCTCTTGTTGAACCCAGGTCACCTGTGTAAATAGTAATTGAGACGGTATTGCTCTACCGAAGGCACCTGCTCCACTTTTCTAATTCTAAAGGAGTGGCTCTTTTCGTTAAAATCAAGGATTGCAAATGCTCTTTAATGATCTCAGCCGCGACACTGCAAATCATGTTCAACAGATTTCATGGCAAATAGGCCTTGATTGTCAATGCGCAAGATGCGCTGCAGCTACTCGTAATGGAACCCCCTCTGGACCATTTCACTCGCATTTCATTTCATCAAAGGCTGGCTGAGTTAACCTTTGGGATATTCGAACCATAGTCAACCAGATACGATCAAATCTGAAGTTAGGTTGCTTTGTCATTTGAGCTAATCTTCCCAAAAATACCTAGTGCACTAACATGCAGACTCACTGACTTATAAAGACTGTTCTCATAGCGTACTTCCATATTAATGTCTAATATTGTTTGTTTTGTACCTAAAATAATCTATACCAATAAATATAAAAGTTTGTGTGAGTGCTAAATGTCCAGTTTTCCGCTGCTTTTTCCGTCGGTTTTTCAGTAAGATAGTTGAGATAATATACATCATTAGAATCATTGTTTTGTATTCATGGTTCAGGCTAGCCTGCGCTACAACCGCAATTCATTAACGAAAGAATAGGGTCTGTGTGAATTGCTCGGTTTCTCTGTCTGGGCCTCGTATCAGAATAAGATTGATGTCACATGATTATGCAAGATTAAGTTGATTCTCACCGGGATTCTCACATTACTTTGTTTACTTCAGTTGACATGATTGCAATAGGTTCTATTTTAGGCTTCGTAGCTATGACAATAAATTGATCGAACAGAGGTGATGAATTTATTATCCAAGAACAATAGATTTACCATGCATCGATCAGAAACTTCCGCTCTACGTTTCCGTAGAGTGGCTGGACAGAGAACTGTGCAAATCACACAGACCCTATTCTTTTGTGAATGAATCGCGGTCTGTAACGCAGACTAGGTTCGGGCATGTTTCGATTTTTATTTGCTTTCTGTTTTGCATAACGAATGCAAATATCTATAAAAGGGGGTCTACAAAATATATAAATTGCGCTTGCGACCAAATTTCCCTTTTTAAAGTAAAGCAAGTTGTTTGGGTTACTGATACGATAGGACATTATTTTAGTGTGAAAAACATTAATTAAAATATGGTTAGAATTCATAGCAGTTACTAAATCAGAAAAACCTGAAATAGTCACTCCAAATGCAGCAACTTGTGCAATCTCGATAGTTGCGGTCCCAGCAGTAATTCGACTGTTCTAAACATACTGCTCTACATCTACTGTTCTAGCGGTCCCAACAGTTCCTGTTTTATTGAGCACTGTCAAATTTCACCAGATGTGGAATTCAAGAAATAATCGACTTGGTTGAAACTTTTATTATTGTTTACGTGTTATTTAAATTAACCCAGCAAGTAACACAGGTGACACATTACTAATAATCAGTTGATGTGATCATTATTATATTGAACTTACTGTACCATACATTTAAATTTTCAATAATATCTATTTCTTGCTGCCAAACTCAAAAGTTGAATTTTTCCCAGATTTTTTATTCTGACACGAACTGTCCACATATACTTTTTCAAATCGTTTTCGATATTAAATTGCATCAAAAGCCAAATTCAAGAAAACATCAGTTGAATCATTTATTATTGTCTAAATTATATCTAAACTAACCCAACAAGTAACCCGGTCGGTGACACATTACTAATAATCTATTGATATGATGATTATTATATTGAACGCGGAAGGCCAGAAAAATTCAGAAGGTTAGCCAAAATGTTGAATATAAAGCTAAAATAAAGCTTCGATTTTACGCTTTTATGTCAGTAAAATTACTTAAACATTTTTCTAACGTTTATCTAACAATATAAGGTTGCGGAAGGTAAAACATTTTGTCGGACCCTGGATATGATCATTATCATATTGAACTCACTGTGCCATGTTAAGTTTGCTGAAAATCTCCTGTGTGTATTCCAATACCATATCAACATAATCAACTCTATCAGGATAACATTTCAATGCCAAATTGATTAATGATACCTGAAGGGCGACAATGTCTTCTGTTGGCATATCACTGCGAGACTAAAAAAGATCAAAATGAATCATAAATTTTGAATAATCATCATCATCATCATCATCCTTTATTCAGAACTTCACAAGACTGATTTATAAATATATAGATATACATATAATAACAATACAATTTTACAACAATATACTTTACAGGATAGACATTTGAAGAACAATTTGATGAACTTAATTATGTTATTCCGTGTAAGTGCTTCCCAAGGAGACGTTTGAAAGTTGGCCTGTTTGATACGTCCTTCATTGTAGATGGTGGATCAAGACGGGGATATGAGAATATCAGTTTAATAAAATAGATAAACTAGTAGAGACAAACCTGTTATAACAGTCACCTCTATATAGCGACCACCTGTCTATAGTGGTCACTTTTGCAATGTCTAAAATAGTATTTTCTATTGAATCAAACCTGTATATGAAGGCAGCCTGTCTATAATGGTCAATTTATCTACCTCTTGTAGCTGGCTGTTATACACAGGTTCCACTGTATACAAGATATTGTGCATAAATGTGACGTTGCTATGTGCATATGTTGATTCTTTCAAATGTCCCAAACTTATATGAACTAGTAAAAAGTCTTGCTTCGTGATTTTCATTCTAGTCTTTAATAACATGGCAAGACAAACGAATCGCAAATTGATGTCATAGTTTGGTCGCTGGAAGGTCTCAAGAAAGGTTTCCTTCTAGACGATCTGACAACGTCGTAGGGACGTAACAATTTGATCACTAGTACACCGTCAATAGACGTCAAGATGCCTTGGTGGACGTCTCACTGAGTGTTTGCTGGGAGCTGTATATAGTAATATCACTAATATTTCTATGTATCGATAATCACCTGGAAGCACACCCAAAATGATCAAATAAATGACAAATTCACCAACAAGGAAAGTTTGTCATACTCTATAAAATCTACAACGCCAAACCGATAAAAGCCTTGTTGTAAATTTAAAACTTACTTTGATAACAAAAGCAACTTGTTGGGAAAAAATTTCAAATAATCTGATATCAGTTGGTATACCAGGACTATCCCCACGTTGTGCAAACATAGCCAAACGATCAAGAAGAGCAATGATAATGTTTTTAACATTGACATTCTGATGTAGCTCAGCACATCCTTTTAAGAAGGCATTTAATGTTTGAAGATGAAATTCATCTGGGAAAACCTACAAAAAAAAGAGATGATCGATCAAAAAATTATTATAAAATCTCCGTAAGTTATTGAACCAACTTCTCATAGGTGATCGGTTGATTGATTCTTTTATATTGTCTCACAAACAATAGAGAAAATGTTTTACTTTACTGAATCTTAATTTTTCTGATATTTTCTTAAGAATTTTGTTTCACGACGTACCAAAAGAGGCAATAAATATATGAAGAAGTAACATCAAATGCTGGTTGAGTCCTTGTGACATCAACTAGAACAGAAACGTTAACTTTCGCTACAGAAACCCAGAGCCATCTATTTACAAGAGTTGGGACACGTTTTCATGTGCCGCTATCGTCTCCAATTGGACAGATGCCAGTCACGTGATTTTTGGATGCCATCTTTGTTCTTTTGAAAACAGGTTCTCAATCATTTCAAGTGAAACGCGCGAAAAAATACAATACAATATGGCTGAAAAAACACACAACATTCTCCTGCACATGCGCACTGTTAAAAACGTGCTCGGGTCCAGGCAAAAAGATACAAAAATGGCAGAAGTGTCCCAACTCTTGTAAATAGATGGCTCTGCAGAAACCACCCTCAAAATAGACATAAACACCAAATTATCATCGCATTGTTCTTTTTCAATTCCCAAGTCTTAAAATTGAGAACGCAGAAGACAATGAAATCCGATTTACATCACAAACAAAATATTGGGACCTAAATTTGGGATCGGAAGAATGATCAAATTCAAATTGTCAATTCATATCCTACTAAATTTGTTAGTTTTAATTTGTTAGTTTGTTATTAAATCCTACAAAAATACAAACTTCTGATTTCTGGACAATTCAGCTCAGACTTGAGGGATAGTAGTTAGACCGGTCATTATGCCGGTATTATTCAAGACTGAGATCAATAACTGTCTTAGTCAGTGGCCGACAAAATTACTAATCCTGGAATCCTAGATTCTGGAAGGTTTGAGTAAAATCAGAATAAAATTGATATGTTTATGATTTATTGGTCAAACATCAACAAAAAAATTCATAAGGAAATTTTGAAATGCCTCCAGGATTCCAGAAGGCTGAACCTATTGTCGGACACTGGTCTTAGTCAATGACTAACTGGACAATTTTGGAACATAATCACAACATGAATTTTAATGTATTTTAATGCATCAAAAACACAATCTGTTCTGTTGCGTCTTTTCGCCAAAACGGTTAGAAAACATGCAACAGTCAATACAATTAGAATTGACCGCTGTTTGATCAATCAAATTGCTTGATTTTTGTATTGGCCTGTTGATTGATGACTAAATATTATTATTAGGCCTATTACCTGAATGATACATTCCATAAGGTATTCTTGTGCAATGGCATCCTTGCAGCAAATAACTTGTTCCAGAACACCTGGTAGAACATCCTATTCAAATAAATGAAAATACTTCATCAGATCTTAGAAGAAGCAATAAGATAAGCATATAATAGGGTTTAATCATAAAAAATATTAAAAATATTTACCATAATCTATAGTAAGGCTACGTTCACGCGACAAGTGGAGTTACGAAACCCAAGTGGAAATTAGCCTGCTTAGCGACTCTACCAGGACTTTTGAAAGTAAAAATAGGAAACCTGGGTTTCTCAAACCAGACTTTGCAAAACCAGGGTCTTTCTGTCGTCTAAACAGAAATTATGGAAAACCTGGGTTTACAAAAGTCCATTTTCATTTCGCGGCTATACGGCCTATAAATATTGGCAACCACTAGGCCCTGTTTTAGAATAAAATACTATAATTTAGTAAAACTATTCAATGAATCTGTTTATACAATATAAAATTGTGAATAACATGCATTTAAAATATATTATTTACAAAAGCAGTGTATATTCACGTGGAAATTACTTATATATGAATAACAGAAGTCATTTTGAATGATTTAAATAAAAAAACATATCGATCTGAAGCTCTACAGAATCGAAGTATAAAAATCCAATTTCAACAAATAAAGGACAAGAAATACTGGTAATGAGAGTTACAGCGTTTTATTTAGGCAAAATAGGATACCCTATCTGACATTTTTGAAAGACTTTTGAAAAACCTGGTTTTTGCCCTCGTGTGAACATAGCCCAAGTGCCTTAGGTATATATACTGGAGTTACAGTGTTTTATTTAGGCAAAATATGATACCCCATCTGACTTTTTTGAAAGACTTTTGAAAAAACGGTTTTTTCTTTTGTGTAAACGTAGCCCAAGTGCCTTAGGTATATATATTGGAGTTACAGTGTTTTATTTAGGCAAAGTAGAATACCCTATATGACCTTCTTGAAAGACTATTGAAAAACCTGGTATATGACCTTCTTGAAAGACTATTGAAAAACCTGGTATTTGCCCTGGTGTGAACATAGCCCAAGTGTCTTAGGTATATATAATATCAAGAAAAAATTACAAACAGACTTACTCTCTTATAAATGTCTACATCAACAACTTCAAGTTGACTCAAACGAACAAGATTTGTACCAACAAGAATCCTTAGTTCTTGTCTTTCACGTTCACGTTTTTCACGATCTCTTGAGTGTCCTTGATGTTGCATACGAACCCATAACTTATTCATCTCAGCAAAGTTCAATAAAATGAAATCGATTGAATCCTTTACTGATCCTTCCATTTCATTTCTAAATAAATAATTGAAAAAGTGAAAATAGATAAATTGTTATTCTTTTAATTAGAAATATCATAGTTGCATGGATGCTTTTTAGCTGGGCAATACAATCTGAATTACACTGGCCTTGGGGGATGCGAACAAGGATGACAGTATTGAGATCATAACTAACTATTACAGATGTTATTTTATACAGACGAATTTTACATGATTCCTAGGAATTTAAATAATTGATTAATGAGGTAAACTGATAAAGCAATAGAGATCCTTACCCTGCGGAGTCTTCGATATCAGGCAATTGACTGCGACTTGATTGCAGTAAATAATTGCGCAAGAATAATCCACGCAGTGGATGCTGCACACCACGGCACATTTCAACTAAGTCTTTAATAACATCTTTCTTGGGTGCATCGCCAAACTTGATGTAAACCATTCCAACAGTAATCAAAAGATACCTATCAAAATATTGGGAGAACAAAGTTTATAATGTACAGTAAAACCTGTTATAATAGTCATCCTACACAGCGACCACCTGTCTACAGTGGTCACTCTTGCAATGCCTAAAATAAATTTTCTATCAAATCAACCATGTCTAAAAAGGCCAACTGCATATAGTGATCAATTATCTACTGATCTACCACGCTTTGAAATATTACAGCTGTAACTCAGATTCATAGTCGTGTATCTATTCGATCTGCATCATTCAAAGGGTGCCGTAGTGCAGTTGTTAGGGTGTTGGACCTCCACCCGCAGGGTCTTGGGTTCAATCCCCGGCAGGAGCACTATTGTTTGGCGCCAGGAAGGGAATGCGGCCATTAAACTCACATACTCTCCAGAGCAGACAAACACTTACCAATTAATTAACCACCTCGGAGGTAAAAAGCTTCTGGCTTACCCAGTCTGAGGCTATTAAATGATAAATGCAGCAGCAACAAAAAAAAGACAAAATTCCTTGTTTTTGTGGATTTGGTCTAAAGATTCAAAACAGTTTTACTACAATTGATAATAATAATATATGGTGAAAGAGTCAAAGGAAAACAGTAACAGTAAAGAATGTGTATTCTTTGACTCTTTCACCATATATTATTATTATTTACCACTCTGTCAAATGAAGACATAGAGGCCTATATTATCTGCTATCAGATAAACATAAATTTTATTATTAGAATTGATATTCGCTAATATAACCTGATTAAATTTATTCATTCATTCATTTTTTATTTGTAAAATATAAACCATAAGGTGTATTATTTTACAGGCAAGCAAAGGGAAGTTATATATTAATATAAATTACACTGATGTGCAGCCTAATGAGAGTGCTTACAGTTACTACTTAAATCGCACTTATCCAATGATTGACTTACAGTCTTGGAATAATGTTTCCAGCATACTGCACAAGCTCATAAAGATCATTCACTTTTCTGCCTTTATTAAATTCATCCAATAAATAAAGTTCAAGATGGTGTAACTCATCACTAACAGACATGTCTTTACAATATATCAGTTAAGGTTACATAAATGTATTTATGAAAGAAAAGGTATCGTTATTCCATTAAATCTCTCATATTAAAACAGAGTCAATATGAAACGATTAAACATGCCTTGGTCAGGGTTCAATAAAATATTTTTCTTTATGAGATTTTAATTTTTGCTTCCAAAGTTTTTTGGGTTGATTCCATCATGCAAACGGTTTCACATTATATTTAGAGGATATTGTCCATTTATTGTCATAAAAATATGATACAAACTGCATCTTCCAATTTATCTTTCACAGAAAGGAATGAAATTCTTCTCCTTCTGTTTGTAAAAACATTTAACTTTTTCCATTGTGATTTCACAACTTTTCAGATTTTGAAAAAGATGGCTTTTTACTTTCTCAACTTTCTTTCTGAATTTGTGCCAGCCTCCTGGGACTCTCAGTCCAGGAATTCCCCATTTTATCAAACCCTGGCCTTGATCAGAACCCGGGAAATGATTTTTCTTCTACAAAAATTCATCTATAAGGGTTTTGTCAGAATCTGATAGCATACGTGACACTCTGGTATGACGCTCTGGTCAAAACCTTCCTGACATAGATTGGAAAGAAAAATAATGTCTCACTCGAGTCCTGACTGCATTTTTTGTCGTGCACGGGGAATATATTCCCGCGCATTTTTCTTGAATTGGTACTAAACCTTCCTTAAAATACAAAATATCATCCGCGCAACAATACAGTCAGGACTCGAGTCACTCATCAATTATCATTAGATCAGTAAATGTCCGATGTAGAAAAGATACAAAGCTCATAGTAGCTTTTCGGCGATAACAATGAAGTTCTTAGTTCACCAAGCATGTTTGAAGCATGTTTCAATGCATCCATGATCTTTGACTTGTCCTGCAGAACAGAGAATACTGTTATTTTCCAAAACATAATTTGACCTATCCTGCGTTCTAGCCCCAAGGTTTTCTTAAACCATATGGTATGTGAACTAAAGTGTGATTTTCGATGGGTGGCAAATCACACGTTACTTCACAGACCTTATGGAGTACCATTACTTAACAACAGAAGTACGTCACGAGAATTTCACCATAGAAACAATTAGACCAGCCCGCCTACCTACAAGGTTAGGTTACATTTGAACTTTTGTTGAACATTTCAAAACTAGTAAATACAATAATACTAACCAAACATCGTTTCATTTGGAACGATTGAGCTTTCACAACTTGTAAAGCCTCTTCAAGGAGCTTTTCTTGTTCCTCTTGTGGTGACATGTGGCTTGACGTCTATGGAAATAACAAGTAGATCAACATTTTCCACAAATCAAAATTGCAATTTCTCACGGGGTTGGTGAAAGAATGATCAACAACACTAATTGAAGTCTCACATATCGATAAATACAAACTTATTAACTTACCATCACAACACCAAATGCTACCTCTTTTTTGAAATAAAATTGGTAAATGGAAAGTCAGTGAATGTAATATTTTTAGGACAAACTATTCTAGATTTTCGGTTGTAATTCTGATAGCTGAGATTCCGCCATTACACAATTGAACCTCTTCGCCCTGATTCATTAGAACTCAGACTCTTTCTGGAAGTAGCGGAGAAAATCTGAAGGAATTTGGGATGAATATAGCCTGCTCACAGACTCACTGTTAAAATGTAAAATTCGTAGAACAGTAGACTGTTCTAGTTTACATTTTGACAGTAAGTCTGTGAGTGAGCAGGCTATAGATGAATATGAATTTCCAGAAAAAGAATGATATAATGTAAAACAGTGAATTATAACGGTTATGATAACTTTAACTGATACTTGGCACAACTAGAAGATATGATAATATTTTCCATACTATCATTAATTTCGCTAGAGTCTTGAATCTGGTTATCTGATCATCTAAAATGCCAGTGAATCTCCCTGTAAAACACCACAAGTGATGTAATAAAATCTGCAGTTTTCCCATGGGGTGAGCTAATTGATGTGTACTCAATCTGACTTTGTATTCAATTATATGGCCGGTATATCTTACGTCAATGATTGAGTCTTGAATGATAGGAATACTTTTCATTATATTACTTTGAGTATCATCAACATTATTTCCTTGTAACTTCAACTTGTGTTTGACGTTTGGGTAATAACGAGTTTTATTATTGTCAAGTCGCTACAAAAGTAGTTGATTACTGTAATCAACTACTACTTTTTATGCAATGTTTACCCGTAATCAATTACTTTTCTGAAAAGTAATTATATCTATATTATTTATACTCATTACAGTTCTGTATTTAGTAACGGTAGCGGTAACGGATTACTTTCTTAGGTTGCCTTATCTGGCAATTACTGATTACTTTCATGTGTTACTGCATTTTGTAATGTAGCCACTATTCTCCCTTACAAAATAGTAATTCGTAATTACTTTCTAACACAATAATTTCTTACAAGTAATTTTTCAAAGCAGCTACAATTTGACCGAAGAGTAATTGTTACAGTAATTGATTGCTGTTTCAGAGACAGAGAAGTAATTGTATTGGCAATTATAATTAATTACTATTCAGTCACGTGAAGAAAGGTTCCCGGCAAACAGTGGATCTTCCGTGAACGTTCCGTGAAAGTTTATTTTCGTCCGTCCACCATGAACGTTCCGTGATTGTTCATGAAACCTTGACGGAAAGTTCAGTGAACGTTTAATCATATCTACAAGGTACGTTCCGTGAACGTTTGCGGAACGTTCGATTGACCGCAAATCGAACATTCAGGTAACATTCACGGAACATCCACTGTTTGCCGGGAATTATTGTAAAACTTATCAGGTTTCTATATAAATTGATGATTGATGATATTTCAGCATTAAACTTATAGACTCTGATTGTGAGTCATGAGTTTGACTGTCATATACAAGCTGATTATACAAAGTACATACACGTTCAATATATTTAATTTTATATGTTACAATTTCTGTACAAACAAGTACTCATTAAAACTAATACAGTAATTAAATTCACATTGTAAGGCTAAAAGCTGTGAAAATATTGATCTGAATATGTTTCGTTGTAAAAGAATAAATTTCAGATATGTTGTTTAGAACCTTTTCACTTTTTGCTGATTCCATGTCAGCATGTCTCTAATATGGATGTTATCCATCCTGTTGGTCTCAAACTCGTTTATATCTTCAATAGCTGAAAGTTGTACAAAACAAAGTAAGTAACTGGGTAATTCTTCAATCGGATATCTAAAAGTAAGTAGTCCTTCAAATAGTACATAGTAATAGCATGCTACGCAATGTAGTTTCATCACGAAAGATCGAGCACAAACCTAGCTCATCCTACGATTTTACATTTTCGAAGTGATAGTTCATGAACGAGAATTGAACATCAGAAAATTTTGATCTACAATTATTGCCTGCATGTCTTTCAGACAGATATATTTGCTTGCAAAATAGGGAAATGCAGAAGATAAAGCGTTATCATTACCTCGAACATGCTCGCTACAATGGGCGTGAATGTACCAGGCTGGAGTCTATCGCCACTCGTCAATTTCCTATTTCTTATCATTATAGATTTTTTCACAAATAAATTTTTTTGATTATTCCGAATCGAAGCAATGAAACTTCTAGACTCTGAATTGTCTGACCCTGTAAGTAATTGACAAGATGCTGCCCTCCTGAAAGCGTCTGCATCATTTTTTCATTTCTAGAGCAGTGGTTGCACAAGGTGAATGCTCTTCAATAATCTTAGCCGCGATACTGCAGATCATTTTCAACAGATTTCATAGCACATAGGTCTCAATGGTCATTAATGCCCTGCAGCTACTCGTAATGCAATCCCTTCTTGAACATTCCACTCGCCAATAAAGTATATTACCTATTTGCATTGTATTTAGATACAGTTTATGCCGAGATAGCCACCCTCAGGAGGCTTGAGCCAGATTTGACTAGATATGATCAGACCTGAAGTCTGTCTGCTCTGCAATCTGATACATTATCTTCGCTATAAATAAAATCATCTATACCATCGCATGATTCGCCTGATATATGTATGTTTAGAATACACAATGATATGGCTTCTTTTCTCCTGGAATGAGATGTTTACAAATTAATTGATTTGGGTGCATAAAGTAAATAAATAAATCAATAAATATCTAAGTGTTATGCTGTGACATATCTACTTATCCGAAATCCGAATAAAATTGTCCGAATTACAGTAATATACTTATCTAATAAAAATCAATGACTGTTTTTTCTTTACTTTTTCAGCGGCACGCCACAGGCGCTCAGTAGCTCCTGGTGTTTCTACATATCACAATGCAAAATTGGATGACATCAGTAAGTCTCAGTAAAATCCCAGTACACTTTTTATATCTTTCGATTGAGACTCAGTGTTCTTAAATTTTTCGATTAGAGCCTCAAAATGTCCCTGGAATCCATTACGCTAACAACGGGGTTGCTCAATTCGAACTTTGGCAGATTGGCCAAAAAAAATGTCTCACAACATGTAAAACCCCAAATATATTTTTTACAAAGGACAGATTCAACCATAGAAAGTAAGGAAACAAATGTTATCAATAAAAATGTTTTGCAAAATGAAAAAATTGCAAAGGTGTCAAAAAATATACCTCAAAACATTTATATGAAAAGAATATACCCTAAACATTTTGTTTGCATTTTGCAAACTTTAATAATTCAGAGGGCTTTATTTTCTACATACTGAAAGGTCAGACTAGAATTAAACAATGTTAGTGTCCGTGAATTTCCCTTCTTCATTTTGACAAAGTTTAATTTTGTTCGAGGATATATATTTTGGGAAAATGTTGTGGTGTAACTGCAGTAAACATATGATCAGAGCTTGGAGGGGTATTATTTTTAGGACAGTATTTAAAAAATTGCCCCATCCTTGGAATACCTCTCACACAGTGGCAATTTTATACTGGAGCCACAAAAATAATTCCATTTTTGATCATTTCTGCGTAGTAAACTTCCGAATTGAACATCTTGAAAGTCGAAACTGCCTGGTCACAGATGGTCAACGAGTGTTTGTAAGTTCATGTGACAATGGTAAAGATGAACAAGTTTGGAAAATGGATAGTGTCAAGCCTCAAGTTGGGAAACTGATAAATAAGAAATTTGGAAAATGTTTATCATTATCAACTACAAGCAGCACTCAATTAATTTTAAAGGATTGTAGAGCTTCCTCTAGTCTCTTACAATGGACATGTTTTTTTCCAAGAAGTGATCCAAAACAAACATGGAAAGATATGGGTTGGCCTGGCATGGCTTCTGTAGGTGCTTCTGGTAGATGTGTATCGATCGATCAACGGAATAGAGTTACAATGAAAGCATGTACCAATTTTATTAAGAATAAAGAACAGAATATCCAAGTGTTCGATAGAAAACTGATGGGAATATGCGCCAAAGCAGGTAAGTGGGAGCTTAATATATAGAACGGTTCCAAAACACTGATATTTGTTCTGGATTGAGGACAATTATATTATATATATATATAAAGCCCTAGCAACATCTGAGTTACATGAGCTCCACTATGTAGAGCTGTATAGTAGAGCACTTTTTGGGTTCATTTGGCAATGGACCCTATCCGATATCTGCTCGACAGTCACTATACATTCTTGAGCTAGTGCAGAGCACTTGTAGGACAGATGCTGCGTGATGTTGAGCCCAACAAGTGCTCTACACGAGATCTACATCGATGTTGAGGCCAATGTTAACTTTTGTTGCTATTATTTCAATATATATACACTGCAGTTTACTATTTTCATTTAGCTACTCAAGTTCATAAAGCGTCTGACAAAATCCATTTGGTCAAACTTTGAAGAGAGAGCTTTGAACAATGTTTGTCCTATAATTTCCAGACACATGAACTAAATAACCAATCAAGTTACATGATTATGACCTTGTTTATTTTATAAATATTATATCTATGATGTTATTGTTTTAGGTGCGTTTGGTGACCAAACTACAAGTCCTGATTATTATATGCTAAATAATCCGGCATTCAAGCTCGATTGGAACATTAAATATGTTGAAGTTTACGTGATATATTCTTATAAAATGGTGAGGATACCCGGAGGGAGGACTTCCATACGTCGGCTGTACAGAGACGTGCCATTATTAGAAGGTGCCTTTTTCCAAACTCTTGTAAAATTTTACGGTGTCAATTCAAAGATTTCTTCCGTAAAAACATAAAAGTTTAGGGTCTCCATCCTCACTTGCTGTGGAATTTTAAGGTTTTCCTCTATTTTGAAAATGGTACACACCCGTCAAAAATATGAAAGTACCCCCTCTCCTGGGTAAGGATCCTATTCAAACTTAGAGAATTAGTTACGATATCAGATAATCGATGAGGCTGCTGGTCTGGCACGTGTTTCGTCCATGCAAATGGACTCATTAGAGACCTTTCTGATGTTGTATATATAGCTCGTCAGGCATCGCACCAGGAGTCCCGCTATTACGAATATTCATTTGCAAAAGTTTAAGATTGATCCATTCAAGACATAATCAAGAATGATCCATTTTACTCATTAAGAATATAATTTGCATAAAGAGCTGGAGTAATTAACATTTTGAATTCTTTCCCATTTTTAGTATAATGCTTTTGTCACAAAATATCGTGCTAATGCTATGAAAAAGATTACTGAACACTCACAAGAAATCACTTCAATGCTTGATAAGGTAATTGGAAAATTCACATTAACACGTGTGTTATGGTGTTAAATTTTCAATGTAATCGAGACTTGATACTAGATATTATATAAATGATGGACGACATAGCCATCTATTATAAAGACACGCAACTTTTTAGGCTTGAAAATCTCCATTTTCATTCCATTTAAAGCAAGTTTTTGCTTTGAACAAATAAATTTTTGAAATCATGATCTTGATTTCGCCCACTTTATTCAAATTTTGCGACCAGGAACGAAATGACGGCGTCCACAAATCATGTGATTTGCATTTGTCTAATGGGCGCTGACATTGAAGAGTGTCCCACTCTTGTAAATATATTGCTCTGATGTTTTCGATCTGGGTATACACAGAGCTTAATAGCGGGATAAGTCCCTGGCAGGAACAATATTTGAAGAAAATCCCGCTGTAGCCGCCATACAATGTAAACGCCTTTCGTTAGGATAGGTTTTATCCCGGAGGTTTTATTCTAGAAGCAGGCTATTGCATAAAGTATATAATGATCATATCAATCCTTTCAACATTCGTATGCATGATCCTATGAAATTTATCGCAACGTAATGCGCCGCTTGGAGTTTGTCAATAAAACAAAACTGCTGTAGACAACGCACAGAAACATTGAACAACGGAGTTTTACATGATTAGTTTTTGATTTGGTTTAAAATTGTGTTTTCTTATTGCAAATTATTTGAAGGATATTTTCAAGCACTCTTTCAAACAAAGCCCTTGCTTCGTATACATACGCCATTTTGTTTCTGCTGCTATTTTGTTTCATTTTGGGGCTTCAAGCCAGAAGCAGAAACTTTACAATTTTACGTAGTCTGACACAAACATCAACAACAACCAATCAGCGATCAGTATCACATTCGATGAATTTATAAGATACAATTCAAATGCGATTGATAGCGATCCTCTCTAAAATGTAATACCATCAGACCCATTTTTCACATCTTATGAAATTCAACATTAATTATATATTTGTACATTATTGTTTAGTTTTATCGTAAAATCAAATTCAGAATATTATTGAAAGGAATTGAGGTATTCAAATCAGGCCAAACAATTTATCATGGTACAAGTAGCCGTGAGTTACATAAGAATGTTGGTGAATATATGAAGAATTTAAAAAAAACGAAGCAATTTGATATACCAATTTATTTATTGTGAGTATATGTATGTCTTAAGAGGATATATAAATACAGTGACAATATCATCATCGTTAATAATAATGTTGATAAAAGGTTTCTTTGAATAACATCTCAAGACAAAGATAATTTCCTTCTTTCTTTTGACCTGATGATGGACATCATGAATTTATCCAAAACGTTGTCCACAACTACTTGTAGTATTTTATCGTTATCTTTTGTCTTGAAATGTTAATAATAATGCACTGTGCTATAATTGTAAATATAATTTTCAAACTGTATAATTTATCTAATTGCGAGCAAGTTTAATTGTTCTATGTATATATGTTTTAGTGAAGACAATCTTTATGGAGCAGCCGGCACTGCGTCTCATAACTTCTGTAGTACATATTGGGGACCACCATTTATCATTTCGCATGTAAGTTATTAGTATATTCATTGCAAATATTAAGAAAAACAGCCCTCATAGGTGTGCACATTACTCAAAAATTAATAATGTAAACTAGTTATCGATTTATTTTTTATGAATATTTAACAATTAGACAACGAGCCCGAGTTGTCTACCGTCGAATAGTCACTAACTTCATCTCAGATTTTGTTACTTGTTCTGTTTTCTCAGGGACGGAAATTATAATTTACTCTCGTAATTCGTATAAAATTTTGATTCAAAAACATGTGCGAACCCTTGTTTACTTTTTGATATTTGCGAGGGAACTTGCCAGCGTTGACTATGAGAAAATAGTCAACGATTGAGCAGCCAATCAGAATGCAGCTCATCGAATAGTACCCTAGTCGGTTTCGACTAAATATATATATATCTTAAATTAAGAAAAACAGCCCTCACAGGTGTGTACATTACTCAAAATTAATGAAGTAAACTAATTATTGATTTTTTTTCATGAATATATATAATATATATACATAGGCTGGTGGGGAAGGCAGATTCAGTGCAAGATATTCCTATAACATATTGACTCATGAAGTAGCACATTTACTTCATTCACCACATAACTACGGTATGTAAAGCCTGTATTTATCTTTATTATTCGATGAGAAGACTGGCTGGCAAATAAAGAGAAGGTCCGCTTTACGCACATCCGCTTATTTAGTTGAGACATAGTAGTAGTTATGTATAACCAGCAATGTCTTACCTGCGTTGCTGGTTTATTTTGGCTGACTTAAAGCTACCTTTGACGTAACAACGCATGTATTAGCCAGTCGTGTATTACATGGCAGTTCCAAAAGCAAAACAAAATTAATGCTAATGGTATTTTCTTTCGATACGCAAAGCAAAATTCGAGAAAACAAATCCTGTGAGGTATACAACTATTTGCAATTATCCATCAGTTAATTAATATATTATTTGATTCATTTGGTTTGCAAATGGGCGAGAAAATCGCGAAACATTACAGCAACCACACATACACAAATTCATTCGCATTTTATAGGTATAGATAAATGGTACACTAACGTTTTAAAACTACACTTTTATTACACAATCATGCATCCAGTAGTACTCCACCACTGCATAACACGATGGCAAATGGATTTTTCAACACTTCTAATTTTAGGATTGTCGATGATTTTAATTTTGAATATTATATATTTACTATATATTTTAACTAGTAGCACATTTAAATACTTCAAGAGCTAGCACATTATTCGTTATGAAAGCATTATTCAATTGCTGATACGAATTTAAAAATATTATAAGGTGGAATGTCCCTGTAATTATTTTCTATTTTATACCCAATAGATCCACCACACACTTGTCCAAGTTATCATTTGTTTGGCGGAAGATGTACACTTGGCGGCAACGAGTACGTTTTTCAATAATTTGTACACTTGTATAGCTTAGCTCAGAGTGTCGAAGCGAGGGTGCAGCTCCTCGTCGGTGCAGAACTGTTGCGGGGCTAACTTTGGTACTTTTGATAGACGGGTACACTCATATATGAGAGGGTACTTTAGTACAAACAATTTTGAGGGTACGCTTTACTAGAAAAAGTTTTGAGGTATATGTTTTATTTTAACCTGGTGTAAATTTCCTTTCATCACATCTAATTTTCGTTGCCTAAATTTGTTTTTCTCATTTCTTGGTGGTACAGTATATGTCATTTAAAAAAAAAAATTTTGGGGCCATCTTTTTTATGATACGAAACATTTTTAAGTGGTCATCCTTGCGAGGTTCCATTTGCCTTGGAGGGAAACGGAAGTTACTTGAACTAAAAGATTAATCTTCAAAATATATGTCAATTATATATGTGTTTGTTTTTATAAATCTCTTAATTGTAGTTATCCAAAAGGATTTTCATCTGGAGAAATTGGAGAAATTAGAAAAAATCGATACAGTTGCATTGATAATAAACCATCTCAAGTACGTAATATTATAGAGTGACGTCATGGGTATCAAGTCCATTCACATTTTATTTAAGAGTTGTGATGTATAGGTACTTTGAGAAAATTTTATATTTTCCCTCTAGTCGAGACAATAGGGCCACTGTGGAAGTCATCATCATAGATCTCAGGATAAACTAAGTAAAATATTCTTAAAATAAGATTTCTTTAAAACTAGGTATTGACAAGAATTACGATCTCAAAACGAGAATACAAAAGACTTAAATCAAGTAAAAATGCTCTTGAACAAGCTTTTTTGGAAATTTCGACATCATTAAGAATATTTTGCTCAAAACAAGTAAAAATATTCTTAAACAAGTTTTCTTTAATATCAGAAATCAACTGCAAGAATTCCGAACTTGCAATAAGAACGAAATACTGAAATCTAGTAAAAATATTCTTAAACAAGCTACTTTCTTGGAAGTTTCGACATCAATAAAAATCTTTTGCTCAAAACAAAATAAAGAACCCAATTTAAGTAAAATATTCTTAAAACGAGATTTTCTAGGAGTTGGACATCAAAGATGAATTTTGAGTTCAAAACAAGCGCTAAAGAATTATCTCAAGTAATTAAGTATTCTAACAAGAACTTCTAGCTCATATTGAGACATTTAGAAATGGAACTAAGTAACATATTCCTGAATTATAATTTCGGAGGTCGGACAAGCGCAAGAATTTTAATATTAAAACAAAGAAATACAGAATTAAAATCAAATAAAATCTTCCTAAAACCAGAAATTTTGAAAGTTCGTCTGCTCAAATCAAGGCAGAAGAACCTGCTGCAAGTAAATTTTCGGAAAACAAGTTCAAGACTTGTACAAGAGTTAATATGTGTGGCTGTGGTACATATGAATTATTCATATGTACAAATTAATTGTATATTTTCTTGTTGTAGAGCTCAATTCACCAATGTGGAAATGGTGTCACCGATCCAGGAGAGGAATGTGATTGTGGACGTTCCCAAGTATGTAAAATAAATTATACCTGCGAAATATGTAGAGTTATTTCCACATTGTTAACATTCCTAAGAACACAAATATTGAAAATGGTGAGCCGCGCGATTTCCCTTCTTCTAAATCCAAGATTGCTTCTATATAGCATCCAGGGTGTCCAATAATTTAGACTCAATCTCATTTTATAAATATATCATTTAAATTACTAGCGTTTAGAAACAAGCAAATGAAATGTAACCTTGCTTAAAGACGCAAGAGTTACCTTAAAAACTCAAGCGTTACTTTCCGCATCAGATTCTAGAAAACGCTTAGTATTGACATTCAAACACTTACTTATGAAATGTCATATTCTTCATTTTAGAGCTGTTTGAAGTATGATCGTTGCTGTGATGGTTCAATATGTAAATTGAAAAAAGGTGCAGAATGCAGTAACGAAAAATGCTGCAACTACTGCAAGGTGAGCTTAATTCAAGCGGAGAAGTAACTCCTTAAAATATGTTGATAGAGGGATGCCATTCTGAAAGAAATTCCCTGCGAGGAAAGATTTGAAGTGAAGAAACATAACAGTTCTAGGGAAATATCTTTATCAAATTTAAATCATAATTTTGGTGTTCTACTGTTTTCATTTCACTCTCTAGCAAAAAGTATAGGAAAAAAAACCAAAACCAACACTACAACTTTCATAATATAAAGCCTAGAATTTGATATTCTTAAAACATTTGAAAATTACATGATAAATAAGTCACACATCCTGACAGTCCTGATAAATAATAATAATATCAATAAGCATATTCTAAAATTCGGACGCCAAGACTATTGCTTGTATTAGATGTTAATTATTTTTGTCAATTTCAATTTCAGATCGATACAAGGAGAAATGGTTGTAGCGGTATGCATCTGTGCAGCAGTATTTTATATTATTTAGAGTGAAATTATATTGTGGAAAACTATTGTGCAAACGCAAATGGATGACCAGTCAAGAAGTTCCTTAATTTAGTCATACCTGTCAATCATATTTAATCACATATGTCGAATGATTGTCTTCCTCCCCCAGGAGTGACGGGGGAATTCGATATATTTTAGACGAGGGTGTGTCATTTTCAAAAATTGAGGAAACTTCTAAAAATTTCGAAAATCTCTAAATTGACACCCTAAAATTTCAACACGAATTGGAAAAAGGTTCCCCTTAAAAATGGCACGTCCCCGTATAGCCAATGTATGGAAGTCCCCCCGGGTCTTCCTCTGATATAAAATCAATAAATATCAAGCATTCTATTATTATTAATATTAGGCTCAATTCAAACATTGACTTCAACAATTGGTTATATCCAAAGTCCTTCAAGTTACGTTAGAAATGTTCTTGCTAGTTATCATATTAAAGCACCAACTGGAAGTATTGTTTCTGTTAGTTTACATATTCCAAAATTTGAATTTGAAGAAGGATGCCCATTTGATTATATTGAAGTTAAAGATGGACCAAATAGAATGGCAACATCATTAGGTAAGTGTTCATTGGACTATCTTTGATGAATGTGTTCAGTATGGTATAAGATTATAATGACTCTGAGTCCTGATAAAAAGAGATTGATTAAAATCGTAAAGCATTGGGTTTCGGATTTGATTGTTTCTTCTGATTCAAATCTCTGATGGTCGCCTTTTGCAAAATAAGTTCATGAACGTAAAGCAGCATACTTTTCATTTGAACTGTTGAAAAGGATCCCGTTTTACGTTCATGGATTTTCTAATTGAAATGTTCATGAAATTTTAGTGAACTGTTCATGAGTGTTTCATAATTCTTTTCATGTATAGTTAATGAAATGTTCTTGAAATTTTAGTGAACTGTTCATGAGTGTTTCATAATTCTTTCCATGTATAGTTAATGAAATGTTCATGAAAGGTTTGTGAACGTTCTTCGACTGTTCATGAGAGATGTGTGAGATGTTTGCCAGTTCATGAAATATTAAAAAGTTCCTATTCATAAACTATTTATCATAAGTTTTAAGTTAGTTTGATTTAGTTAAATAATATATGTTTATTGAAAATCTAAAAAAAACTCTTGCTCTAATTGAGTTGCCTCGAACATTTAATGTTGGCTTGAGTTCACGAAGTAAACAGTTTGGTTTATAACTGAATGTTTAGTTCATGAAATGTTGGCCATTCGTAAACTCGAGCCAACATTAAATGTTCGAGGCGACTTTGAAGTAGAGCTAGAATTTTTTCGATTTTCAATATTCATTGTTTTCATAGTTTTTTTAGATTTCCCCTAATATATGTTTAATTTTTAGTAAGTCTTTAATGAATATTGTCAAGTTGGAATAAAATAAATAAACGAAGAGTCGCAGGGGTCAGATCAGTATTGACTCTACTGCAAAAGCATGACAAACAGAAAAGTAACCATGTTTCTCTGCTAAACTTTGTTAACTGCTCACTAATAATTAGCTCACATAACATAACATATTTTTATTTCTCCTACAGGAAAATTCTGTCGCACGTTGGATAAAGTTGAACTTCATTCTTCTTCTAGTGATATGTTTATCACAGTCAAAACAGATCAATCATTCGTTAGTGAATTTAAAATAATGTATACAATGTTGACAAAACAACAAACAGGTAAAAGTAGGTAAACTATTGCGTTTAATACTAAAAAATGTAATATAGACGGTGTCGCCCTACCGAAGGCACCCGTACCACTCCTCTATTTCTAGATGAGTGGCTTTTTTCGCTGAGAGCAATGATTTTAAACGCTTTTTGTTGATCTCAGCTGCGACACTGCAGATCAATTTCAACAGATCTCATGGCAGATAGGTCTTGATTGTCAATGCGCAACGATGCGACGCAGCTACTCACAATGCCATTCCATCTGGACCATTCCATCCGCCATCCTCAGATGGTACTCATTTGCTGTTTCAGATAAAGTCAAGGCTGAGTTGACCTTAGGGGGATTTGAACCACGGTCGATCAGATATGATCCGATCTAAAGTTCGATTGCTCTGCCATCTGAGCTAATCCTCCTCCTAGTTTAATACTAGCAATAGCAAACATGCATTCTTGCCAGAATATTTCATTTAATTCAAGGTCAATTTTTCTTGTTTTGAGGTTAAAATTTCTCATTCAAGTAAGAATCCTTCCAGGATTCTACTTGATTCTTGTTTTGAGATTAATTTTTTGTTGTTAAATATCTTTTGGGAATCCAAAATTATCTGGTTTCAGATTAAATATTTTATTTAATAATCTTTGAGGAATATTGAACCTAACTCAAAGTCAATCTTTTGATTGTGAACTCATAAATCTGTTATTGAAGAAATTTCCAGGAGTATTTACTCAATTCAAAGTTAATTTTACTTGTCTGAACGAAACCTTCTTCTCTAGCTTTTAATGAACTTGCGAGAAAATATTCTCAACGAGAACAATTCTTTGAAAGTTTGGACTTCTCCAGCTTTTAATGAACTTGCGAGAAAATATTCTCAACGAGAACAATTCTTTGAAAGTTTGGACTTCTCCAGCTTTTAATGAACTTGCCAGAAAATATTCTCAACGAGAACAATAGTTGAAAGTTTGGCAAAGAAACCACAAGTTTTGGGACAAACAAGAACTAAAGATTTCAGTATAATTATTCAAGCTAGTATAATATATTCTCACAGCAATCTACAAATATTTCTATATAACAATCAGTTTGTGGATAGTATGTGTTTGGCGAAATTTCTATCCCCGTTTTTTGTTGTTGCTTGTACCACACCCCTGTTATAATAGTAGATGACCTAAGTTGAATTAAGCCAAGTTAAGCTTAAGGCCTAAGTTGAACCATACATCCACATATTGGTTAATTTATGAATATCTACTTATAGGACGTCTATCAATTGCTGTTACATGGCTATACATGATGCAGTATTAAATGAAAATACTATTGGACTAATATCACTAATGTCCCCTGGGGGTAACTCCAGCTCTTTAGGGACGGGGAGGTGCCACTTTGGAAAAAGGTAAAGTACTCAAAAAGTCCTTAAAATTCTGTTGATGCTACCCAAAAAGTTCTAACAGGTTGATTGATTTTAGGTAAATAGACAAAAATGATGCAAATTTTTTCAAAAATTCTTGAAAAAGTCAAAAATAGGATACCCAAAAGCTCCAAAATTTGAAATCTCATACCCAAAAAGTTTTCCTCAGCTGGAATATGGACCCCCAAAAAGTGGCACGTCCCTGTGTATAGCCGTCCTAGTGGAGTTACCTCCCGGGCTAATGTCATTGAATAAATCAAAAGGGGTCTAGATTTTCCCTGTTTCCCTGGCATAGTATAACACTCTTATATATATTTTTTCTACAGTTTTGCCTGGTATTAAGTTCATTATGAAAGTAGCAGGTTCACAATGTTATGCAGCAGATGCAACAGGAACAAATCTCAAATCTACAAACGCGTGTGATGAATATTTCATGTTTACTAAAGAAAAAACAATAAAACATATTAAAACAGGAAAATGTATCCAACCAAAAGGCAATCATGGTATATTTTATTATCGTACAAATGTTTTATTGAATGGTGATTGTATTTCAAGTAATAGTGTATTCGTTGTAACTGGAAAACCTGGTTTATTCCATCCTGCAAGTGGATTATGCCTTACAACTAGATACAATAGCGCTGCTTTATCATACTGCGACGATACGTCAAGTAGTACCATTGAATTATTGCAATGTAAGTGAAAAAAATGTACTGCAATTAATTTATTTTTATTTTATTGTGTAATGAAAGTTCTATAATAGTATCTTTATTAAAGGCCATAGTGTTGGACCTAGGCTTACAGGACCCTGGGTTCAATTGGCACAATTCGCAAGGCTCAGTCACGCGACCAATATCAACACACAGCTGGAAGTCTCGGTGAAGCACTAAACACTTCCAGTAAAATCCTTTTCTAAATATAGCATATTCTTATCTCATTTAAGACTTCGCTGAAAGTCCAATTCGTATTTTGAGAATGGAATCGTGATATCTAAAAATTCAGACATCATATAGCAATTTTGTAATATTTTTCCCGTTTCTATGACTATTTTATATGCATTGGAGCTAAGAAGGTTTGACCGTAAAATTACTACCCTTGTAAAAGCTGTCCTGCTGTGATTCTACTGTTTGATCCCCGATCGGTTTAACTGCGCCTTGCGAATTGGTTGGTGTCAGGAAGGGCATACTCTGATTTTGAATTTCACTCTGATTTTGAATTTCAGTACTATGTCAAACCCTATTGTAATACTAGTCAATAGTGTGACTTTAAACATGGTCGATAGAAACAAATCAGGTTGCCAAATAATTGTTTTATTATACATTTGTTTTAAAAACGTATCGGCTCACATCATCATCACAATTTTTTTGCACGTGTCTATCGATAGGAGGCCAAAAAAATGTAAACGAGATATAACTATTTCAATAATGAAACGTAAACAACAACTACTATCACTGTGAAAAGAATTTATGAATTCATGAACCGGTTCATGAATGTCAAATTGCAATAATTTTTATGAACACTCGATGCACATTTCACGAACTTCTTGAACAGTTCATGAACATTTTCTTGTCGGTTTATAAACGTGAAATTAACCAAAATTTTCATGAACACTTCATGAATATTTCAGGAACACTTCATGAACATCTCAAGAACACTGCATGATCATGAAGCATGAACATTTCATGAACTGTTCACGAAAAGTTGATGAACAATTCGGCAATTTCACATTTATGAATTATTGAACATTTTTCACAGGAAAACTTCAGCGTATTCAGTAGTATATAATGGTAAACATTTTGGTATGATTGCTAAATTGATAATGAATGAATGAATAAATAAAAAGAATTGTATATTATTGTTAACTTCTTGCAGCTAACAACCCAACACAACCAGGCATATCCAATGGTGATCAATATGCAATAAAACATTATGGTGGTCGTTGTTTATCCCTAATCAATGGTGCACAATATTTTACATTAGAAGATAATTGTCAAGATCTTTTTGAAATAACAAAAACAAAGTCTATACGTCATATTGCAAGTGGTAAATGCATCGCACCAGCATCACACAATAACAATGCATATATCATTCCCACATCATTTTGTGATAGTAAAGATAGTGTTTTCAAGAGGACAAATGTCAATTCATTACAACATGAAGTAACTGGTAAATGTATTCATCCTCATAATGGTTATCTTAATCCACCAAAATCATCAAAAGTTGTATTATATTCTGGTTGTACAGATAAAAAGTTGCAATTCAATTTCCAAAAAGGTAATTAACCTAAATATAAAAATATAGAAACAACAGTGGGCTTGTTCCACATTACCCGGGTGAACCCAAAAATTTATAAGGAGTAGTTTTCGTATAGCAGAAACTGTTTATAACCTCACCCTTTATAACAGACAAGTAAATCTTACCCGCTCCGCTAGGTATAACGTGGCTTCCAAAACATATTATCATTTTGATAACTGATGGAAAGCTAGAAAGTGATTATTACTTTATAAAGTGAAAAATGCTATTAATGTTTCAATGTGATAAGACTACGGATAAGACTGAGGCATTGGTGTAGTGGCTAGGGCGTTGGACCACGGCCCGTATGGTCTCGGGTTCAATCCCTGGCCGGAGCACTATAGGTTGGCGTCAGGAAGGGAATCCGGCTATTAAACGCACACAAGCTTCAAAATACTAACCAATTCAACCAACCACCCCGGTGAAAAAAAGCTGCAAGCTTACCCGGTTTATGGATAAGTGATAAAAAAATCACTCTTTTTCAAAGCATAATAAAATCGTTCACAACATTGCGATTTAAATGCTCAAAATTAGTCAACTTTTTCTGAGGAGTCAGAGTTTGACCTTCAGACTCCTTCAGACCATTTCTCCGCCCTCTCGCTCTCCTTTTTCGTTGATTATTCTCCATTATAAATTCAGTGTAAATATCTTCAATTCCATGGAACCAGAATTGATCAAGACAGGATAAAATAGTAATAAAATTGAATAAAATTATAATCACAGCATCGCCGGAATAAAGAACAATAGAATAACCTATATCCATAATATTAACAATAGCCTTAATAACAATAGCACCCTATTTTGTATGTATCTAGAAGGTATAGTGTTTTTTATCATTGAATAGATTGCCTGATGATCGCCTCGGCGTGAAACTTAAAGTAGCAAACATGACTGTCTGATTCTCTGACTTTTATTATTTAAGCTCTGCTATATTTTGCATTGAGCCCTTTGTTCAATCAGTAAGACAACGTTTTACAATATGAATAAAATTATAAAGATATGCAAAATATTTGAAACTAACCATTAAACTCACCACCATATAAATTAAAACTAATAAATAAATAAATAAATAAATAAATAAATAAATAAATAAATAAATAAATAAATAAATCAATAAATAAATAAATAAATGAAAGAATGAATGAATAAATAAATAAATAAATGAATAAATAAATAAATAAATAAATAAATAAATAAATAAATAAATAAATAAATAAATAAATAAATAAATAAATAAATAAATAAATAAATAAATAAATAAATAAATAAATAAATAAATAAATAAATAAATAAATAAATAAAAAAATAAATAAATAAATAAATAAATAAATAAATAAATAAAAAAAAAAAAATAAAAAAAAATAAATAAATAGACAATATATAACTTCATAATTGTTGATAAAATTAGTAGCGCTCTGATAGGCGACCGTCGCACATGAAGGCACCAACGAAAAACTAGTTGCCAAGTGCTGGGTGTTGTCAGATAACTGATTAATTCTTTTCATCTTTCAGTCATAGTGCCATCAAATGAAGTCATCATTACTCATTCAAGTGGATTATGTTTACAAGTACCGTCAGGATCATCAACTGTTATATTCTCAAGGGATTGTACAGATAAATTCATCTATGCTAGAATCAAAGTCTTAATTCATAAACAATCGAAAAAATGTTTAGTCGCAGCTTCAGCTTCCAATGGGGCAAAAATGATTCTTACATCAGACTGTACAAAGGCAGGAGCAATATTTCAGCACACATCTAAAGGATCAATTAAACAACTTAGTACTAGTAAATGCATTCATCCAAATGGCGGAAGAGCTAATCCAGGTACACAAGCTGTATTATGGCAAGGATGTGATGAAAATAGATTGAAATTTACATTTGCATGAAAATAAATCAATATGTTAAGACATATGACATAAATACATTTTAGTTTTAATCAATATTAATCAATTAAATGGACTTGAGTAGATATCTCATATGTGGTTATATATTTGCATCATAGTTTGTCAACCTTTGATCTGGTTGAATTACGCTTTTTAAAAAGTCACGTGAATTAGTCCGACCCTATAGATACATGCTTCACTGTATGTGTATATGTGATTTGATTTTGATTTGATTTGATAGCAGTTTATTAAAGACATATAAACAGTTTACAATTTTAAGAAATAAGGGATTGAATATTTATATACAGTGGTTATTTAAAATTAGGCTAGTGCTGCTTCTTGATGTCACATATACATGTTTCACTGTATGTGTGTGTGTGTGTGTGTGTGTGTGTGTGTGTTATTTGAGTTCGTAACCATCGTATGTTGTATATGTGCGAATATAAATGGAACAAAGATAAGCTAAGATTTACCCTGTCTGTTTCATTTTCGGAAACTAGTACTGATTTCATCCCTGTATTTACCAGTTTAAATTAATTTATGACAAACATACATACATGCATATGATAATTATGCAGTGGCTTTTAATAAGCATGTTGTGAGTTTAAATGTAATGTTAGTGAAATCAGACGTCTATGTGTATGCGTAGATCTATCTCCGCCTTTAATTTCCACAGTTTTAAGCAGTCGAATGGAGAGAGAAAGATCAATTTAACCTACTCAAAGCATTCTAAAAGACCAAAAGCCCCGGCTAAGTGAACGCATCATTTGCTCAACATTGTTGAGCTGTGTTGAGTAACTGTTGCGTTTATTTATCCACCCTACGCAACATTTACTCAACAAGTGCTCTACACAGCTCAACAATGTTGAGCTCATGTTGAGCAAATGTTGAGCAAATGTTGAGCAAATGTTGCGTGGGGTGGCTAAATTAACCCAACATTGCCTCAACTCAAGTTCGACTTCCTGTTTTTTTTCTCTCGTTTTTCTCTTGTTTTGTAAAGGATATTAAACAACAGCTATGGGTGCTTGCTTTTAAGAGTATTTGAAACTCATTTATTCATACCTACCTTGAAATAATACAAACATGATTGCAAATGTAAGGAATTTTAAGATTTTTCTGTTTGCTAATTTGAATTTGAATTATTAACGTATTTTAACATAGCTATACTTATCATTTTTAACATATTTCATTTTGTAAATAGTTTTAGCAGTTTCACCATGCATTTGTAAAGCGCTTCAGATCAAATCATGTTCAAATCCAATGTAATAAGCGCTATATAAATATGCAGTATTATTGTTGTCGATGAAGCTTAAATAGAATACCCGGTAGAATACGTCATTAGAATACGTCATTGTTAACCAATCAGGAAAGACTTTCATCATCAAATGGAATCGACGATAGATTTGTAGAGCAAATGCTGCGTGTTCATTTCAACACAGCACAACACGATTCCTCAACAATGCTGAGCATTTGGGAGTGGCTAAATGAACGCAACATTTTCTCAACAATGTTGAGCCATGTTCAGCAAATGTTGAGTACATTCATTTAGCTAGTTTCCACAGAATAATCAAGAAAATTGTTGAGAAACGGTATAGAACATCACTGAGTTCAAACATCTTAACTAGTGTCTATATATCGTGCAAAAAATAAGCTCAAGCAGGAAGTTTCAAGTTAAAGCACTTTGTGAAAGCAATTTGATTCAACAAAAAAAATGGATTCTACAAAAACTAAATTAGCATTCAGAAGTGATTCAATTCATGCATAATCTTCCAATATGATTAGCAGGATTAATAATAATAACAACGCATAAAGGAAATCAATAGCGGATCACTTAGAGAGTTTTATTATATTTTCATTCGACTCATTCCAATAGAATACATCTTTATACATTTGCAAAGCAGCCTTCAAATCACAATTTTATTGTGGCGTGTTGCATTTGTGATACAAAGTTAAAGTAATCTTCTAGTGACCTAAGAATACAATGCTTTACCTGTTGTACATAGTGGATATTCTACAGTTTACTTTTCTCGATATGATAATAATATAATCAAATGAAGGATTTATTCATCTGTTGTAGAAATTAAAATGCCATAAATTGGTGACCTGTAATGAATAAATGGCATTAAATAAAATTGCACATTATTACAGACTTACATATATAGTCCAGCTGTGACTATTTCGGCATAAAATGTATATTTTTCTCCCACATTATTAATTAGAGATAGAACTCTTTACTTTCCTTTTAAAATTTGTCAAGTTCTAATTTTATCTCCGTACTCGTTTTGTTAACCTTGTTTCTTTTTCAATATTAAACTGTCTTTCATCTGCACGTTGTAGAAAATCTTGACGATCCAGATAACTGCGAAAACAAAAGAAGATAAAAGTTAAACATTCATGAAAACTGCAATCAAACCCCCTGCAAAAAACAGTTCATGAGTTCATGGACATGAATTATGTTAAATGGCACACTTTTGATGAATTGTTCATGAAAAAACGATAAGAATAGACCAAATCGGCTAATTCTTCAATTTCCTGATCACGTGACCCAGATGCGGGACTCAGTTTGCGCTTTTTCGAGCAAACGTCTTTTTGCGCCTTGTTGTTGTACGAGAAGGTTGTGCTTATTTGATCTCATAATACACATTTTAAACTACCTATTTAATTGAAATGTTCAATATTTAGTATTTGGAGGGATATTATTCAATGTATGGAAAAGATTTTATGTCGATTTTGGAGTGATGAAGCTTTATTTAAAGAGAAGCTGCACCAACTTTGATCGCTGTGGATGATCGTAATGATCGTAAAATTGGAACCGAAATGTTTATGGATTTTGAAACATAGTTTGAAAGCATTTGATAAACTACAGTGAAAACAAAACAAGCTAAGCTAAACTGGAGATGAATATGCAGTATGAATTGGAAAGATTTTAACATTGTTTTGTTATAGTGAAAAATTACGTACATCATATACATGGACTATGAAATTTGGAATGAAAAAATGTCATGATTTGCGATGTTTTGAAGCATTGAAACCTAACTAATCTTTGCTTATTTAAATGAAATACCAAGCATTTATGACTTAGAAAGTGTATTTATGGTATGCAGAAGTCTTATATGTAGGTTACAGATTTTAGCAGAGAAGTTATATTTTACGAATAACTGACAGCGAGTTTGATGGACTTTGATGAAAATTTCACGAAACTTTGATTTGATTGAGTCATAAAATGACTTGTGTTGCTCATTTATATTACCTTTCCTATAAATATGACTGTTGTATGTTTATATTGTTCATTTGAAAAGCTAGGAATTTATTTGTTTCACTTGTTATGTTATAATATACAGTTATAAATTGATGTTGTTTTAGTTTTTTCTTTACGGCGCGGCACATCTCAATGTTTGAAAACGCATGGGTTCTGTGTTCTACGTCATCAGCTATGTTTACGATCAACTCTATAATTCTACTGTACATGCCATATTGATCGTAAAATAATGAAATATTTTGTTCATTACATTAAATATGCTGGATACCATCATATAGTATTGTTTTTGAATTGAAATTGTAGCGAGACACAATAATTATATCACGAAATGCTACTTTTTAATGGAATAATTGACGATGATGGAGTACCGATATATAAATTTCAAGGTCCTAGGCGATTTTATTGAGTCTTGAACTACTTGAATCCATCTTGAAATTCCCACAAATCATTTAAATACTAAATTTAAGTGCATATTACGAAGAGGAATATGCGAGAAAAATAGTTGCGTTTAGACCATTGCGTTCTGTTGTTGAAAAACCCAAATACCGCATTCAAGTCACGTGACGCGTTAGCCGATTTGGTCTACTAGGTCATTTAACGTTCATGAATTGTTGTAACGTATTCATGAATACATTTTTTCGCAGGGGAAGTTTTTATCACATTATGAACAATCAAGCATTGCAGTTACAGTCAAACTTGTTTAACATCCCTCTTCTGGTGCAAATAAAAAGTAGGATATTATGTAAGGTAGGATATTAAGCAGGGTAGGAACATAAGAGTCTGTATGGAGAATGGAATTGGAAAATAGAAATCAGTTTTATGTGGGAAATTAGACAGGATGAAGGTGGGACATTAAAAAGGGGGATAGAAACTGAGTTTGACTGTATTTACAGGGGCACAGTTCATTCTTGTTAAATGGCTCTATCTGTAACCAACATCATCTGCATGAGATGCATAGCTGCCACACAACTATTAAAATTGATTTCTAATCTGAGACAAGACTGTATTCATCTGCTATTAGAACAGCTAGACAACGCAACCAAGTTGTCTAATAGTAAGTAAATATCAAACACTTTCTGTGCAATATGGGTTGTATATAAACACAAGCGTTTGCGTCATGAGATGGTGACGCGAGAAAGGTGTAAAAAAATCACAAGCCGTCGCAGCAGGTGACTTTCTGAAGTTTTATGAGTGTCTTGTAGCAAACTGAGCAGGTATGATCCTCATATTCTTATTCCACATACCCTGAATCTTTAGCTGACTTCAATTCATCATCAAGTCCTTCATCTTCTTTATAATAATCCCAATCGAGTTTCGTTTTTTGCTGTAAAAAATGAGAAGTTAGGAATCGAGAGATATTTTACGAGGTTTGACAGACGCCTCATAAAAATTTAATAGAAACCTTTTACTCTTTAACAGGGACCAATTAAAGTTTTTACCTTCCGAGATCCAGAGTTTTTCGAAGTGAAATTTTTGGATTTTTCCCGACAACATTACGAACACAACATAGAGACAGCATAAAAATTGACTATATGACACAAAATTTTAACGATGAGAGCAGTTTTGCACAGAAAGGAGTGAAAAAAATTCTAAGATGAGCATGTGTCCCCTGCACCCCACCATTAGGGTATTTTCAGAATCTATAGTATATTCTATTTTTCCTTTCTACTTCATCCCCACCAACTCAAAAATTCACATGTCGCTACTGGTGCAATATCAAAAAATAATGCAACAGTTCATGAACAGTTCATGAATGCTGGTAAAAGTCATGAACTGTTCATGAACAGTTAGATTTTTCCAGTTATTCAATAAATCACACCTACAATCAACATTTCTATGTTTGTTTGTATGCCAATATTGGTCTACATGCGACTATGGAAAAATCTTACTAGAATTAAGGAACTATTTCCCATTGCTTTGTTAAGCAGCATTGTTTTACAATTATATAAAGTAATGTTTTGTTAGCTATCAAACTAATATGCTCTTACCAATGTACTGATTTTGGGCTTTTTGGATATGCTACCAAGCAATGCACCAAGACCTGATCTTTTTGATGGTCTACAAAACAATATATGTAACAAAATGATTAATCCAGCCACACAAAATGATGCATGAAAATAATAAGAAAGCGGAGCACATTTTCTTCCTATCATCATTATCATCATCATCATCATCAAGAAATCGGTTTCCGATGAGCTATTGATATTTGGACAGGCTGTGACAAAGTACGGGATCCTGGGATCCTGGTTCCCAAAAGGCCAGCACAAAATCAAAAGACTATCAATTATTTTCTTTTTGTGTTTTCTTATTTGAAATTACAATTTTTGGATTTCATGTCATCATGCTTCAAAGTAAGTCAAATTTTGGTAATGTTTCTTCAGGATTTACAAAGAATTTTAAATTTTATCTGGAAGGTATTCAATTTCGCAACGTGGTTCCTGGAAGACTAAAACCTTTGTGGCACCCTGATTTGGAGCACGAGAAGAAGAAAACGCAGAAGGCACTAGAAAATCACAAGCCGTTGTGGGTTTCCTGAAAGTGACCCATGTACACCAAATATCAATACAGTCAAACCTGTAATAGCGGTCACCTCTATAAAGCAGCCACCTGTCTATAGTGGTCAGTCTTGAAATATCTAAAATAGTATTTTCAATTGAATCAAACCTTTATATAAGACCGCCTGTCTATAGTGGTCAATTTATCTACCTCTAGTAGCTGGCATGTTTTACTGTATTTTAACATGCTCAACTTTTATACACAGTTAAATGACTTTCTTAATCATAAGTCAATGTTTCTGAAAAGTGAGGTATAATGTAGTGAGGTAAACATTGCGTATCTATTCAATTTCACAGTGAAAGGTTTTAAGCAACGTTTCAACATTTGTACACTTTTTCAAAAGATGATTTGAAAATTTCAATGTGAGTTAAAACATTTGATAATATTGATTGAATTGATTAGAATTGATAATATTTAGATCAAAGAGCTATTATATACAAGAATATATATATATGATATATGACATGAACCTCTTGGTTAACATGATATTTGTTTTTGTATAATGACAAAATAGCTTTTTTAAATATGTTGATCAGCGATAAGAACAAGACACAATGTTTTCACTACAATTTGGATCTAATTGTAAATTATCTTAAATATGTAAGTAAATCTATTTTAAAATTTACTCTATTTCCATTTGTATGTATGTAGTATGTAAGGCGGGGATTCACAATGTCGTTTTAGATGCAATATACTTGAAACACATATCAATAAATTCGTCATTAACCAGAAGCGTACATGGCCGGCTTCATTTTTTAAATAAATATATCCAAGTTGAGAAAAACCAATGAAATGATTTGGAATAGAACGTTATCAAATTTGTAAACAAACATAAACAAACAAAAACACATATATTTATATATGAAAGTGAGAAAAATAAGATGTGCTATCATCTGATCTTTATCTGGAATTTATATGACCAGAAATTATTATCGGATAAAGGTCTGGAATAGAAGGTTATCAGATTTGTAAACAAACTCATGTTATGGAAATTAAATTACAACGTTATAAAATATTTTCTGATAAGAATTTAATTCAGACAACCCCCAAAAAATGTTGTACCTTACAACTTTATGACAATCGGGTTAGTAATGCTTCTTGGATATATTTTTGGGGTATAGCTACAACTTCCACGTGTTTTGGGATCAATTAAATAGTATCCAATTTAGTAAATAAAATCCTGTGCGTTCTACTTTTCACTTCAAACTTTCTGCTTCTTACAACAACAAAAATGAAATAGTAATAGAATATGTTCTCAATTAAATCAAGGCTTCGATCAGATTATCTAGGCTATATAGATGATTTCTAAATTTATTTTGGATAGTTAAGCCAGACGATTCATATCTCAATATAAGAATGCATTTGCATGCAAATCGAAACCTAATCTGATAAATGCACTGTAGCAAAACATTTTGTCTCGGTATTTGTTGAATTTGTTTCATGAACAGCTCATGAGTAGTAGGCTATGAATTGTTTACCGAAAATCCCTGAACTCATCCATACGTTAAAGAAATTTAAAGATTTATACGAACATTTTACAAAACGAGGTTCACCAATAATTCACTAAAACATAATAGCAAAACTGATAAACACGTTATACACACATATATTCATAAACTATTAAATTAATTTGGAAGCATTACCCTGGCTTGGTTGTCTTTGCTTCGTCTGGTTTTGTAGCCGCTTCAGCAGTTGACTTCTCATTCGAAATGCTTGACTTTGATAAAACTATAACATCTTCTCCTGCAAAGCTGTATGTAGCATTTGTAACTTCTTTCTTTTTTACAAGTGTAGGTTTGACCATTTTTTGTGCAGTTGTAGTTTCTGTGGATTTACTCTTTTCCTCAAGTGAAATGTTTTCTCTTGCCTTGTCACTCTAATTGATAAATATTATTAAATTATTTTCATTACATTGTTGAGGATTAGCTCAGATGGCAGAGCAACCGAACTTCAGACCGGATCATATCTGATTGACTGTGGTTCAAGTCCCCCCAAGGTCCAACTCAGCCTTGACTTCATCTAAAAAAATCTCAAATGAGTACCATCTTCGGATGGCGGATGGAATGGTCCAGAGGGAATTGCATTGTGAGTAGCTATGGCGTATCGTTGCGCATTGACAATCGAGACCTGTCTGCCGTGAAATTTGTTGAAATTGATCTGCAGTGTCGCGGCTGATATCAGCGAAGAGCGTTTAAAATCATTGAAAAGCCAATCCTGTAGAATTGATGGAGTGGTACCATTTACATTACTTATGTACTTTTACTTTATTACATTGTTACAGAATCCACAATTTAAAAAGTAAAAGTAATGTGGACGGTGTCGCCCTACCGAAGGCACCCGTACCACTCCTCTATTTCTAGAGAAGTGGCTCTTTTCGCTAAGAGCAATGATGTTAAACGCTCCTTAGATCTCAGCCGCGACACTGCAGATCAATTTCAACAGATTTCATGGCAGATAGGCCTTGATTGTCAATGCGCAACGATGCGCCGCAGCTACTCACAATGCAATTCCTTCTGAACCATTCCATCCGCCATCCTTAGATGGTACTCATTTGATGTTTCAGATAAAGTTAAGGCTGAGTTGACCTGAGGGGGATTTGAACCACAGTCGATCAGATATGATACGATCTGAAGTTCGGTTGCTCTGCCAACTGAGCTAATCACCCCCTTCCCCAATCCACAATTTAGACCATTCAATAGCAATTTAGATATAAAACGAAATATCAAACATTTCATTTTTGTGACACTATATCGTGAAAATCGTGTTCTTGTTAAATGGATGAATGCCTGATAGCTGATGTGATCATATTGCGCTCATTCATTGTGACAAAAACTCTGACATCACTTAAGTTGAATCTCTCTATGTCAAGATTTGGAATGGTCATTTTTCAAAAACAGCTTCAGTTTATTTAAAAAAGTTAGCACATTAATTGATACCTTAGGTTTAACAAGGTGAGGTAAACATTTTAAAATTAAATTTTGATTTTGCTCCATTGATCACAAAATCATCTAAACTTAGTCGGTAAAAGACAAAATCTTGACGACAATCTGACATGAACTTTCATTTGGAAAATATTCGAGTCAGTTTGTGTTTTTCAATGGAAGAGTTGCAACTTTGAAGGTACATCGCTCTTTCTTGAAGATATAAAGTAAGAAAAGTAGCTAGCAGGATCCGAATGAGCTGCTAAATATTTATTGAAAAAAAAGTAAAATGATTTTGCCTTTCGTTTTGTGTGTTGTGTGTTGTGTGTTTGTTTTAGCAGGTTACTTAGGACTAATTTGACACATTCTGAGTCAGATCTTGAAACAGATTCTAGTTAATTTCCCAACATTGTCATTCCTGCTAATTGAAAAAGTTCTATAATCTTGAAAAATGCCTACCCCTTCTTGTTTTTTTGTATTTTCTTTTGGCTTTGATTGGGTTGTATCAGATTTAAAATCCTCCCATAGGCTTGCTACTCTAGCTTTTTCTTTTTCTTCTGCATTTTGTCTTTTAATTTCATCAAGTGTTTCAAATTTATCTTCATTCTCACTCCCATCATTTTCAGATTCATCATCATCTTCATCATCATTATCATCTTTTTGAAGACGGATACCTCCTTTTCGCCTTATCATAATATAAAATGAACAGACTTTGAATTAGAGTAGAAGTAGTGAGATAATACAACCCCTGCAAAAAGCAGTTCATTCATTCATTTATTTATTTAACCTCGTATTTTACTGTGGCAATACAGGAATGTTGCAGTTACCGCGTGGGTACGTTTTACGAAATAACAAGCTATTAAAGATTATTTATATACTACCATAAGTTGCAAGTTTAAATATTAAATCAAGAAAAATATAGTTCTAATTAAAGTAAAAACAGGTTGATAAATATTAAGTTGATAAAACTATCTGGGCTGTTTAGTTACAAAATAATTATAATAAATTAACATGTTCATGAACATTTGGGTGATTTCACATCCACGAACCAGTTTACAAACTGTTTATGAATTGTTCTAGACTCTACATGAATTGTTCATGAGCTGTGCAATGCCTGTTCGTGAACTCATGCATTATTTCAAAGGGTCATGAAATTCATGGACATTAAATGACTCTTTACAAACAGTTAACAAACTATTTGCACTTTGTGTATCGGTAGGCCTATGCACTATTCATTGATAATTCACTGTTAAGTCATTGTGAAGAATATTGATGAGTAGCACTAACGATTGTATTATTAGCATTATAATTCGATGGAAGTCATTTTTGTAAATACTTTTTCCCAAACTTGCCCCATTCGTGATACTGATGTGTTTATGAACAAGTTTCAGAGTGTATATCTGGGATTTTGGGAGTTTGCTTCTTCGGATAGAGAAAATTTTTTCATTCGTAGGCTACATGTTGTTCTTGTGTTTTTGCTTTACGCGATCATTACACCTTCAAAAATGCAGTCAAAGTGATGATTTTGTGTTACCCTCTTGTATGTCGCCTCAAAATGTGTACCGGTTAACAAATCTCCACCAATCAACTTGCTATGAATCATTCAATCATTTTCAAAGAACAGAGATGATGAACTGTGGGCTAGATAAAAAAATCACAAAAAACTTGCCATTTAAAGTTCATGAAGCTCAAGGACAGATCATGAACTCAGTGAATTTTTTTCGCAGGGGTTACAATCATCAGGTAGGGTTAATATTCATAAGCTGATTACTTTGGATATGTTCTTGTTTCTGATTTATTTCTTATTCGACTTGATTTACGTTTTGTATCTTCCTCTTCTTCTTCATAATCAGATCCTTCACTTTCAATTTCGTCTAAAACAATTCGAAAAAAGAAGAAGACATGTTTCACTTTTGAAAGAGCAATAATGAACGGTAAGCTCTATGCGCTTAGAGTCACATGCGTGCTTGTCATTTGATGACATTGATGATTGAATTACGCTAAGCTAAATTCAAAATCAAGCTTGTAGCAGCCGCCTGCTAATGTTGCCCCTTTAAAGCAACACAATGATAGTCCTACGCTTAATTTTATGACAAGCCGTTACTCGCAGCTGTTGTCGTTTTGAAAACCTTATTTTCATGACGAAAAACCTCGTTTCACATCCAATACGTCACCACAGATTCTTATTTCACGTGACCTTAGCAAAACCGTTAACAAACTTACCGAATACCGCATGCTAAGTTAAATCATCAAAGATCAAAGTTTTATCTTTGTGTTTTGTTGGTTCAGAATTAAACATTTGTAGGGCAAGTTTGTACTTGTTATTTTGGTGGATTGTTTTATTTCGCCACTTTTCTATGCATCAATGTCCTGTATTGTCTTGGATAGAATTCACGAAAAAGTATATTACGTCTTGAGCTGTCATGGCGTCTAACATTAAACACTAAATTTGCTATGCTTTATTTATCATTATAGACCCATTCATTGTCACGCTTCATACAAAGTTGGTAGTCAGTTACATATAAATGTGTCTGAATCTTATTTGTTTTGATAGTCATTTTGAAAATGAGCCGCTAGTTTAATGGAAACATGGTCACATTTCACGACAGAGAGAATTTGCTGACTTCCCGTTTTCTATCCTAACGCCGAGAGAGCATAGTTTCGAAATTACTTGACTACACAAAGAATAAAAAACATTGAATAATGAATATAAAATGAAACTATCAACACTGCATGCGCTAAGCTGAAATATTTAGCAATCTCTTGTCCAAAACATGCGTAAAACTGTCGCTGTATCTGCAACACGAAAAAACATAAAAATTAAAATCCATGTGCAGAAATACACGGCCGCCTTTCAATAACAGTAAACCAGAAGAAATTACATCACAAAAACGTTGCCCTTTATGATTTTGAGCTTGTGCATATTGAAATCCGTTCTGAGATCAATTTGTAAGCCCTAAAAATCTAAAATTTCCATGGAATCACAATTTTATTTTCGACATGCCGAAACTTTCGCTAAGTCTTTTGTTGAAATTTGATGTTGAAAATGAATGTTTAGGCAGTATTTCCTTGACATTCGAGCTCATAGATGACGTAACAGATATGAAACCAGGTTTTTTGTCATGATCATGAGATTTTCAAAAAGACTACGGCTGCGAGTAACGGCTTGTAGTTTTATGTAGGCGACGTAGGCCTACTGGGCTTGATACAAAAAGAGAATTGAGCTCCTGAAATTCAATAATTTACCGTTAGATTTATTTCAATTACAATTACAATGCAATCCAGATAAGTGAAATTATCTCTTATCTGCACCCATGTGAAAGTTTCATGAACGGTTTGTGAACGTTAAATGGCACAAGTTTTCATGAACTTTGTTCATGAACCTGCTGGAAGTCATATAAAAAAACTACAGAAAAATATTGTTCACGATCTGTTCATGAACCCTTTAATGAACAATATTTTTCTGTAGTTCATGAACTCTAGCAGGTTCATGAAAAATTGTGCCACTTAACGTTCACAAACCTTGTTTTCACGAACCGTTCATGAAGCGTACATGAATAGTTCATGAAAATTGGGCGATTTAAGTTCACGTAATGTGTTCATGAATTAGTAATCATGAACCGAATAACAGCTGCAAGTGAATTAGTCTACTTGAAATAATTTATTGATTATGGTAATGAATTCACAAATATAATTTTTACGAAGTGGATAATGTTCCGGCAGCCGGAATCCTGAGTACTAGAGAGAATGTTCCGTGCGTCTTCCGCGCATGCGTAGTGTGTTGTTTGCGTTTCTCTCACATTTGTTCAAGATGCAATGGAAACGGACGGACGGTCCTGTTCCTCGATCACGTTAATATCAATTCTGTTCATCAATTTAATGATAGAATATAAAATAATTTAAAGTGCTAGAGGTTGAGTACATTTGATATGAGGGATTCACGATGCTAGATGCCACACCGAACCGTTCTTCCAAGCTTAAAGAAAAAGCGAACAAACTCGGCTTCGGTTTTGAGTTTCAGTGTTTTGACTTTTGGTACACGACAAAATCAGAATTGGAAGGCATATAGCATCAGTTACAGGATAAGGAAATGACTAATAAGTAATTATCCTATATTATTACAAATTACCAAAGTAAATGTTTTGAAATATTGTTAGGCTACATAAATATTCTCTGAAACCTTTTCAAGAGCGTCAAATAAATGTCACAACACTCAAATATTAAAAATGGTGGGTAGTATCACTGAAAAGCTTTGATAAATCAAACACAGAATAAAATGATTAATGCACAGATGTGTTGAATATTGTTTCTGTCTTATAATTATTCCATAACAGTGGATCCAATCTACAGTGCTATGAATTTGTTACGAACTATTTAAGATTTAATTGGGTTCGATCGACACAGCCATGTTTACTATCTACGTACGCATGCGAAAAGGACGCACAGAACATTAGGCCTATCTTTTGAGGACAGCTTTCCAGCAGCCGGAACAATATCCACCGCGTTTTTTTATTGACGACGTTTCGGTACATCCTTCCACTATTTTCAAGCCATGGTAGTTTTAACATACAATTACAATTTTTTTTTATTTATATACTTTTTTAAAAAATAGTTAAACTCTCAAGTGATGAAAATTATTAAATACTTTAGAATATATCAGCTATAAAATTGTACAAATATGGGCAGACATAAATAAAATAACGAATTCAAATTACTTTAATGGTAATTAAAACAAAGTAGATCTAATCGAGTCCTCTTTTCGATTCAGTGTTGGTTGGCAACGGCGAATGAACATCATTTCATATATAAGACAATCATGTCTATTTTTGCAGTGACACAGAACTTTAAAGTTATTCAATGTGATTGATGATGTATTTTCACAGTGATGGTGTAAAATATGGCTACCAATTGCTGATGATGTTCTTTTATGCTCTTGTCCACGTTGATGTAAGTGTCGGCATGTAAAACCAACATAATCTGCTTCACACAGATCACACATGAAACAATAAACAATGCGTTGCTGCCTCAAGAGTTTAGGTTTTTCTTCTCGGTAAAGTAAATCGTCGATGATCTTTTGCTTTTAAAAACAGGTTTAAAATCAACTTTTACTTTAGAAGTTTGAATACCAGTGCGGCAGTGGGCCAGTGGCAGTGGCATTGATGGAAAGTGATATTAGTGGTGGACTGGAAAGCTTGCTGTTTGCGGGCAAGATCTTGGTCCTGCAATCATTTTCGCGGCTGAAATTCTAGCCGTGCATTTCATAATTTTATCCGTATTTTATAAGAAAAAGACATAATTTCCATGATTAGTTAGATCATGAGATAGATAGATAGATAGATATTAGTATATTTAAAGACATATAAACAACTTGATACAGGGATTTCTAGGCTAATTAATTTTTTACAGTTTATAAGTATGATTTAAGGTTGTTGATTCTTGATGTCTGACTGATTTTCATAATGCAAAATGATATGTTCTATTTATAATTTTAGTCTATTTTTAATTTCTAATTTGTATTTTTCTTTGCGACAATTTTCAGCACTTCAGACATGGCATTAATATATTTGATTCAACAACGGTTTTAAATAGGACATGTGGAAGATATTTACGTTGTTTGGAGATAGCTCTCAACCTGAATGTTGCTGTTTTTATAATTTGGCCAATGTGTCTATTAAAGTTCATTTCATCATCAAGAATAACTCCAAGGTTTCTAGCACTTACAACGTATGTTAATGGTTGATTGTCTATTGATAAAAGTAGTAATTCTGTATTTTTGATCTTTTTATGTCCAATTGCCATAGTTTGTGTCTTTTTAGTATTCAATAATAGTGAATTGGATTTAAACCAAGATGAAATGGATAAAAGATCTTCTGAGATTTTGTCCTGAACAATTGTTTTTGAGTAATAGCTTTTAGGGTTGTAGTTGTATAATATTTGCGTATCATCCGCAAATTGACAAACAGTAGGCCTACCATGCGATATAGCTGTTGGTAGATCATTCACATAAACAAGAAACAGAAGAGGACATAGTATGGAGCCCTGAGGTACTCCACAGTTTAGTATTGTTTCATCAGATACTTTTTCGTTAACCTTTACTACTTGAATTCTGTTGGTGAGATAAGAATTTATCCAAGATAGGGCATTAGCAGATAGAAGTTCGTTCAATAGTATATCATGCTGTAGACTGTCAAAAGCTTTTGATAAATCTAATAAAATCAGTAGAGATAGTTCACGTTGTTCCATTGTGTTAAAGATCTTTTCTGTTATATTTAACAATGCCGAGATGGTAGAAAGACTAAGCTGAAATCTATGTTGATACTTAGTAAGCAGAGGCGAGATGTGGGGGTAGAGCTGAAAGTAGACTACTCTCTCTAAAATCTTTGATAGCAATGAAAGAAGAGCCAAAGGACGATGTTGGTCTGGTGTTGTTGCAGAAGATGATTTAGGGATTGGAGATACAATGGTATATTTAAAAACTGATGGAAAGATAGAGAGATTGAGAGATAAATTTACTAGGCTTGTCAGGGGTTTAGCAATAGCAGGCAGAGCTGCTTTAATAACATACCCATTTAGTCCATCGTTACCCGGTGCCTTCCAATTGGGCAGCATATCAACAGATTTTATAATATCAATATCGGTAGCAGAAGAAAAACTGAATACCTCATTACATTGGTCAATGTTTTGATAATTAGGTGTAGTATGAGTTGTTTTCTTGATGTTTCATCCGACGTTACTGAAAAAGTCATTAATGTTGTTTAATTCTTTATCTGTTGTTGCAGTAGCCTACACTGATATTTCTACTTGATTCCATATTTCACTCACGTTGCTACCGCATTCTGAAAATTTGTGTCTATTATAGTCTATCTTTGCTTGCCTTAATTTATAGATAGTTTGATTTCTTATATCTTTATATTTTTAACAGTCTTGTGTTAGCTTAGATTTCATTGCAATATACCTCAATTTATTTCTTTGTTTCAAATCAGTTCATAATTCAATATTTACCCAAGGTGCATAATTTGAATGTGATGAAATCTTCTTCAAAGGCGCATGTTTGTTTAATGTTTGATGTAAAATATTTTGTAGCAACTCGGCTGCTTTGTCTATATTTTTATTGTCTACAGCTGAATGAAAATTGTTTAAGCCTACGTTCATGAGATCTTCACAAAAGGCAAGTTTGTCAAAGTCCTTGTATGATCTAATGGTTTTCATTGTGGCTTTAGTTTTATCAATTTCACTTAAAGATATAGTTATATGAGATGTTATATCTAAAATTTGCATACATATGTGATTCACCCGCGTAAAATTACACTAGAATTTGGATTTCAGCCGCACATCTTCCGAGAAAAAATACGACCTTGGCCGTGCATAATGCATTCTTTTCACAATCTGGCAGACTTGGCCAGTGGTCCCAACATTTTCTATCCTTGCCCATGTTAATATAACTATCCTAGTAGTTTTATTACGAGGTACAGTGCACAGAACATATGTCACTGGATGCATCTCAGAGGATGAGACACTGAGCGGTGCGGATAGACTGACAGACATTAGCATAGGACTCTTAAAAGTCAGATTGAAATTAGCTTGTAAATAAATACAACTAATATTCCCTTTCACAAATTTACCTCCCGGAATGTAGTCTTCATCATCGCTACTATCAATATCAGATACATTATCTGATTCAGAGTCCATTTTTGACTTTATAACCAGACAAAATCATAAATTCAGCAGCTAAATGAACCACAACACAACACAAGTTATGCATGATAATTTCTAATAAAATTTCGACGCAGCCGTCATTGAGCGGTCTCTTTTTGGTACTGAGTGAGAGGCTGTTCCAATAATCTCTCTTTGGAGCTCCGTCTTCGGTCTCTTGTAAATGGTGCTTTCCTGCATTCAAGTACGTAAATGATAATCAGCTATATCTTGTTATATCATAACGATCTATTCACAATTTCATCAAATTATGTGATGAATTCAAATATTACCGAATTGGTCTGAATTCTACGAGGATTTATTGATATATGATGTTTTTATAGTTCCGAAAAAGAAGTTTCAAAATTTGTTTACCACTACATCCATATGTAATTCAAATTCTAACTGTTTGCATGCAGTTTCATTGCGCTTAGCGAAGACTACCGATCTGTTCCAACTAAATAATGAATTGTTATAGCAATGAATGCCTCTTTATTTAATATTTTAATATTGATTTTAAAATTGTATCTCTCCTGATTGTAGAATGGTCAAGCACAACAACGTTCTTCCTAATCAACATTTTCACAAAAACTGGCAAGATTATGTCAGGACATGGTTTAACCAACCAGCAAGGAAGAAGAGAAGACGAGTAAACCGTCAAACTAAGGCCGCTCGCATTGCTCCTCGTCCAGTCAGTGGATCATTAAGACCAGTTGTACAATGCCCAACATTTAAATACAACAGCCGTGTTCGTGCTGGACGTGGCTTCACATTCGAGGAGCTGAAGGTTAGCAAATAACTACGAAAAGATATTACGATAATTATGATGATATCCATATCAAATTAGAAAGGATACTAGAAAAATCTGGTCATAATTTAGTAATAATACCTTGGAAGAATATATTTTGTAACCTCAAAATTCTAGCCAAATCCCACACTGTACCTACTTTTAGATTGAAAACCGATTCAAGCCGATTGAAAACATCGCAATTTTATTACGCAGTGGATATTGTTCAGGCTGCCGGAAAGTTGTTCTCAGAAGATAATGTTCCGTGCGTCCTTTGCGCATGCGTAGATATATAGTAAACATGGACATCAACCCAAATTAAATCTTGAAAAAGAATTCATAGCACCCTAGATTGGTTCGACTGTTTGGAATAAATATAAGACAAAAACGATATTCAACATATCTATGCATTCATAATTTTATTCTGTGTTTGATTTATCGAATCTTTTCAGCGACGTGGCCCAGAATTTTCAATATTGGAGTGTTGTGACTTTTATTCCCAAGGTTTCAGAGAATACTTACGTAGGCTAATAACATTTCAAAACATTTTTACTTTGGTGATTGTAATAATTTGGGATAATAACTTATTAGTTATTTCTTATCCTGTAACTGATACTATATGCCTACTAATTCTGATTTTGTCGTATACCAAAAGTCAAAACTCAAAATCGAAGCCGATCATTCTCTTTTTCTATAAATTTATGAGCATGATTTGGTGTGGTATCTAGCATTGTGAATCTGTTATAAAGTGTTTTCACCCTCTAGCACTTTCAATTTATATTCTTTTATATATTCTACGATTAAATTGTTGAATAGAATTGTTATTAACATGCTCGAGGAACAGGACCGTCCGTCGCTATGGCATCTTGAACTAATGTGAGAGAAAAGCAAACAACAGATAACGCATGCACAAAAGACGCAAGGAACATTATCGCTAGTAATCAGGATTCCGGCTGCCGGAACATTATCCACTTCGATTTTATTACACGGGAAAGGCATAAAACATAGGAATAGCCTTTGCCCCCAATCTTCGAATATGGTGTGTGATGCATACTACTTATGGGTTATGACTAAGAAATGGGATTAATTTTTCAACTTTGAGCCCACAGCGTAATGATCAATTGTCTGCCTTTGAGTATATTTAATTGTATCTCAAAGAAGGAATAATTTAAGCCATGTGTGTTTGAGATACCAGGTGCTCATGGCAACATTTCTGTATGGGTTCAAATGCCACTTCATTTCCTATCTTGTAAAGTTAATTTGCTCAATATACCCCTATGCTGCAGATTGAAAGATGGACGTTTAGCGAGGTAGAATATATGAGAGTTTGCATAAAGAAATAAAATCAGTTTTATTCAGTTTAGGGATGTTGAGCAAAAGTAAAAATAAAAATATTGACATAAATACCAATTCAAAAGGTTCCCAATTAATGCTTATGATGTTCTATTCAAAATTACTTTTTTGCAATTCACCAAACGCGGTCTAGCCTGCGTACCAGCCCCTATGTTTTTCTGAAACCATAGGGTCTGTGAACTAATGTGTGATTTTCAGCGCAACAAGTTCCCATGAGTTTGGAATATAATTTATGCATTACGTTGTCTTATCATTAAAATAATTGTCGCCGCTGATAACTATTACGTGTTTGACAAAGAGCTGTGATTTTATGACGATTGATGTTTTGTGACAGTGTGTAAATTGGAGTGTGAATAATTTACCAATTTATAAAGGTGCTATTTTCATTGGGCTGAGAATCACACATTAGTTCACAGACCCTATGGTTTTAGAAATGAACCTCGGGGCTGGTATGCAGGCTAAGCTCGGTCATGCAATCCAAATTTCAAGCACAGCTTAATGCAAGCTCTCAATCCGCTTCATACAAACACTTGCCATTTCTAACATGCTCTTTTGACGTTCAAGAGCTCATTTGGGTTGATTTAGGAAAAAATTTTAATAAATTTAGAGTCCTAAATTTTTTACAGTATCATCACATAATTTGATAATGTTGACTTATATTCTTGCCCGATTTATATATCCTTTTTAGTTAAGAAGAGTTTGACCGCAAATATCGTAGCCTTCTAGTCTGCTTCAAGCTGTGATCCCACATTCCATGTAGGGAGAACAGTAGCAGCGCTTGTTGAATTCAAGCATAGTTTATTTCAATATGTGCTCCTTCAGAAATATATCACCAGAGTGCAACAAAATGTTGGATAGCCTTCTGGAATCCTAGAACATTTTCTTCTGAACTTTTGATGTTTAATTTTGATCTACCTGTATAACTTGGAAAATATCAATTTCCCTCATAACTAACCCTCGCCTTCCAGGATTCCTACTTTAGTCGAACCCTGTATATAGTTGTCACATATAAGACGTTTATTCTATTTCTGAAATTTAGAATTCAATGTATACGATATCTGTGTTGTTATCACTGTTCTGTATTACAAATTTTATTGGAAAACTCAATTAATAAAATTCTAACAAGAGAATTTTCAGATGTTAGGTAAATTTCAGACTATTTCTACTCCTCAAAACCTTGATATTGCCTGTCTTCCATGTAAACTTTTTTATAAATCATAAAAATTACTCAATTTCAGGCATTAGCTAGGTAGGCCCTATTCAGTTTTATTTGTGTTCTCATGTCTGCTAAATTTATTTTAACGTATTCCAAAGAAAATTATTTTTTGATCATAATGTGACACCCCAGTTACAGAAAGTATTGATTGCATGTAAATTCAGACTTGAGATCAAATACTTTCTCATCAGTTTATCATTTTGAAATCAATTTATTCATGTATTTCACCATTGCTGTACGCACGTATTCACATGTTATTTTTGCATATTATTTGTAAAGGCTGCTGGAGTTTCACCCAAACTCGCCCAATGTATTGGAATCTCAGTCGACCACAGGCGAAGAAACAAGTCAACAGAATCTCTCCGCGCTAATGTTCAACGTCTAAAGGAATACCGCAGCAAATTGATTGTGTTCCCCAAGAAACAGAGCAAACCTAAACAGGGTGATAGTGAGGTATGTAACTTATGCAACATTGATCTGTGTAAAATTAGACAATCAAGCTAATAGACACTGAGTGTCACAAATCTCAAACGGCAGGATTCTCTCTAAAACATATTATTCACATTGAAAGTACTTACTGTTCCTTGTTCACGTCACATTTTATTTTAAACCCCAAATTTTAAATTTATCTCTATTACTATATAAAAATGACCTGAAATCTCTAAAGGCTCTAGGTCCCAAGCAAGGTCCCAAGGATAATTTCAAAATTTATTCAGAAAATTCAAGCCCACAAATTTAACAAAGGCGTGGCGTGGACCATGGAAGGATTTTAGTAAATCACGGTCCACACAATAGTATTATTCAGACAAATTCACAACAGAGTGGTTGTCTTTTCTGAATTTAAAGTCACAGATGTCCTCATTCTCATCAACGGATGCTTTAAAAAAGTATGCTTGCAGCTCACAGTTCACATAAGTATAATTTTTTCTTAAAATCAACAAAATGAGGACAGACCACGGCCAGATCTGTCTATTTCTAAAATAATTAATATCTCTAATGCTCAATTGATAATACCCTCCTCTATAATCAAAAAGCTCCGCTTTTTGTTTCAACATTTTTTGCCGTGTTCCCATTTCGTTAAGCCCCAGTCAAATGACTTTTTACTTTGCCAATATTCGTAGGATTTTGTTGAATTCAACATAATCCTATGAATGTTGGCGAAATAAAAAGTCATTTGGCAACCTCGCCTCTTGGGATTTTGTTGATTGATATTGAATTTCATGTTTTTGAATTTTGAATACATTCAAAAATTTTGCCAACATTGGTAGATTTTTTTTTGATTTCTATTGTTCATGAAGAAATCACCGATGTTGACGATCTGGCCAAATGACTTTTTAGTTCGACAATATTCATAGGGTTTTGTTGAAAATATGAACCTTCTTCTGATTGGTCAACAATGACATAGCTTGACTTAGGATTGTCGGCCTCAATTCACTAGTCACCAATACTCAAAAATAACCTCTGTTGATGGAAATTCATTCAACCAAATCCTATGAATGTTGGCAAAATTAAAATGTCATTTTGCAGGTGCTTTATTATCATTATTTTCATTTCTTACAACAGGCTTCCGAATTGGAATTAGCCACTCAACTCCAAGGACAAGTCCTCCCCATCCATCAATCTAAACCATCTAACAAAGCTAGGTTGATTACCGAAGACGAAAAGAAATTCAGTGCTTTCCGTTCAATGCGTGTTGCTCGTGCCAACGCTCGTCTCGTTGGTATCCGTGCCAAACGAGCGAGAGAGGCTGCTGAGGATAATCCATTGAAGAAGAAGTAAACGTGTTGTATTGACTGCGTGAAAATATACTACAAAATTTAAATTATATTGTTTTTTATTTGGTATGATAGTTCTTGTGTCTCTTGTTTCTAGTAAAACTAACCACATCTATGGTAGTTTCTCATGCCTATTATTTCTTGTAAAACTAATTATCACATTTAGTCATTCATCGAGTAGTTGAGCGGTGACTATGAAACACTAGGCAAGAGCCTCTATCTCGTGTTCCGCTCCATGAAACTGAGAGTCGCTGCATTCGTATGAAATGGAGTTCTGACGTAATGCACACAGGCTAACGGCGTTTGACTAATGAAACACTTTTATAAACTTTTCAAGGAACATACTGAGAATGCAGTAGACCTATTCTATTAACTTTGAGTGCAGATTGTTATATATGAAATCATGATGAAATGGAAGATGACAACGTCTCCCTGAGAAGTTCCACATTAAATTTCCGTTAAAATATATTTCCTCTTTTAATATGGATGATTTTCTGTCTATTGGAAACTCAATTTTGGTCCCTTGCTATTTGAAATGTGCCCTCGTAATGATGTACTATTTATCAACAAATTTCAAGGTTATGAACGTGTAGTGCTTGTAGCAGTCCGTTGCCTTATTGCATCCGTGTATCATATATATATTTAATGTAATGACGGAATTTGAAAATGAAGTCGGGCTCATGGCACGATATATTTAACAAGACCAGCTGATCCTGCACGCTGCAACTTGCCTTTTTGTCGGATTGGTTGCAAACTGGAAGGAGAGAAATTTGAAATTGAGACTAGCCTAATGTAAACGTTTCAAGTATGGCTGAGAAACTATGTAAGTTTTCAAGCAGGCTACTGTGAGTTTAACCCAAAACCATCCATTTACGGATTGTATATAATAGATGGCTCTGGTTTAGATTTTAATCACTTGTATTGATTTTTGAGCTATTCAAACCATCTACACGTTGTAATCCCATATTCTTAAGGTTTAGGCTTTTCCAAAAATATTGACGTCAAGGTCCCCATTAATTGAGAATTCTCAGACAATAGCTGTTTAATTAGTGAGCATTTATGTAATGTTTCTAATGCGGGTATCAATGGCTTTTTATTTTGGGGTGGGGGTGACCCAGGCAAAAAACTTGTGCAAAAGTCATTCAACCCCATGGGGTATGAGGGCGTTTGTTATAAAAAATTTCCTTCCCCCAGGTAGAAAAAAGTATTGGAAATGATGAATTTCTTGATTTTCTAACATAGGATTCAACAACAATATGCAAAGAATTACACAATTGTACAAGAGCTTTGCATAAGAAATACGAATGAAGAAACACTGAGATGCATTCAGTTCATAATGGGCCCATACACTTGTAAAACGGCTGACCAGAATTACAAATAGGCCTACCGTTGGTTATCCCCCTACAGTAATTTCCTGCTTTAGCAAAGCGGAGAAAATCCCCCTCCATCAGGGGCACATGTTCTCTCCCAAATCTCAACCAATCCCCCTGGGTCGTTGGGGGTCACTCTTGGGAAAGCTCGCTGATTCCCACATAATGTAACGGCAAGCTAGCTTTGATTATAGCCCTAATATACACAAACAAATAAAACTATTTAGATCAGAGTGTGCAAATTTCAATATTTTCAATCTATCTACGGCATACCTGACCTTGCGGCTGTTTGACCGGCAGCTAGTCATTTACATCACTTCAGTACGCATGTCGCATGCGCAACAAAAGTGTTTGTTGGTAACATGAGGGTGATTGGCATTTGGCATGTCGCTGCCAGTAGTTTTGCCTGAAATATATGTACTGATATGACATCAAACTCAGAATATAGCAAAAGATTCTATTAGTCCCGATTTGTAGCTTATCCTAACCATAATCACAAAGTTCTCCTATGTTTAGTTTGATTGGAATTTTAAACCCAAACTTCATCTCGTAATTGCTGATAGTCTGATTGGAATTTTAATCCCAAACCTTTTTTCGTAATTGCCGAATTTCAACTTCTTTTTGGTACGTTTGACATTGGATGTCAGCAGTTACCGTCAATCCACTTGTTGCCATCAATCAAAGTTTAGTAATTTTTGTATTTCCCTACCAAAGTTGCCTGCCGCATACCACCATTTGAAATAGACTATTTCTAGAGGGGCCCTATAGGAGTGGCTCGTCTCGCTAAGAGAAACAATTGTAAATGCTCTGTAATGATCTCAACCGCAACACTGCATATCAAGTCCTACAGATTGCAGGGAAAGTCGGCCTTGGTTGTTAATGACCACTACAGACAGGTGGCTGCTGCATAGAGGTGACCGTTATAACATATCTCACTGCAATATGTGTCTCTGTCAAATCATAACCCAGGGCTACTGAGAGAAGCTAAGTGAGGCAATCACCACAGGGACTGGGCGTAGTTAATAGTTTAATGTCAATGAGATTCAAATTAAAATAATGAAAATGAATCATATATCAGAAAGAGCCTAAAGATCTTCAAAGTTCTGCTGCCCAATGAGATGCAAGCAATTTCTGCCTCTAAACTGTTTCCATGGAAGCACAACTAGATGCCTAAGGCTAACAGATTAGTCAAAAATTTAAAAAAGATTTGAAATCTTTAGCCTAGGTTCCTGGACTCCATTTCATCAAATTATATAGTAAGCATTTGTGTTTTCTGAATCTTGTGTTTCTTCTACAATAATGAAAAACACAATCGGCTAGGTTTTTGCTAACTTCCCCTGCAAAAAAGGAATTCATGAGCAGTTCATGAACGTTAAATGGCCCCAGTTTTTCATGAAATATTCATGATTTGCTCATGAACAGTTCATGAACCTTTACAAACAGTTCATGAACAGTTCATGAACCTTTACAAACAGTTCATGGACAGTTCATGAACCTTTACAAACAGTTCATGAACAGTTCATGAACCTTTACAAACTGTTCATGAACAGTTCATGAACCTTTACAAACAGTTCATGAACAGTTCATGAACCTTTACAAACAATTCATGAACAGTTCATGAACCGTTACAAACAGTTCATGAAAAATTGGGGCCATTTAGCATTCATGAACTGTTCATCAACTCCTGAACTGTTTTTCGCAGAGGTTGGTCCGTCAAAACGTTCACCCTGGAATCCTACAACATTGATCTTTAAATAATAAAAATATTAATTTTCCTTTGTCGGACTTCCATGAATATATTGATTTGTCTTTGACTTATTAAATTCCTACTTTTATCGAATCCTGGTTGCTGTTCCTATTTAAAACTCTTTGAGCAGAGGAAAACACAACAAACCAAAACATATATGAGATTATGAAAGTAAATTGGTTATTCACAAAATCTTGAATCTTGCTTGATAATTAATTAAAAAAAGAAAGATTTTCAATATAAGTTTTCAAGATCACATGACTTGTTATTCCTTTGAACACCATAACAGATTTAATAAATACAAAATTGTTTGAAAATCACATTAATAAATCGATCTCAATTTTTCTAATTGTGAACTTTCCAAATTCGTTTATTTGACAGGGTCTTATCATCATATCTTTATACAATAATTACTCTTTTTCTCTCTGTCTCTCTCTCTATATATATATTCAATTTGTTGAGATCGCAATAACCCTGTGGAAAATACGTGATTGATTAATTTAATATTTTTTTATGTCATCTATTATTAACATCAAGACGTTTATTTGTTGTTGCCTGTTCCATTACTCGCTTTTTAATAAGTAATAATTTTTCAGAATTTGATAACGTATAATTACTGTTATCAGATGTAATGGAATTATCCGATTTATTGTTTTCATAAACAGCACACAATGAACTATCTGATGATTTATCACATATTAATGTACTACTTTCTTTATCATTTCTCAAATTATCATTCTCGTAATATTCGTCTTCATCACCTTCAATTTCTTGTATAGTTGGATGTGCATATACAGTATATGTATTTAATGGTATAGATCTACGACCAGTATAAGATCTATTTATTGCATAAGGGTATCGATTTCCCGGTCCCGTTGGTAATGCATTATAATTAGACATTTGTGGTGTCTGGTATTGCTTTTTGATAGCTGGTCGATTAGTTATTGATTCAGGACAAGTCAAGTTGGGATGATACCGTTGACAAATCGAGCAGTTTGATAAATAATCATCTGATGTATTGCCATCAGCTTTATCCAATCCTGTTTTTGAATCGTTTAATCTATCAATAACAGAGTCATTGCCAACACCACGATCTACTAATTTCTTTTCATGATTGACAAAACTACTATCATCTGTTAATGAACTTATCTGACTCAAATCAGTGTCTGACGATTGCGGATAATCGTATGGTGTAGAACGTGCTGATGATTGTAGACTTAACTTTGACGAACTTGATGATGTTTCATATACATAGCTTGTAGATGACATATTGTGATTACTGCCATGTGCTGCTCTTGTTTTATGATATGTGTCACTTTTATATCCAGATGGTCTACGACGAGGACGACGTGAGCGACGTGGAATAGTTGGTGCAGATGCAGTTCTGCTTTGCCAACCGCCAAGCCTACGAAGAAAATGCCTTCGTGTTCTTACATCACCGTTTTCTCGTATCCGTATATCTTCCTCTGATGCAGTTGTGTATTCATCAGCATTAGCTAGCTGGAATTCCCAATCAGATGAAGCAGCACTTGAGTACCGATCATACTCTTCAACATGTATACATGGCTTTCTTGCTTTATTATGAGCACAGAATAGTATAAGTAATTTCTCTTTGAATGTCACAAATAAAAGTACAAATAACAATATACAAAGAATAGTACCAACAACAACAATAGTAATTAGATAAGGCGTAGCAAATAATGGATCTTGTTTAACTTTTATAAAATGATGCGATACTCCAACATCAGTAATGTTTTCTTTTTCAGTTGTTACATTAGTTGATAGTGTGCTTGATGCAAAACCGTTCTCTGACGCTGGATCTCTTGTTGTTGGAGTAGTCTTTGGTGGTTTTACTGTGGACGGAATAGGTACAGTTCCATAACACTCAAGATTACCAACAGTAAATAATGACGAAGGATCGGTTTGTTTCATATTGAATTGAAGTCTTGTAACAGGGAGCGAATCTTTAACTGTGAGATAGCCAGCATCTTGCAACCATTCTTTTGCCCCAGAGTCACAATTACAGTCCAAATTGTATACTGTAAAACAATAAAAAATTTCTCAAAATACAAATCCCAGTGTGTTAGATAAACAATCATACGTAGGCCTACTGTGTCATCATCACGCCTGCGAAAACAGTTCAGGAGTTCATGGACAGTTCATGAACGTTAAATGGCCCCAAATTTTCATGAACTGTTCATGAACTGTTCATGATATGTTCATGAACTGTCTGTGAGGGTTCATGAACTGTTCTTTGAACCAGTCTTTGTTACATATCACAGCTCTTCCAATGTCTAATTGGCATTGAGCACTATCACATCTGATGAGGTAGATAAATCAATCTGTATTATACTAATAATAACAATTTAATAACAAAATCAAAAACAGTAACAATACTCACAATGGCAACTTCTTGACATTCCGCATCCGCACATCTTACTACGCGGATCTGCTCCACCCCAATATGTCTGTATAGTTCCATCGCGTGAAATCCATCGTCCTCCATTTAAATGCTCATATTTATATCTTCTTAAGGAATCCAATAATTTAGAATTATAACAATCATATTTAATATATTGTCGACATGATAAACTTATATCAGCAATTAAAGTGACAATATTTAATTCCAAACTGTATTGTACTTGATGAAAGTAGAATAATCGTGATAAACTGCCATCGATACCAACTTTAGTTTTATTTGATGAATTTGATAATATAATTGTGGCTGCGCCTCTTGTATCATTCATTCGGCAATATACTTCATAAATATCACGATTGTTCGGACTGATTTTATAGATACCATTGCGTGTTTGTCCTGCGTGATGTATTTCATCACATGTTCGTTTATAAACCGATCGTTCGCATTTATCACCAATAAACTCTGTACCACTACAATCGCATAAATAAGCACCATTATGCTGTGAACATCTACCATTATTTTTACACGGTGAAGGAAAACATAAATCGATAGGATTACAATCTTTTTTAATATTTTGAAATTGTCTCGTTGGTAATCTCCAGATATTGACACGTGTTTTATCGTGATATAAATTACGTAAACAACCAATATAACCACGTTCATCAAATCGGCTATGACCGATATATAATGGATAGACCATCTTACCAAATGATTCAGGAAAACGTCTTGTCTGTTTAAAATTATTTACACTCAAGCTAACTTCTTCTGGTTCACTTGTTATTAATAAACGTATATGATACCAATCACCGTCTGTAATATATTTCATTGAATTTAAAAGTACACCTTTGCCTTCCATTTGAACAATTAATTTACCACCAATTAATAAAACTTCCAATCTATTCTTATTAGAAATTATTGAGATGACCAAACCATTTGGCTCAAATGTACGAACATCAAATGTGATATTTAAATAATTTTGTTGTTGATGTAATGCTATAAATGATCTTTTTGTTGTAAATGACACTACTTGATCTGAAATTGGACTACAAAAATAAGCAAGGTCACCATAAGACGAATAACTAGATAATCCATATTTTGCGCCATAGATAATATCAATACTGTTAAATCTCACATCACCCAAACATCCATTAAACTTATAATCCATTACATCTGTTCTTTGTAGTCCACAATGTTGACGTTCGTCAACACCACCAACAAATATTACATCATCTAAATCTAATCTTCGGAACATTCCAGGTGACGAGACAGTATTTGTTGTATTATCAAGTACGATTTGAATAAATTTTGTTTTTCTTGTGATAGTGATTTGATGCCAATGGTCATCTGCGATATGCCCACCTATAACAAGGCCATGTACGCCAGATGTGTCGGAAGTCGAACCAAGGTTAGCAGAATATCTAATAGGATAAAATGAATGTATTTCATATAGAGCTATATTGCTATTGCTATATTACTGAAGTGGCCACTATAAATAGGTGGTTGCTATATAGAGGTGGTTGCTATAGCAGGTGCAATTGTAATTAATGTAATTGCTATAAATAGTAATTGGAATTGGAATTTTGTTAATTATTTTTTCCGAGATGACCACTATAAACAGATAGTTGCTATATAGAGGTGGTTGCTATAGCAGGTTTATTGAGATTAATATAATTGTTATAAATAATAATTGGAATTGGAATTTTTTTATTATATTTACTGAAATGACCACTATAAACAGGTAGCTGCTTTATAGAGGTGGTTGCTATTGCTATGTATTTATTTATTATGGTTGCAGGTTTATTGTGAAATAGAAATATTTATGCAAGGAAACATGTCTATAATACATAGCTATGAGATCAAGATCAAGCCAGATAGACAGCTGCTTTTATAATTATAACTTACAATCACATTTAGCTATAATATCATAATATACCACGTCCCAGCCTGTCCCAGCTAAATAGATTCCCATTTAACGCTATCGAAAAAATGATTCTTGGTTCTAGGTTCTTGGAACCCTTTACAGCTATTGCAGTTGCTAACAAACATTTTGCGTTATTTTTCGCACCGAAACATGTGCTGTATTTGCAATAGCTTTCAACACGATGCCATCATATACGTAGCACATGCTTCACTCATTCTGTTGATAAACTTTTAAAATAGGTTAAAATGTTCTTTATTCTTCGATTTAATTTCCTGGTGAAATGTCATTAATATTAGCATTAAGTCCATCAACAATCGCTCCGAGTATCCCCTTTCTGATAGCAGGTGGAAATATATCAGCGCACATCATTTCAAACAGCTTAATATTTGTATCAAAACGGTGCACTTCGAAAATGTTTATTTTCAAAACATTCAAAGACATTCAGGTGTCTTCCAGTACGTAAAAAATCCCCTACTTTAAATTTCAAAAGAAACAAAAGACCATTTGACTGTCAAAAGAAAAACTCCTCCTGTCGTGTATTGATTAGGAACAATAAAATCCATTGAATAAACATAAGAGCAAGACATCTGTACAGATTGTCCTTTGGAAAAGATAAACAATAATACTATATGTTCACGTGTCTGTGATCTAAAAAACTCTCCATGTTATGAGCATTCACGTCTGTCAACATCGAGCAAACCACAAGAGTACAACTGAGATTTGTTGACATTTGAGACGTTAAAGTTTTTCTAAACCGGATATATGTCTGCCACAGTTGGAGATTTAAGTCTATTTTATGCAATATCCGTTGATTGTTCTCAAATATATTTGTAAGAGCTGCGACATCACTAACAAGAAATATTCACGCGGTCAAAAACAAGGAGGTGTAGCGACTGGATGTCTTTTTAAAAAGTTGATTTCTCAAAATACATATTGCGATGAAAAAAGAAAAACAAGTATTTAAAGTGGCTGTTTTAGGAGAAATGAATGTGGGTAAAACATCTTTTACAAAACAATTAGCGCGTGGGATATTCCCTGAAATATCGCGAACCACAATCGGTGTGAATCCAATCACAACAACGACAGACGTGGACGGCGAAAATGTTACATTTGAAATATTAGATACACCCGGTTGTTGGAAATTTCGTCGATTAATTCAAGGTTATTTACGTATTGTTGATGCTGTTATATTAATGTATGATATTAGCGATAAAGAAACGTTTGCTTGTCTACCAGCATGGAGTTCATTAATAACAGACAGTGGTAGAACTGATGTTGTCAAATTATTAGTTGGTAATAAAAAAGATTTAGGACACAAAAATAGAGAAGTACGTTATAAAAATGCAAAAAATTTTGCTGAATTTGAAAATATGGTAGCAATGGAAATTTCATCAAAGCAAGCAGAGAGTGTTGATTTAACATTACAGTGTATTGCACGTGAGTTGAAATTTAAAAAAATAGCAGATAATAATACGAAAACGATTAAAAAAGTGAGTCAATCATCGTGTAATCGTCCTGAACTGAATTGTACACAAAAACAGAAACCAATCATGAAAAAATCTTATAGTTTTAATGCACTATGTTCACGGACTATTCGTTCAAATCAACAACAAACTGACAAAAATGCTACGTCAGTTTGATTTGATGAGAAATAAAGCTTGTTTCCATTTTTACATCACTTTTTAATGCCAGCATTATAACATGTTGATGAAACTTGAATATATTTATATATAGAACCATAGATAGTATAATTATACAGTAACAGAGATAGATATATTATTATAAATTTATATATATATTTATAGTTTTATATTAGCATAATACCATTTCAATTTTAAAGTTCTTTTTAATTGCGCTTTGAAATTTGAAGTTATAGAAATCGAAAATGCTTACGTAATTTTTACTGGAATACAAAGTCCAACAATCACCTACATATTTTTACGTAACAATTTAATACCTATATAATATGGTTTTAAATAACATTTAATTTGTAAATTTTCATTCTATAATGGAAATTTTTATCGGGTATACTATTAAATGTCTACGATGATTGATTTAATTATTTTGAATTCTATTATATCGATTATTCTCTCCATTTTTGAAAATCAAATTTTATTTACGGGAGTTCATCTAAATACAAAGCGTTTCCATAGTAACATTTTATGCTTCCTTTTCCTGTGTGTGACATCATGAACCGTGTGGTTTTTTACTTCCTGCTTGACAATCACATCTGCATACAGGCCAATGTATTACATCAAAGAATAATGTCAACTGTCGTTTTTTTTGCTTAAAGGAGCAAAATTGACCGGCAGGCGCTTCGCACTTAGGATCATGTGCATGCTTATTGTTTATAACATAATGTTCATTGTTGACATGAATTTTATTAGAAATTAGGCCTGCGTATAACAGTTGTTTCAAAGCGAGACGGTTGAATTACGCTTAGCATAAATTCAACTTGAGCTCGCAGCGGTCGCCGGTCAATTGGACGGGTGATGAGAGTGCCAATACTCAAAAAGTTTCAAAAACTTGTAAATGCTAGCCAAAAATCAATAAAAAGTTCTTCAAATTTTATTATTACTTCAATTTTTTTTAAACAAAAAAATAACAACCAAAAGTTCAAAATCTGAAACTTTCCACCCAAAAAATGTTTCACAGCTTGAATATTATTGGAATGTCGCTTTCAACACAACCAGTAAAATTTGAAGTAAAAGAATATCCATCATTCGTAAACTCTTACATTACTATCATCTTCGGTCTATGCTTTTGCTTTTAACTCCTGGCACATTATTTTGGAATTCTCGAAGGAATCTGTTTAGTAATAATAATAATAATAATAATAATAATAATAATAATAATAATAATAATAATAATAATAATAATAATAATAATAATAATAATAATAATAATAATAATAATAATAATAATAATAATAATAATAATAATAATAATAATAATAATAATAATAATAATAATAATAATAATAATAATAATAATAATAATAATAATAATAATAATAATAATAATAATAATAATAATAATAATAATAATGGAGTCGGTGTCGCCCTATCGAAGGCACCCGTACCACTTCTAATTCTAAATGAATGGCTCTTTTCGGTGAGACCAGTGATTGTAAATACCCTTTATTAACCTCAGCTGCGACATTGCAGATCAATTTCAACAGCCTGATTTCATGGCAAATAGATCTCGATTGTCAACGTGCAACGATATGCCGCAGCAACTCACAATGTAATTTGCTCTGAACCATTCCATCCGCCATTCTTAGATGGTACTCAATTGATGTTTTTAGATAAGAGTTAAGGCTGGGTTGAACTTCGAGGGATTTGAACCACAGTCGATCAGATATGCTCCGATTCAAAATTCGGTTGCTCTGCCATCTGAGCTAGTCCCCCCTTAATGCACGTAATGGCACTGTTTAGTAATGCACGGTCATAAAGTTTAAAAAAGATGAATAATCATTTAGAGATACTCCTTCAGTAAAACTTGCGTAAAATGTCCCTCTGGTGGTATCGGTGCAGATGAAAAGGGGGACAGTAAAAAGGGGGAATGTAATAAGCGATGTAGTTATGACAGTTTGCATCGATAATGTTAACTAGAAATCAATTTAATTGTATATGCATTGTATTTATATTGCATTCAATCGAGTTCCACTTTATTACATTTGTAAGGGGGTGGGGTTGGCTAGTCCTAAAGGTGCAATCTCGGATCACGGGGGAATTTTTCAAAATCCATGATTTACGCATGTCCAAATCGCACAATTCTTGTTCGCAGAAATCGACTGGTTTAAATTCAAAATCGTGCTTTTCGAGCCTAAGAAGACAAATGATTCCTTCTATATAGCAAAACATCTTTTAGTATATATATTCAGCTTTAATCAGACATTATACATATACATTATACATATTTGCTACTTATTAGTTTCACGCCAAGGCGATGATCAGGCAATTTAATCTGTAAAAATATGTGATACATTCTGTGGTATAATTAATTAATTTTATTTACGTTTATTAATTATTAAACAGCTCTGCATTTATGGCATCGAGCACTATTGAAACAGCAAAGACAACATAAGTACCTTGATATTGCTATTACTATTCAGCTTTATTAATATTTCTATACCTTCTTTTTTATCAATGTTTATTGTTGTTTTGAGGCTGGATGTAAATGGAGCATTATTATGCCAACTGTTTTCAGACTCCTTTAATATTCGCCTGTCGAAGGTTCATTTTGACAAAATATATCGAATCAAATCTCAAATATTAATTATTTCGGGTTTTTACCGATTTCACGCAGAATATTGCCTGAATCTTCATGAACAAAATTTAGGTGAAAAATGACACCAAAATTCATGTTTTGATGGTTAACGTTTTGTAGGAATCCCCCTTGTATCGTAAAACGCTTCACGGAAACCGAAATGCCCTGAGGAATGGAAGTGAATATTCTACCTGTAAAGAAAGCCGTCGGTTAGATGTCTCGAAGTTGTCACAGCAACTTGTAGTCGCTAAAAGTGTTTTTCACGTTTTCTATGGTGGATCGGGAAGCATCCGAGACAACCGCATCATGTGTAATGCATAATGGAACGTATTTTACAACCCAATGAGGTCCTTTTAGGTCCGAATATTTCTAATTCTCAGCCAAATTTTTATTAAATATTTTGCATTTAATTCCGAAGATCGAAATATATTTTAAAATTTGAACCAAGTCATTTTCTTATTTGAAAATGATGAGAATAATGCAAAAACAAGAACACGCGGTCGAATTTAACAATATTTCATATTTCTTCATGAGATTTCAGATATTTCATATTTCATCATCCTTAAAGAGCAGCCTTCCCAATGAAAATGAGTGTGCTTCAACAATTATTTTCTTAACCCTTCTCCTTGATCCCGCCTCGTCCCTCCCCATCGTCAATAATGACCTAGTTATCTTGAACATTTCTACTGGATGAGTCATGCTATATGAAAGAGTGTATATTATAATAAGCAAGCTATCGTGCAAACGCGGAGCAGAGTCTTGGCGTTGTTATGTGCAGATATTTTTTTGTTTTAAATTTCCAAAAATCAATTAAATTGGTATAGATTACTATAGATTAGATATTACATTTCTTTACGAATATTTAAGGCTTGCCTGTCGATTTTTTTTTCTCAAATGATCAAAGTTACCACTTGACAAGCGATGATACTCCATTTTGAGAACATAATGTCGATTAACGCCATAGCGGATTTTAGTAAAAAAGCAAAGAAAAAAGTAGCACATTTTGTTAGTTGTAACGAGAGAGCAGCTGGAAACTTTGACTATAGTTTCATAATTGACTTTGAATGTAGCCACATAAATACAATGCGTGCTGATCAAAAATGTGCATTGGTCAGAAAAGAACGAGATATTTGCATTTTTCAGTTTGACAGCGTCTTGCTATGGGCTTGCTATGCAATGTTGCTCATCTCACTGTCGCCTTACAATCTAAAAGTAGTATTTCTGAATTTGCGGTTCATCGCTATACGTAAAACTATAAATATATTAATGATGTTTAGGTTACTTGTTTAAAGTTTAATAGTCGCTAACAAGTGCCACAGCTATCTTAAAGTGACATTCGTGTAGTATTTACGAACAACGCTGATTTCACTGTTACAGCAGCTGTTGAAAACAATAGCGCTAGCGAGGAGATTGTATCTAGCAAAATCAAAAATTATCAACAACGGCGCTACAGCCTTTTGATTGTTAAAACCACCACACTTGTACTTTAAACGATAGAAAACATCAATATGCTATTGGAATGCTATGATAACGAAATACTATCAATGTTTACTGAATTTATTAGTGATTGAATGGCGCGAAAATGGTTTTACACAGAACCACAGTCTGAGCACAATATAATACGCCATTGCTTATTAAGTAAAAGTTTTACGGAGATAAATATCCTAATACTCAAAATGCACTCTGCTTCAGATAAGGAAACCATTTTCTTTATAATGATACAATGTTATACTGAATTCCAATTAATGATATCGCTATTATCTTAATTGGGTGTTCTATATTGGGTGCGAAAAAACTTTTGACTCAAAAACGTGGTTAAATAAATTATATTTCAAGAATTCTTTACAAAACTGTATAGTTCATTCTGTGAAACCACAACTTTCTGCTAATCTCGTTCAATGTATACTATCAACAATATAACAAAAGATCAGTTAAATTGTATCGTGCAGAATAAAAAGGAGTTTATATTACGAAGGCATTTCCCCATCTGCTTTTTTAATATATTTTACTATGTATATACAAGTTTCGTTTCTATTAACTTTCTCTCATCTTTCCTTTATTTTATGCATCTCTCGTAAATATTCTAATTCTCAAAAAATGTCCGCCTCATTTGATTTTCACGCAGCTGGTATATATCTCATCTATATGCGCACAAATTTCTACCAACACGTGTTGCCATTTTCTATTAATTAAGCAACGTATATGAGTAGTAGCTCATTTATAATAAGTATACAAGAAGCCAACACTGACATCAAAACCATGAACGAAATCGTGAAATTTCATTGCGTCTTCATGCATGACATTTTCAATGCATTTTCACATTTTAATCTCGTCAATATGGATGTTTTAATGGCTATAATAATTTGTGGTTTACACTTTTTAACATTTTCATGGCATTTTCATGGTTTTGGTGTTGGTAGTGCAAGAAACCAGTTTATAAGAAACCAATCAAGGGTTAAACTTTTCCTAAATTTCATCAGGTCAAACGTTTCTTGGAAAGTTTCTAAATATCCATAGCTGTAAATTAGGCAAACCATCTCAAAATATAAACATTTTATTGAACTACCGTGTATATCAAGTATGCAGCACTTGTGCTGTAACATGTATTTTTCAGTTTCACCATACGAAACAAGTGAATATACATGGCCGTTTTGACACTTCCACGTATTATAAATTAACCGAATTGACTTGAAAACATTTCAGTTTTCTTAAATAATCTCGAAGAAGTACCTTGACGTTTTTGAAGGCTCAATACTGCTAGTTTCTTATATATGAATCAGAATTGATGCTTCTTTTACGGTAGATTGCTCATAACTTCTATATACCCAACTTCTACATATTATGACTAAAACGGCACAGGTGTACTATAGCATATATTGTGTAGAATAAGCACGTGCGGGTAATGTTCAACATGTTGCCGCAAAAAATATTCTAGAATTGTAATCTTCCATCAGTTCAAATTATATATTCAGAATACTAAATTCCTTAAAAATATCGCATGCCCTTCCAAACAAAAATGAAAATACAAATTTTCAAGTGAATAAAGTAGATCATTGGTGGACCTGCTGAAAGTAGAAGTATATACGATATGACACTATGAATTTTGAAAATCTGAAAAACTACTGAAAACTAACTGTAAAGGCTACTGAATTAGCCTTAATTAATAGCTTTCAAATTTCAAGGCCAATTCCAAATTTCAGTCTGTTTTCAGTAGGTTTTTAGTAGCAATTCAGTACGTCCAAGGTTCATGATGGTAGCATCGTATGTAACTCTTGCACTACTACGCTACTAACTACTACTACTCTATTACGCTGTGTCTATATGAGATTTCATATATAATTATAATGTACTTACACAAGTTTTCCTCTTTTCAAAGCCAATGATATGTAATCTCCTTGTTTTCCACATCCATAAAGTAACATACCAAATGGTTCATTTGTACGAAATTGTAATGTTATCCGATCATATTTAGTAGATACACGATCTTTAGATACATCATAGAAGATATATGCCGATTGTCCAAAACTAGCCACAGTTTGTCGTGTAGTTTTATAACAACCTACTTGTTGATTGCATATCAATAATAATAATAATAATATCATCAAATGATTAATAAACCATAATTGTTTTTTACTAATATAATGTTGTGTATCATAATATAAATTATACTGCTGTTGTGGATAATGTTGTTTTTCAATCAGATATGATCTAGTTGTGTTTAAATGACAAGTACATTCTCCAATAGTGGCAATTTGTTGTTGCATCTTTTCCCTGTGTGTATATATGAATGTATGTATGTCTATGATGCATCAAAGTATCTCTGTCTTTGGGTTATATATATTGCATCTCCTGTTTTTCCACCATTGGACAGTCAGTCAGTCAGCACGCTATAGTATATAGTGTCAGGTCGCGCCTTCACAGTATTGCACCTGCCTTCTTCGTCAAATCATTTCTGATGTAAATAAACTATTGTTGTTAGTAATAATCACCACCTATAAATAATAAACAGAAAACATTTTAGATAGCAACATGATTTATATATTGAAACTGAATTTTTCTCACTATCATATATATATATATATATATATATTGAGATGAAACAATGAACAGTTTAGGAGATAAAAAAGTCACAACTTCTATAAACTTGTGTTTTAGTTCTATAAAGTATAGAGATTAATTATTAAAACGTTGATCAATAGAGGTGTACGACATGCATTGTATTATTGTGTCAGATCAAAGCCAATCTAATTATCTAATCAAAAAGTGTAATTTCTTATTCTAACAATTTTTTAAAGAAATTATATGAAAACAGAAAGACTAATTCCAATAAAAAAAATGTTTTGGTATAACTATATCATATTACGTTCTTTAATAACGTAGCCCATATATCGTGTATGGTTTAAAAAAATCTGATAAATGTTTTATTTTTGAAATACGCTAGGTTTCAATATTAACACAAAGATTACATTATATATCAGGCAGAACTATGTGATTTGCTTCAAATATTATATTCGGCAAGTACAATTATCATTAATATACAAATACACACATTTTCTGAGCATATCGATTTGTTTTTTCTTTAATTTAAGCCACTTATCACAAGCATTTCAATGGTTACAGTTAGCTACCTATCTTTTTGTATAACATATGTTCTTATAAAGACAAAAGTGTTTGTAGTCTTCTATCTTGTATATGATAGACAGTGTAAGTTACTGAGCTGGGATATTTCTAAGGTTTATATTGAGTGAAAACCTATATCTATCATTTCACCTGCTAGCGAACGCAACACCGCATTTCCTTCGTATGAGCTGCTTTAACACTATTATATCAATTGTATAGAAAGTTCATTCAGCTACTGTGTTTAGCTAAGCATGCAATACATTTATTGTGAGAAAATTCCCGGGAAAGTTTCAAATGAAGCCATGAATGTAAACAAGGTCGTCATAAAAACATCTATAATTAGCCTAATGCATGTGTCAAATATTTTTCATTTCCAACAAACAAAGGACACCTCATCATCTCCACCCACCACTGTATTATATAATAAGGATACATACGTTATACGGCTTTTAAAGTGTAGGATCTTCAAGCATATAGCTATACCTGAAGGCTGAATAATTACAAGATATTTCCAATACCGCATAGGTCCTGTGTTAGTTCCTATCACGGTATTTGCGTTGATGAGCTGGGAAAATCTTCCTCAATTGAGGAGCCCTTATATTAATTAGCAGTGCCGTCCCATCATATATAACAGAATAAAAGGTGTTCTCGGCATTTTCATATTTCATAATTACTATTATAAATTAATATAAATTCGCCTCAATAATTCCTTAAATACAACTTGTATTTGAAGCCGTATTTCAATCGACTTCAGTATTACTCGAAATCATAAATTCACCTTAACAATTTTTTATATACTTGCTATAATTTCCCAGGATTTCAATTGAATTCATTATTAAAATAACCAACATCATTCTTCTTTATTATTCTAGATCGGTTTTCTATGACACGGGAGCTTTAAGGGTTGGCCAATATACAATTTAAGAGCAGGTGATATTATTTGAAAGAGAATATTTCATACAATTAATTCGACTAATACTACTGAATGTCATTTTGGAAATTTCAAATAAATCCCTTTGGAGGTGTGACAACATGTCGACTTTCTTGGAACTGAACGAATTTTTGTCAAATGATTGATAGCTGTTATCTAAAAAGCAGCTTCTGAGCGAACCTATGTTAGTATAAATATTATTATTAGAACGCTATAACGCTGTTCCGAAAATAGAATTAATATAGGGCGTTGTTAAAATCCCTTATAATAATTATGTCGAATAATTATAAAATTGAGACAAAGATGAGGCAAAGCCTTGCCGTAACTCCAAGTTTCACGTGTTTATGGTTCACTTGTGTCGAATAATTATATATATTTTTTCATAATGTCGGTCTGCTCGCATACACGAAAGAATCATTTCTATAATTCCAAGGGATGTTAAGTTTATTTTGAGCAAAAATATATTATTTTATTGTAATGCAATACGAAGTTCTTATAATAAAACTATCCATATTGATTCCATTTTGATACGATTTTATACATCAACAAAACGGCTGATTAATCAGGCCATTTTATATCTCTGCGAAAGAAAAACCGAGTTCTAACGTAAAGAAATGACTCAAAAATAAATTTATAAAAAACGATCTAGCAATTTGGCTATTTCTCGCATCTGTGATTGAACTTTGCCAATTTTGCATGACTATTCTAATGGAAATTTGAATATTTTCGTGTTGCGTGAAGTTTCCTCAGTTTCGAAAATTATAGATAAAATTTTTAATTAGTAACAATCAGATACAGTCAATTAGAAATTGTTTTATTTGAATGAGATTACCATTAAAATCCATTTATGCAACAATGGTTGCATTTATGGAAAACGCTATAATTCTTTATCTGATGAATTCTCTAATATCGACAAACATACATAATCCACTAGAAAGAGATCAAATAACGATGGTCGCTCAAACAGGTGATGATTGGAACAAGATTTTTATTTACTGGTAGAAGTTACATCTATATAACTCATATCTATTCTCTTGTTACATTTTGATTGTGAATTTAAGGTTTATTACAGATTTATTTTGAAAAAATTACGACTAGAGCGATACAAATTTCTCAGGGTCGTGGGTAGATCAAGGGGTAACTCAAGGACATTTTTATGACTTTTTATTGCTTCTTTTATCTGTGTTAAATTCTATTTTCAACCGATTTTCAAAATTCTTTTTGCATCTCGTACCTAAATGTATTCACTACAAATCTGTCTTTTATAAAATGAAAAATAAAAAAATTATTACAAACGTTATTACAAACGTTAGTCAGACAAAAAGTAAAGTTGAGTTTAAAAGTTGAGAAACTTTTTATTTTTTTAATTATACATGGTAGATTTGTGATAAATATACAAAGGCTTTTGAAAATCGATCGAAAATTTGAATTTAATACAATTAAAAGGATTCATAAAAAATCATAAAATGTCCTTGAGTTACCCCCTGATCTAGCCGCGACCATTCCTCAGGGTCATATTTGCAAATTTTCGCGGGATCTTAACTTTCTTTCAGCGTGATTAAACTTCTTACTTAAAATACCCAAATTTTTATTAATTATAATATTTCTTTCGCTGTGATCTCCTCTATCCTGCCGGGTTTATATTACCAAAGTATAGTGTATATAGAGCAAAGACGTTTTTCCTATTGGAATATTCATCAATGTTGATAGGAGTTTTAAGTAATTAATAGCACGAAGTGCAAATAATTAAATGTGATATTGTAATATAGAAAAAATGATTAAGACTTGTATCATACGAAAGATGTATACTTGGGCTAGAAATTTATTTTACATAATTATACCCGTTTTGATTCATTTTAATTTCAATCGTAAAAATAGAAAAATAAAAAACAAAATTTTATATAATACACATCGATATTTGAAAAAAAAAGTTTTAATGTTCATAGAACTAGAACTAGAAATAGACTTTTTGTATTTTTGTCATGGTCTTATGCTCTGTTCTATCACTTTCTACTATACTATGCTTTTGCAAATCTGGTTGAAAACTCCAGCTGACGTCCTTGATTTCTTTCATTTTCACAGGAACTTACTATAAACAATGCAAACATGCACAATAAAATCCTCTTATCTGCAACCTTGCTTTAAAACCCTAAAGACCATTTTCTGGTCAAGTCCTTGTTAAACAATTTCGTATAAATGCAAATTCGGATATATGCAATGAACACCGTTGAAAACTTTGACTTACAAGGCGGGTTACACTCATGGTTACACTGTACTAATTGCATACACTAAATAAACTATATTTTTTTTGCCTCAGTGGTACAATAACCATTAAATTGTAAATATACAAATTATCATCTGTACTAATTATCTTTTTCATGATTGAATTACATAAAATTCAAAGCTAAAACTCACTCACGTTTATTAGCGTCATTATTTTCTATCAATACCGAAACATGACTGATTACTCGAATAAATATTTTGCTTAAGCGAGGTCAGCATTAAATATAGCTTAACATTTGCTTTAAAATAATGAAAACTATTTATTACGAAACATATATATATAGCAGCAGACAAGTACATGTTTCTGGCCATTAGCCTTCATCAGTACTGCTCAGTGAGCGAACAAGGAACTGACTTCAGTATACACCTAAGTCAAGATGAGTTAGAAATGTGGTGAAAAAATTCATCACATCAAAAAAACATCTGTGCCATACCAGAGTGCTCAAACTACCGAAGTAGTGGGCAATGCATAATGTATATATATATAACATACATATATATACCATAGAATGTATCACATATTTTTTACAGATTAAATTGCCTGATGATCGCCTTGGCGTGAAACTAATAGTAGCAAATATGTCTGATTTTTTCGTTTATTAATTATTACAAAACAAAGTTATGTTTGCGTTGATCACAAATTTATAAGTAAATTGTAACCCGATGATTTAACTTCTAAATCCTGAATCTGAATTTGAATCTGAAGATTGAATCAAATATCATTCAATCTAATTACATTCAATGTATCCAAACCACTGCAAAGCTTTTATGAAAATGGGCGCGGCTAGTACTTGAGAGTGGAAAAGACTCGGGCGGGGAAATCATTACTGATTACACCATCATCATTATCATCATTTACTCAAAAAACCTCTTTAAGTCCCCGGATGTGCCATTTTGAGGATTTACTACCACCCCAAAATTGCAGGTTTAGCTTGAAATGAAACGCCAAACTTGCCGTAACTAGAATTGTTGAACACTTTGTATGCCAATCGGGCACCTCACATTCTCAATCTGGGCACCTCCAAATATGAAATTTGCGAGATTCGACACTGAAAACCGGAAATTTCACAGCGGCAGGTAGCTAAAATTAAAATTTTGATGCTCCAAAATTGCCAGTATCAAGCCAAAATGGTACCCATAAAAATGACACATCCCCGTAAAGCACTATATGGAAGTACCCCCGGACTTTAAGTTATTCAGATAATCTTTTTTCAAAGGACTGATACAACAAAACATTACGTTGGTGTGGCACAGAGTGTTACAAAGCTTTTCTGGGAACCACGTTGTCTGATTGAAAGCCTTTGATATTTAATTAAGAATTCTTCAAAAATGTTTAAAATTTGATTTACTTTGAAAGTATTATGAAATTAAATTCAAAACATAGATAAACTCAAAACAATTGTGCATCTAACGATTATAATTTGAAATAAGAAAAGAATCTTTATAATTGAAATCTTCTTAATTAGCTTCGCACAACCTTCCCGGAACCTGATAAACAAGATCCCGCACACTCAAGTGAGCACAGATCAGTGACAGCCCAGTGATGTTGTTTTGCCTTAACCGTCTTATGAAAGGAAAACTTCTGATTCTTATTATTAATAACTAAAATTCCAAGCATAACGTTTCATTTGTATATTTATTCTGTTGCCTTCTTTTATAAGCAAATGCATCTATAATTACGTATTTAATTTGGTTGTTAAATAAATAGAGTCAATGACTACACAGTTTTTTCTAATACTCAGAGTTTCACGCTTTATGCGATGTGAAGACAGAGTGAAAAATATACAGTTTTTGTGTACATTTACGATGTATATTTTTCACTCTGTCTAAAGATCTCATAAAGCTTGAAACTCTGAGTAAAAGAAAAAATGTGTAGTCATTGATTCTATTTATTTATCTACAGTTCTGTCATTTACTGACATTGAGCACTATAACACTGCGCTTGGATCAACAATCAAGTAAGCACTAATTTGGTTGTTATATATTTAAAATTTTGCTTTGATTCGCATACTCAAAATGTTAAATTCTAAGTAGTCATGCGCAACAACCCGGATAACAGCAAACTCTGAAAATCCTATTTATATGTGTAAATATATTAACTGTTTTTGAGCTATTTTAATAATACAGTACAACCAGCTTGAGTGCGATTCCGTTTATTGAAATTTCATTTTTTCATTAATTTCAGGTCAAGCTTCCACTAATATCTGCAACATATTTGCTTTGAAACATTATTTTCGGGTCAAGCCCTTGTTAAACAATTTCGTATAAATTCAATGGAAATCGTTGACAGTTTTGACTTGCATTTAAGTGGGTTACACTGTAGTCAATTCACCATCTACAATAATTGTATTACCCAGCATAATATTTGCAAATTGTATTCAAGCAGTTGCCATGGTTAACTGAATAGCTAATATATTCGTCACCATTTAGACTTTTGAGTTGCATGTTGCAAATGTGAACAAGACTGAAAATGTTGTGCTTCCATATACTGTGATGGACCTGGATTCTAAATAATGAATCTTTATATCATCCAACGATATTTATATAAGTCATACGTGTCAAATCCTTGTTAAACAATTTCGGATAAGTGAAAATTGGGGAACATGCAATGCAAATCCTTTGCAATTTTAACTTGGTACTATATAGCGGAAATGATACAGTATCGTCAAATTTATTGACAAAATCATGTTTGAGTAGATCATAAATCGTCATTCCATATAACTTCAAGCGAATATACTAGGCATTATTTTAATGTTACTACTTTCTTAAGTAATAATGTACTTGCTATTTCTCTATGTTCGTACCTGCTATAGAGATAGACACCATTTACTTTGATATTTTACACACATTTATATATTATTTATCATATTTATCTATCCCTAATTCGTGTGTTGTTTCAGATAGATGTATTTTGCAGTTTCTAAGTTATTCAAACCTTAACTGGGCCTCGGCATAATCTTTCAGGCTTAATTCTACAAACAACCGTGATTCTGGCCGTGATTCTTGACGATGTTCACTTGCTACAAGCACAATGCTACAAATTGTTTCTACGTGCATGTGACGTCATTCATAAGAGGCCTTTCGACCTCTTCATTTCATTGTATATATAGTATAGCATATAATATTTCAAAGCTCAGACAGGCATCAAAACATCATCAGAAGTTTACAACGATGCTTAATTGCATGAATAACTAAATACCATATAGCTACTGCGTATATTGCTATTTTACGATCAGAATATGATCATCAGGCGATTTTTTTTTGTTTGTATTAGTTGAAATGAATTGCTTGAAGACCACCTTCTGGTGTGAAACTTTATGACTTGAAGTAGCGTGATTCTAGCAAGTTTCATTTTTGACTCTGATTTCTATAAATGCTGTGATTAATTTCATTGAGCACTATATATACCAAGAACTGGCGTGGAACAATCCCACTAATAATATTATTATATTATTATTATTCTTTCATAATCATAAATATATATATCGTATTCGAAAACATCAACATGAGTCAAGTTTTACCGTTATTAATTTTTATAGTAAGTCTATTTGCCTGATTTTCAAAGATGAGTCTATTTAATTTGTATTTCAATAAACTTATAATAATATTTCTATAAAGAAAGATTGTAGAATTTAAAATGCAAAAAACAAGGGTATTAAATGAAACTCAGCTATAATATCGTTACAATTTGTCGCATAAAGAAAGTTCGATGTTTTGGGATGGTTAATTAGATCAGTTGTATTACAACCGTTTTATATAGTGTATTTCATTAGTAGCTTAAACAAAGAATTATATTTGGTTACACAATACAATATAAGATATTATAATCATTAGAGAATTCATGGAGATAGACTAAAGAATTTTCACTATTTTTTTTATACGAACACATTTACTTTATAAGAAAATGGATTTTGGAAATTTTAAGATCAAATTAAAATGAACTATAGAAGAACATCTAGTTGCAGATATGACTGTTTGATGTTCTGATTATTATATGTTATATATATTATTCAAAGCTCTGTTGTATATAGCATTGAGCCTTATATGAGCCTTATATGTTCAGTGAGACAACTTACTCTATATATACATATATATATTTATACTGTATATGTTCTTATAACCGTCTGATAAGCGCTATATGTCCAGATATAAATAAGAGTGTAGCGTAATTAAAATGCTTTTTATCGGCTTTTCTCAATTATGATGTTTGTGACAAAAAATTATATAGCATGAACAAACGTATATTATACCGTGACTTTACATATAACACACTATGTATATCATTTGTTATATCAATGCGCTTCTTTTCAATTTCTCTATATCCTAAAGATCGATTTCATATAGAGAAACTAGAAAATTACACTATAGAAAATAAAAAGGAATAATAATTCTATTGTACATGAAAACAGCTGTATAATATATTTATGTACAAGTTTATCATCAATTCAGTTGTATTTTTTTTGTTTTAGAAAAGAGAAGAAGGTATATATCATCTATTGAAGTTTGCTGATCAGTTGATCGGAAACAAAACATCTGAAATAGATTGAGTGTTATATCTATTTATCGGTTGAAATATTCGTCGATATTTTATTGAAAAATATTCGACATGATTATTATAGAGATAGCGTAGCGTTGACACAGATAGTTGATTTTATTAAGCGTTTCATAGAGAGAGCATTGATTCCAAAATTGACACAAGTCAATTGGCGCCACTACATTGATATCAATTTGATATAATTGTCTATTTTTTAATTAGAATACAATAAATCTTTTGATATATATTCGATGATTTTAGATATTATGTATCTTGTTTGAAACGTTGTAGGTGTTTTCAAATTTTTATTGAATAAATGAAATTTCACAGAGCTTTCTAAAAAGTATTTTGTAGCACGTGCCACGATGCAAGCGAATTTATGAATTATAACTTGCTAAATTTTGAGTTAGCGGCATGCATACATGTGATCTTTACATCAGATTCAATTTTAAACAAAACCTTGATAGTAAAATTTCAAACAAAGTCTTTCAATATATTTTGTAAATATAACAATGTTTGGTTTTAATCCAAGAAAATCGTAATAAAGAGTTTTGATTTTCATAATATCTGTTATGAAAATGCAAACTAGTAACTGCAAGCTTACCTTGCATATAAAAACGACAGGATCACAACGGAATTGTGTATATTAAAAAACTGCTTATTACAATTAATGAAGACTTACCTCTTTGATTTCAGGTCTGCAAAATTAAATATTGCTCCACTGTTCTTTTTCAATTCTCCGTATAGACATCAAATTAATACAGTATTTAAGTTTATAATCTTCTTCTGATAAGATATGTACAAATAATAAATATATATCTAGATATATTCTGTGTGATTCGAATTGACAAATCTTTTTCAAAACCTTTCAAAAACACAATAATCGATCATTGTTTAAATATCAAAGAATCATAAATTGGTGCGTATAGTATAAAAGTGTTAAAAACAGAGAGCGTCAACGTTCTAAGGTAGTTTTTCGTAAAATGGCATTGAGCCTATTGACAAGACCAGCACCTGCACGGTGCATTGTTTAAACAGCGGCTGAGCTCTCTCACGGACGATACGCTCAACTCACTATATAGTCTTGTCAACGAAAAATGAACAGTCAAAATGCGATTTTTTCCTATACTTTCCAAACTACAATTAATGAAGTTGATTTGATATGTTTTTGTTTTAACTATAGCGCTTTAAATAATCAAATACATTTATTTTTATCTTTCAATTTACGTGTTTGGTTTTTCCCAAATAATATAAATTGTCTGGTTTTATTTTTGCCATTGTGGCAAGGTCAAATCTCATGAGAGATATCTAATTTTGTTGATCATAAAACACAAGGGAGCAACCTGCTTTTTTCTATTCTTGTTTTTAAATAAATCAATGTAATCATTTTGTTTGCTAGTAGCTATAATTGTTTGTAAGTTTTGATGATAAAATGTAATTAAAAATATTTATTAAGAAATCCGAAGTTTTATTTTGTAAAATTTAAAGGAAATTGAAAAAAATATAATTTAATCATCAGTCCTGATGACCTGCGCATAATGTTAATTTAAGCAGTTAGGAAAAACAATTAATTGTAAAGAATCGATAGATTGCAATTTCTGATACTTCGATTTTGCGCGCGTATTTTTTTTTCACAAAACACGTATTGAAAATGTCAAATAAAAGATAAAACATTTCTACGTCCTCAGCTAAAACAGATGCTCTAAACTTCATTGTAGATTATCAGCAAATTCTATTCAAGATTTCTACGATAAACTTCGTTTCAACTTCTGTTCTTTAATTTAATTTAGTTGCCGAGATTGAAAATCGGTACAATTTCACGCACAATTTTCACATCATATACATCAGCATCGATTAGACTTATATAGCCAATTCGTAAAATGATCTAATTAGAATATTCAGAATAGTGCGACAAACAATGTTTTATTATCGGATATGTAAACCCGGCTAAATCCGGCTGAATCCGTACGACCGTCCCTCCAGGAAAAATTAAATGCATATCGAGCAGTATATCGAGCTATTTGGCAATGACGCTCTTGTGTGACTTTGAACCTCTTGAATGCAAGCTGATATATTTTCACATATAAATCATCTTTAGTCCTGACAAGGACATGAATACGCACACCGGTATCCTCGGGTATTGCTTGGCGTATGGACGGGTAAAGGCATATCAACACGGAATTTCACAATAAATACCATCTATTTTATATTCGAGTTTCTAATTCTAGTTTAACCAGGCAGTCTTTGTTTTATCATATCCGATTATGGATTATGAAGTCATTCTTAAGGCTTATTTCTATATTTACCTGGTTTTCATTTGGAACAGTGGAAATTTGAAGGTGGAGTTACGGGTTTTTGAGAATTTTGACAGAATCGAGCTTTTTTGTCTTGCGAGTCCAAATCGCTTGAAATTGGACATGAACAATTTTAATCATCTTTTCCTCAGAAACGAGTCGGAAAGAGCTTTGAAAGAAGCTAAATATTTTTACAAGAATTGAAAGGATCCTCTGTAATACGTATTCGAGGCAATTTAGGTAAATTTATTCTGTTTTTTCACAGGCCATCACCAGCAGACTCTCACCAAGAGGCCTTAATTCACATGATGTGTAATTTTGAGAATCTCTTAATATTCAAAATTGGACATCCCATTAAAATCAGCGGAATGACCCCCGGTATGTTTCAAATGCATTGAACATTCTTCAGATGTAAGTACGAAGAGATCGCATTCAGTATCACCTTAGTCTGTTCTTATGTTATGTATGTACAGTTGTTATAACATATGATGCTAGATTTAACACCGGTTACCCCAGGGTGGGGGTATTTCTGTAATTTTTTGACCGGGGTGTGCCATTTTTAAAAATAGAGGGAAACCTTAAAATTTCACAGCAAATGAAGACCGTAAAATTTCATGTTTTTACAAGAAAAAGAAAATTCCATATTCAAATTATACGTGAATGTTGAACGTTTTGTCTCTTATATGTAATTTAATTCAAGCCGTTTTGGAGTATTTCGAATTAATTATTTTCCCACGATGATAACGATATATCAATATTCGCATGTCCTTTGAAATATTTTCTCTATACTTTGTAAAACATCAATTCTTCTGTAGTACTTGGTTTGTTTGAAACTTAATAACATTCAATTTATGAATAATACGATTGATTATAAATTAGTAAATTATACTTAATGATATTTTTGTAAATGATTATTACTATATATATACTGTCTTATAATTCTAAATGTTTTCTATACCTATATAAATGCGATTGTCTTTGCGTATGTGTTTGTGGGTTTTTTGTGATTTTTCTCAGCCAGTTTGCGACCAAATAATCAAATAGCATATCATCTGATAACTACAGTGTAACCCGCTTATGTGCAATTAGGATAAGTGAAATTCCTGCTTATCTGCAACCTGGCTTTGAAACCCGTTAAACGATTTTCTGGTCAAGTCCTTGGTAAACAATTTCGGATAAATGCAAATTCGGATAAATGCAATAAAAACCGTTGACAATTTTGACTTGCACTTAAGCGTGTTACACTGTAATTGCAAATAGTTGTACCTTACGGGCTTTTTCGAATCTTCTCTCTGCTTCGGAAGAAACTTTCATTTCACGCGCTGATTTTGTTTGGCTTCTTGGAACCGCGAATGCGTCGCGTTCCTCCAATTTACAAAATTTTCCACATTAATTACTTGCTTGCCTTGACAACCAGACTGAGGTCAAAGATAGTTTTAATTCAGTTGACATTAACCCAGCAACGTGGTTAAGACATAGTATAAGACCTAGTAATCCCCGGGGAGGGGGGTATCTCAAGAAATTTCAGGGACACGGGGGTGCCACTTTGAATTAAGAATTTTGCCCACAACAATTTTGTTTTTCCAAAATGTATACCCAAAATATTTTTTTATCGAAGCATATGTAAAAATTGATTACAATTATTTGCCCATTGAAAAACAATACCTCGCATATTTTGCAAATTCTGAAATAGATACCTCATTAATTTTTGAAGACTGTGAAAAGCTACTCTTAATAATTGGCACGTCCCCTTATATCAACCATTTGAAGTCACCCCCGGGCTAGTAATACATATAAGTTGTAGAAATAACTGATGTGGGAGGAATGAGACTCAACCTGCAAGCCGGTAACAATTGATTAACTACAAATAACTCTATCAAGTGTATAAAACTAAAACATGACGATAATTATAACTTTGTATTATACTTTTATATGATTATTACTACAAGCTTGTTAACAAACGAAACAAACATATTTTAATGCTGTGCAAAACTTCTTTCTTGGTCAGAAACTTCAAGCCCTGAGCCTCAAAGGCCTTGCAACCTTTCCGCAATTTCAAATTTCAAATTAAAAAATTTTCAAATGTACTCATAAAAAACATAATCCATATACATAAAGCCCTGCCGCGTAGCAATTTAAAATTACCACTGTTGAATAATCCCTGACAACAATGTTTGACTGGTACGCAGGATTAAATAACGACACAATCCACATAATGTTGAATCTCTTTATTATAATAACGGTAGGCCGTGTCCAGTATCTTTTCATATTTGTTCGTCAGCTATGTCTGACCGTGGTTTGTGGCGTTATTTGTGTAACAAATATCTTAGGCGGAAGAGGGACAGCACATTCCTATAATGTGACTGTCTATACTTCTACTACTAGGCCGTGTCTGCTGACATTACAGGGAGTGATGCTAAAGGCTACTGTGGCCGTTAGTCAGAGCTCTTTAATACAACAGACACGACCGTACAGTAAGACAACAAGAGGTAAAAGAGAAGGTTTACGTGGTATAGTCTACACACATATAGATTTACAGAAAATGAATAACAATAGACAGTTTTATAAAATGACGTAAATACAATAGTAAACCACTACACGGACAAAATTAAATTCTAGATAGATATTATATAATAATAATTAATAAACGAAAAAATCAGACATTCATATTTGCTACTATTAGTTTCACGCCAAGGCGATCATCAGGCAATTTTTAACAGCTCTGCATTTATGGCATATAGAGCACTATTGAGACAGCAAAGACAACACAAGTACCTTAATGTTACTATAAATATTATATATATATATGAATTATAGTTATCACATGAAATTGTTAATTATTGCTAGAATATTTTGCTGAGTCAAGTTTGGTTTTACTTGTTTTGTGTCATTTCTTGTTTTTGTTTTGAGCAAAAAACTTTCAAGGATTTTTGTTTTGCAATACCATAAAGCCGATCTCTATCTTCTATATAAAATTGTACAAAGCATTACAGTTAATATCACGACCCGCCTATTATCACGATTTTTCCGAAACCAGTGACCGCTCTCTATGAAATTCAACTAATTTTACCCGCTTAATATCACTCTCGATAATATCACGATTCCGCTTTATATCACGATTTCTAGGCGGCTTTTTGACTGAAAACCCGCTTTGTGTCACGATTTCTTTGAATTTGATCACATACTGCAAGTTATTCAAACAAAGAAGTGCTATTAATTTCTAGGTTGACTTGTGAATTCTACTTTACAAAGTAATTATCACACGGTTTGTTGTTCTTTAGAAATTGAACACAAGTACTGTATTTGTGTGCGATTTTTCTTTTCTTTCAGTACATGATAGATACGTGGTTTGTTTCCTGACGTTCCATTTGGCGAACTTTTTAATTTGAAAAATCTAAAATTTTTTTGATGTTCCATTCCTTAACCTCTTTATATATACATTCTTATCATATCTAATTTTATTTACTTATACTACCCTTATTTTAACAACTTTTTTGTAAATGTAGGCTGCATTTCAGTGAGATAATGTGATGTGACTCTCCTTTGTTTTGCCTGTCAATTTGACAAAATTGTTGAAATGAAAATCACTTGAAAATTGGATATGAACAATCATTTTTTGCTTGAAACAAGAAGTTTATAACTCTAAACAAATTAAACAAACTTAAAAGGCAAATTGCTCTTGCAAGAAATAAACATTTCCTGTATATAATTATAGACGTGTAACGCACAGATAGTTAGTTGGATACTTGCGCTGAGTTTCGTATGGTAGTATAGAGTATGTATTTATTAGATGTCCACTCTACAAGGGTTGAAATAGAAAGAGGGCGATTTCATATTACAGTGATTATTTACATGTAAGGAAAGACTGATACAAACGGAAGTTACAATATATATAACCCACTATAGAATCGATTGCCCCCTTACGGAGACCGAGTCACAATAAACAAAAGCAAATACTTTATATGAAATTTTAAATTAAACATAAAGTAAAAAAAGTACTTCATTTCAAATTCGTACTTCATTTTACTCTCTGTTCACGCTGGTCAAATTATATTAGCAAATGTCAGCGCACATTGAGTTGTTTTTATCGAACGTAATTCTACAACTTGATTGGTTGGTGCATGTGTTTGGAATTAAAGTAATGAAATGAGGCTATTCAATATTCAATCATGTTGTTATTCAACCGGGACTGCGCATGCGATATGCAACGAGGCTATCACCATCTCTACAATTCGTTAGGAGGACTTCAGGCGCGATGCCTGACGAGCTACGACATCAGAACAGAAAGGTCTCTGATGAGTTCCTTGGCAGTAACAAAACACGTGTCAGACCAGCCTCATCAATTGAAATGAGATTCGCTAAGAGAAATTATTGTAACTGCTCTTGCTCTATATATTGATCTCAGCCGTGACACTATAGATCATTCTCAACAGTTGTCATGACAGACAGGCCGTGATTGTCAATACGCTTACGTACTCATAATGCAATTCCCTCTGGACCATTTCATCCGCCATCAGAAGATGGTACTCATTTAATCTGTGAGATAAACTTTCATCATCATTTTAACATTTTATCTATTACAGTTGAATTTCTGGGAATTTGTAGCACATTCGACCAGATATGAGCAGATATCAATCAAGTCCGGTTGCTTTGCCATTGGAGTGGACTCTCTTTTTAGAAGAGGATTCAAGATAATAACAATAATACAAATGTCACTGTATTGCATAATTGAAACTGTAATTGACAGTCTTTCTAGTACAAGAATCTTGCTTATACGATGATTACTACCTGAATTATAGGCTATTGATAAGAGGATATTTTGCGAATTTATTTTTAATAAGGGCTAATAGGTTTATAAATATCAATTAACAGGTCAGTACTTGACATTAAAATTTATTTTAGGTGTTGAACATATTGACTTGCAATGTAAATATTCATACAAATGTAAATTTTAATCTATTTTCATCACATCCTCGCCATAGTACAGCTTTTGTACCAATTGCAGGGTTACGACTTCCGCCATTTGGATGGATGCATTTACCAGTACTAAGCTGTTTAATTGATCCTTGAGATGTGTGCTGAAATGATGTTCCTTCTTTTGTGCAGTCTGATGTAAGAATCATTTTTGCGCCATTGGAAGTTGAAGCTGCTACTAAACATTTTTTTGTTTGCATATGTATCAAGGCTTCTGTTTTATCGTAGATGAATTTATCTGTACAATCTTTTGAGAATATAACAGTTGCTGATGCTGAGGGTACTTGTAAACATAATCCACTTGAATGAGTGATAATGACTTCATTTGATGTCACTGTGAATGTAAGAGAAATAGAATGAATCAAGTACAAAGCAGTACAAGTAAACATCTACATCAACCATCTATAAGATTTCTAGAGATATTGTCCAATATAGGCAGTTCATCTTTATATATACATTATACAGAGTTGATTGTGAATCCTGAATTGGCCACTTTTAAAGGTGGTCACTATATCAGGTTTGAGTGCGTAAGCTAACCATGTGGATTCTCAAATTTGCAATCGGGTGATAATATTGTCACATGGAAGCCTAGATAAGATCAAACAATCACTAACACACATTTACTATTGAGAATTGCTATTGAAAACTTTCAATAGTTTGTGCTTTCGAAATTGCTTATGTCATCTTCAGAACTTTATTTAAAAAGAGAAGTTATTTAAAATACATGAGTTTAAAAGTGTTAGAGTTTTACAAAGTGCTAGAAACGGAATGCGTTAACACAATAGCTTATTTTACACAAAGGAAAGAACAATAGTTTTCAATATGCTGCTGGAAAAAGCCAAGATTTGATTGAGTCAGACTGAGTGTTGAAGTTTGGCTTGATTCGCCTGATTGCAAGCATTTCGTGAATTAAGGCAGTCAAATTTGTCTTATTATTTGACACAAAAATAATAATAATGATGATAATATAATCATTATTTCAGTCATGGTTTGGTTGTTACATACATATAATATATAATATGACTGATGTACACCTCTTAAGAAAAAGTGCTTGTCTATATGAGAGAAGTGTAATTTCGAACTAACAATGAGATGAGCATAAAATTAATCAGTACAAAAATGCGCCTGCGATGACGAGGATTTGAGTCTCGGCCCCTCACACAGAGTGCGAACGAAATTGAAGAGAAAATTGCAAAGAAAGAAAGAAAGAAAGAAAGAAAGAAAGAAAGAAAGAAAGAAAGAAAGAAAGAAAGAAATTGCACTGCATCAAAGGCCTAAAATCGACAGGCGCTCGGCACTCGAATATGCATCGACTCACTATACTACTTCTGATTTGAAAAATGGCATTCACTTTTCAACTTTGAGCCAGCAAGCCGCGATCGTCAATTGAATGCCTTCAAGTTGTGGATTTGCTTTCTTCCATATACAAATCATCTATTGTAAAGAATATGTCTATACCTTTTTGATTGAAATATAATTTCATTCCAAATAAATTACATCCATTCCACATGATAGCATCTTCTCCATTGCTCGGGTGATAATCATATCTTGGATTTAAACAATATCCCGTTTCTAAACTCATAAATGATTGTTCACTAGTATAAAGATATTTGTTACCATATCTTGAGCAATCCCATGTTAAAATCAATCTTGAATAATTGTCGGATGTTTTTGGACGTAAACATTTACCGGTCGCTTCATGTTTTATCATACCATTGGATTGCAGTTGGAACTTATCAGTACATATGGTATTGTATGTCAGGACTCCATCACTAGTCAGAAAGCCAAGACATTTACCATATATATGCTTGAGATAAAATGATCCTTTTGCTGAAATAAGAAGCAAATCATCATCATCATCATCATCATTTATTCAAGACCTAATAAGCTCTCATGGGACTTTTTTCACAGGACTGATTTGCAACAGAGCCATCTATTTACAAGAGTTGGGACACTGATGCCATTTATGTTTTTTGGCCTGGACCCGAGCACGTTTTCAACATCAGTGCGCATGTGCAAGAGAATGTTGTGTCTTATTCAGCCATTTTGGAACTCTGTGAAATGGTTTGCGATTGTTTAGCAAGAGTAATATAACCATTTATGAGTTGTCTTTCTCCATATTTATTTGCTGGACTCTCAAAATTAGAATAAAAATTTACTTCAATGTATACTATGTTATTGATCTCATCAGCATATTTCTCAAGAGTAAATCAGATCAATGCTATTGGAATTGCTAAATGTACAAGGAGTTTGTAGCGTTAAAAGAGTATCTCTTACGCTCTTACGCTTATTCTTTGCAGTCAAAGACAGCTTTTTATAATTCTTGTCCCCAGTTGGAATAGTAAACAATACTTTTATTTCGATTACTATTGTGCCTATCAACACAACAATTAATAATTTAATAGCCTATGTTTGTTTTCACTGATAAAAGTTGTATTTTTCCGCGCGCTTCGCCTAAAACAGGAAACCTGGCGCCAAAAGAACAAGAACCCTGGTGCCGAAAGTACGAAAATGGCGTCCAAAAAATCACGTGAATGGCATCTGTCCAATAGGAGACGATAGCGGCACATGAAAGCGTATCCCAACTCTTGTAAATAGATGGCTCTGATTTGCAATGTTTAATCAATATACCAAAATAAGGAAACTTTTCCACGAATGAGTCTACTCCCAATCTATAAATCAGGAAGTACTTGTATTGTATCTTTGGTAGTAAAGCGGTCGATTGCTCACAATTTAAACTTTCTCTGAGCTTTCGGTTACCAGTGTCTCGATTCCAATCCCGATGCTTCCGATCAGTTTAAATAGTTTACCCAAATCCTTGAATCTTTGCTGAATAGCACAGTATGTAGCATCCTATCGCATCATTCATTTACTTTTAGATGATTAATTTAATGATGACCGAATCAACTATAGATCTGACTGAGGCAGCCTGTACTATTGTTAATACGGGTATATTAGAGTGTGATGTATAAGCAAGATAATATTTGTGCTTGAAACAATTTGATTATTTGGCGCTTAGGTTGGTTAAGTGATCTAAACATTTGAGAACAGATTATCCAACATGCATGGATTTGTATGTGGGTATCTTTTAACCCAGGAAAATTAATGGAGCGTAAGAAGTTTTCAAGAACTTTTGACATCAAGAATTCTCCCGTCACTACACACTATAAAGTCTATATGTTCTTAACTTGAGAATTTACAGATCAAAATAACAAGAGTTAAAAACATCTACAATACAAACAAAAATGGTTTTATATTTTGAAAAGTGTTATATTGTTCTTTCAATCAATAATGGGCTATTTTCTAGGAAAATATGGTCTTGATTTCTATAAGCACATTTATTTTCTGCTTATACGCTAAATCTAAACTGCATAATCACCTGGTACTTTTCCAAGTTGTGCATAAGTAACAGAAAATGTGCTATCGAATGAGTTATCAGAATGCAATGTTAGCAAAAGATTATTTGAACTTGAAACAATTGGCGTCTCTGGCGTTTGGCAAAATTGTCCAATAATTTTTGATGCTGAATTTTCTCCATCTTTTACTTGAATATAATCATATGGGCAGCCATCTTTGAAATCAAATTTCCCCATCTTCATATTAAACACTAATTGCATTTTGCTACCAGAATCTGTTTGAAAATGTATATTGCTTTCTAACGACTGTTGACTTTTTGTTTGCCTTTTGACTTGAATCGTTCCATATATACCGATTTCACTTTTGATCGGGCCTATAATTTGAATAAAAATAATCATGGTAAATAATAATCAATGAAATATGCCGGTCGAGCGTTCATTTGTTTTGAAATAATTGATTCCATCACCTTGCATGTTAAACAAGTCAACGAAGCCGGGCGATAGTTTTGATATGATGTGGATTTTTCTGTTTTAAAGCTCGGTATTACAGATGCTGTTTTCCATATAGATGGCAGTTGACCAGATTGCATAGACGATTCAAATAATATGGATAATGGTAAAGTAATATCGTTAGCAATAGACTTGAGAAAGATGGCGTTTTGCCGCTTTTTAGTACTCAACACCTTGTCCTAAGACATGCTTAAATTCCAGTGTTTTAACACCTTTTTGACAGAAAACCTACAATTCACGTTCAATTTCAGCCATATAAGGCCAACAAGGGGTCCCAAAGGTATGGGCAATATAAATGGAACTTTTGAATATACTGCGATCTCAAAATCTATGAGCCACTTTTATATTTTAGTTCATTCATAGAATATTGAACTTCAACCTTAGTCACCAAAGGGAATTACGAAATGTTTACGAAAACAGGGCAAAGTCAAGATCTAATGTACATTTAGCTTATCAGAACGATTATACGATTGTGCATCACTCCGACGTGTTCTATTTGAATAATTATTATTCTCGCCATATCGATAAAAATATAGCTTTGTGTATTTGCAGCGCTTTGCATCTACAGTGGATACCGAGAATTGATAATATATCCTTGTTTCGAATCCTGAACGTCAACATCTTCCACTTTCAATGCTTGCATCTTCTGTCAAACGAAATTAGCTAACTTTTTGCTGACACATTACTTTCATATGATAGATTTCACTCTAGTATCTATAATTTGTTTGTTATTGTGAAGGAAATTTGTTGCTGTTGAAATTTTGCAGGAAAATTAAAAAAACAAAACCCATAATATGATTCCGGATTTGTTTCTACAAAGGATACATATATAAAAATTCTTTCTCAAGAAAGTCTCTATTTTGGCGATTTTCAAAGAACAAATTCATAGACATCTCTCTCACAAAAGTTCACAACGCCTCTACAAAGAAATTCTATATTTCGGCGATGTGTCTCACATCACAAGCTTGTCCATAATATGCAATTTGAGGCGGCAGTTGCCATTCACTTATGCAGTTGCCTTGTAATTCTCATTTAATTACAGACATTACAGATAGACTCAAGGCGTAACTCCCATATGACGGCTATACGGGAATGTGCCAATCCAGCTGAGAAAAAAAAAATTAGGGCATGAGATTTTAAAGTTTTGAGCTTTTGGTTATCCTATTTTTGACTTTTTCAAGAACTTTTGAAACAATTTTGCACCTTTAATTCACGTAGACCATGCATATTTGCATGTACTCCATCGCATTATTAATGGTATCATATGCACGTAGCGGTAGGTGAGTTGACGTTGAATTCGAATAAACAACTAACTATATATTAACAGCTTATTTATCAGCAAGGGCTAAATGCAAAGTTTTTGAGAATTACTAACCATTGCAAGATTGATCAATCTAAAAAATGAAAAACATGCAAATTATTATCACTATATAAGTTTGTCACACGCACTACATTGATGGAACTATTGAAATTCAATCAGAAATTGTCTTATCATAAGTCTATTTTCATTATTTCTATGTCTGCCTGATGAGAATCTTTTTTATTAGCCGTCTAATATACAATACATCTGAATCTGAAATTTTATATTGATGTCAGTTCAACGTTATATTGAGGTATCGCAGTGTGATTGTCGAATACAAATACTTATTTGATCCTTTGCTGCTATAAATATTTATATTCATCTTACTTGACAATTACTACAACATTTTCCATCGCTGCATTTTTTCCCTTTCTTTAATTTACATAGACTGCCATCACAACAAGGGTGATTCTTTTGACAATGCTGTAAACAAAAACATAAAACTTGATTAAGAAGTAGCACTCAATGAAACAAATACGTGTTGCAATATCTTACCCGCTCGAGATGGTCCAAGCCTGGAGTCAATGGAATAGTTTATTGACTTTGTTTGTGATTTTTATGCATTTTTCGTGTCTCGTAACGAATGTCTCTAGATCATAAATCCATTCAATGTGGCTTTCGTTTCGTAGTTGCTTTTAATAATCATTTGAAAATAAGCGAGTCATGATTGTCGAATTTGTACCATGTGATATGCAGTTATGTCAAAACAGCCCATGACATTCCATGGTAACCACTAAAAGTATATGGAGTTTTCGTGCTATGTCGGGTATAGACCTATACCTGCACAGTTTTAACAAAATAGCTATAGAACACATGTTTTGAAAATGGCGACGATGGCCACAAATTGAATAATTTTTTATATAATCAAATCAAATGTACTCTGTAATTGAAATTTCAATTTGGAAAATTGAAAAAAGTAACAGCTTTGGAGTTGCAAAATGCAGATGTAACGAGTATTAGATTTTTGTATAATTTAAACATGTTTGAAAAACTGTTTGAAAAACTGTTATGATGGATTCTTCACGTTCTGTTTTGAAATGATGTAGTTGTAGGAATTTCATTCAAATTGTTTACAATCAAAAATGGATGACCAATTAAGTTAAAAGAAACATCATTGTTGTAGTGAAATTGATTAGCGACAATTGTAATACAGTCTCACAGGTGATTCCCATCCTTATTTCCCGATTAACAAATTGAAGATAAACCGTAGAAGTAACCCTTCATGCTGTAGGAACAAGACTTTTTCTTAAGAGCAACCTCTTCACATTAAGCCCACAAAAATATCTGTGCTTAACGATTTTCTTAAAAGTAATACGTTTTTGATTGAAGCAAAATTGATTGATACCTTTTTCTATTTTCGCTCAAATAATGGCAATATAAAATGAGTGTTTTCGGAAGCATAGACCATTCCATCCAAGAGTTTCGAAGGTACAAACAAATCACGCAAAAACATTATTGCAAAGGAAAAATGCCTCATTGGGAAATAAAACTATGTATAATATTGATCATTTTATTTGATAATAAATATTTTCTTACATCTGAATCACCACAATCGCATTCTTCTCCTTTTTGCAAAATCCCATCTCCACAACCGATGATTTCGCTCTATAAAGATTACGAGGTAAATCTAAATATGATCATTCATGAAGAAGATATTGAATGTGCCACTTCAGGCCACAGAACATTTATCCCGGGCTATAGCCTCAAATAACTGAGAGTCTCTGCACAGGACCCAGTAGAGCTTCTTAATATAATTAAGGATTATTAAATAGAACAAGTCGATAAAGAGAATCGCGAACTTTTGCTACTACGAGTCTCACGCCATACGGACATACAAGAAATTATCTTGAACGTGATTTTCCATCCTTATTATCGATAGTATCGAAAGTATAGAAATACCTGTTTGGGCTTCTTTTCCAAGCACGTGAATGGCGTTCTTCTCATTGTCGATAGGAAATGTGTACTGAATCCTTTTGGCCATCTATGTATACAATCAGTGATAATAATAAATTTATTTTTATTTCAATGATCGATTCTATATTAATATTCAAACATGGTTCAATGGACAAAATTTGAGCCACCCATTGGCTAAAATCCTAAATTTGATATGATGGTATCTGCGGACAACACCGATGACGTTGTCTATTTGCCGTTGTCTAATACGATTAGATAGTGATTGAACGTGCATTTGACAAAAATGATAAAAGAAAATGACTGACTTGACGTGAAAATTTAACAGCCATGCAGAAGAAGCACATTATTGAATCGAAATTGTTGTCAGACTGCAATTAAAGTTTATATTGGAGGCCTAGAAAGCTACATTTTCAAGGTGAAATCATATTGTTTTTGGAAATATCCATAATTATTCATCCTTGCATTGCTTTGTTTTGAAGAAATGTTTTGAATGCCGTTTTATTGGGCTTTAGAATGGTGTGACACCCAGTGAAACTTGATATAAAAAGCTACAAAATATTAATCAAAATGCACATTGCATGTGTAAAATGAGAAATCAAAATTCCCATGCTGTCATCATACCCATATTCAGATGATACTGATTCTTATGATATGGTTTCCAAAGCTGTCGAGCTAAAATTGACGGAGAAAACCGTTCTCGACATACATACATACATACATAGATACATACATACATATAGATCCTCAGACTTTGACATTTATATGCATAGATTAATCTACTTTAGGAGGTTAACTTCTGGATTTGTTGTAATGCCAATATGTAACTTGTTTTGCTTTGAATCACTTACTCATTTCCACCCATCGTACACCATGCACCATATAACCGGTAAGTGGGACAAGGATAATCTGGTTCTGATATGAGAACAAATACATGTATATTAAAATATTTACTTACATAAATTTATTGATAGTGATTTTGATTTCAATTTTTATTTCAATAGAAACTTTGAAGAACTTTTTTTAGATTTCTTGAACATTTTGGATAGTATTTTTCAGTTTTTGGAGTTCTTTGGATAGCATTAACAAGAATGTTGGAACTTTTGGTGTACTTCACCTTTTTCCAATTCCCGTTCATGCAGAGCTGATATTACCCCCGGGGTTCATCACTGTTGATGCTAAGAAGGCATTTGTGTGATTTTGTATAATCCATGCTCCTCTTACCGTAATGATGATATTGGTAAAATTCGTGTCCAAGTTCATGATTAAATCTGTCTACCAAAGGAATTGGATCCGTAGTTGCACACTGTAAAACAGAAGAAAGAAAACAGCGTCTCAAAATCAACTCACAAATGAAACAGTACTAGAACTGGTATTCATGAAGCTATAACACGTGCCTATTGGATCAGTGTAATTAGAAAATTCAGAAATGTTGAACCACAAAGTAGCCTATCACTACACCAAAATTGAAGAAGTTAATAGCAAATATATTTGTAGTTTAGAAATTTGATGGGAAGATTAGCTCAGGCTAAGTGGTTTCATTAAGCATGTCCTTACGAGTAAACGTGTGGCTTGCCATACTTATATTTCTGTCTCGCAGAATGCTTGTTTTATAATAGAATTAATAATTCGAAGCCATGTGTCATCAGATCCGCCGGAAGCAGTACGATACAGTATATGTATATATATATATATATAATAATAATGAAATGAAGTCAAAGACTAAACATTCTTTTACTGTTACTTAAAGTTTCTCGCTTTATGCGATCATCAGACAGAATATCGCATAAAGCGAGAAACTTTAAGTAACAGTAAAAGAATGTTTAGTCTTTGACTTCATTTCATTATTATTATTCACCGCTCTGTCAAATGACATTGAGCACTATCTCAACTGCTATCAGATAACATTATTTTATTATATATATATATATTATTATTATATATATATATATATATATATATATATATATATCAAAATTTACACTGTGAATATGCATTGGCATTCCGTCTCAGATCACTGACAAAATTATTTATTAGCTGCTGCATTCTGATTCGAAGTTCAGACCAATATCATCAAATGATTCTATCCTTAGCACCAGTATATATAGCTGTACACATCGTGATTTTAGCTTTGTTCCTTACCTTTATCAGGGAATAAATTTCGTACTTTTTATTACACATATCACCCATTGCAGCACCAACCGCATGAAGATCCCATTTTCCGCCACTAAGCAATGAGAAAAAGTTGTATAGTATTTGTTAGAAAAACAATACAGTATCCTACTTTACGATTGAATACTTTACTTGGGTGTTATTTTGCTGAGAAACTCTATAGAGTAAAGACTCAAATCCAGCCACGGAAGAGGAGCATTCCATATTGTCTTAGTTTATCCATTTGAGTTCCTTTCGAAAGAACAGCGTTTTAGCCAATGGTAGCGATTCAGGTAGAGGTTAAGGAGCGATCTCACCCAAATTGAAAACTGTCACAATCAAGCTGATAGATTGATAGTATATAATTAAGACTTCAATACAACATGTTCGTACAGTTGCCACGAGGGGAATAAACTAAAACATAGGTTACATACATATTCGATAATAGCAGTCACGCTCATATCAGGTTACACTTACTCAGGTTACATACAGTTGAGCTGTACGTAACATCTCCCTTCCCTTAAAACATAATTAATAACTGTAAGATTCTATTTATTGATTATTAAAGTTCCTTATTAAAGTCCTTGGTAATTATTTATGAGTATGATAAAACTGTGAGATCATTGTTTGATTGTTAAGAATTAACGTTATTTATTTTCTAATTAATCTGGAATAAATCTATTTGGTGGTCTAACCACTCTACCACTCTTTCTTGTAGCTGTATCACCATTTGTATCACCATTTCTCCCATTATTTCGCAATACATCATTATCGTTAGTATCATCGGCTACTTCTAGATCATGATCTTCTTCATCAGTAGTAATACTTGGTACTAACTTTAGATGTTGCCGATTCCTCCGGTATATTGCTCCATTGAATTTAATTAAGTATGATCTTCTTGACTTATTAGCAGCAATAATTTTCCCTTTTTCACTCCATTTGTTATCCTTCCCAATATGAGTACGTACGTAATCATTTACTTTTAATATTGGTAAATCTCGTGCTCCATTTCGAGAGTCATAATTTTTCTTGTACCTTTCTTTTTGTTGAATATCATTTTTCCTCATCTGTCTATCCACTGGTGATTTTGGTATGAGAGTTGATGGTAGAACTGGCAATTTCGTCTGAAGATTTTGTCCCATCAGCGCTACAGCTGGTGCAACACCTGTTGTACTATGTGTTGTATTTCTATGTTGTAACAATGCCAAATCAACATCAGCTTGGCTTAAAATCTTTTTCGCAATGGCTACGCCTCTTTCTGCTTCTCCATTTGATTGCGGATGATATGGATCAGTTGGATCATGATGAAACCCATAAGATATAGCAAAATCCTCAAATTCTGATGCTGAAAATTGTGGACCATTATCGCTCACCACTGTATCAGGTATGCCATGTGTTGCAAACACACTTTTAAATTTTGAGATTGTAGTCGAGCATCTCGTATTTGTTAACAGTTTAATGTCTATCCATCGAGAGTAATAATCCATAAAAACTATGTATGATTTATTATTGTGTGTAAATAAATCACAGGCAATTTTCTGCCATGGCCTTGAAGGCAGTGGTGTTGGTTTTAAAGGCTCTTTTCTATTATTTCTTGATGTGATTTGACAGTCATTACACGCCTCTATTGTTTCAGTAATAGATTTTCCAATACCTGGCCACCATACACTAATTTTTGCATTTTCTCTGCATTTCGTAACACCTTGATGACTTTCATGTAATTTATGCATAATATCATTCTGCAATATACTAGGAATGACAATACGCCCCTGGTAAATAATTAATTCTTTTACAATTGATAACTCACTTTGATGTTTAATATATGCTTTTACATTATTATTTACAGAACTTTGAACAGCTGGCCACCCATTAATAATATAACGTTTAACTTCTATTAATGTTTCATCTTTTTCAGTGGCTGTTTTTATAGCTTCAAGTCTGTTGTGGCTAACAGGCCAACCTTGTACAATGGTGTTAACAAACAGCTCAATCTCATCACTTTTTAAGGTCTCATGATCAGATGGTAATATCACTGGATTACGGGACAAAGCATCTGCTATTAGCAAATCTTTACCTGGTACATGGGTAACATTAGGGTTGAATCGCATCAGTCTCATTAAAAGGCGCTGACAGCGAATTGGGCATTCATCTAAGTTTTTGGTGGTTATCAGTGGTACAAGCGGTTTGTGATCTGTGATTAATTCAAATGATGGCAATCCTATCAAGTATTTAGCAAACTTTTTACATGCCCATACTGAAGCCAAAGCTTCTTTCTCAATTTGGGCATAACGTTTCTCAGACTTAGATAATTGTCTGGAACAAAAGGCAACCGGGCGGAATTCACCCTGGCAGCGTTGTAGTAAAACACCACCTAATCCAAACGAGCTAGCATCTGCACTAACCATTAACTCTTGATTTGGGTCATAAAATACTAATGATGGTAAATTTTTTAATTCCTCTTTAATGTCTATTAACGCTTGTATCTGCGGAGACCCCCAATACCAACTTTTATCACCTTTTAATAATTCACTTAATGGATAAAGCTTTGATGACATGTTCGGAACAAATTTTGTTAAGTAATTCAACATACCCATAATTGTTCTAAGCTCACTAATATTATTTGGAGCTTGTAACTGAAATAGTGCATTTAATCGGTCACTGTGTGGTCTGATTCCATCAGAGCTGATAGTATGGCCAAAATATTTCAATTCTTGGCAATTTATCTGACATTTTTCTTTATTTAGCTTAAGTCCAGATTTATAAATTTTGTCATAAACCTTGTCTAATCGTTGGTTGTGTTCTTGTTCAGTATTACCATAGACTATAATATCGTCCATAATAACGTTACACCCATCAATATCACTTAACAGATCTTCCATTTTCTTTTGAAAAATTTCTGGGGCACAACTTATTCCCATAGGTATTCTATTAAAGCAAAACCTTCCTATTGGCGTAATAAAAGTTGTTAGCATTGAGCTTTCTTCATCAAGCGGGATTTGGTAATAACCGCCTGATGCATCTAATGCACTGAAATGCTTCGCTCCTGCTAAATTGGGTGCTACATCATCTAAGTTTGGTAGCATAAAATGTTCTCTCTTTACGCTGCAATTGAGCTTCTTATAATCGACGCATATTCGAACCTTCCCATTTTTTTTCACTACAGGTACCATGGGGGAACACCAATCAGAAGGGCTGGATACTTTCCTAATAATCCCTTTTTCTTCCATTCGAAGCAATTCTTTCTTAACTTCAGGCAAAATAGGAAACGGTACTCTACGTGGAGCTGTCACGCAAGAAGGAGTAGCACCATCCTTAAGGGTGATTTTCACTGGTGTTGTAATCATTTTACCAAAAGATGCAAATATATTATTTTCAATATTGTCAATGCGTTCAATTAGATTAAATGTAATGAGTTCATTTCGTCCTAACAAATTGTTTCTCGTTCCACGGATTACATATATCTCACAGTTCTTAAACGTTGAACCGTGACATAACTTAGTTGTAAACTTACCAACACAACGAACTGCCCCGCCAGGCGATGACAGGTGTTTACTTACGGCTGCAAGTTCAGGTTTCCGATATAAACTTTTCCAAGTGCTCTCTGTAATAACTGTAACGTCTGCACCAGTATCCAATTTAAATTCTATATCTTTCATATTTATCTTCATGTTTATATTCCATGGTTCCGCATTGGCTTTGTTGTATGTAATGGAATCCAAATAAAATTCATCATTGCTATCCTCGTCTGTCTCAACTTCTACTATTTCCCTGATATTCTTTGAACGACACATTTTCGCAAAATGTCCTGGTCGTTTACATTTGTTGCAACTCTTTCCTTTTGCAGGACATCGATCTTGCTCGTGTTGATATCCACATTGGCTGCAATCTTGATTTTGACGCGTTGTTCGTGTTGCTGTTGACGACCAATTCCTCTGATATCGACCTTTGTTTGACCGCAACTCTTGAACACTCAACTCTTCATTCACGCTCGACACGCTATCATCATCTTCATTCATTTGCGATTGTTGTTTAATTTGCATTTTAATCATCTCTGTTTGTCTTGAGATATCAATAGCTTTGGCCAAAGTTAATCCACTGGTAAGCTGTAATTTTTGCTTGACTTGTTTGTCTTTCAGACCAAGAACAAGACGATCACGCACGTAGTCATCTGCGTCGATATACGAACAATGAATAACTAATTCTTGTAATGACCGAATATATTCTTCAACGGATTCCCCTTGGTTTTGTCTCCTTTCGTTAAAAATCGCCCGTTCATGTATTATGTTTCGTTTAGGGATGAAATATCCTGTAATTTTCTCATTGATTTCTTTATAATATTCGTCTGCGTCATCTGGCTTTATTTTAGCATCCAACGATAACGTTTTAAAAATCTTTGAAGCTTCTCTGCTACCCATGCAGTAAATTAAAGCATCTCGTTGATTTTCACCAACTTGTTTATCAAGAAACGAAATTCTTCTGAACCAGTTAAAATCATCTAACCAATCTTCCCAATCGGCCGGTTTAAATGAAAATTTCGCTGGCTGTTGATATTGTGCCATTTTGGCTAACGCTGATTTTAACAGTTAGTAATTAAAGTATAATGGAAAATATAAAATAACTTGTAGTAATATAATAAATTTAACATCTGACACCATGTCACAAACAAGCTGATAGATTGATAGTGTATAATTAAGACTTCAATACAACATGTTCGTACAGTTGCCACGAGGGGAATAAACTAAAACATAGGTTACATACATATTCGATAATAGCTGTCACGCTCATATCAGGTTACACTTACTCAGGTTACATACAGTTAAGCTGTACGTAACAAAAACTTGGAGTCTTTATTATATTATTTATGCATGTATATATATATATATATATTTTTTATTTATTTAAGTCAAAAATAAGCAATTTTAATTGATAACGATAATAATCCCATTCTATTAAATTTATTCAGTATTGATTCGTTATAAATTAGCATCATTATCCTTACAGAACCTTTCAAAAATCACAACCACCACTTCTTCTGACATATTTCAAGATCTCATGGAATTATTATTTATCACGTTTGACAAAGATGGGATAGGGAAATACAGCTCCCATATTAGGAATACTCAGCCCCTTCATCGGGGAATCCGTGTGTCACCCCTTTGCTCAGAATCCTTCTAAACTTGAGGAAAGGTATACTCACTAGAGATATATTACAGATGTGTCAGCCCCCAAGTTGTATTTCGGACGAATTGCGTTGATTGAATAATTTTTGAAGGCTTTTTTCAAATCATAATAGTTTTCAGTTCGAATGATCTTGTCTGCCTTCTCCCAAACTTCATAGCCAACTAAGAAAACACGAACTTTAATCTGACGATAAGCCTAAAGTATGTAACATCAAGCAAATGGAACATTTGAATTTCAATCATATAATAGTTTATGATTCACATATGATTTTATTCTGTCCTTTTAACTAATGACAGGCAAGCTAGTAAGTCATAGAAACCGCAGATGTGAAAAGACATTTTTTGTTTTGTATAAAATACGTCAAAACTAACTCCACAGTGTTCAATGAAATCACAAATGGCGAGAATAATACCTATAGCTCGTCAAATGTCTTTCTTCCACTTAGATCACTAACAAAAAGTGGTATAGGACTTTCAGAAGTACTTGCTTCAAGAGTCTTTCTCCACATCGATAAAAATAAAACTTTTGTATTTGCGGAAGTTTTGCATCAACAGTGGACGCTGAAAATTGAAAATAGTTTGTTTCGAATTCTGAACGACACGAACATAATGATTTTAAAGTTTCCATAACAACAAACAAATTATACATAACAAAAACTCGACATTTTGTGTTAGCTTAAAGGTCGATGCTCGTTCCTTCCACATTGTTGGTTTCTACTGAGCGTCTGAAAATCTAGTCCAAGTTGTCAAAAGATCTAAACAATATATTTGTCTTGAAAAAACTATAAAAGAGTTTTAATTCAAGAACATTTTTCTTGCAAGAATCCATCATTCTGTGGAAGTAATCTATGAAAGTGAATTCCAATTGCTACGTAATGTTATCCCGGAAACGTTTTTTCCAAACTAGAGAGTGAATGAGTATTGCTAGCATCCTGTCTGAAATATATAAAGTCCCGGTCAAATGAAGCCAACATTTTCACAACAGCAATCGCCGGTGCTGACTGGGGTGGCCAAATGAAGCCAGCATTTTCACAACATCCGGAGCCGGAAAGAAATTTTTGAAGGGGAATTCAACGTCGGAGTCATTCGATTAAGATTTAAATTTATTCAAATTATTCTCGTTTAATAATATCTTTCTTTTTTGTTGTCCTTCTTTGCTGTACTTCGTTGGCAATTTTAATTCAGACCTCACTACATTTTAATAATCAGTCTCTGAATCGTATGTACTTTCTTGTCACTGTCCATCGCAGAAATATTAAAATCACTTGAGAATTTCGAATAAAGAGCAAACACTGCTACGGAAAATGACAAACTATATTATTTGTATTTTTCGACTCATATGAAATGATAAATCAAAATCTTCATGGCAAGACAATCGACCCAAGCTGTGGTCATTGAGTGACTAATTTAAAACATTACGTAATCATTGACCAGTAGTAGAGACGTTTTATAAATCTTTGAGCCTCGACATGTCAAATGTTGTGAAAATGCCGGCTGGGGTGACCAAATGAAGCCAGAATTTTCAAGACATCGTAGAGAACTAGTGAATGTTGGCAAATTTTTTAATGATCTTCAAAGTGCCAGCCAACAAAATACAACACCGAAATTGTTGAAATTTGTTGGCTGGGTTGGCCAAATGAAGCCAACATTTTGCCAGCATTTGATAAAATCTTCGCTCAATGTTGTGGAAATGCTGCCAAAATGCTTGCTGGGGTGGCCAAATGAAGGCAGTATTTTCACAACATAAATGTTGTGAAAAAGCTGGCAAAATTTTGGCTTCATTTCACTGATCGGGGCTTAATCTTTTCCAATTTTCTTGCGTTGTAAACTTCTACGTCTTAAACTTTGTGTGCATTTTAGGAATAATGCATGCTGTTTATTCTTATTTTAACCATAATATATTACGTCTTCTAATCTCAGCTGAGCCTAGATATGATATCTATTTTCTAATTCATTAATGATGGTAATATATATACACGACAGATGACATTCGAATACTTTTTGCTTGTTTTGTTGTCATCAAATTGAGAATCATTTCTATACCTTTTGCAGCGGCATTTAATACTGAAATATTCAAACTCATGTTACCTTGTCAAGAATCGAGGCTGTCTCAATTCCATGCTGCTTGATAGCTTCATATGCAGCTGTTCTTGTTTTAAATTTAGTCAGAAAAACTTGATACTGCAACGTAAAAAGGAATAAGTCATATGAAAATGTGCTTTGTCATTTGAAGATGAATTGTATAGTATAATACCTATACGCCAATATGTTCGAACGAACAACTTCTAAAATACATCGGAACAGTGAAATGTAAAGCATTCTCGTACTAAAATGTAATGTAACTTGTTCAACCTGAATTCATTGAGATTCGTTAAATTCTAAAGACATAACAAACCTATGATTTTAACGATCCCGTAGTATTTAGAGAGAAATCAACGTCATTATAAGCACTGGGGTCTACCCACAACATATATACAATCGAACTCCTTTCATAATCTTTTTCCCTGAAAGCTAAAAACTGGACATTATCCGATTCGGCAGAAACAGCTTCCTCTTCAATTGAAGATTTTGAACAATATTTTTCAATTTTCTTCTATAGTTACAGTTTTCAAAGTTGTTTAGATTTCCCCTTGAATAGATTTTAACATATTCAACATTTAGTTACTTCAATTTCTTGGCTTTGTATAAAATATACCTTGGATTTTATTTCCTTCAATATCCAGTAATGTATTTACTATTGCATGTATATTCCCCCGCAAGGGACAAACCCTTTTTTTACAATAAATTTGTAATTTTATAATTAATAAAATATTCACTTGAGGATGGCACAAGAAAATGTTTTGAAACGTTGTGACAAACTTGTTGTATTGTATTCTGTGTTAAAATTTTTGTTTGGTATATGTTTTGCAATGGTAGACATTATGCACAAACATGCAGGTACCATAGTAGTAGCAATTGAGACGATATCACCCTACCAAAGGCACCCGTACCATTCCTCTATTTCTAGAAAGTGGTTCTTCCTCTCTTGGATAAGAACAATAATTATAGATGGTCCTTCTTGATCTCAGCCGCAACACTGCAGATCAATTTCACCATATTTCATTGCAGATAGGCCTCGATTGTCAATTCGCAACGATGCACTGAAGCAGTTATTCACAATGCAATTCCCTTTAGACCATTCCATCCACCATCCTTAGATGGTACTCATTTGATGTTTCAGATAAAATCAAGGCTGAATTGACCTTTGGGAGGATTTGAACCACACACAGCAAAATCTTTCGCGGCTATTTAGAGACAATAAAGGTGTCTTTCAAGAAATTATTCCTACAAAACAAGACCATTTGAAGTTTTCCGTGTGGTAAGGAATTTTGTGTTATATCAATGCAATTTTTCCTAAATTAATTAACACCTTAAGGAGTTGAGTAGTAATCAGAATAAGACTAAAAAGCTTCCTATTTATCAATATTTTCTTCAATAATTAACACCTTCTTCAATTATTTGAGTAGAATCGGGCTATTAACTGATATAATTTTCTTGTTTCAGAATAATTTCGTTACACAGAAATTGTGTATTTTCACACATATGATCCCTATATATCCTTTATAAATAAATACTAGTATCCTAGTATACCCACCCCCTTTTGCATGAGCAAATCTATTTCAGTATCTATCCAAACACAATATGAACACAATCCTTATAAATAATTTCGTAGTTATTATAATTCATATAATCAAATTTATAAGGAATTATTAAGTCTAAGAAGTATTAAAAAACGAAAGTATAATAAGTGCAACTATAAGTACAAGAATAAGAATAAGAAGCATACAGTAAATATAGAGTTAAAACATCATCACCAGATTGATGAAGCAGTAATGAATAAATTATTAAATTATTAAAGATAGCCTATATACTATACTTTATAGATAATGTAGGCTTAATTCTTAGTTCGTTGCTGAATGTTCCAACAAAATTGAAGTGGACATGATCATCCAATCCATTCCATTCATCATCATCATAAATTTATTCAGAATAGTTTATCCAACTTCTTGATATTGACCTTGTATTGTATCTGCTAGGATAGTCGCGTCTCTGAAAAAGAAGTTAAATTCCATATAAATGATAGCAAGATCAAAAGGCGAATTAGTAGAAACAACACTGCTGTAGGATCGGAATTATTTAATATTGACGCTAAATCTGATTCTACTTTTGTCAGCTCAGAAACTGTTAATACATTCGAAAATCTATTCGAAAATCAATAACTTGTTCATTTAACTAATCCGATTTCATTTGAATTTATGTGTGCAGGAATCTGATTCTATTTAGTCACAAATACTGTAGGCCTTTAATGACATATTTGCTGAGCAACTGACGTGATAGATAAGTAGCCTGTTTGACCTCTGACAAAGAAGTAAACATAACTATACATTTCGTACTGTAATTGTATATACTATCACAAACGAAGAACAAATGAAATGGGAAGCTATTGGCTATTGGTAATTATATGAAACCTTTTGCTGTCGGCTTCGGCCTCTGGACCCCGGGTCCCTGTTCAGTAGACTTTCTATAAAAACAATAACGTTTCATTATTTTGTTTTTCGTTTGATAGCCAATTAATTTATTAAATATTTGTTTCCATTTATTTAATTGTCAAAAGCAGATCAGTCTACAATATCAGTAGCTATATCTATAGGCCTACAATGGTTACAGTATTTACTACTTTTGACTTGGATTCCTACACACATAATATATCTAAATCTATTACTTGTTGAGTTCATTTAATATGTTATGAAATCGGGATAATGTCATTTTTAATGTTGGTAGACTGATAATAGACTCACCTGCTTATTATTCAGTTGCAACACCGCTCATTGCGTGAACCAGGAACAGTACAATTAGATTCGTTCGAACTCAAAACAACAGAATTCCAAACGCTTGATCAGTTTATACGCCATCACCTATTAAATAGAATATGTGGATACATTTATAAAACAGTCTACAGTGTAAAGCAGGACTATGTAATAATAAGCATACGGGCATATACGAATAACAATGGTAAATCTGCCTGCAGTCAAAATTAAAAGATGCTCGGCCTAACATACCTTTTCATTCTAATTGCTTGATAGAAATCATCTTCTGACGACCGAAATTGTTGTATGCATCATCGTGTTTGAGTAATATTAATTCTCCAATATAATCGCCAAGTAATATAGTATCAAATTTGTTAAAGGCATTATAATTTGTAGCCCAGTAGATGTTGAACACTTTCTTCAGCCTTCAAAGTCGCGCTCAAAATTCCAATGTCAAAATTTGCATAGCAAATTACCAACCGCCAATAGATGTGAAGTTTTTGGCAAGATTTCCAGCTGGGGTTTTGGCTAGATTCACACCATGGTCACACTGGTCTCTGTGATGTACCGCTGAGCGGAGTTGAAACCCAGCTTGATCAGTAATCATTGAAATTGTGACTCACGCAATAAGTTTCACATTTTGCCGCATGAATGTATTATTTTTCTTTATTTTATTTTTATTGCAAATGTTAGATAGATATATATCATACAACGATCATTGGATATAGTAGATAGATACTGCGTCAACTCGAGCATTATTTGCTAAAAGCTGTCATCTCCACAATCATACCACATATGCTGTTTATTTTCTGTTTGATTAATATTTTCGAATGTTTTCAATTTTTTGCTGAATGGCTGACCCTGGTTTTGTAACCCGTACTTTGAAGGCGACTAAAGAGCTATTCAGCTACTTACTACAACGTGGTAAATGTAAATAATTTACCACGGCTATTACAATATGAATTTATTATTATTTTGATTCGCTGAATGATATGGTTCCAGGCCTGACGTGATTTAAATAATAATAATACTACTTGGGTTCAACGGTGTCCTGCCTAAATCCACAGAAAAAATATCAAATTGGTTATTAGACGATTACATGATTGGTTAGAGACTGTCATTCAAGAAGAGTAATTTTCTGTGAGTTGTATTATATTTAAATCACCAACGCAATGCAAGTAGAAATTTAACATTTTTTCTAGACAATATCGACATCATTTATAATTATCTTTTTCAAAAACTCTATAAAGTTGAAGATAAACCTTACAATAGATTCAATTAACTAAATGCAATGTAGCTATTGCTTTATATCGAGCATTATTTAAAATGTTAAATTGCCTATCATAAATTACATCAACTATCAAATCAATATATTTCACGTTTTCATAAGAAAATATGCTCACTTGTATGACCGTTGTATGACATAGCTGTATAAATTTTAATATAGATATGTTGTATATACTTTATTTGCCAATCCTTGATGGTTAGAAATAAAATACACGCATACAAACATCATACTGTTGTAACCTTGTTTTTAATAAGAAAAGGTACATTTAAAAACCATACAAAGAGCGTTACTTTTTTGACCATTTATTTCCCTCATTTTTAATACATTGATATAGATATAAAAGGATATGGACTGTATTAATTTTGTTGCACAGTTTACTCTTTACCCAATTACAATGAAACATTAAATATATGGAATCACCCTATATAGACCGTCTACCTACAGGTGGTCAACGGTGAATTTATAATGTCAAAAATATTTGTTTTATGGACTAAGGTATATAATTCATAATTTTCCTTCTCATTTCTAGTGATTGAAATTTATTTTCAGTTTCTTGGTTAATTTTCACACAATGTAAACGAACAGCATCGCTCATATAGTGATGCGAAATGAAATAAAATTCAAACAACCACTTTTAGAAATATATAGACATATAGAATCTACTTCAATTCCTTCATCGCATGTAACTGCAGTAGGAGCAGCAAGCTAGATTATCTTGATACAAGACATAATGAGCTCAGACAGGTATGCGAGATTTTTTATCTCTTTTTTAAGACAATTATGATCGGCGTCCAAGAAGTGTGAAATACCTGGTAAAACAGATCTTGTTTGGACTAATTTTTTCTCTGAAATAAGACTTAATGGCTATGCCATTTTTCAGTTTTTGCTGTGCAGTCGATAAAATATGACCGGATCTGAAGTTCGGTTGCTCTGTCATCTGGAGTTATCACAGGAGCACCAATTTAGGCAGATCTATGCTTACCAAGTCTTGATTATAGATCAAGAATAGTCTTAGATATTTCAGAGACCAGTCGAGTTTGAATTCTGGGCTTTTGTAGAAGTAATAATTCTCATCTGTTGTTCGAGGACCTACATTTTCTGAAGAATAAAACGTGATATCATTCTTGCAACGTACTTAATAGATCACAAGGCAACGTATAAAAATAAACACATCTTTAGGCTGATATGGCATCTGAGAACTGGATTATATAGTTATGGATTTGATGGACAAAAACATATGAACTTAGTTATAAGCCTTGGAAGGGGTGAAGTCTCCGACCAGACAGAAGCCTGGAAGCCTTAAAAGATGTTTAGTCGCAATATTTACGTTCGGACACTTGGTCGGCTTTTTGTTTTTTGAGTTGCTGCTGAAAATAGAATCAAATTCAAAGCTAAAGTTTGTATTTGAAAACACTTAAAGAAGTTACAATTGAAATTGCACATGTTGATGATCATAATGGCCGTCAATATCTACCAAACACATTCATCACAACATTTGTGGTTTCAATTTATTATAGTAAACAGAACAATTCAATGCAATCTTGGTGATATGAAGGTATTTTTCGAATGTTCAAGTCGATACCTCATTCGCCCGCAGACCCTAGCTCGTAGCATATCGACTCGAGCACTCGAATAATAAATCCCATGTTTCATTGCACCTATGAAGTATTCTCTATATTTTCCTAAACATTTTCATTTTTCTGGCCAGAAAATGATAAGTTGTGATTGGACGCATTATTTTTCTCATACACGTGAAAACATTGTACACTTCCTTCTATTGAAAACATTGTTTTCTTCACTTATTAACTGATACGCTTCACTGATTGGTTAAGATAAAAAGCTTTCAGTGGGAAATCTTGCAGGATATTAAGTTATATCAAATAATATAGAAACCACTATACAACCTACTTTGCTTTGTGGATATCATTTGATAATGTTCACCATACACAACTGCTAACTGATCGATATCTTTCGAGCAGCTTCCAAAACTGACAAAACCAACACTATTTATTTCAAGACAAAATTCAACGTCCTTCATCCTGAGTCGAGTGCTTCGTGACCAAGGACATTTAAAATCTATCGCTAAAGTACATTTTACTAGCGAACCGCTCTTTGTTGTAGAATCTGCTTTCAAACATTTTTGTGTTTCAACATGAATAAGTTTCTCGGACATCCATTTCCATTCTTGTGTTGCGTCATCTTTATCACAGGGTTTACCTTGTAGTTGATTAGTTTGAGCAGATAAACATAACCCGTGAACTGGATTTTCAATAAGAAATTTCTCTGTTCCAAAAGAAAAGATCATAGCTAATTTTCATGGGTAGCAATGAAGCAACATGTGATGAGGTTATTCATCTCCAATTTATCATCAATCATCATCATCATCATCACTATCATTATCATCATCGACACTGTTTGGCATCCTGGCCTTTTATTGAAGCTAAAGCAATTAAACATCGATGGAATTTTTTATAAAATAATTGACAACTTATATGTTCATAACAAAGCACATATCATTTACAACAATCTCTTGACTACGTCGATCTCACCCAGTGTTGGCGTTCGCCAAGGGTGTATCCTTAGTCCTAATCTTTTCAATATTTATATCAATGATTTTGCAAAATCTTTAACATGTCAATCAACACATCCAGTTTTTCTTGCTGATAAGCCATTGAATTGTTTAATGTTTGCCGACGATATAGTCTTATTTTCTCAAACCAAAGAGGGTCTCCAAAAATGCATGGAGAAAGCATATCTTTACGCCGAGCAATGGAAGCTCAAGATTAATTATGAAAAGTCAAAATGCATGATCTTCTCAAAAAAATATGTTGATGAGCAACATTTCTTTTCCATTAATAATACCCCCATCGAAATGGTCGAAAATTACAAATATCTAGGTTTTTCGTTTCATTGCTCCTCAAAACAATGTTTTGGTATTAAGCAACTTTGCACAAAAGCCGAAAAAGCATGGGCAATAACACAGCGCTCTATGGGGCGGTCGTCAACCAGCTATGTCGCAATTCACAAAACAATGTTTACTACCATGATAAAACCCATACTTCTCTATGCTAGTGATGTTTGGGGTGATTCTGTTACTCACATTGAAAATAACCAAATAGAAACTGTACAGCGAGATATTATGCGGAAAATATTAAATGTTAGAAAGAATTCCAGTAAGATAGCTGTTAGAGCGGAATTGGGGATCATCCCTCTACAGATTGACGTTAAAATTAATATGATCAAATTCCTTGTTAGAATGATTAACTCCAAAAAAAGTAGTTTACTGTACAAGGCATTTGGTGAACAAATCGTCAACAGTTCATCAACTTCATGGCTGGGTAAAGTTACACATCATTTGTCCGAAATAGGAATCAATTTACAGCTTTTGATCTCTAAAGAAACAAATCAAAAATCTGATCAAATAAAACTAATCAACTCTATAAAAGATCAATTAAATAACGAATACAAAATCAACTTTGAGCAAACTAATCTAAACTCTAACACTCCAGGCCAATCGAACCAATTGAAATTCTACAAAACAATCAAACATAAATTTGAATTTGAAAATTATTTGCTACTTCCACACAAAAAGTCTAGGATAGCAATAACTCAGATCAGAATCAGTGCTCATAAGCTCGGAGTACAGACCGGACGATATTCTAACATTCCCTACGAGGACCGGCTATGTCCCCATTGCGATAGTGACAGTATCGACGATGAGATACATCTACTCTTTAACTGTAATATAAATAGTAACTTGAGGGTAGCGTTTTTTAATAAAATAGAAAAGTTGCATAACAACTTTCAGGTATTCTCGGATACAGAGAAATTGGAACTGCTCTTTTCCCAAACAGAGTTACAAACAAAGAAACTGTTGGGAAGATTTCTTTACGAATCTTTGCAGAAACGCTATAATAATTTGCAATATTGAATAATAGAATGACCCATGTTTTGATAATTTTATAACTATATAGTGAATCAATATTATCTTAATATGTTGTTATTTAGAAGCAAACTGGATAAATAGGTTCTTATAACAACTATGCTTAATAAAAAATAAATAAAAATATATATATATATATACAAATATCGAATAACAACATAATAATATCAAATAATACTTACCACACACCTGTATCTATGTAAACTGGTATATTGGTATTAAATCAAACAAACAAACAAACATCATCATCATCATCATCATCATCATTATCATCATCATCATCATCATCATCATGTTGTTATTTAGAAGCAAACTGGATAAATAGGTTCTTATAACAACTATGCTAAATAAAAAATAAATAAAAATATATATATATATATATACAAATATCGAATAACAACATAATAATATCAAATAATACTTACCACACACCTGTATCTATGTAAACTGGTATATTGGTATTAAATCAAAACAAACAAACAAACATCATCACTATCATCATCATCATCATCATCATCATCATCATCATCATCATCATCATCATCATCATCATCATCATCATCATCATCATCATCATCATCATCATCATCATCATCATCATCATCATCATCATCATTTACTGAGTAGCTTTTTTTGAAGGGGCTTATTCATAATAGTTTCAAATATAAGAATAATATGAAGCACACAGATAGGTTGCTTACTGATTACTTACTGTTCAAATACAATCATATCAATGCTAGTTTTATCAAACTATAATGAAGCATACTGCTTGAGTAAATTCTGATTGGATTGATTTTAAGGGGTGAATTCCAACATATACTATACATTTTGACGGGGCTGTTGTCTCCCGCTAAACCACTTTTTATATCACAATGCAAGTTAATCAAATAATTTCCCTGTCTAAAATAAAAAAAAGTGGATCCGTTCATGAAACAAGATACAGAAAAACGTCGATTTTTGAAAAATACCTATCATAGAAATTTTGCCAAATTTATTCTGGAAGCTTACAATTTGTGTGTTTATATATATATATGTTGTACCTTGCAACTATCTTTTATCGTTAGTTTTTATTACAAAACCATCAATTATATAGAAAAGTATTAACACAAATAATTTCACAATTATTATAGTGTATTGAAGCTACACAGCATAGTTTTAAAATAAACCAAGGAATTCATTTTACATACCTAGGTTAGATGAGGCATCCAGGTGTCCAAAGACGCACAGCATCACCGAAATAGCGATTGAAAATAGCATGATGGTACCCATACGACTATATTGGATACCTATATTCACTATTCATGTAAGGAGCACTTCATTCCGTTCTACTTTTATGTAGTCAGTCTGATTTCTTCATCATTTTGAAATAAAGGAGGAGACGGCAGCTGTTCAAACATGGCTGGTATTGTTTGAATGGGTCGTATCACTACAAAGGATACAATCCTTATTATCATGGCATTACGTTGTTTTTGCAGCTGCAAGGTATTCTATATTTATTCTACATTTTATATATGTATATATTTTTTCTTTTACAACTTTTATTTCCAAAATGTTAAATAATAAAAGTAAATTCTCAATCTTAAAGCTTAACTTGACTTATGAAAACCTAATTAAATCATATCAAAATTATTAAAAAATATCTACTATATTTAAATTTCAATATTTTGTTGTAGATTAAAAGTTCACATTACACTAATTGCGCTTCCTCTTTGGATAGCTATTGATATTCTCTCATGTAGATGCTTTACAGATCTCGGGTTCAAATTCTATATTTATATTTCTTATGGTTTAAGGAGTCGATTGATGGTCGTCTGATCCCAATGAACAATGTCTTATTGCGGAACACTTCAAGTCCTAATACCAGAACAAGTAGATTAAACGCTAACAGAGAGCATGTTGCAGCTACAAGAGATGTAGTAGAGAGAGCAGATTGCAAGTGAATACAGATATTTTGGCAGCTATAATAGACATTGAAACTCCAAATACGAGGGAAGAAAGATTACAAGAAATGCCAATCTGGTAGCAAATATACGAGACTCTCAAACGGCAAATACGAGTTATCCACCCAAGCAGATCTATCAATTTTCCATCAATTTTCTAGCTTTAGTAAGGGTATAAATACTACATTATTTTACTGAAATTACACTCATTGAGTGTAACTTAGTGATTGGTATAGTTAAATAATGCACTACTGCACTAGTTCCAGGGCCTTCTAATTTCTATATGGGCCTTGAGCTCTAAGAGAGTTTTAAACGAAACGAGCCTTGAACTAGCTTCGGTGCACATTAAAAAATATATTTTGACTCTAATTAGTTCAGAATATCATGGTGAATAATTCTAGACTATTTCCAATAATTATTCGATAGTAAAATTTTCAGCATGATTGTTTCATCTTATCTATGGGACTAGATACTTCTACACAGATTATAGATTTTCCTTTGTTGATTGATAATTTTTTTTCAAAACATCGCAGGAGCTTTCTATATCTTATTTCTATAATTTTAGTGGTTCTTATTCTTCGCCTTTATATTTTACTCACATTTTTACCTCTAATTTGGCGATACTGATATAGGGAGAATATTAACAGGACAAAAACTCAGTTAACAGGAGTAATGCTTTTTTGTGATGGTAATGTGTCAAATAACCTCGCAGTTCTCTCTGATGTGAAAGACACACGGAGGTGATACAGCAATCAAAACAACAAAATGTGTAAGTAAATAATGTCTATAACATTGCATTCCGCATTGTTGAACCGTATATCTGTATAATTTCTCTGCTATCTTATCTAACTTGAAATTTGATATCATATATCATGTACTGTATATCACATCGTGAAGTTATTTTTCAATTTCAATTTTATCCTCGATAATATCAAGTGATCTAGAATGATGCTGTGAATATAGCATTATTATGTTCTTTAGTCGGGATTAATGGAATTTTTGGATTTCCATTTCACCTTCCAAAATTGAATCCAAATTGATATTGGTCAAATGCCATGCACATAGCAGTTTTGTTCCTCTGTAAATTTTAAATTTCCATTTCGTCGTCAAAATTGAATGCCAATCTTTTTTCGTCACATCCTGTGAATATAACGAGTTTGGTTCCTTCTTTAGGTTTTCCTGATCCATGATAGGGATGGATGCATTTCCCAGACTCAGTATGCTTTATGGAATTTTCCTCTGTAACAATCATCTTTGAATCCATATCTTCACATGCAATAGCCCTTAGCTCAGAATTATTTTTCGTTGCCTTTGGTGTTAGACACTTTCCTGATTTAATATGTCTAATCTGACCTCCATATTTATCAATTCCAAATTTATCGCCTTTCTTTTTCGATAGATACATCTTATCCTTTTCTTGATTATATGTAACATATAAACCATCATTATGCTGGATGTATTTTATCATTATTGGATACTGAAATAAATATACATCAACACTTAATAACATTTTCATAAGGAGTGTTTCTTTACGTTTTGTACGGGCGTGTTCTGGTACTATGTATACCAGTAGCATCAAATGGTAGGATTTTGAGGAAATGAAAACCCGAAACTGTAAACAAGTTATTATTTACCAATACTTTGCATTCAAAATGATCGTTGTGCATCTCACTACATAAAGAATTTATGTATATTCAGCACTTTTCATTATTATCATAGATTACTTTTCATTACAAATATACTTTCATGATGTAGACTTTATTTTTGGATTCATCATTTTCCCACAAACCGGGTAAGCTAGTAGCTTTTTTTCATCGGGGTGGTTGGTTAATTAATGAGCTTTTTCTTTTTAAAGTGTGTGCGAGTTTAATGGCTGGATGCCCTTCTTGATGCCAACCAATAATGGTTTTGCCATGGATTGAACTCAAGACCCTGCGGCCCGAGGTACAATGTCGCAACCACAACACCCGCTACATGATGCCGTAGACGTCTTCATTGTTGATCCATTTTCAAGCCGTATAAATTCCCATGTCTCCGTTTCTATATATTCGTGGTGAAAATCCGAAAGAAAACCAATCAAAGAAAACAGATAGGGCTTTGAAGTTTGAAGATTAATAATGGGTACGTACTTAATTGACAGTCCTTTTTAAGTTAATCCTACCTTTTGTATGATTTCAAACTCAACACGCTTTTCATCGCATCCTTTGTGAAGAACAACTTTTGTTCCTTCCTTTGGCTTTGCAGATCCACCTTTGGGATGTAAACACTTTCCTGACTCGAAATGTTGAATTGAGAATCCTTTTGTTGGTTCTAATTTTGATTCTACATCATCGCAGTCTAATCCAACAATTGGTGAATCTGTTTTTCTTGATTTTGGTCCTAAACATTGACCACTTCTAAGGTGTAGGAACCGGCCACTGGCTTTCACAGCAAAGGAGTCTTCACATTTCTTTTCTAATGTTGCTTGATCTTTATCCGAATCATACTCTATGCATAAACCACCAGAGTGTTTCAAGATCATTTCTGGAAGTTCTTCCTATAGTACCATGAATATAAAAACAGGTCACGCATTTTTTTTTATCTAGAATTGAAATTTGCATTTACAAAACTTTGCAGTATGTATGATTATAAGTGTTGTTAATTAGAAGTAATCATCGTCATCATGATCATTTATTCAGGAACTTAACATTTACACAAAACGTAACTGTACAGAATTATTAAACAAATTGTTATATTTTTTAACAATATGGTTCTTTAGAAGGCGTTTTAATTGATCATTTCTGAGAATTTCTTCGTTGCAGACGTTAAAGCATTCGACTAGTTGTGAGAACAATCGTAACTAATGGAAGTTATCCGCTGCACAACAACTGTCGCGTGAAGAGACATTCCTAAGATTGCGCATGTGGAGGCAGCGTCTCTATCAGTTGATGTTCAGATAAAGTCAAGGGCAAGGCGATATTCAGGAGATTTGATCTGCATGGTACATCATATCTGAAAGCCCTCTATGGTTTGACCAGGTTCAATGATGTTACGCGGGCAAGTGTTTTTATTCTTGTTTCGAGCAAAAATATTTTAATACTAAGAAAATAAAGGCTTGTTCCAAGCACAAAGATTTTCTGTGCATACGCCATGTGATTTTTCATTAATTTTGTTTACCATGATGTAATCATGAAATCTTACCCTTCTTTTCAGTTTAAAAGCCATCCGTGGCTCATCACATCCCGTATGAATAACAGCTTTAGTCTTTGGTGATGGAATAGCTTTCCCACCAAGTGGATGTATACATTTATCAGATTTTTCATGTTTTAACGAACCCTTAGATGTGAACGAGAATTTTGAATTTTCGTCTTTACATTTACTTTTTAATGTGAGCTCAGCATTTTGATCATCTTTATTTGGCCATAAACATTTCCCTGTTACCACGTGCTTGAATGCATTATCATCTGTTTTTTTAAAAGCATCTTGACATTCTAAACCCAATATTATAATATCATCCTTTTCACTGTACTCAAGACATAAGTTACCAGAGTGTTGGATCACTTTATCTTTTTCTCTTTCCACTAAAAATACAAATATTCAATACGTCATAGATTATTATATGAGGTGTTATATCGAGAAAGCCTGAATTCTAAAGAGTGTGTACTTTTTAAGAGGGAGGCTAGTTTATCTACCACTCTAGCATCCTTAAAGCTGTGAATTGCAATAACATTTTTGAAATTTAGAACAAGTAAATTGCTTATTTCATTTAAAATGTTATACGATGAATTATTCCTGCAGAATAATTTCATATCATTGAGTTATGTGGAGTTCTATATCAAAAAGCAATGCATTCAAACTATTATGTGTAAAATTTTTAAAACAACGCCTAACCAAAGTTTCAACCTTGCTTGCATGTTCCGATAATGACTCACATTGAGTGACGTCATTTCTCTAATGCTTTGCTGGCTTGCACTTTGGCCACACTCAACCTATCTAGAAAACGGAAAAGAAAAGCTGGTTCTACTGAATTCGAAGAAGCTTTTCATCGATGGCTTACAAGGGCAGTTATCGCATTTGAGTATCGCATAAGTATTCCATTTTCGGAAGAGATATTAATGCAGAAGTCGGCATACTTCGCTGAAGAACTACTTGACTGTTCATATAATATTGATATTGGTGAAACAGCTGCTCCGCCAGCTAACGAAGGAGACATTGTACGCTAAGTACCGAGAGAAATATCGAGATTGACTCAGATGTACGTTATCTGACTTGAGTTAACGTAATTAAACAATGTTTAAACAGTGGTTATCATGAATTAAGTCATGACAAAAGATTAATTAGTTTACAACTAGAATCCCTTGAGCTGAGAAGGAAAAACAAGGATTCCATATGCTATGTAACATTTATCATAAACTTGTTGGCATTCCAATGTCAACAAATGTAGCTTCGCTGTAGACTGTAACACGTGGTCACAATAAACGGTTACATATCAAGCCTGCCAAAGGAAATGCATTGGATCATTCATTTTTATATCAAACAATTCCTATGTGGAACAAATTACTAGTAACTGCTTTATCCGCTGCAACGACATTATCCTCGTTAAGTCACATATTGACAGTGAACACATTAGTTCAACTCTAGAAATGTCTATACATTCCCGTAATAATTCTTCTACCTTATCGTAATTATTAATTTTGAGCATTAATTACTAAGTAATTTATTCATAAGTTCGTATTTCGTTTTAAGAGCAAAATTTGCATTGCCTTTTTGTATGAAACCTGTTTATTTTAAGATGGTATGTTCTTCCAAGAATAAAGACACACAGATGTCTGACTTGAGTTCAGATGACAATGACATTGAATGTGAATCCAATCCTGTAATAAGCTATGCAACATTTTTAACACAAATGGAAGGAATGCTTGTCAATCTTAGATTTTATAATTATTGGAAACCCTTTTTTTCAATTGAAGAGCATGCTTGTAATATCTACATATCAAGGATCAAAAATACGAATCGGGAATTAGATCGTATAACGGTTTATTTAACTATTTACAATTTGAAATCTCATGCATTATTTGATTTCACTTGATTGTAATTATTATTGTAAAGCTTTCAAATTGTAAATAATGGTGTTCTTGCAATGTTTTTTCTTGCTGCTATTATTATGTTCAGATTGAATCTACTTTGTTGACGTGTGTCTGTGACTTTATTTCAGCTTGTTGACAATTTTTTCCTTTATCTCAACTTTTTATTGTTTTACTGATTTCCGGATAAGCATAATTTTGGAAAAGTGCAATTGAAATCGGATGCAAAGCTTTTCAAAAAGGTTGAAAAATCAATTTCTTTTTCGTATAATGAAATATTTTTATACATCTGCATCATTGTATATATTTTCTCAGTTGCATTTCATTTTCATGTATGTCGATAGGATAAGAAAGCAAATCAATGGCGTGGCTTCAGTTATTTGTTTCCAGCTATTTTGTATAGATATTCAAGACAAATACTGTGAATAAGGATAAACACATTCTACAGCTATAATGTGATTGATATTTATTTGAACAGGTCAACAACAAGTCTGTATTTTTTTTTCACATGATATTTTTCTAATACTACTTGTTTCGAACCGATGTTGTTAGCTCCCATACGATTCCCTACACTGTGACATACCACAATAAGGGGAGGTTAAAATATTAGGGAGTGCCTCTTCAAAAACAGAAAACCATTTTAGTGTATAAGTTACAATGAAAGAGTTTAATTGAGATATAAATTTGAGCTTGCCACAAATTCTTTTTACTGAAAATCTACGGAAATGTGTCATTTTCCAAAAAATATTTCGGATATCTTTTTCATGATCTGAAGCATTTTGATGTTCACTCTCCCAAAGTTGTACTTTAACAACCCCGTTATAGTACAATGCCCGGAATGGTACCACCGGGGTTAAAATATTTGGTTTGTAGTTCGTTATTAAATAGTCAATATTGTATCACCTTTTTTAGAACTTGAAGAACTGTCATTAACACTGTCACTATCATCATCATCATCTTCATCTCCATCTTCTTTGCCACTGTCACTATCATTGTCATCATCTTCATCTCCATCTTCGTTGTCATTGTCATCGTCATCGTCATCATCCCCAGCGTCATTCTGTACAATTTCCATTCTTTTTTGTTCGACATTTTCTGATAAATTAAACTTTACATCTTCATCTGTAAAAGTAATTGAATTACTTCTTTATCTTATTTAACTTATAGCTGGTGCTTATAGCTGTGCATTTACCAGTGACAGAGTGTTCCTTGTCGGTGCACACATGTTTATCGTTAAAAATCATTTGTATATTTAAGCTTGTTACTGCTGGTCCCTAATAAACAAGCACTGGTGCTTACGAGGTAACACTCCCAGTCATTGATTGATATTAAAAATGTCATATGATTATATTAGTTGTTACAAATGACAATAGTGCTGCAAATACAGGGAAATGATAGTTACATATTTGATAACATCTCATAGAGGTAGTTGTGAAGTTGGTATGACATTTAAATTTAATATTGTCCAAGAAAATATAAACATGTTTGATAAATTTTAGTAATAAATAACTGTTTTAAAAACCTTAATGAATGACGTAGATTGATGACGTAATTTTATGCAGGCGTCAGGACATACACTTTTTACATTTCTGCGACATGAAAAAATTCCTATGAAACCGCAAAGTCGAGAATAGTCATGGTTTAACTTCAGCGACGCGATGACGTCTTTTATGCGGGAATCTATATATGAGCTTTCACCATGATGTACAAAGAAAAAAGCGACACGAAGACATTCCTACAACACTGCTGGATTTTCATTAAATACGATTAGAAAGCTACTCGCGGGACTCGCAGTAACCAGGCTATTTATATACATGATCAAAACTTCTGAAAATTTTTAAGAACCCTTTGTTGAAAGATGAGTAATACAGAATGTACGTGTGTATTTTATATATCCAAACCAACAATGAGTGATTAAGTTAAAAAAAATAGGTATAAGCAATGATAGGCGTTTCAATTAAGTTTATTTGTTCTCTTGGTATTCGATAAGCGATGAAACTTATTTTTTGAAATGACAACCATAAAATTAATACATTTGAAACAGCATACTTTCTTTCATTATGTGAAACAGAAAGAGAAATATATAATGGAAGCCCGCTGCAGACATTAAAGACTGCATAATTGCAGCCTATAGCATTTGTAGGTATATATCGATATATGAGCGGTCGATTCATAGTTTTATCATATATGGCATATGATTCTACATTTTGTCATTTTAATTCATAGCCAATTTTCTGTTTTTTTTCCGAGTTGATTGTAGGATTGGGAATAATCACATCATGCCAATGTCTCAATTTACTATTTTGCAATTCATTTAAATATATGTAGGATGATAAGATCTCAAACCTCAAGCTTTCTTGAAACCCGTGGTTTAGACGGCTTATATAAATTGTCTTGGTAAAGGTTTACTTGACATGAATTTCATGATGGTATATGCATGATAAAAAACATACAATAATTGGCGAAACAGTATAAATTTAATCTAAAATCATCTTCAGGCAATGTAAATTGAGAGAGTTAAAAAGTTACATGAATGTTTATATAAAAATCTAATTAATTTGTCTATTGAATTTATTGGAAGGGTATATTAAACAGATATTGGAACAGATACAATGAAATAATTTTTGCAACCAAAAACAAATACTCCAAAATCCATTCATCAATGGCAAAATGTTCTATCAGATTGATTACCAACTTTCTCTATTTCTGTATTTTGGATTATTTGTTTTTGGTTGTAAGAAAAATTTAATTGCATTTGTCTCATAGTATATCCGTACTTAGTTTTTCTGTTTGTCAATTTGTTCTAAAATATTACTATTCCATACACATAGTTACGCTAAATCGAACTGTTGTTATCTTGTATGACATGCGCGATGCTGTCATGTCTGGTCGGCAATATATTAAACAACAACCAGAAGAAATGCAGAAAATGGAAGAACAATACCTGAAGGAAAATTTTGCCGCTGTTAAACTATTTTTGATTGTGACTGTTATTTCACCGTGTTTGTATCGTATATCCGTAATTAGCTCTTGTGCTAAAATATCTCTCCTGTAATTATTGTTTGCCATTATTAAAAAGTATAATACCGTTCGATAAATTCAATAGACAAATTAATTAAATTTTTATATAAATATTCATGTAACTTTTAAACTCTCTCTTTTTATATTATCTGAAGATGCTTTTAGACTAAATCGAAACTGTTGTGCCCATTATTGTTTGTGTTTTTTACATAAACTGTATCAAAAAAAGTCATGACATTTATTTGCTAACTAGTCAATATATTACAACACAGAAGTATGTTCTGGTTTGTAATGGCTTGACTATTAACTGCAGATTCTTCAATTATTTATATATTATCGTCATAAAAGTATATCTCACAGAAATTTGCCAACTTCCAATTGTGATAATCTTACCTTTCTGTGAACTCGACGGAGCTTTTCTCTCGTTTAAATCATAATTTGGTAAGCAAAATATGTTTGTAACAAACAACGATAACATAAAAACCACCAACAACATTTTGAGCACAATAAATTAATAAATAAGCTACTCCATCAGAATAGGAAAATTTGCAGTTTAAAACTTCGACAATTTATTTTAAAGATTAAGACTACAATTATTTCTATTCAAAATTGAATGTGTGTTCATATTCACAGCGGGACTATTCATGAACTTGGATAGAGCCACCAGCGTTCCCTTTAGGAAATCAATGATTTTATGCGTGCAAACGGAGAAAGCTGGGATTTCTGCTTTAAGCATCATCATTTATGTTTGTTTGTGATTTCCTTGTTAATGGTACTTTATTTAACGCAAATAAGTAATTAGTAAGATATGTCACAATTTATAACAATTTGAATAAACATTTCCCGAACTTTTTGAAAAGCTAATTTTTCAAGTTAATTTTGCTATTCTATATTATGCAAATTTGGGTTTCTGAGAAGCAAACAAAAACTCTCCAACATAAATATGGATTTTCTGTTATGAAAAGCATCATAATGAAAATTAATGCAATAAAAATTCAGAGTCAAAACTTTGATCTTCACTTGTTGTACTAAGCACTCTGATTTCTTTAAAGCGTACGGGTTGCGAACAAAGCGACACGAATCCTCCGGGTCACGCTTTTTGACCAAAATATTTAGGAAAATACATGTACTTCTTATACAAAATATTGAATTAAGCAAAGCGTGGTCTTTCTTTTCAGCCAAAACGGATTCGAATCAATTTATCAAGTCAATAGAATATATTAAGATATACTACTTACTTCTATAATTTTCAGAATTGAGCGCTGCAAAGTTTGTCAAAGATTTCCCATTTTTTATATTTTACTCTAATTTCAATACGAATATAACTCCACAAATATTAATTTAAGTATATTTCTAAACAACCCCAAAATAAATATATCAAGAACGCACGTCATTTGAGAGATTGGAATTTTCTGCATGGTTTATAGTTAGTTTCAAGACATAAACCGAATCAATCACTGCTGCATGTGATTTTAAGAATGGACACGTACTTAACCTTGTTAATTTCTTTATTTTGATGCTAGATTTGTAACAGATAATGCAAGGTAATTTTCTTTAAACTCCAAGGTAGATCTATTCTTCTTATCATCACAAAGCCAAAATTTCACGAAAATATTCATATTGTCCTTTTGATTAAGCCTCCTATCTAGCTATATCAACCTCAATTCAGTTTAAAATATCAAGATTTTGAAATTTGCTTTCTATGGTTTTTCGGAGGTAAAAACACCTATATTTCTTCCCGAAATTGGAGAAATAAGCTACAGGTATAAAGAAATGTTTAGAAACCTATGGGAATCATAACGTTCTACTAAATATGTTAAAACGCTAATGGTTTGAACATGCTAAAATTAGAATTGAACAAAAACACAAAAGATCACGCCTACAAAATTTGCACATGCTCGGTACAGTATAACGTAAAGTACGCTACCTGACGTGTCTTTTATGCCTCGATGTTTTTCTTGACGCCTGCCAATGGTGCTCCTGCAATGGATTTGACCGATGAATTTGAGGATAAAGAACAAAGACCACAGCAGTTTACGAGGAATAGTGGAGTTATATGAATAATATCTATATCATTGATCAGATAATTGACATTGCAGATTAAGCTCAAAAGAGTTATAGCGTATATTCGAATATTGTCAAGGCACATCGTTCTACTACAGTTATTTATGTGCAATTCCATCTGTACAGTTCAAACCAACATCACAATATATGGCACTTGTTTTATTAGAAATAATATGAAAGCCGAGTTTTGAAGTATTTTGATGAGCATTTGGTTGTGCATAAATGTTTCTATATACTCAGTTATTTTGCAGGATATCAGCTAAAGTATTATCGCATTATATCTTTTTTAATAAAGCCACGCCAATTTAATATATTTGAACAAATGACGACAATATTCGTAAAACTCAAAGAAGAGAGATAGTTTGAATTTCAAAGGTATTAGGTACCTTGGGTATAAATCATAGACTTACATAGACTGCTGATTCCATTGCCAAACTTCATGGAAAACACATAGCAACCATGGGCATCCATGATGGCTGGGGACCAAAACAGAGGCTTGAAAACCGCGAAATTTCAAGCCACTTTTTGAGCACTTTTTGTTTTTAAATGAAACAGGATATTTTTTTTATAAAAGAGTTATTTATGACTACCAATTTCAAGTTGCATCTTACATGAGCTAAAATAGATATTTTTAATCGTATTTGAAGGTAAATAGTATCTTTTTTAAAATTTTTTATTTTTCCTTGTCTCTCAGTGTGATTTTTTATATTATTCATAAATGTTTGAAAATAATTGTGATCCTATTACAAATCTCACTTCGCTGGCAGGAAAATCCTATTAAACTATCTTTCTATGACAGTGAGAACATACTGTTTAGAGTTTAGATTACAAAAGAGTTTATAGGAGAGATCAAATAATTTTGAAAATGTCAATGAGGAGAGCGCTAAAATAAGTCCTTTGCACCAGCCATCTTTGTTCCCAATGCTGCACATTTTCGTCAGCAGTCTATGTAAGTCTATGGTATAAATGAACGATTTACAATTAAGGATAAGTGAGCACAAGCTACAAGCTGTGATCGATACTATGTATGCAAAACCCGATGTGGGAGGAGTGAGGCTCCAGGGGTCCCCAAAATTTTCTCTACTAAGCTTTTCAAGTCGGATTGTTGACGCTACTATTTATTTTGCATGATCAATTCCATAATAATATATACAACCAAATTATATAATGATACAAAGAATCCCGATTAGCAAACAAATTCCTAATAAATAATATGTAACGAATATACAAAAAAGGTATTATCAAATAAAAAAATCATAAATCAAAAGTACCTCAAACAGTGGATTGGAACATTTAATGATAATAAATAGTAACAATATGACAGAAGTAACTGAAACGGAAGACAGTAACAAAAACAGCAACAACAGCGACAACGACAAAAAGCAACAGAAACACCAGCAATATCAAAAAGAACAGCAACAACAACATCATTAACGGCAACAACATCATCAACAACAATGACGGTGAGGAAAGTAATATTTTTAATTAATTGTAAAAAGAGTTAATTGTTCATGGAAAAATATTCAAAATTTCTTGGATGTAATAAATTCAGGAGAATTTCATAAAATGACCCTATCCTCTATATAATCTATATACATCCAGCTGATTCGTTTGCATTTACAATCCACATTCATGCGACTAACCTACGAACATTCCATATATATCATATATTGAACACTGTTGCACATCATTATACCCTTCTTGTATTGTTGGGGATTTTAACTTTCCTTCTACGACAGGTATGTGCCAGCCTCTAATAGATCTCATATCCAACATCTGTTTCTCCAAGTTGTAACAGCAATAATTTATGTCAAATTGTAGACAAGCCAATTTGAAATGAAAATATTCTGGATTTAATCTTAACTAACAAACCTGAGACTATTATAGATTTTGAAATATCTTAACCTTTAACAACCCATGTGATCATTCGTCGTTGTCATTTGATATTTACACGAGTCAAAAAGTCGAACCACTCAGAGACTTTAATTCCAAACTTTAGAAAGGAAGATTACATATCTATCTCTTCATATCTTTCTTCAGTTAATTAGACTCAATTGAGATCGTTGCCAAGTTCTGTAGAGGACTACTGGTCGGAGATATCCTGTATATTCAAATATTGTATTTATACCTTTGTTCTCAAGTTTAACCCTAAATTAAAGTTTTCTATGCCTAAAGAATTCAGAAAATTTGCATCTAGTAGGAAAAGATTATACAAAAAGCCCAGAGTTTCAGCAACAATTAAACACAAGTGCAAATAAGCTGCAAAAACTTATAATGCAGCAGTCAAGAGCTACTTCAGTAGAAAATAAAAGCAATTATGTAAATCATCTAACGTGAGACAATTCTATTCCTATGTCAACAAAAAAATTTAAGTCATCCCTTGTAATACCACCAATCAAAGATACTAACGGCAGTATTTTCTGAAGACGATGTACTGACTGCACTTCTCCAACTTCCTAACTAAACTTGTAGATCTCCTGACGGGTTTACAGCTTCTTCCTGAATCAATTGCTGAAAATATTTTTAAACCTCTATCTATGCTTTTTGAGATGTGCTTTCAGTCTGGTCAGCTTCCGTTAATATGGAAACAAGCTCTTGATACACCAGTCTACAAAAAGGGAGTGGTATCATTAACCATCAATTATTGTTCTATGTCTTTTACATGCATATGCTGCAAAGTCATGGAATCAATTATCAACAAAAAAATGATGAAATTATGTCTTATGATCATGACATCTAAAGAACAATTTGGACTTCTACAAAAACGCTCGACTTTCACGCAACTTCTTATATGTCTTAACGGTTTTGTCGCTTCTGCTAACAAGAACAATCGGATTGATTGTATATACGTTGATTTGAAAAAACGTTCGACTCTGTTTCTCATGAAAAGCTTATTATTAAATTATCTACTTTCGGTTCGAAATTTGAACTGTTACAATAGATTTCTGAATTTCTATTTGGTCATCCCAAAGAGTAGTTATCGACAACGTAATTTCGACGCCAACACATGTAGTCTCTGGGGTACCTGAAGGCTCTGTCCTGGGGACGTCTCTTATGTCTTCTATACATTAATAACTTTTTGCTAATGATTCTAATTTTTACATGTCCCGCACAACAGATGACATCTCTGAAATGGAAAAATAATTGTCAGATTTTTCCACGTGGGCGGACAAATGGCAACTAAAAGTGGCACATCAAAAATGCTCACAGATATTGTATGGCAATCTTCAATTTCCAGAGAAGCAATACCAAATTCTATCTCATGAACTGAAGTTCAAGCGAAATATATAAAATATTGTTCATCTCTAGCTAGAAAAGCAATTTCAAGATGTTACCTAATTTTCAAAACATTCACCTCCACCGATCTAGAAACATTACTTCTTGCATTGTATTGCATTTAAAGTTTATGTTAGGCCATTACTTAAATCAAATATATCAGTCTGGAGTCCATATCTCAACAAAGATATCAAGGTAGTCGAGTCTATCCAAATATATTTTAAAAGGAGACTCTACAAACGTTTAGGTTTAAAATACGAGCATTTTAAATCTGGTACAAATTATTTTAACCCTGCAACCACTGCAATATAGGCAGATATTTAATGACATTGTCATGGTATATATGATAATCAACCAATCTGTTGACGTTCAGCCTGAAACATTTTTTATTAAAAAAACATTCCCAATACGTCCTCCGTTGCCATACTCAACAGCTAAGTAGAGTTAAATCATCAATTGACTCCCACAAGTACTTTTCTACTCAACGCATAATTCCAATATGGAATAGTTTAAGTGAGGAAGTTGTATCAGCTCCATCTGTCTATTCATTAAATTTAAATTTTACTTTGTAAATTTTTACTTTTTAATTTTACTAAGAATGTACACTTAAAAAATTCTGTAACTTTTACCCCTAACTGAGCCTGTAACGTTAGTGTAGCTTGCTACCTGTATTTACCTGTTAAATTTATTTGACAAATATGCAACATACATACATACAGAAACATTTCGAAACTCGTGAAGGGGTAAACTATTTTCTTGTATCATCATGGTACTTTACTGGCAGGGCATTGCAAATAGGAATTAAAGTAATGCGGTTTCCAATATAACAACAATATTAAATACAATAGCAATAATGAAAATCATAGGTATTAGATCAATTTTGAAATAAATTATTTTCTCAGAAATATGGATGTTACAATATATCGCATGATATAAAATAAATTTCGGCTACAATTTTCACAAACTTTGCATACATAAATGCTGTATTGTATATGATCTCAATTCAATTTTCTCGGCATCAAACTTGAGTAGTGAATGACAATCTGTCTTGATCACAGCCACTGTGGATGACAATCTTTGTTCCTTCTTTTGGCTTTGATGAACCACCTTGTGGATGAACACATTTTCTTGTTGATGTCTGTTTGATCGAATCACCATCTGTAAACACCAGTTTGGTTCTTCTAGAAGCACAATTCTTGAGGACCATGGGAGCGTTGTTTCGATTTTTTTTCGGTGCTAGACACTTCCCAGTTTTAACAAGTTTCATTTGCTTCTTTTTATCATCAATTGCAAATTTGGTCAGTTTCTTTCTTGTTAAGTACATATATCTTCGCTTAGAATTGTACGCCACATACAAACCACCGGAATGTTGGATATATTTCTCTTCAATTGGGCACTATAGTGAATTATTCAAATTAAACAATAAGGAGGTTAATATTCACGTACATGCACCAGCTCAACTTCACATTTAATTGATAAGAAGACTAGGTTCTATAGGTAGCTGTATTTCAAAGCAAAACGTCAAGATTTAATAAAATAGAGCCTCATGATCTGTTTTTAGGTAATTACAATTTATGATCTTTTTTTAGAATTCATTTAGATTTTATGTAGAAACTTTACAGTGGAAATATAACTTTATTCAAAAAGCCAAGTAAAACCAAAACAGTGAGATCATGAAATTCATACTTCGTGCCAATAAGTGTTCTCTAAAGACGAGGTCAGTACAGGAGAAAAGCGGCTTCCCAACAATGTGCAGTCGAAGATGTGCAACAGTGATATGCAACTACAAAACTGTATTCGAGAGGTAAAATGTCTGAATCTAGCCCTCCACTATAATGCATTATCGATTTTTGTTGCCTCTACAATGATGCCTTCATACGATGAAGCTTATATTATTCATGTACCATGCAGAAGGCAGCTGAAAAGTCGATTAATCTATTTTATGGAGTTAAAGTTCTTATTATTATACTGAAATTCAACAAATTATATAAAATAATGTACATTGATTTCTAACGTTCTATAACACTGTTACACAGCAATTCAATTGACATTTGAAGATTTTAAAGGTGTAGAAATGGCCTAATGCTTCTAGCAATTTATGAAGAATTAAAATCTCAGATGTATTCCGTGTATCTAATCCCCGTTAGTATGATGTGAGGAGATTTTGCGCACTAGTGAAATCCTCCTGAAATTTTCTCTACTTTACTTTACAAAAATTTCAGAACATTGCAGCCGTTAAACAGATGTTGGTAATCATTCAAACCACAGCCTATTTTGGTTTGAGAAACCGTCAGACCAATGCTAATGCTAAATAATAATAAATATATCGTGCAATGCGTAGAGTGCGTTTGCTAATAATATATTTTGCACAATTGTAATTAATTACATTACATACATTTCCATCCATTTCAAACTCCAAACGTTTTTGATCACATCCAGAATGAAGAACAGCGTGAGTTCCTGCTCTTGGTCTTGAGCTTCCACCACGAGGATGTATGCATTTTCTACTTGCATCATGTTTCAAAGAGTTTTTGGATGTGAATGAAAATTTAGCATTCTTGTTTTTGCATTGCCTTCTAAGAGTAAGTTTAGCGTTATTCGAGGTCCTGGTTGGATATAAACACATGCCAGTTTGTACGTGTTGCAATGTGCCGTCATCAGTGCTTCTGAATAAATCTTTACATGCTTTACCAAGTACTATAATTTTATATCTGCGATTATATTCAAAACATAGATTACCGATATGCTGAATTACAGAGCCAGGATCTTTTTGAACTAGAAAGAGAGATAAAGATCGTCAGTAAATAATAATCTATAGAAAACATCAACACACAGAAACAACGTTATACAGCAGTATCTAAAATAATTCTGGGGATTATAACAAAGCAATAAACGATGATCGATTTTTGTTTTCATTGTTGAAAATCCTTGTTACTATAAATTGACACGTCACTCAGTGTTCATTACTTTTAGAATAATGTTAGAAGTAAATAAATATTATATTTGGGAAAGCAATAAAGTAATCTATAATTACTCAACTTTATGAAATAGCGAGTAGTTTTCAATGTAAAGTAATGATGTTAAATTCAATGTACTTTTCAAATTACAAAATCTTGCCTTATTATCTTTCTTGTGATCTTCTCCTGTAACGATTTTTTGGATATAAAGTTTTAACACAAACCGAGTAAGGCTAGGGTTATATGGACGCACCGAACTCAATTCGAATTAGGTGTGACACCGAATAGCATTAAATTCGCATTTGGGGTTAAACAGACGAACCAAATGTCGAATATCTTTAAAAATTTTGGTTCGTATATTCTTTATTCGTTATATTTTGGAAAATATATTCTTGGAATTATACCGCATGGTTTGAAACCAGAGTGTTTTGTTTGCATTACCTATCCACTTACAGCGAATTTTTCCGTTCTATTTTGCCTATTAATAGTTTGAAACTTGTGTGAAGTTTGCAAGCATTTTTACGGGAGACAGTTTTTGTTCTAGCAAGGCATAGTACTCAGAGCAAATTAAATGCGAATTTCCATTAAAATAACGTATTATGATAAAAGCGACCCCAATTCTAATGCTGATGCATTGTGATTGACTAGAAGAAATCATGATTTTGGAAAACATCAGCTTCCCTGTCAGCCATCTTTCAATCATATAAACAAGTCACCAAAACAACTTCCCAAAAGCGATGTTCATTCCATCGCATTGCCATGGAAACATCCTTTAAAATGATTTATGATTTGCACATCGCCCGGTTTATTGCCATATAAGGTAGATTATAGGAGCTCAGTCACGGCACCGTGAGTGGAATGTATTTAGTTCGGTGCGGTGATAGCTCGCTCGTATAACGCGGCGATGAATTTAATTCATGAAGAATAGCTCCGCACATCAAGGCTTGACGTGCGGAGCTAGCTCGACTCACTTAATGTTTTTTGAGGAATGTTGATGAACCGAATGATGTTATACGAAGCACGCTACCATGAGATTTAATTCGAATGAATGAATCAATTGAGTTCGGTGCGTCCATATAACCCTAGCCTAAGCTATTAGAGTTTTTAACCGTGTTGGTTGCTTTGCTGGCCCAGGTTAGTTAGACAATGTTTTTAGGAAGGGGTGTGACGTCAATGGCCACAGGTTCTTCCTGACGCCAACCAATAGCGTTTCTTCAAGGGATTGAACACACGGCCATGTCAGTCGAGGTCTAATGCCTTAGGCACAACACTAAGGGCCCAATTTTAAATGATGCTGATTATTATCCTCTCCCATGTTACCTCTTCCGCGCCGTGAAGGATCAGCATTCTCATCATTGTCATCATCATCATCGTCTTCGTCATTGTCGTCATCCTCACCATCCTCTTGCTCAATGTTCATCTTCTTGGATTCAGCTTCAGGGTCTTCGGTATAATCTATATCTGATGAAAATTTGGTAGTCTTAATCTATGGTTTCCTTCTCAATAATGTTCTCCTAGTTCATACGTTATGATTAAAATAGCCACTTATGAATGAAAATTACTAATTATAATGAATGTGAAAATGAAACATGCTGAATTACGCTATTTCAAGTTTCACACCACAAGGTGATCATCAGGCGACTTATTACAATTAGCTAATTTCATTGAGCACTATATACCAAGAACTGGTGTGAAAAAACCCTTGCATAATTGATATTATTATTATTATTAAATTACTAATGATAATGATTTTTCCTCAACAAATTTGTTTTTGAGGGATATAAAGATAGATAGATTGAAAATATTTGATATTTGATCCGAAGCAATGACAAGAAGGCATTTAGATGGTTCATATTCACACTTTCAAACGTATTTATGCTATCAACAGGAAAGTTTCGTTCCTGCAACCAGAATCTTTTGCTTCTTTTAATTCTGTTTCACTTGTTTTGAGACAGAAAATTTATGTTTTGTGTAATAACATTAGTTTCAAGCAAAATAGTTATTGTTCATGTCTAAATTCCATGCGATTTCAACATAGCTGACAGTGTTTGAGATATAATACCTTTCCCATCATTTGTAAGATCAGCCTTTTCACTCTCTTCCTCGCCATCATTTTCATCATCATCATTGTCATCATCGTCCTGGTCCTCATCAGTGCCATCATCAATAATCATTTTCTTCACTACAGAATCAGAGTTTTTGATAGGATCTAATTGTTGACCTATATTTGAAAATAAAATTCATATCAAGAGAATATAAGTATGGATTACTTTGGAAGTCTCAAAATTGGAGATTTTTGACTACCTCAAATGTCTGAAGATTTGTAAGTGTTTTCTGTGTTAGTTGGATTTTTTGTTAGAGAACTTGAATAAGGTTTGCATAGATTAATAACAAACTCGAAGCAAAATTTATCACATACGTCTTTCTCATTCGGTATTTCTGATCATGGAAATGAATTCATCGATAGAAGTTCAACAGTATTGCTGTCTTATTGTTAGACAAACCATATAAATTCAGCGAGACGACCAGAAAGAGGAGAGGAAAATATGTTCACAGTTTCTTACTGACAAATCTCCCTGGCTATATAGAATATATATGTATATATCATTATTTACTTAACCACCAAGATTTTCCATTGCTAACTTGCTGGGGGCTATTATCATTCATTTTTAGACTTCCAATCACAATAAGCCTATTCTAAAAGCTTCATTTTTCTGAGGTTGGATAAATAAAGTAAATTCAAAAGAGCTTTCCACCGTTTTTTCCCTAGACGCTAGAATTAACGAGAAGAAATATATGAAACCGAAAAGGAACTCCGAAGAGGCTTATTCACCTCCTCTTCATTAAAAATGTAAATATCCCCCGAAAAGGCCCTCCATAATTAATGTGACTTGAAACGATTCAGCTATTATTATAATGATCAGCCATTTGTGATTAAATTTATTTGAAAAGAAATATACAACTCAGATGATGTTGATTTCAGTAATGACCCTACTTTCTTCGAGTTCACATTCTTTCAAGCTAAGTATAGAGCAGAATTGCATTTTTCCTCTTTCAATTATGATCTTGTTTTCTATTCACGATCCTATTTACTAAAATGTGTGCATCATTTTACGATTAGTACGACACAAAGCGAAATCGAGGTGAAATGGAACCGTAAAATTAACCGTAGTTATACATTAACCAACCTATTTATAAACCTATAACCCACCTATTACGCATATATAGCAGCAATTAACATTTCTATTACTCTAATATTATATAAAAATGTTTATCTTAACTCAAGTTAACATACCTTCATGCAACTTATTTATTTCCCTCACATTCAAATCAAAATTTGGCAAACACAATGTGTTTGTAACAAAGAATGATACCAAAATAATAGTAATCAACATCTTGAACCGAAATATGGTCAAATAAAAGCTACTTAACCAACTGACCAAAATGAACCGCATTTGGTTACTTATTGCTCAGAATTAATATGAGCAAATCCATTATAAAATAGTGAAAAAATTTCTATTCATATTCCCAGCAGGGCACTAGCCCAGTTTAAATTCAAACACCAGAATCTAACAAGCTTGATCAATGAACATCCCCGTCCGACAATCCTACGGCAGGTTAAATGAAAATCTTTGCAGGACAGCTTTATATCTTATTCCTGCATAACGCGGTTTACAGATTTTTGTTCTTTAACTGGGGAAATTATGGGGATTTCATTATCGTCATTCAATTAATTTAGGAGTGGGAGTTAAAATAATTATAATCAAAACCTATGAAAAAATTATCTAAAAGATTGGTAGAATATTTTAATTGCTTAAAAATGTGTTTAATGTTCATAGATTTTCCTTAAAAATATCTTCAGACGTGCAGAGTTTAAAATAAGTCGTTGCTGTTAATGTATATCGATTTTCTTATTTTTAGAATGGCAATATACCATTTTTCGATCTTTCAACGATGAATTTCATAGATTGATGGACATTATTAAAGTTACATAACAATAAGGCATTTGCTTCATCATCATTCGGTAGAACTGCTAATGTATCATCTAAGCATATTGTCAATTGTACCTAATTAGTTAATTGGCATCAATCAATACTTCTTCAATATGGGTCATGAATACCTTTGTCAACATTGGCCCAAAAGGTGAACCCGTTGCCACACCATCCATTTGTTCGTATAGTTTCCTTCAAACCGCAATTTCTTTGAATGCCTTTGAACAAAAAGATCGGTTGTATCTTCAAGCCGTATATATCAGTGAACAGAGATCAAACGTCATTGGAGAAAAGACTTTTATTTGGAAAAAGGTCTATACTGCGACTATTTTCTGCGAAGTTAAATTGAAAATTGAAAGGGGATAAAAAGTTGTTTAAAAGAATAACTGGATATTCGAGTAATTTCAATTTTAATTATTTTACCGATTTAATTAAGCCTCATAAAGAAGACCCCGCTGCCTCACTTTTATTTCCTTTTAAAGATCAACCCTCTGCAGATCATGTTCGAAATGATATTAATAATCTTATCCGTAAATTCAAGGTTAATATTTGGTTAATATTTAAGAGTAGAAAAATCACCAACTCTCTTAGGTATCGCGAGGTAAAACCGACAATCTGTTGTGTGCCTTTTTAAGTGTGACTTGTGCAGTACCACTTATGATGGCTATATTCGCCGGCACCTTCATCAACGGATCGGTGAACATAAATCTAAAGACATTGGGCGCCGTTCCAATATCCATGGTTCAGATCCAGAGCCCCTCTCCGAATACATTTTCGTTCTGAAACAATGCCGAAGTAGAATGGACTGCCTAATATAGGATATGTTGTTTTTTAGTGAAATCAAACCGTCCCTAGACAGGCAATCCGATTCAATCAAAACATAGAAGTATTTCAAGTATTTATTTTATTAATAAACCTTTCTAACTGTAAATTTCGCCATGTAAGTAAATATAACTTAATTATTGTAAACCATAGCTTGGAAATGGCTAACGAGTGTTGCCGAAACGTTGTGAAAATAAAAACTCACTATTGCTACTAACGTTTAGGATCAAATGTGTTACCAACAAGGCAATCTTCAGAATAATAACAATAATGAAACTGTAAATAAAATAATTGTATTAGAAGTCGTTTACTGGCAATTTTCAAAGAAAAAGTCAGTAGCAAAAATTCATTAACTTTATTTGGAACAACGTTTAGGTAGGCTAGAACTTCTGCCACTTTCAAGTTAAAATACTGTAAGTTGGTTATCGGCAGATGCGGGAGGAGACAGAAACAGGACACACTTTTACGTTAGTTGTAACTTTATTACCAGCAAACACCACCACGACGCAACTCCAAACTCTGTCCTAAAACTTACAAATTACTCTATATTTATACTATATTCTACTTACGTCAATGCTAAAGTCCAAACCATAAAAATACAAAACAAAGTCATTAAGACAGGAACAATTTTACATGATACGGAATAGACATATCCAATCTAAATCATATTTAAATATTAAACTATTAACACGGGAACAATTTCAATCCATCATCATTTGTGTTCCGCAGTTTACATATATGACGTCAACGTGCTGCTCTATAAACAACGGCTATATTCTAAATGACTTTCAATTAACAACAGTTATAATAAACAAATGACGATATAGTCATTTAATACAAAAACGTCATATGATACAGTTCAGCATAAAATTAAAACATAATTACATCATATTGTCACAGTTAACCATTCCCCTATAATTTAAATTCAACATACATATCACAACAACTCTTATTACATGAAATCAGCTAGTCCTTATAATACATTACGTCACAATAGCCACAATCCAATATTTCAGCAGTCATAGATACATCTTTATATTTCACCCACGTTATTTAACACATACAATCCTCCTTGATCTTTAGATCACAATAATAAATCACATATCATATATCACATATCATATATAACTCTAGATCACAATAACAAATCACATATCATATATCACACAAACCCGATCATACCATACCAATACCTTCAACCGAGCCTTTCACTCTCATCATCACCAACAGAGAGACCATAGGACGTATATACGAACGGAGTGCCTTCACTAATGTTACACGCCCCCTTGATCCTAGATCACACAACATATATGATCCATCAACAACCAAATTCATACCTCAACAAATCATCATCATCAACAGAGAAACCAAGAGAACGTGTATACGAACGGAGTGCCTTCACTAATGTTACACGCCCCCTTTATCTCTAGATCACACAACATATATGATCCATCCACAACCAAATTCATACCTCACCAAATCATCTTCATCAACAGAGAAACCAAGAGAACGTGTATACGAACGGAGTGCCTTCACTAATGTTACACGCCCCCTTTATCTCTAGATCCGCATCTTTTATGATACATCCACATGACCTTCATGTGCGACGGTCATGAATTTGCGAGCTCTGTTTTTTCAGATATTTATTGTTTTACAAAATTGATACGGTTATCTATTATCGTTTTATAAGCACATTTTCAGTTTAACGTTATTATTATTAATTTAATTTTAATACTTTTATTATATCAATTTGCGAACTGATTTCATCAAACTAACTTGATTAAAATGATACTTTCATATTCACGCGAGGAGCTTCTGGAGCACAAGCAAAGTACAGAAATCAATCTTCAATCGGTTATAAAGATATATTGGGTTGGTGTAGCACGAAATAGAACTTCAGGAAGCAGAACGAGAGGAAAGAGAGGTGGGAAGAAAGTCAAAATTAGGATCAAGCTGAAATCACTACTTGGAACATCTTTAATTTGCAGTCGAGTATTAGCAGATCTTATTGAAATGAAAAATTCAAAGACCATTGTATTCAGCTATTGGAACATCAATAGCGTCAATCACAAAATGCATTATTTTCTTCCCATCCTGAACAACAACCTTGTGGATGTCCTTTGTTTGGCGGAATCCAAGCTTGGAAAGCATGACAACATCCCCTCGCTGACTTGTTAAAGGGGCAAAATTGACCGGCGACCGCTGCGAGTTCAAGTTGAATTTATGCTTAGCGTAATTCAACGGTCTCGCATTGAAACTATTGTTATACGCAGGCCTAATTTGTTATAAATTCATGTCAACAATGAACATTGTGTTATAAACAATAAACATGCACGTGATCCTAAGTGCTTAGCGCCTGCCGGTCATTTTTGCTCCTTTAAGTGTCACTGAAAGGGTTTTATTTGAGTAAAGACATATTGAACATGAAAGTATATATATATAAAAATTGTATATACCGTATAAACTATTTTAATTTATTTTGATACTTTTTATTACTTAATTAATCAATTGCTATTTATATTTTACCATATCTCGTTATTCTATAAAACATGCCCTAGATGGCAACTATAATATCTCTGATAGTGTAGTTGAATGCGAGAATTTTATTTAAATAAAGTTTATCATCATCATCCACAACAAAATTCATACCTCAACAAATCATCATCATCAACAGAGAAACCAAGAGAACGTGTATACGAACGGAGTGCCTTTATTAATGTTACACGCCCCCTTGATCTCTAGATCACACGTCTTCTATTATCCATCCACAACAAAATTCATACCTCAACAAATCATCATCATCAACAGAGAAACCAAGAGAACGTATATACGAACGGAGTGCCTTCACTAATGTTACACGCCCCCTTGATCACTAGATCACACAACATATATGATCCATCCACAACCAAATTCATCCCTCACCAAATCATCATCATCAACAGAGAAACCAAGAGAACGTATATATACGAACGGAGTGCCTCAACTAATGTTACACACCCCCTTGATCTCTATATCACACAACATATATGATCCATATACAACCAAATTCATACCTCACCAAATCATCATCATCAACAGGGAAACCAAGAGAACGTATATACGAACGGAGTGCCTCAACTAATGTTACACGCCCCCTTGATCTCTAGATCACACAACATATATGATCCATCCACAACCAAATTCATACCTCACCAAATCATCATCATCAACAGAGAAACCAAGAGCTTGTAAAAACGGTTCTAAAAATTAAATTTACCTTGCTGTTTAAACTAACTAGCTCCTGCTTAATGCGGTCTGCCAACTGTTGGTATTTGAAAGGTAAATAATTGAGATTTCATTATTGTCCCTCAACTTCTTTACACAAGAGCTAACATAGCTAAATCAAAACGGTTTGAAAATTTATTTAATAGATGTACCGGATATTTTAATTGTTTGAAAATGTATTTAATATTTACAGCTTCTTCCTAAAAAGTTTTTTCAGACGAGCAGATTTCAAAGGCGCGATGTAACATGGTTTTTCAAAGGCCTGTTTTGTATTTTTGATCAACGTTGCTATAGTAATGAAGCATTAAACCTGTAATTGTGCTCTTTCTACGGACTTGTTGCTGTGAGGTTGTTGGTTTACTACCTGTTATTAGCATTTTACGCTTGCTGTATGTATCAGGGTCAATATGTAGTTCAACTGGAAGGTATTGGCATCAAATTACATGTCGCTGTAAATGTACATCAACCCAACGTGTTTGAGCTACGATATTGATCCACTTTCTTCGCGCTTTTGTTTTCTTCTCAATTGTAAATTCCCCGTCGCCTTTAAGGGAAGTTGGTATTTCAAAAAAAGATAATTTTTCCATAGGATCGTCAGGGTGAAAATCACCTTTATGATTCTGCATCCATAAAAGCCACAATTTTGACCAGGCATAATATAACAATGATAACCATATAATCCGTCTAATTGCAAGAGTTGGACAAACGTTGGCAATGATGAAATGATGAACACAATTTTTCTCGAATAGAATTCTATATCAAAATCAACCCGTGTGATTTCAATTTCAGCCCGGAAACACAATTAGCAATAATTAATTAGGAACCAAGATGAAGTTCAATAGATATGAAGAAATGAACAGAATCAGTAAATACTGTTGAAAAATGAAATAGACACGTGTTAAATTTCCCGCTAAATATATCTAAATCCTAAGCCATTCCATGTTCAAGTTAAAGCAAAGCACAATGATAGAGCTTCGTCTGAAATAAAATTATATCATTGTAAGACTCCGATATAGCTTATGAACTGATTCAATTATCATAGAAACACGTCATAAGTAGTGACTTTTGTTTACATAATATCGTGCAACAACATGTTCAATTTAAGGTCTTAAGCTCCCATCGCCTTATCGAGGATATCTTTTTACAAAATCGATACCCTTGATAATTAAGTTAAAATGAAATTATTCTGCTAGCGACTAATATTTCTAATTGATGTTGTTATGAAGAAATAAATAAATCATTCGTTCAATTATAGCAGATTTTCACAACATTCTGCTTTCATTAAAATCCATTTTCTATATTGATAATATAATTAAAATGTAAACATTTCTCAGCTTTATTTTGTTTGATAATAAATGCCAAGGAATATAGTTTTAAATTATATTCACATTAACACCGTTTCGATTGTTTCATGCAATCATTTTCCAGTTAAAAATTACAATTTATTACAGGACTATTTGTGTGGGTTAATTTAATACAATATACAAAGGATAATAATACAATAATTCATTTGTAAGTCATTTTGTTTGTTTGAATAGCATGTTGTGAATTGCTTGGATTGAGGGAATAACTTGCTATTAAACATTTCATGCAATGTTCTGGTTCCTAAATAAATCATTATTATGTAAATTTCACTATACTGATTATTACTTCAACATTTCTCTTACTGATAAGATTCCTAGAATGAATTTTCACCGACACAGTATCAAATTTGTATGTGAAATTATTTCGTATTCCTCAATATCTTCTTTGTTGTTGTTGATTTTTTGGAGTTATCGATTATCCACAAACCTTGAAACCTGGCTTGCAGCTTTTTCTCACCGGGGTTGTTGGTTAATTTGTTAGTATTTTGAAGCTTATGTACGTTTAATAGCTGGATGCCCTTCCTGACGCCAACCTAGTGCTCCGGACAGGGCTTGAACCCGAGACCCTGCGGGCCGTGGTCCAACGCCCTAGCCACTACATCAAGGCTGCAGGGTTTAGTATTTAGTAGATTAACAATGGCAGAAATGTTTGTCTGATATTTGTTACAAAAGCATGAAACTTAATTACCATAGAAGGATGTGTGGAATCTGAACCTTTCTATTATTATTCTTTACAGCTCTGTCATATGACATTGAGTACTATATTCTTTATTATTAGATAACATTTAATATTATCATTTAGTAGGCTGTACACTATAATCCAAGATTTAAGGTAGAATTTACGTCAGTACTGTATAATAGTTCATAATTATAGTTTCTAATCACTATTTACGTATTCTATGCACTTTATTTGCCTTCAAACATTTTTCTATAGCTAATGTTCATTTGAATTCTCCAAACAACTGTTTGTGTGTAGCATGTTGAAGCAAGGAAGAGAAGCTAGATTGCTCGAATGTATCATCTATTTATGATAAGGGTCTAAGTTACGAAAACTAACTGTGACTGCATATGTAACTTAAATTGTATGCTACATAAAACTATTTAAGCCAATAGAGTCGTATTTGAAACATCGTTTGCAGTTCGATCCACTTTTCTCCACCGGAATTTTTATTTCTGTAGTTTTACTGGAAGAGAAATAAAAATGATAAAAGTGTAATGCAGCTATTATACTGGTTAGAAAACATGAAGAAGTCAATACAGTTTAAAATGGACTGGAGTTCGATCATACTCGGCTAGTCGAATTGATCAAATTTGTTAGATTTTCTAATTAATCCATATTTAGATATTGATCGGTTACTATAATTAAGGAATATTAGGCTTCATTGGAAAAAGTTATGGCTTTGAAAGGAATATTGAGGTAGCAGATGGTCAATTCACTGTATGCATCCCCCTAAGTGACAGAAAAAATAATATAGATAGAAAGATATCCCTTTATTTACATACAATTACAATCAACCTCTACATTGAAGGTTTGAGGGTATAGCTGGATCATCATTTTATTTACAACAGATTGGTACATCGAAGAAAGCATCGATAAGAGTAATGATTGTAATATATAGAGTGCGATAGAGCCTAGTAGCCTAGTGGAGATTTATTGAGATTTATAATTCTGAACAAAAAAGTAGATAATAAAAAAGTAGCCCTGTGCGGTTCCGGGTAAGGGCTAAGTCCAGCTCTGCATGAACGAGAGAGGGGGGTTGCCTATTTCGAATGCAGTAAAGTACTCAAAAAGTTCAAAAATACTCGAAATTTCTACTCCTAAAGTTTTTTTGGTTTAAATATTTTTTCAAAATTTTCTATAGAAAGTCAAACAATGAGACCCGGAATGCTCCAAAACCTGAAATTTCCCACCCATAAAATAATTTTTCATAGCTGAAACGTGGACCAAAGAGGCACAGCAAGTCCCCGCATAGCCATCAAACATGGGAGTGCCCTTGGATTAATGGTAGCCTTTTGTTTGATATCTCTGATACTTGCACTTAGGATCATGCGACACATAATAAAGCTAAAAATAAATGCCTTTAAGGTCCAATGTTCCTCTTATGTTTTTCGTGTCTCCAACATTCAGCGTGCTTGTATCAGATAAACCAAATATGGCAGTCGCGCAGAAAATCTTTGATCAAACTAGTGACTGGGTTATAGCACGTTATACCTTAAATGTTTTATAGTGGGTTCTTGATACAAGGGAGCATCCTCGGCTAAAAGATCAATGTTTTTGAAGCTCTGAAAAATTGCTTGCATGCGTTAATTGGACTCATAATGACGTTCCATAATGATTCAATTACAACTATTCTTCTCTGGTCGATATTAGGTATTTTTCACTGATGCCAAATGAGTGCCTCGAGAATTATTTGAAGAAAATATTGATAACCCTGTTGCTAGTGTATTTTGAAAATAACGTGACCATGGATGTATTGTTATGAAACGTTATTATTGTCAATGTAAAGATACCCTATCCAAATTTCATGCCTGCTCACATACTACTTGCAGAAAAATATTGCTACTAGAAATGATAGTATTCCTATTTTCTAGCCCACCTGTTCTTCTATTTTGAATTCCGTAGATTTTTCATTACAGCCTTTACTTAATACTAGGGTCGAGCCAGCTTCTGGCATGGACTCTCCATGTATAGGATGAATACACATTCTTGTATCTTTATGTTGAAATGAAAACTCATCAGTTAAATAGAATCTTGAACTTTTCTTCCTGCAGTCATCCAATCGGATTGGAGAACCCTCTTTCGCATCTTCAGATGATGCCAAGCATCTATCTGTTTTGATATGGGTCATTACACCACCATCTTTTAATTTGAATCTATCATGGCATTTCTTGCTTAACAATAATTTCTCTTTGTCTGTGTTATAAGTCACGCATAAACCACTGCTTGAATGCTTGATTAAAACCGCAGAATGATCATTCTGTAAGTAAAATATAAACACATATAATAACAACCATTAGTATAGACGCACTGTTACCCCTTTTTTAACATTTCCCGCCTTAAAGGTTCGTTGGTAATTATCAATTGTTTAGTAACGAAATCGATTCCATCAATCTGATTGGCTTAGAGCTAGGTTACAAATTCATCTTATCAACACTCACAATTCAAAACAAGGTTCGGAAGCACAATAAATGCCATAAATCCTAATTGCATTTATATGAGGAATTCTGAGGACAAGAACGCCGTATCGTCTATAAAACACTGGACTAATCCATGTCATGGAACAAGGTGTTAAGTACTTAAACAGCGGCGAAATGCTTTGTATTCTCATCGCCGCTGCTCTACTTTGATCGATCTCCATTGAATACAAAGCGTTTTGCAGCTATTCTCAAGTACTAAAACCTTGTTCCATGACATTAGTTGATCCATTGTTTTAACATGTTTTTGACAGCAAAATTCCATCGAGGTCTAACGAAACAATTCTAAATTCCACAATTCACGTTCAATTTCAGTCATTTATCGCCAACAAGGTGTCCCAAAGATATAGGCATACCTGTTCTGATAAGCAAACAATTTCATTCTCGCATGAAAAAGTTGCGATTCTTTGAAGTATTAGACTTTGTTATTTTTCCATAGTGGGATCTCTTCTCATTTCGAAATGACTTTCGAAAGAGTACTATTTCGGAAATATAATATCTTCAACATTAAATAACTATTGAAGAAAGAAAAGTTATTGTCACCATTCACATTTATTGTGCATGTGCTTCTCGATTCCAGAGAACCTCTTTTTGGTGTCGTTTGCACTTTGACAGATTCTTATTTATAAGCTAAAAGATTGATGAAATCAAAAGGAAGAAAAAAGAAATGGAAGAAACCTGCTTGTGTATTATGGTTAAGCACTTACCTTAGGTATTAACTTATATGTAGTCTTTTTAATATCACAGCCTTCATGTAATACTAACTTCGTACCTTCCTTAGGTGCAATAGTTCCTTTATACGGTCTTAAACATTTATCTGTCTCACGTTGTTTGATTGATTTACCATCTGTGTAATCCATTATAATGTCATTACCATTACAATCCCCTAAAGTAATTTCTGAATTATCTTTATGACCGTTTGGTAATAAACATTTTGATGTTTTTGCATGAATGAATTCGCCAGTTGCTTTAATAATGAACGGGTCTTTACATTTTCCACTAAATATGATATTTTCGTCATCGTTGTCATATTCCAAGCATAATCCACCAAAATGAGTGATGTAAAATTCTTGAACGTGTTTCTAGAAAAATAAATAAATAACTTAGTACCACCTGAATTTCAGAAAATGTATTTCATATGGTGATCAAACGCATCTACTTGGAAACGATTTCATCTTAATATCGGCAATTGAGAAATTTCCTAATGATTAAAAAAAATGTCGATGATATTTTCCAAGCTGGAATGTAAGTGTAGATTCTAATTTGAAAATGAACTTTATCATAATATATAACTATAATATAAGTAGCAACTTTATTTTAACTAATTTAAGTTGGCACAAATCTAATAAATATATAAATTATCCACTTGTTAATTCAATGAGATAATCGCTCATCCTATTAATTTTATCCAGAGAGAGGAGTCCAGGCACGTGCCTAATCAGAAATATTCACACATTATCTTCTCATCTAATTGAAATAAAAATTATTGTTTACATATTATCCATAATCTGGAGTTTATATGAATTTGAAAGGAACAAAGTATATAGGAAAGTTTTAATAACTTGAAAAAGTTTCTTAAATTCATATTGGTTAAGAGTAGTGAAGTTTTGAAGAAGTTCAGTATACATCTTTTCCGAAATTGCACTCCGTGCAAAAGGCAAAATTCCAAATGACTTTAGTTGATAGAATAGCCAAATTAAAATCTAGACAACGAAAACAGCGTTCGAGAATGTGCACTATGGTAAATTATCGCATAACTATACTGAAGTTTATATATAATAGATTAACATAATAGACTAACAATCGACTAATGCCTTCAAAAGATATGGGACAAACAAACAATGGAGATGCCTTCATTATATAATATTTATACCCTGTTTACAAGGAGGGTGAGTTACCCGGTCAAAGTGAGAAAGTTGTCTCGCCCCCGAGTAACACGCCTATCCGAGACAATTTTTTGTCACTTTTTGACTTATAAACGGAAATATGCGAGTAACTCGAATAGGCGGGTTAAAATTAAAAATGGTAGCTTTAATCTTCTATTGTTTCGAACATTTCCGCTGTAGACATCTTTTGTTCTCTAATCGTTCCATTTCAGCGAGCATGCTTAGATTGGCTTCAAATTATTCAACTCGTGTGACCCTTGAAAACACACAACGCATTTTAACTCGGTAAGGCGAGTATCTCGCCTACCCGGGTAACTCGCCCTCCTTGTAAACAGGGCCTTAATATCACACATATAATTTTCATTATTAAGAAACCTCTTAAGAGCGTTCTAGTAATGCGTAATTCAAAGTAACAGAATAAACAGGGTAATAATCTTTGAGTCAACCTATATTCTATTTCACTCTACATTTAGCATCAAGCATATTTATTGATGTTTCACCTTATACATTTGTAACTATAGATTGAAATCTATATATAACTAACTCACGATCATCAGGCTAACTAATAGTAGTAAATATGAATGTCTGATTTTTTCGTTTATTCATTACTAAACAGCTCTTCATTTATGACATCGAGCACTTATTGAAACAGCAAAGACAACGTAAGTAGCTTGATATACTATAACTAACTTTCTATATATATATAACTGAATAGAATGTAGAATATAACGATGATCAGCAATTGTAAATATATATATTCAGTCAAATTTCAAAAGTTATTAATTTTATCATGTTTAAATCTATTTCAGATTTTGAACACGTAAATTACAAACATATTGACACAATAAAAGAAATTAGAAAAATAAAAAAACTAAAAAAAACTAACCTTCTCAACAAGAGAAAATTTCAAACGATCTTCATCACAGCCCTTATGAATGACAGCTCTCGTACGCAACGCAGGACGACCACTACCCTGTAGAGGATGAATGCATTTCCCAGAAGTTATTTGTTTCAATGAACCTTTAGCAGTAAATATAAACTTTGCACCATCATCATCGCATTTACTTCTTAATGTGAAATCACTGTTGTCCTTTGTTGAAATAGGCCACAAGCATTTACCAGTTTGTGCGTGGCGTATTGCTTTGTTTTCAAGATGATCAAATTCATCTTGACAGGCTGTTCCAAGCATGACACTCTTCTTCTCCTCATTGTATTCAAGGCATAAATCACTGACATGCATGATTACTTCTTCTATGTCAGTTTCCTCTTTAAAACAGTAAGAAATAAATTAATGTACGCTGATACGTTAGATATATAGACCGAGCGCAACCGAACTAAAACGGAAGGTTTCTCCGGGCAACTTGAAAATCACATAAAAGTGTTCATAAAAATATGCTGAAGAATTACCTATTGCTTGTTTTGGTGAAATTGTATTGTGGAGCTCACCAGAGATGAATTTATAAATCATTTCACGGTCAGAGCCCTCTTAATTCATACATTTTGTGTTTTCGTCATGCTTCTATGAATTAGCAAGATCTTTGGAGAACAAAAGAACCAAAGACCGTGAAGATCACATCCAGAATTTTCTCAAAATGATAAGAATGCTTTGACCGTGAATCATGAAACATAAATTGGCTTTTTGAAGGGTTTATAATAGAATTTAATTAAAACAAGGAATAGGTAATTGTTCAGCATATTTTCATGAACACTTTTATGTGATTTTCCTGTTGCCCGGAGAAACCTGCCGTTTTAGTTCTGTGGCGCTCGGTCTATAATGATGTGAAGTTGTCAGGAGAACTCCAGGAGAAAACGAGAAGGCATCAGAAAATAATTCACCAAGGTGGTTCGTCACTTTCTGATGCACTCTCGTTTTCTCATTATGTGCTGCTCGTCGTCGTGCTATCAGAGCATATTTCACGAAAAGTATGAACTATCTGTTTAATATCATACGATTTAAAACATCGAAATAGCATGAGCAATGTGAAAGAAAAGCAGCCCTTCCCCTAGTCTACGTTACAGACCGCGATTCATTCACAAAAGAAAAGGGTCTGTGTGATTTGCACAGTTCTCTGTCTATCCACTCTACGAGAACGTAGAGCGGAAGTTTCTGATCGATGCATGGTAAATCTATTGTTCTTAGATAATAAATTCATCACCTCTGTCCGATCAGTTAATTGTCATAGCTACGAAGCCTAAAATAGAACCTATTGCAATCATGCCAACTGAAGTAAACAAAGTAATGTGAGAATCCCGGTGAGAATCAACTTAATCTTGCATAATCATGTGACATCAATCTTATTCTGATACGAATCCCCGACAGAGAAACCGAGCAATTCACATGCAGACCCTATTCTTCCGTAGATGAATCGCGGTTTGTAACGCAGGCTACCCTTCCCAGTGCATGTTGCCGGTGATAAAACCACAATAAATTATAACACTAAGAAAACTGTCTGTCTGTATATATTGCTCTCTCATGATTTATCATAATTTTCATATATTAGTTATAATTTATATTTATTACATACGAACAAGCAAAGATATTGTTATTATTACTATTATGGTATTAAATGAGTCTCTGAAAAATACCTTTATCGCCACTTTCAGATTCCTTTTCTTCAGCCAATAAGCGAGAAGCACTCCCACTATCTTCAGAAGATCCTTCTCCGTTTACACTTTCTCCAGACTCATCATAGGCAATATCATCGTCTTCATGCTCACCATTGAACTCTACATCTATGTACAAGGTAAAAAAAGTTTAAAACTTCCACATGATGACCTTTATCAAAATGAAACTGCCTGTTAAGCATTTGATAAATCCGATCGGAGGATGCCCAGCCTTCAAATTAATGCAAATGTGACAAAGCAGCATTCGTGTGCTTGTGTGTTCATTTTTATGTTAGTTCTAAATCGTAATTATAATCATAATGAGCAAATCATGATCGTTTTGATTTGATTTTATTCGATATATTTTGTCAAATGAACCTTTGACAGGCAAATACACCGTGTCGGAAAACTACATGTTCAGCCTTACAATAACAACAAACATTTATATAAATGAAAGTTTACAAATTTGAGAATAAAGCTAAATATATATACTATAGTGTCAGTCAATATATATTAACTTCCATAAAATTCTTTGCAATTACTTAGTATTGCTATTACTATTCATAGACACTGCAAAACGATGTCAGTATAATCATCACATTTTTGAATTAGTAAGATATTCTGATAATAAATTCCACTACGGAATCACTTGAGGACAAAAATGATACCTGGTATAGTCAAGGCATGATGTTTTGAAAGTTTTTCGTTTACATTTGTTACCATGTAAAGGCCGTAAGATGTATTATAAAATATATTCTGAAAAGTTATTCTTAGTTGATAAAGCTACCTAGGATCTACTAAAATCATAGGTAATTATTAAATAACACAATTAAGTTGTTTATAATGAAAGTCATAGATGTGCTCTAATCATGACCGATGAAAGTGATTATTTTCAAACTCGGATTTGAAAGATCATGTAATGTTTGAAAATATTGGATTATGATTAACTTTTAACCCAAACTTACGATATTTATGTTTTTGCAAGTCAATTATTTCCTTCATTCTTTGCATGAGCAGAATATTATAGATCTTCACAAGTATACCCTTAATACCCACTAATCAATACAATCTATGTGAGGAATATACTACCCTACTTTGTAGCTATCTATCATTGATATGATAGTCAAGAATATGGAACTTGATTGAAAGATGAGAGATCTATTGTCGAAATGTATATTTCCTCTTTGACATATATTCTACTCTATAACAGATCAGAATATTTATAAATGACCGTATGATGAGAATACATATCGAAAATATTGTTGAACATATCCATCATTGATATTGATACATAATATTTTTATTTATTAATATTATGTTCTCAATGTTTAGACTTTTCGTTTTAGCAAAGTATAAATAAAACTGCATGAACCAATAGAAATGCTTTATACTCACTTGTTAAGTCTCTTTTAGAAGACTCAGGAGGTAGGCTAGAAATGCTATAAATAGCCGAAATTAAGATTAATAATTGCATCATCTTCATAATCCCCATTTTATAAGTTCTTTTGTGTTTCTGAATAAAAAACTCCCTGAATATATTAACACTACTTCTTGATAAAGCCTTTGCTTTATCCGAACGAAACAGAACACGAAGAACCTGTTATCATGAATTGAAAACCATTGAAAATCATTCAACTGGCCCCAGCACATAGTCGATATTTCTCTTTCTTACCAGGGGGTAAATTTAACCAACCAGCTATAAAGAGCACAAATTGGGCTAGCTGCGGTAATAGTCTTCAGTTCTTGCATGTGTAATAGAAGATAATATATAACTATGCAAGTGTTATAGAAAATGATATATAACTATATGTATTGCTAGCTGCGGCTCAATACACCAGTATTGTTTGCAGTACCATTATTTGCTATTGAAGACTTTTCTTTTCTCTTCAATTGAGCTGCTTCATCCTTTTGCTTGTACTGTAAAAATCAAATTCATTAAAATTTTTTGATAGTTTTGGATAAATAAAGTAAATGCACCTATATAAATAGCATCGTTAGGCGAACTAAATACATATGGGTACAAATAGTTCAAACAATCCCATTCTATCCTTGTACCTTCATGTAATATTGATAGATCGAGCACAGAATCACGTGTGTCGAGTTGGCCCCCCGCCAACACAGATCCCAGCTCTTAAAAATCATCGAGAATTTTAGTTCTATTTGATACTATTTCATATATACTATCAAACCCTGAATTTGGCAGGAGTATGAATATTCCAAAGGGATCGAACTGGAGTAGGCTGTCGTTTCTGGAGAACGCGTCAAAATTGAAGTATAGGATATAATTTAGCAATTTCGCATTATAAATGCAACTAAATGCAATGCAGTTTTGGAAATTCCACTGAAATGCTTTTGATAAACACAGCTAGCTCCAATGGCATATTAGTGAATTCTATAGTGAATGAGGCATCGGCAAAGGTTATTAGTGAGTGTAACCAGAGCGCTCTAAATAAAAATATACTGCCTCTGCATATTTTGATCTGTGTTAGTAAAATTCCAAACTTGTTGAATATTTCGTCATTGAGGCCTAACAGGATATGGACTCCAAATTATATTCATTCTTTCAATATCTTTTATCTTTTTACTTTTTATTTTATTCGTAATGTCTTTGCTGAATTGCAAATTTTACCTCAGTGAGTTAGTCGGAAAGACTGGGAGCCATACTCGGAATGGGAAAATACCGTATTTATAGTTTATGAATAAAATTTGGACACAGAAGTGGCTGGTTGATTAGTTTCTGGGAGCGTATGTGAATTATATGGGAGGATGCCATTCCTGACGCCAATCAATATAGAACGCATGGCAGGGATTAGAGCCAGCTTGCCGAAGTCCAACACCTTAACCACTGCATCAAGGCCCACATGTTTCTACTATATATAGTATTTGTAGATTCAGTCTAGTTCTCTCAGAATATTCCGACTCCTTCAACTTCATAATCATTGAAACTGTAATCATTTGAGTCTTGTTTTCATATATACGGTATAATTATATGAGAAAAAAATTGAGAATACAATCTAAAGCAAAAGGTAGCTTAAATTTAGTACTGAAACTGTTTACAATGACGTAATACATAGGTAAACTTTATTGATATCTGAATCATAATGTCATGTATATTATGTATTAAAATGTACTATATAGTAATATCATATCATATTAATTGAATATGCTTATGCTTTCTTTAGATGAAATGCTAGTCGTGATTGATTGCAACCTGTATAAAGAACAACTAAAGTTCCCTGCTTGGGATATCCACCACCTTGTTGATGTAAACACTTTCCTGTTGCAGTATGCATTAATGATTTACCACTTGTTAGAATATATCTCGTATCACTTCCTCTGCAATCGTGTGTTAATGAAAATGACGCACCATTATTCAGAGCACTTGGTCGTATGCATTTGCCTGTTTTTTGATGTTTTAAATGACCATCGGTTGAAAATAAAAACTTCTCTCCACAATATGATGTGTATATCACAGTGTTTGTTTTTGATGAATAGCCGAGGCATTTTCCATATACATGCTTGATAATGACTGCTTTTGTCACTGGAATGATAACAGTACAGTAATATAATAATATTTCAATTTCGATTATTTACATATAATAACATAACAGATAGCCACCCCCGTAAGCACAAGTGGTTGTTTATTTGGGGGACGAAAATAAAAACATGTGTGCACCACAATGAGGAATAAAATGAAGATATTCTGCCACAAGCTATTAGTGTAATATGATGTTCATATACAGATAAGTAAAGGCTTTGCATGCTGTTTGATCATGAATGTTTATACCCCATTTAGAACCAGTAGGAAAATAATCATCTGAGGATTTATGTACAATGGTGGATATCATATCTATGAAAAATTTCGCAACCAAAGGTGAGTAAGATATTCTTTAATGCAAAAGATTATACTTAATAAACTGTAGATTAGACTTTCATCAAGGCTGGCAAAAGTATAAACTATAAACTTGATACATATTGAACAAGCCTCAATCAAAATTAAAAAATATATATTCTCGTACATAAATGTTATCCATTTTATTGTTTGATTTCTAGTAATGTATCAGGTCTGTAACATAAATAATTTATTTATGGCTGCCTCACACAATATTGAGTTTTATTCTTGCCTGGTTCGAGGGCCTAATCAGGGAAAAGTTAATTCTTCTTAAAAAGCCAAAATTTCTTAAATGTAGAACATGTCCAATATATTTTGCTCAAAACAAGAAATTTTTGAGCTTGAAACACGTTAAACTGACTTGAAACAAGCAACTACATTCAAAGTTTATGTATTTTTGTGGTTTTTTGCATTTGCTAACTTCTTTATCTAGAGTTATCAATCTATTTTTCACTATACGGACAACAAAACCATGAAACAATTGTGAAACTTCATTGCATTTTCATTGCTTTTTCATTGCATTTTCAAGGCATTTTCTTATTTTACTATATTGAATATGTATGTTTTCACGATTTAAAAAATTGTGGTTTTCACGACACTTTTTACATTTCCACGGTGTTTTCACAAGACATTCATAGCATTTTGATGGTTTTGGTGTTGGTAGTGCTTGGTAATGAAAATGAACGTTTTAAAGTCTAACGTCTAATCTTCTCACCTTGTGATCCAGTAAATTCGTTATATCTCAATTGAAATTTACTCTGGAATGAATTATCTGAGTGATATGTTACAAATAGTGAATTTCCAGATGATCTTATATTATCACTTGTTGGTCGACAAAATTTGCCTAATGATTTAGATGAAACTGAATAACCATCTCTTATTTCAATGTAATCATAAGGACATCCTTCCTTGAAATCAAAACTTTCGATACTCATCGTGACAGCTATTTTGCTTCCAGCTGATGTTTTGATTAAATAATTTTGACGAATGTTATAACTGTTTGATTTGGTTGGATTTGTTATCAGTCCAGATGCACCAGTTAAATGTTTTGTTGTTACTATAATTTCACAAAAGGAAGAATAAATACAATTATATGATATATGTATTGTGGAAACGAATTTACCATATTCTAACTTCATATTGTCATCTGTCATCTCTATATAGTAACACTAATACTATCAATCAGTCATACAGCGTTTACGTCAGACTGTTGCACATTTCACAGTCAGAGCTCCCAGGCGCGGATAGAGGGTAAGTCTAAAAAGTCCCAAGACTTACCCTTTTTCTCTAGCAAATTCATTTTATTTACTAAATTTTGGATTGAAATGTTTCGTGACTTTATTCGACTTTTCTAGCTGCACGCAGTCCAGACACCACATTTTACTTGTTGTTCATTGGTTTGTTTGGTATTGAGGTTTCATATACACAAAAGGACTTACCCTGAAGCCTCGATTACATTTTTGCAAATTTTGAATATTTTTCTGATGTTTTCATTGGTCTGCCGAAATTTTTCTTGCGTGTGATTGGAGCGGATCGTAGAGGAGCTTCAAAAGGACTTACCCCGAGACTTGTGAAATGGCCTCGCAGACCGTTGTCTGACGTAGGCAGAGCAATAGTTAGCAGAGTTTTGACCGTGATTTTTGAGACTTACCCACCATGCCTCGATTTAGTCAGAGACTTCTGCGCCTTATCGATTTCTTGTTGGACAAGTCTGAGAAAGTCTGGAGCTTTAACTACAAATCTTCATGTTGCTTGTGGCACACACATTTTGCTACGAAGTTAAATTTGGCTGGATATACCCTGCACATATGAAAGGCTGGTAATTTGGACAATATCAACAATAGTCAGCAACGTCTTATGGCGAAGTTGTCTTCTTTTTCGCTATTTTCTTTGCTAAAATCTTATTTTATAATGTTTTTATCGTAAATTCGGAAATCTACATGCTGAAAGATATTTACATTTACATTTACTGTTTACATTTCTGCTAATTACTAAGAATCCAAGAAGGAGCTAGGCACTGCTTTAAGGTACGTATTATTTTGTTTGGTTCTGTTGTTAATTTATTGTTAAAGGTTCTGACACGGATTAGAATGGCTATGTAAAGTTTGTGTTTGTTTATTCATACAGCCTTAGACTGAGCATGGTGGTTTATATGTTTAATTAACATGTACATGATAATGTGCAAATAGGGGAAGGCAGACCGTCAAAGCCTTGCGATTTGAAATATCGTGCTGTTTGTCTTTTTTTAGTACACATATTCTTCTATATGTTAAAGGTCCGAGATTTCGAGAAAGGACTTGATTATGCTGAATAACGGAGGTTAATATTTGATACATATAACTAAGCTCACATGCTGTCAATGTTGAGTCTCTCAGTCTCATTCTCACACATGGTTCACGTCAATATAGTTTTCTTTTTGTAATTTCAGGCATACCAATTATACATGTAAAAAATTTAGACTGTAATAGCTTAGCTACATTATCAATATACTCTGAAGACTGTATTAAATCAAGGCCTTGTATAATCTTAATCTTGACCTTGTAAAAAAATGTTTGAAAAATATACGAAATCGAAAATCATCAATCAAAAAATTGAAATGTGTTTTGTCTTGAATGACCAGTGTTTTAGTAATGCTTCAATATAGTAAAGTTGAGACCAAACTGCTTTTAGAGAGCTCCTAAGAGCTTGAAATTACAAAAAAATTTCCGGGGGGGCATGCCCCCGCACCCCCCTAGATGGACGGGGCTTCGCCCCTTTATTGTCCGATTCCAGTTTCGAGACTCACCCTATTTTAAAACTGATCCGCCCCTGAGAGCTCCTGCCATGTTGGGATTTCACGAGGATAATTTATTTCGTTGCTCTAGTGTAGTGTTGTATTTTGAGGTTTGTGTTGTGATTGGTCAGATTGTAGCCATTGCTGTGTTGCAACTATACATGTTCTATATTTCGCCGGCATGTTTCGTCTAAGAAGATGCCATGTTAAGTATATAGTTGAGTATATGATGAGTATGTTCCGAAATATTTTTGTTATAGTACCGCTACAAATTTGCTTTGGTCTACTCTTTCTTCTCTTATTGTATATGGTATATGGTCTCAAGCGGACACTAAAAAACAGGCTAGACAATCGACCTTTAAATTTTCATGTATCGAAGTATTTTAACGAAAATAGTAAAGAAGTTATTGTCTAATACAATACTCACCACTGCAATATCTGGAATACTGTAAAAAAATGAAATAGAAAGGTATTATATATACTGTCATAAATTTTATCTACTTCATTCAGAATAACTCAACTGTTGTAAAGAAAAAAAGACATACCCTGCACCTGTTACAGCATTTTTCATTGCTGCATTCTGCACCTTTCTTAAATTTGCATATTCTTCCATCACAGCACGAATCGTATTTGAGACATTTCTATAAATCATTGAGAGAATTATATAATATAGGTTTTCAGATAAAGATAAAGTCGGGAATGATTTGGAAAATTAACATGGAAAGTTTATGTTTCTATTTATCCAGTGACAATGACTGTAAACAAATGTTCCATCTTTATGCAGAAATATCTATTTGTTCTAATTGTTGGTTTATACGCAGATTGGATGCGGTATTTAAAGGTTTATTTTCAGAATTAAATATAATATGCATATTAGGAAATGTATTCCTTATTGTTCGCTTTTCCGGAAATGATACAAACATGTAATAAAGTAGCATTACTTTCATTAGAAGTAACATTACAAGTGGAAATAAGAATTCACAAATTCACATCAATTATAACATACCGTTGAACTTCCACAATCGCACTCTTCACCTTGATCTAGTTTTCCATTTCCGCAACCAGTAACGTCCGACTAAAATTCAATAAAAAAATTGAATAAGACATGGTGTAAATTCAGGTTGACTATTTTTCTAACTGAATTTGTTTCGTAACATATAAATTGACACAGTGATACATTATGTGTATGTATTTACTTTTGATAACAAAAATCAAAGACAACAGTAATGTTGAAGGTGTTTTAATGATAAAACTCAACGTTTCGGCCATCGTCTGTGATCATGTTCAAGAGTGAAAGAAATTTTATTTTATTAAGTTAACTTTTACACTGTAAATAATTAATTTATTTCTAATTTATGACTTGAACTTCCTAGATTACCTAATTGTAAAACAAAAAACAAAGTATTTACTTTTGTCAAATATATACAGTATATTTCTTACTCACTTGTGGTGGTGGTTTATCAAGACAAGAATAACGATTTGTTCTGATTTTATAAAGGAAATTTGAACTGAATCCCTTTGGCCAACTGAATAAAGTTAAGAGAAGAAAGAGTTTATGGTTTTTAAATTCTGATCATTACAGTAACAGGTATAATAATATTCTTCTCTAGAATAATAATACTTTATACTAGTAATAATTGGTCTTGAAGTATTGACTGCGCTTACAAAATAGTGAATGCTAATTGCATGTTTTATATTGTACTACTATGAATCTGTCAAGCTAAAATGTATACTACTCTACTATAGTGACAATTTACAATATGTCAACCTAAACATAGCTGTCAAATCTCATATTTTCCGATGAATGACTCTTTTTGAACCTCATGTTATTGATCAATTGTGTACAAATTCATATACCTCTACCGGATTTGTCTTGATTATGAAAGAACGTGATAAAATATATCTCCCACATACAATTTAACTCCCTAAAAACTCCCCAAAATTACGGTATGGCTGACGATTAGAATCTAAATTATTTAAAAAGGTTTTTTATTAAAAATTATTTATTAATTATAGTTATTTTTCAGAGAGTTCGCAATTAATGATTCAACGATTTGTCAACAGCATCGGTATTTCACGGAAGGAGTGATATGAACTATATAGTTTATTATAAAAATCAGAACGAATTTAATGAATTTCGTGATCTACACAATCATGCAGCTAGCGGATTAAAGAGCGAACATAACTGATGATGAAGATGATACAATATGAATGGGCTGATCGATGCTCATAGAATGTGAAACTCACTAGTTAAACACAGAGAGATGTGTAATATCTTGTTCTTAAAACTGGATATAATATTTAACAGACATGTCCAAATCCTCATAATAAATCCTTACTCATTTCCTCCCATTGTACATTTGGCATTGAATAGACGGTATACCGGGCATTGCGCTTCAGGCTCTGTGTGTAAATTGGTAACAATTCAATCAACAGATGAACGCAAAAAATACCAACAAATTTGTATAAAAATGGAACTATAACTCCATTAGTTGATGCCTGCTTTCAACTAACCGTAATGATGTCCTTGGTTGAATTCATGGCCAATTTCGTGACTTAACAAATTGGCTAGTTTGAATGGATTGGTGTTACGGTACTGTTGAAAAAATATATCATGTCAAATATCTATTTTAAATCTATCAAAATATTTTAAATTGTAATACAGTGAGGTAGATAGGGACACGTTGTATAGAGTGAATTCACAAAGTACGTTGAGTTGATATATGTGTATCTAATATATGGAGCTTTTTCACATTTAGCCAAGATGGTTTTGATTGATTGATTGATTGATTTTTGTCAAAAATAAAATTTTGAATTTTGACAGGCAAATAAAGGGAGTCTAAAACAACTTCATTCTCCACTTACATACAGCCTTGAAGAAGCATTAAAGTTATAAAAACAGAAAATTATTTAACCTTTACATGATTAATGATCATACTATTTATGTATTTTGCAAAAACGTGATAAATCAATATTATCTGTATTGTTTTTAAAAATTGCTATGGTTTTAGACCTAACAATATCTTTAGACAAGGCATTTCACTATGGTATTACACGGTGGCAGAATAGATGCTTGGCAGTATCAAGGCGTGGCATTCTTAATGCTTTCAATTTAAGGTGATGGCCCACGTGAAGTGTACTTTGATAAGTCATATTTAATTGAAAATGTATCCATATTTAGATCCATTAAGTTATTGATGACTTCGAATAACATCGTTAAATCAGATTTTACTCTTCTTAATTCCAATGATTCTAGTTTAAGAATCTGTAAGCGATGAGCGTAACTCTCACAGTACAACTGCATTTGTTTACTAACTCCCTTAGTATAGCAACGCTTTTCATTTTCTACTAAATCAATATCGTCTTTGTGCAGCCATGCGTTCCATGTTGGAGATGCTGATTTCAAGAGAGGTCTGGCGTAAACTTTTGTAAGCACGAATCAGAATGTCAATTTGATTGGAATGGAAACATAATTGGAATGGTGTATTATAACAATACATGCCAGGGTCAAGGTCTTCACAAAACACACCACCCGAGGCATCAATCTTTTCTTTAAAAATAATTCTCGAGGGACTCGTTGTGAATCTGTGAAAAGTTCTATCGAGCAAGTTGTTAGAATTCTTTTAACAAACATACATTAGCCCGCTGGATGCTTATGGGTAGTGAGAACCTATATCCTAGAAATACGAAGAGAAAATTGATCTGTGTTTCATTCTGTTCTGCTTTTTTATAGAGTCTACATTTGTCACTTACCAAACCAAGGATGAAAACTTCATCCTTTTCTCTTTTATAAGGTCTGCATATCTCACTCATACCAGCCCCTGCTGCTTTCAGGTCCCAACTTCCACCACTGAAAAAGTATAAATACAAAAAGAATTCCAGAAAAATCAAATTAGACAGTGATGTGTATGAGTCGCGGATAGATAATATGTTTCAAAATATTTTAAGATCAATGCTTAGGTTTTCATTCTTTAGCGTAATACTGTTTCAACTCTATAGCTGCTAAGACAATTTATTCAGCTACTTTGCACTACTTTAAATACTTAATTAAAAAAAAAAACTAAAAAAAAATCTATAGCTTTATCTGAGGATTACTATAGAGCACTGCTCAGGAATTATGGCTTGAAAAGAGATGGTCGATGAGCGGTGTGATATACGGATTATGCATCCGCTATTTTATGTACGCATCATGTGCATTTATGATACGTGTACATGTCGAGCTTTGATTGCCAGTTGTAGCTGGTGGCGATGCCTCACAAACAGACGGAGATAACATTACAATGTTACAAACTTCGTAAAATATTCGGATTGACAAGAATGCTTACAAAACTATGAACTGGAATTCCACTTTTAGAATCGTTTTACACAAAATTAAAGATAATTATATCAACTACTTCAGTCATCTGTCTTCACATTTAGGGACATTTTTTAGTATATTTACTAAAAAAATACTTGAGATATAAAAATGATTAATGATCTAAATTAGGATAAAGCAATATATATGTACACTTACTACAGGAATGCCACCGTATCATAGCTATGTTTTCGCCTCAAAACATTTCTCGAATATTTTAAAGAATCAGCTTTTATTGTCCAATAATCTAATGTCTTTGTAATTTTATCTCCATAGCTCCAAACTTCATATCCAACGAGTAATACACGAATTTTGATTTGACGATAAACCTGTCGAAAATAAACCAGATGAATCAGTAAGACACCGGAGACCAACTACTGTAATGGAATTTTAACATGTGTGATCGCTTCTTGTGATCGGATATTGATCGGCATAACTAATTCAGTAAAAAATAATCTATTTTTTTGAGTAAAAATTTAAAAATTTTAAAATGAATTCAGTAACGATATATGAACATACCCACTGAGAAAGCCTGAGAAATTTTAATTAAAGCGTAAACTTTTGATATGATTTCTACTTTGTTATACCTTAGCACTAACAATTCTCGTTCCATTTTTCAAAATTTGAATTTAGTCATATCCATCTTCAGTTAGAATAAGAATTTGCGGATTGCATAACATCTTCTTGTCCATGGGATTGCAAGCGGGTAAAATCATGATCAAATTGCAAAATTACTGTACGTAGCTATACCACCGATTACTATATTATATAAAAAAAAATTGAAGTAAAAAGAGGCAAAAGTCTCTTCCGTTACTCTGAGTTTCATGCATTCATTTAGCAATCACCAGACGGTTTACTATAAACAATTAAAAACATGCCACTACTCCTATTAATCAATGCAAAGACGCAATATATTTAACGATACAGTGGAACCTGTATATAACGGCCAGCTACAAGAGGTAGATAAATTGACCATTATAGACAGGTGGCCTACAAATACAGGTTTGATTCAATAGAAAATAGTATTTTAGACGTTGCAAGAGTGACCAATATAGACAGGTGGCCGCTTTATAGAGGTGACCGTTATAATAGGTTTGACTGTAACTCATTTAATGTGAAGTTCTGCGTCGTTAGTATGTTTTTAATTTCTTAGTAAAATGTCTAATGATCGCCAAGTAAACGCGTGACTCTCTGAGCAACAGAAAGGGCTTTTGCCAATATATCATGCTCTGTTTAAAAAACGTTGAGCACTTTAACATATATGTGTTTACTTCTTATATTAAATATTAAAGAACAATTTGCATCTACATTGCCCTCAATATACCTTGTCTAATATACTTGCAGTCTCCATTCCATGTAATCTGATCGCCTCCATTGCAGCTGAATGACTTCGATATTCTTTCACAAATATTTTATACTGAGAAGAAATTCAAGATATATTACAGCTATAAATAGAAGATATTATAAGCATATTCTTATACAGCTTAACATAAATTTGGGTTGATGTATCATTGTTACTAAATCGTCACATCACGAAGATTCTTATCGGAGTAATCCAGGATACCATTTAGTTTTCCTGTACTTTGCCCGTACGTTAACCAATTGGGAAGCGTGCCATAATATAAACTAAAAGGCATATATCATTACTATATCAAACCCTGTATGTCAGCAACAGCCATCTGTATATTTTCACTATTAAATTATCGATCTATATCTTTCAAATGATAGTAAGCATATAAATAAAAGCAGGCCTCTTAAGTTGATGCAACATATATATACACATACCAACTCCTGATTGTAAACAAGAAAAAGTTTTAGATATTTTTCGTTCCAATTCATATGAAATCGATGATCTTTGTAGAAATAATAATCAGAATTATTGGTTCGTGGACCAAGAATAACTACGGAGAAAACAAATAATACGGATTAAATGACTTCTTGCTATAGACTGTCATGTTTTACTCAACACGTGACATAATTATATTTAATTACTCGGATCACTGGCTCTTTGTTTCTCAATGTTTGAATATGATACTAGCAATGATGAAAATTCTAATTTTCTTACCCCTTGGAGCAATTCTGTTATATAGAAGATCGAGGCCTTAACCACATACGCATTGGGAACTGAAAGTCAATCCCTCATCTATAGATTGTATTGATAAAATTGTATCTCAGATTTGTATGCACCACTAACAGGATTAAAAAGCTTTAAAATTTTGTGCAGCATTGGTAGAATTCTAATTGTGATAGATCCTGAGATCTTTCAGTAATATTCTGAAGCATTTTATTAAAAATTTGATATGAAGCAGATTTATATATATAGGGAGGATTAGCTTACATGGCAGAGCAATCGATCTTCAGATCTGCTCATATCTAATCGACTGTGGTTCAATCCCTCAAAGGTAAACTCAGCCTTGATCTTATCTGAAACATTAAATGAGTACCATCGAACGATGTTGGATGGCATGGTCGAGAGAAATTGCTCTATGAGTAGATGTGGCGCATCGCTGCGCATTAAAAATCGAGCCCTATCTGCCATCAAATCTGTTGATATTGATCTGCAGTGTCACGGCTGAAATCAAAAGGAGCATTTAACATCATTGCTCTCAGCGAAAAGAGCCACTCCTCTAGAAATAGAAGAGTGGTACGGGTCTCTTCGGTAGGGCGTTACCGTCATAATTACTAACTTTATGCAGGACTTGATTATCATACTTCCCTCTTAATCCGTGAAGGAGTTGCTATAAAAGCCTATTATTCGTGGCATTGAGTTGATGCCTCGTGTCTGCAAGTTGTGCTCCGAGTGTCTAATTTGTAATGCAGCGTCTAAGTAAAATATTTAGTCTATATGTCTAGCTTATAGCCCTAGCCTAACCGAGTCATGTCCATTCATCATTGCATTCAATAAATATCTGATGATTTGAAAGGAAAGATTCAAACAAACATATACGTCTTCTAATACTGACCTTGTTTTGTACATATCATCTCATTATTTGTTCCATGAATAATAATCTGCTGATGTTTGGATCTACTGTCGCAATCCTTGAGATAAATTCTCCCTTGATCAGTGATCTCCAGGCAATGGTCGGAGTATTTCAATTTCAATCCTGAACCCCATGTTGGGCATGAAAAATATGGTGCACCAGAACACGTTGTAAGATGTACTCTACTTGAAGAACTCGTAGCACGTAAGCATTTGTTGTAGGTTCTTGAACGTAATTTATAGAGCTGATCCCAATACCATAGCTGATAATTATTTGATTGGCTACATGGCTTTGCACTAGCATATCCAGCAGATGTGTACGACAGACAATAACCGTTTGAAGGGTTCTTTATACGGAAGTATTCTGATAAAGAAATACAAAAGTCCAACTGAATTCTTTTGAGAGACTTGAATCTGCTCTGTTTTATGATTATGATTTGCGGAATTTTGCTAGGCCTATGCATTTGTACTCAAGAACTTAAATGAGACAGCATTAACATTTTCTAATTATTCAATATAGTTAATTAATAATTTTCTAGTTTATTATAATTTGCAGATTTTTTGGTAATGTTGAAATCAAATCAAATTTTCAGGGTAAATTTTCTCCAATTGAAATTAGAAAATAAGAGTTAAACAGCTTTTATATAAGTATCATTGAAGTGAAGATAAACAGAGCTTATCCTACAATAGGACTGTAGAGAAGAACCTCTGTGAACACTTACTTGATCTTGATGGCTCCACAAAATAAGATGGACCTTCCGACACCTGTCTTCGTTCTAAAATATGAGACAAATATCATGTTCATCGATAACATTACAGAAGAAATGAATGGATGGTTTAACTGGATACCCTAATTAGTCTGCAATCAGGCTTCATTAAGTATAGTCTTCAATATATCTAAATTTTATGCCAATACAATGCCATGCATGTTGATAACGTGCTCTTACCACGATATGTGTAAAGCAATTGATTACATAGGGAAACCAACTATGTACGGGAAATATAGCAAGGACACAAAGATTCAGCATGGAAGAAAAACAATGCTGGCAGGTGTGCAGGAGTAGGATTCAAACTGCAACTGCAGCTGGAGTATTCAATATTTCATAATTTCATCTTGACTGGAGTTTATTTCTTGACAGAATGGAGCAGGAGTCAGAACGGTAGTCACCTCTGGTAAATTATCTGTATTTCTACATATTCCAAAATTTTATTTGATTAGCTGTGTACTTTAGATTATTTCATCATTCAATATAGTATTAATTAATTCTACATCTTCTGTGTTTGAGGGATGTCGTCTATGTACATGAGTTTGTCTAAAACATGTTGGAGTCGGAATTAAGGTAATTTCCCAATAAATTTTGAGTTATTGGGACTTTTTGGATTCAAAGCCGGAAAATTATGACCCCAGATATAGCTCTGATATAGAGTATAACATAAGTCAGTATTGGGCTTGTAAATTACTGATATATATGTATCAGCAGCTATAGCGTATTTCCTAAATAGTTCCGAAAATTTTTTGAGATAATCCATGTGGGCTGAATTTTTCTCAAAAGTTTGTTACATAAACAGAACACAATAAAAGCAACACAATTACGTTTGCACAACGTTTCGACTGGTTAACTCCCGGGGATTAACTTCAGCCATTCTCAAATGAATGTTTCCTTATTAATAATTAAGATATATATCTGGATATCTATACATATATATACATACATATTTTTATGTATATATATATCTTAATTATTAATAAAAACATTCACTTGAGAGTGGCTGAAGTTAATCAGTCGAAACGTTGTGCAAACTTAGTTGTGTTGTTATTTTGTACAAAAAATTATCACCAAGAAGATTCGGATAAACAAAAAAAGCAGCAGCAAAAATGCTAACAAATATGATAATAAACAAAATTCTGTTTTATAATTAAGAAAAATATACCTCTCGAATGCTTGCTGTCACTCTCTGCATAACCAATTGCCAGAATGATGATAATACATGTTGATAAGTTGCAGAACATTAACAATTGCTTCATATTGATTGCGGCACTGTAGCTGCTGCAGGAAATTTCCTTTTTTTTTATATTATATGTTCGTTTTCCTCAGTATTTAATATCAGAGCGTATGTAGTCTTTATATATCTTATATAATACTCATTAATACATATATATAAATCTATCTTATGAATATTCTACTCACACGTGTATAAATATATTTGAATGAAGCAAATATTTATACAGCTGATATAATCTACATGGAGAAAATAGAATTAGTTTCTTTTGTCGGTCACACTTGAGATAAACAAGAACATAAAATTTGCCCTGTCCATGTGTTATGTCATTCAATTTGCAAGGATTATGCCTTTTTAGAATCTACCGATAATTAAATAACATTTTTCTCCTTCAACACTCATTGCTAAACGTACTGTAACAACATATCGTACGTTTTTGGATGACACACCTCATACGGTAGTGGTCATCGGATGACAACGGAACTTAATTGAAAGAGCGATCTGGGATATGCTGCTGTTTTCCCAGGGTAAATAATATGGACGACCTCGTCATTTATCTTTAATCAGCAATACACTGCAGATTATAACAACAGGATACGGCACTGAAATATTTGTTAACGAAATAATTGTTAACGAATAAAGTTTAGATGATACTTTGACACCATTAAATCTTATAACGATTCTGTCATCCGAAAATCGAGTTTAATGTGAAAATAATAATGTGGGAGAAATGAGCCTCAGCTGGCAACACATATAGTCAATAATAGCAGTCTACAGACAGCAGAACCAGTTAATTTCATCTCCTAGAAAATGCATCATAAAGGGGAATCCGTGACGTCAGGATTTGAAACGAGCTAGGAGTAGCAAGTTTTCGTTTCTAACGTCGACTGAAGATGAAAATCTGCTTAAAATACAAATGTTTAATTTAGATCTATTTACGGCAGCAACAACAATAAATCAAAATGGATACGATGGAATGATGCACAACAAATACTCTAATATAATAATCTAAATTGTAAATCATTACTGACTATTTTTTCACACTCCTATAGTAAAGATTATTAGTATAGTTATCTATTGGTTATACAGTAGTTAATAACCAATTTAAATCTCGTAATTTTTTGTATCGCGTAATTTCTGTATGCATTTGTAAATTATGTATTTGCGGCAATATGTAAGTGGGGTGGAAGTTTACTTCCCTTTATTTGCCAGTCAGAATTTTTGACAAATAAATACACAACAACAGCATTATCGTTCCGATCACCAACACAGAATAGTTGTTGACCACGGACGGCCGTTTTTGTGAATGCTTTGGGATTAGTATTTGCATATGCCGAAACTACAACGAATCGCGGCTGATAGACATACAATGGACGGCTGGCAACTTCTATTGCGCTTCGAAGGACTAAACAGTTAAAATAGAATTTGGAGAGGATGACAAATGTCTAATATCAAGAAAAAGATACCTCAAATATTTAAAAAAAAATTACATAATACCCCAAAATATGAATAAATAAAAATTAAAATTAAATTTAAAAAAAAAATCAAGAATTAGGTATTAAAGTAAAATCTATTCACCAATATTTTTTTAGTGATAAAACGAGCCATAATTGTTTTTCTTTAGTATTTTGAAAAGGTAGCCTCTATCATTTGGACGTCCGAGTATGCTAAGAGAATGGAAGATCCCCCCTCCAGGACGCAGGTTGACGGTATTGGACGACATATATTTTCTACATAACGGTAAATATGTGCCTTTCTATATAAACGAATGATATGTTTGTGGGGTTATTATGCCCCTTCAAGGGATCAATTTACTTTTTACAAAGAACGACAAATAAGATACAGATTAAACCCTAGCCTCACTCCATCACGGCCCTCATTTCCGCGCGGCGCTCAAGTGAGGGCCTAATAAAATTTAAGGTTAAAAAGTGTGCCAGAAACCAAAAATATGGTGTGCCCAATCACTGTGCACCTTTATGGTGGCCCATCGTTGCCATAATGTTTTTTTTGTAAAAAAATTTACGCCATGGCCCATTGTTGCCATAGTAAAAAAAATTTTACCACGTGGCCCATCGTTGCCATAGTATAATATTTTTATATGATGGCCCATCGTTGCCATAGTATAATATTTTTATATGATGGCCCATCGTTGCCATAGTATAATATTTTCACTATTTTCATAAAATTTTATTTTCCGAAATCTTATTTTATAGCCATTGGATATAGCAATATTTATATATATATTACAATATAGCCAATAATAATATATTCTACAATGTTGCAGACAACTCGAAAAATGAGTCAGAAACAGCATATAAAAGGCCCAGAATGCTAGCCCAGAATGAATCTTTACTTTATTATTGATTCATTAGCGATCGAGTTCGGACGTTTTTATTCTTCGTACAAGTTGCTACTTGACACATTGTTAAACAGTAAGGTATAGCTCCAACAACTGCTTGCCAATATATCAATATTTTCCACAAATAATAACTGTTTCAAGCAGTATGCATTAGAGCATTAGCAAAAATTTACAAACTTTCATAACAAATTAAGTAATGAAATTAGCCTTATTGAAGAATAATCAAAGATATCAAAGTACCGTCTCGTTACTCCAGAGTTAACCCTTAAAGCTTTTGCTATGCCAGCGCTCAACGTAGCTAGCTACAACAATTTTTATTTAACAATTTAACTTCATTATCTTAAAATTGATATATTGACAACCTTTCGAGCCTGGAGTTCCACCCTACTGTTTTAACAGTCTGTCATAGCTAGACCTAGACCTGTTGAACAGACATAAGTATATGTGAATTATTATTTCCTGTGAAACAATATAATTGATTAATTGTAACTAGACTATTGAAATATTTAGGTTGGACATATCCAAATCCAAACGTGAATTTGCGAATGTAAGATAATGATGATTGATGACGATGATTTCAGAACTCTCCTGAGAATTATAATTACATATTATTCTTTGACTCCCGATAATTAGTGATCGTAAGTGTATACATCATTTACATTGTATACTGCATAGCCAAATAAACCATATCATAGCCATAGTCAAATGTATTTACTATACTTCTGTTTAACTTGTACTACACATTCCCATGTTTTTTAGTTATATTGTATACCATATTACATTAAAGATATGAAATAGTGCTCAATCTCAATGTCAGCATTTGACAGAGCTAAATATAACAGAAGGAATCAAAGACAAAACATGCACAACATGGCACAGCGTTTTAAATAAAAAAATAACTTAATAATAAACATTTAATTTATGATTACGTAAAACAATTTACTATGTCAACGATGGGCCATCATTCAAAAATATTATACTATGGCAACAATGGGCCACGTAGTAAAAATATTTTTGCGATGGCAACGATGGGCCATCATTTAAAAATATTGTACTATGGCAACTATGGGCCACGTGGTAAAATTTTTTTGCTATGGCAACGATGGGCCATCATTTAAAAATATTATACTATGGCAACGATGGGACACGTGGTAAAATTGTTTTTACTATGGCAACGATGGGCCACCATACACCTTGATGTCACGTGAAGTTTTATCGAGCGCTGGTTGGTGAATAAAATACTAAAAATGTAAACAAACTTGCTTGAATCATTCTCAGAGGTTATATTTCGATCGTTTATTCTATCATATAGTCAATTTTGAACTATATATTTACGGAGAAGTGGAAGTCGGAATTAGAGCAATGCTGTATATTGGTGAATCGATCTTAAATTTTAAATATTTCTTTGATTTTGATTATTTAACTCAAGATTCAAAACGACGGAAGTGCTTACAATTTCCCAACGGTGGCGATCGCTCCGTCAAAACAAGATGTTTTCTCCTTTTCCTTTATATTCTACGCCCACAAAAAACCATCATAATGATCATACAGTCCTTTGAGATAAACGTAATATATTATTTCTATTTTTGTTACTCCAATTTGATCCGAAATAATCCCGTAAAATTGGCGTTTTAAGTTTTCTTCGACAGTTTGTTTACAAAATGTTGAAATTCAAAATAGCTGAATTCAGCAAATTTCAATTTTTGTTCACACCTCGTTGTATTGTTTTTCGATGGGCCGACCAACCAACACCTGGCTGTAACTCACATGACATCAAGGTGCGCTGTGATTGGGCACACCATATTTTTGGTTTCTGGCACACTTTTTAACCTTAAATTTTACTAGGCCCTCACTGGAGCACCGCGCGGAAATGAGGGCCGTGATGGAGTGAGGCTAATTAAACCCCTGGATGTATAAACGAACAATTAAATCACTACAATATGGATCATATATGTTAAGAAATTCTTCGGAAATTTGAAAAAGTTGACCATTCCATTAATGTTTTAAATGACTGCATGTCCAAGCTAGAACTTTCTTAATTTGTCGATTAGATTAATTGTTATGTAATTGTCGAATGAAAACGGATATATCTTATAAAAATTGATCAACGTTAAGACATGACTGAAAACAAATAAACTGTGTATCGCTCCTAACCTCTAAATTCACTTTTATATACCCATATTTCTTGTCAAGAAAAAAATATTATTTTGATGTCACTAGGGGGGAGTCCCAAATACATGGGGATGTCCTCGTGGAAGGGGAATGGGTCGAACTTATTTATCTCGCAATAATTTTGATGTTGCTTCCCCACGCACAAAAACAATAAATGTCCACAAAGCTCTGCAGATTTCAAAGAAGTTTTAATTACCTTTGCAAGGAGTATTGTTACGCATTCGACATTTTATGTACGATAGAAATGTAAAAATATTTTTGAAAATTCGAGTTGGTGTATATATATATGTATGATGTCTATGTTAGAGAAGTGGACGTGAAAAAGGAATAAATTTTTACTTCCGAAGTAACTCGAGGAAATGTAGTTGATGGATTGTTGACCCTTTCCGTGTCGCTTTCTGCAACTTACAGTATTATGGCTTCAAATTACTCTTCAGGGAGTGTTAATCTTATAGATTTATCTCCCGAGATACCAACATCACAAATGTGGAATCCAACGTTTGAATCGAGTAATAAATCATCACTAGATGATATTATCAATGTGTCAACAACTTCTACATCCACACCTCAGCAACAAAATCACAGCAACGTAAGTCGTATTCCACCATTATTGTCTCGATCAAAGTCATTAGATGCTTTACTTTCTGATGAAAATACTCCACCCTTACCACCAAAACGTAGTTATGATATTAAAGATGGTACAAATTTAGCTGAAAGATTAAGAAATGTAGGGATACATATTGATTACGAGCAACCACAACCTCTAGCAAACAGTATTCATGCTGTGAATAATGACGAATTGTCTGTCACAACTTCACAACAGCATCACAGATTGGATTTTACTCAAAGTTTACCTGATAAACGTCGTGTATCCAGTGCTAGTAATTTACAATGTTTTAATGGTTTAAATGACAGTATTGATTTAATTGCAAAGAATTTAAATGAATTTGAATTACATGTAAAAAATATGAATAGAAGAACTATTGCTGAAGATCATTCTGGTATGATAAGAAGTGCTTCATGGGGTAATGACTTGGAACAAACCGAGAACTCTGGTATTGATATACGTCATAGCACAATTGTAACATCATTAACTGCTGCTGATTTAAGTTTATTTACCGACGAAGCACTACCGGGTAAATCAAAACCACCTCGTCCTCCACCACCGAGAGAAGGATACCGTTTTTCATTACCACCAAATGCAGAGAACAACAACGATGAACTACCTAAAAAAAATGATGAGTTATATTTTGGTGATGGAATGTTTGATATTGTTGAAGAAAAAAATGAAGAAGCCGTTTCATTTTGTCAATCTGTTGCTGAATTAAGACGGAATTTCGGTACGTCTGATTCTACAAATAAGGGATACATTGCTTGTCCACGGCAGGAATTCAAAGATTTACAAACATTAAGTGAATCACAAATATGGCCTGCTACTGTATATTTTCAGCATATTAAAACACCAAAGAGAATATTATTTGATATATCATGTACAGTTAATGAAAATATCGCAACAGCACTTAGTAAATTTGAAGGTGCTTACAACGAAATGGATTTTATTGGTACGAATACATACATGCTAAAGGTATGTGGAAGAGCTATGTATTTAACTGGAAATGAACCATTAATTAATTATGAATATGTCCAAGAGTGTTTAAAATGTGATGTCGATTTATATTTTGTTATTGTCCAATCAAATCATGCCGCAGGAGAATTTGCGAGAACAGAAAAAGATAATGAATTAGATTCTGCTGGTACATATTTTAAACATTTCTTCGAGGTATCAGCCTCGACTGCTATATCACGTCATGGTTTATCATTATTACTAGAAGCATACAATGATGAAGTTGCAAAGTTATTGCAAGATGTTACGCAGCCTGTTGCAATGAGGTATGTACCAGAACGTGTTATTCAATCTGTTAAGGCTATATCACATTCACTTGCTTGTATCGAAACAAAACAAATTCAAGATGCTGTTAAATTATTGTTTTCATTAAAACCACCAAGTCATGTACAATTACAACGGTCACAAAGGAAAAATCATTTAGATTTTAATACGTTTATTGATCCAAAGAAATTTGATAAAGGAAGATTCAATTTAGCACTTGAAAAATTAACAGCAGGTGTATTTTCTTTGGTGGAATTATATTGTAAGGCTTTCGATACTGATTTTACATTTCATCGAACTGATAATCATTATAAAACAGGAGATAATAATATCGAAAGAATGAGTGCTGATGGTATATCAGATGTTTTCTCGCTTTGTGTTTCATCGGCGCATCGTATACCAGTTGATTGGAAACTTAAATATGATTATTTCGAATTAGAGTGTGGACTTTATTATGGTGGTGTGCGTATATGTAGCACAGTCACTAGTCAATCTAGTACTTTAGTGACTGGTTTCTTTGAACACATACAATGGAATGAAGTATTATTATTTGATTGTCATGTAAGGTCAATACCACGTGAAACACGTCTTTGTATGGCATTGTACGGTACTAGTACATTACGCAAGTCTTCTACTGAACGACGTCCTAGAACTTGTTTAGGATGGATCGGTGTTAATGTTTATAATTTTCATGGACATTTAATATCTGGTAGTCATTTGTTTGGTTTATTATCGAATGTAGATCTTAATCCACCGTCAACATGTGCTACTAATTATATACAACAACCAACAAGCATTGTAATGAAAATTGAATTTGATATATATCACACAGACGTTGTATTCCCTGAACAATTTATACCATCATTCTCGTCGTCAGCACTCAGCTATACAAAGCCTACGCAAACGCTTGTTTCAAAATTAGAAGATATTATGACATCGAAATTACCAAATGAAATTACAAATGCCGAAAAACATTTATTTTGGGATAATCGTTATTATTTATGTGGTATCCCGCAAGCATTACCATACTTTTTATTATCTGTAACAACATGGTTTGGTGATGTTTTATTTGAAATCCATGAGATCATTAATATTTGGGCTGCATTAACACCAACAGCTTCAATTGGTATCTTAAAGGCAGATTACCCTGATCAAATGATTAGAAAAACAGCTGTGAGATGGCTTGAAGCTATTCATGATGACGAGCTATGTGATATCTTACCTCAACTTGTTCAAGCATTAAAATATGAAAGCTATCATGATTCTGCATTAGCTAGATTTTTAATAATACGATCATTAGGTAATCCACGTGTTGCTCATTTCTTATTTTGGCATTTAAAATATTATGCTGGTGATTTACAATTTTGTCAACGTTTTCAAATTGTATTGGGTGGATTAATTAGTGTATGTGGTACGGCGTTTCGCGATCAAGTTTCACGTCAAGACGAAACAATGCATTTTTTAAGCGATGCTGCGTCACATGTTAAAGCATCTAAAGATGCTGCACGACAAGTTACGTTAGAAAAACAGCTTAATAAAGTTAAAGAACAAATGGATTCTTGTATACGATTACCAATTGATCCATCATTAAAAGTTATGGAATTAGATGTTGAGAATTGCTCTTACTTTAGCTCATTCACTGTGCCATTATTATTATCTTTTAAGAATGCAGATAGCAGAGGAGAGTCTGTACGTGTTATTTTTAAAGTCGGTGATGATCTTAGAAAAGATCTGTTAACATTACAATTGTTTAAAGTAATGAATAGATTATGGCTTAAACATGGATTAGATTTACGAATGTTAACTTATCAATGTCTACCTACGGCACTACTTATGGGTATGATTGAATTAATTCCTAATGCCGCAACGATGCGTGAAATACATGTAAAACATGGTGTCACTGGTTCATTAAAAGAAGAATCTATATTTTTATGGTTGCAACTTTACAATACTGCAGAAGCAACGTTTACTAAAGCTGTTGATAACTTTACACGATCATGTGCTGCTTATTGTGTTGCTACCTATGTCTTAGGTATCGGTGATCGACATAATGATAATATTATGATCACCCAAAAAGGTCATCTCTTTCATATTGATTTTAGTAAATTTCTTGGTAATGCACAGAAATTTGGTAGCATTAAACGAGACCGTGTTGCATTTGTACTGACTCCTGACATGGCATTTGTAATAAACAGAGGAGAAGATGCGTCACCTAATTTTCAAGTATTTATTGAATTATGTTGTGAAGCATTTATTGTATTACGTCGTAACGCTCAATTACTTCTTAATTTACTTGGTTTAATGGTATCTTCTGGAATTCCATATTTATCACATGAAAGAGATTTAGAATATGTTCGAGATGCGTTACAACTTCAATTATGTGATGCAGAAGCTATGGCATATTTTACACGTCTAATTGAGAATAGTTTATCGTCAAAATCAACACAACTGAATTTCTTGATACACAACATGGCACATATGAAGGACTCTGGACATTCTGCAGTTTCGTCTCATATTTTGTCATTTTCATTTTCAAATCGAATTTACACTAAAGAATTTGATGGTAAACTTGAATCTGCTCGTGTTGTCGACTTTCAAAAGCGATATGTACCAGAAAAACATTATTTATTTGTAATCAATGTATTACGTGAAGGTTCGTCACACTCTTCCTTTGTTTGTCGACGTTTTGAAGAATTCCAAGAATTACACAGTCGTCTTTGTAATGTATATAGCTGTGCAGCATTACCTTCATTTCCAAATAGAGTTATCGTTGGTCGAAGTCAAGTCAAACAAGTCGCTGTAAAAAGACGTTCTGAATTGGATACCTATTTATCTGCCGTAAGTGACATACCAGTGATATGTGATTCAGACTTGTATTATACATTTTTACATAGTTATATCCGTGATGAGCAAGATACTGCAAGGTTCTGTGATATACTAGAAATCATCGAAAGAGGAATACCCGAGTGTAGGATCGGTGGTGATATTAAATTATCGTATCGTTATGATTGTGGAGTATTTCATGTTCTTGTGATGCATTTACGCGGATTAACACCAAGAGACGTACAAGGACGTGTTCAACCGTATGTAAAATGCTACTTATTACCCGATCATTCGAAAGCAACAAAACGTAAAACAAAAGTTGCTCATAATAATGTTAATCCAACGTTTAACGAGGCATTTATTTATCAATTTCCATTAGCATTATTGCAATTGAAATGTATGCAGGTAACAGTATGGGATCATGATTATTTGGGTAAAAATGATTTTCTTGGTGGAATAAATATTTATTTATCAACATCAGATTTAACCATTGAAAAGAAAGCATGGTTTAATTTAAAAGATATCGGATTAGGTGATTAGATTATATAATAATTAATATCTTCGTAAAGGTTTACTTGACATGAATTTCATGATGGTATATACGATAAAAAACACAATCATTGGCGCAACAGTTTCGATTTAATCTAAAATCATCTTCAGGCAATGTGAAAAGAGAGGGTTAAAATTTTACATGAATATTTATATAAAAATCTAATTAATTTGTCTATTGTCTTTTCACATTGCCTGAAGATGATTTTAGATTAAATCGAAACTGTTGCGCCAACTATTGTGTGTTTTTTATCTCATATACCATCATGAAATAATTAATATGTCACATTAATTTAAGTAAATAATTGATGAATATATCTGTTTTACTTTAGTTATTATAATTAATAATTTAATATCATTTGATATTAATAATTATTGATATTAATAAATATATCATATGATTTTAATAATTATATAGTATAATGTAATTTTTATGATACAATTGATATGATGCAATTATTCTAATATTTACTTTTTATCATGAAATAGATATACATAGTTATTCTAGTTAAGAAACATTTATTATTTCAAAAATACAACAAATTTATGTAATACAAAGTATTGCTATGATGGAACCAGAATTCGTTACTGATGTTTTTGAAATTTCTTACTCTAATCTTCCTCAACCTTCAAATTTTTCAATCAGTATGTCAAAATTTGATGGATTCGTGTCAGTCAATCATGCTTCTAACACCCAGTTTTAAGGATCTAAACAAGTTTAAAACTTTTTCTTTGTCTTTATTTTGCCCTAAAATTTAATGAAATATTTATAATTCAAAAGTGCACTGATAAAATGACCTCTATCTTCAGGTGACCCTTCTATACAGGGCAAAATTAACACAATGTCCCAATAAAACAGGGAGCAAATAATATATAAAACTGGTGTGCTTGAATATATTGCCATTTGTAAAGTACAATGCTAAAGTGACCGCTATTGATAGATGGACCTCATATACAGGATATATTAAATGATAAATACCTACTCCTGAACGAGAATGTAGAGGTCACTTATAAATAGGCAACTTTGAGATATAATATAAACTATATAAATACAATGATATATAAAAAGTAGTTTACAAGAATATTGCTATTTGTAAAGGACAAAAAATGCCAAAGTGACCACTACAACCAGGTTGACCCTATATACAGTATAAATTAAATGATAATGCCTACTCCTGAACGAGCATGCAGACGTAGCTTATAAATAGGTAACAATGATATACAAAAATATTGCTATTTCTCAAGGATAAAAAAAATGCCAAAGTGACAACTACACACAGGCTGACCTTTATACAGGATAAATTCAATGATAATTCCTATTCCTGAACAACCATTTAGAGGTGATCAATAATAATAGGTAACATTGATATAGTAACCAATTTACTAGAATATTGCCATTTGTAAAGTACAATGCTAAAATGACCGCTATACACAGGTGGACCTTATATACAGGATACATTAAACGATAATGCCTACTCCTAAACGACCATTCAGAGGTGACCAACAAAGATAGGTAACATTGATATACCAATGTGGTTTACTAGAATATTATAAACCGCCATTTCTAAATTGCAATCCCAAATGACCACTAGACACTGGTGGATCGTAATGTCTACTCTTAAACGACCATTCAGAGATGACCAACACAAATAGGTAACATTGACTTATCAAAATGGTTTACTAGAGTATTGCCATTTCTACCATACAATGCCAAAATGACCACTAGACACAGGTGGACCTTATATACAGGATACATTTAAATGACAATTCCTACTCCTAAACGACCATTCAGACGTGACCAACACAGATAGGTAACAATGATATATCAAAATTGTTTACTAGAATATTGCCATTTCTACAGTACAATGCCAAAATGACCACTAGACACAGGTGGACCTTATATACAGGATAAATTTTAATGACAAGTCTTACTTCTAAACGACCATTCAGAGATGATCAACACAAATAGGTTCCATTGATCTACCAAAGTGGTTTACTAGAATATTGCCATTTCTAAAATACAATGCCAAAATGACCACTAGACACAGGTGGACCTTATATACAGGATAAATTTTAATGACAAATCTTACTCCTAAACGACCATTCAGAGATGACCTACACAAATAGGTTCCATTGATCTACCAAAGTGGTTTACTAGAATATTGCCATTTCTAAAATACAATGCCAAAATGACCACTAGACACAGGTGGACATTATATACAGGATACATTTAAATGACAATTCCTACTCCTAAACGACCATTCAGACGTGACCAACACAGATAGCTAACAATGATATATCAAAATTGTTTACTAGAATAATGCTATTTCTACAATACAATGCCAAAATGACTACTAGACACAGGTGGACCTTATATACAGGATACATTTTAATGACAAATTTTACTCCTTAACGACCATTCAGACGTGACCAACACAGATAGGTAACAATGATATATCAAATTTGTTTGCTAGAATATTGCCATTTCTATAGAGTACAATGCCAAAATGACCACTAGACACATGTGGACCTTATATACAGGATAAATTTTAATGAACAATCTTACTCCTAAATGACCATTCAGAGATGACCAACACAAATAGGTTCCATAAAGTGGTTTACTAGAATATTTCCATTTCTACAATACAATGCCAAAATGACCACTAGATTATATACAGGATACATTTTAATGACAAATCTTACTCCTAAACGATCATGAAGAGGCGACCAACAGAGATAGGTAAGATTGATATACCAACATGGTTTACTAGAATATTACCATTTCTAGTGGAAAATGCTAAGATGACCACTAGACACAGGTGGACCTTATATTCAGGATAAATATAATGATTATGCATACTGAACGTGAACAAGCATGCAGAGGTGATCAATACCCATAGGTAAGATTGATATACCAACATGGTTTACTAGAATATTACCATTTCTAGTTGAAAATGCTAAGATGACCGCTACACACAGGTGGACCTTATATGCATGATACATTTTAATGACAATTCCTATTCCTAAACGGCCATGAAGAGGTGACCAACACAAATAGGGTGTTATAAGCTACTCGCGAGAAAAACTGTTAGCATAGAAATCAGTGTATATGAGACTGCAAACCCCAAATTCTTTACAAAAAAATATTTATTAGGCTTGTACCTTTGCATTTCACAAAACAACCCAAAGAAGGAAGCTTTATTGTATTTTAAATTAGCAATAGTTGATTAGTTGATAGACATGCAGCTATTTCATATTTATCTTTAAAAACAAACCACCACACTTTATCAAACAAATTTCTCCATTTTGTTTGCTAAAAGTAAGAGAAGTTTGACCAGCTCTTTGTTTGAAATGGCCTCAAGAAGAGATTTTGAATTGTCGAGTTCATCTAATTGAATTATCAGACGATTTCGAAAGATAAAACATATGTTCACCGTTTCAATTAAAAACCACCGCACTTTATAAGCAATTTCAGATAATATCTTTTCTATTGTGATTATTATTTCAGCATTTTCTCTTCAAAATTTTAAAACATATTATAACATTCAATAACTAAATATTTAATTTCCTTTTCTAGGAAGAACTAAGTATTGAAAATAAAATTTGCTGACATCTATATAGCGAAAGTAATTCTAATTAAGCAAAAAGAACCCTTTGGATTCGAGCAAAATAGGATTAATGTTCCGATAAACTTTAAAATAGTGATGACTTTCCTTCTGATTCGTGAAAATTTCGGGATTAACTTTGGCATGTATAAACTGATGATTGATGCTCAGTATAATATTTTTTTCGTTCTGCAGCATTGCCTATCTTATTTTTAACAACAATTCGCAGTTTAATTTGTATCCCGATTTGAGAAATCGTTTGATGGACCTTTCTAAAGATGAAAATCCAGATTAAGTTAAACCTTGTGTGTATTACGCAGAAAGGTTTAGCTATGGTTTAGCCTACTAAATCGAACTGCTTGCATGTGCGATATCTTGAGATTAAAATGTTAATCATGCCGACAGTAAGATTACTTTAGCTTCATCTTGAGCTGTGTTCGTTCTAGCCTGCACGCAGACTCAAATCTAATTTGACGATTAGTATGATCCTATACTAATCCTAAAAATAGATTTGTGTCCGTGCATAGGCTATGCTCATTCACACTAATTACACAGCTTAGAACTGTATTCAGATCTCATTTGTAGATTTTAATCAATAGAGTGTAGCATAATGATTGAACACAATAATGAGGAAAAGCCTTTTCCGTATACTGTATTAATTGCATACCTATATACTTTATTAACTGATTTAAACAGTGATATAGCCAAATTCGTTGTATTAAATTTTTGCAAGCATTAAAAACTGAAGAATAATAATTGTCATCCGAAATGTCAACGTGGTGTATCTAAATAATTTACATATTTCGTATTTCAATCAATTGATTATTTTATTTGAATATCACATCATAATAATATTTCCAATCTATAATGCGTTATCTCTCTTACCGTATATTAAAATATACACAGATGATGATCTGTTAAGCTATTCTGCGTTCCAGATTAATAGTTTATCAACTTGTAAGTTGATTTGTGAGTCGGTTTAATCGCGATTTCACAGATTTTATCATATATTATTATTGTTTGCTTCTCGTGATGTTTTAATTCCGAAATAAATTGTCCAAAATGAAATTTGAAACTTCAATTTAAAGTTATTTATAAATGTTCTTTTCTTGGTTGTAAAATCTACGTCAGTCATGGCTTCAGCATGACCTCAAATTTCAGTTTTAGCATTGCTTCAGGTACAGAAACAATACAAACGTCAAACACTCACGGGACTCTAAGCGCGTAGAGCCCGCCGGTCAATTTTGCTCTTTTAAAATATTAGATCTCCAGTATGAGCTACTACGTTGACAGTTGATTATGCTACTTTTTATTTAATCATCTATATTATAAAATTATAATATTGTAATAAATTGCCTGATGATAACCTCCTGGTGTGAAACTTAAAGGCGTAATTCTACCGTGTTTCACTTTCGACTCAGTGTCTCTACCAGAAAGGCTCTTGATAGTTACACATCTGTTTTATCTTTTTCTCTTTATTTACCTTTGCCACGCTAGAAATTAGTTTAATTTTTCTAAAATAATCGTTTTCCGATATAAGTAAAACACGAAATGTACAAATTATATCTCAAAGCATAAATGTATCCAGGTTTGATGTAGTTTTTACCAAAATGGTGCCTTTCATTCGATTAGGAAATTAAAATACAGATCAATGAATATAGAATGAGATAGAATTTATAAGTGTCATCATCCAAATACTTTTTTTCTTTTAAAATTTAGATGCTCCAAAAACATTGGCATGAGTTTTACTACATAAATAGGTCACATTACTAATAACGTTCCGAGGTGTATGTTTACAACTCTAATAACAACCATATAGATGAACGTGTTTTCGAAATGTTGCTGCTTTTTAGATACAAAAGGAAATTAATGGTGGATGATTGAAACCTAGTGTTGCTCCACAAGGCTCGCTTTTTCCGCTACTCTTCATCTGGGTATTGTAAAATTTCAGCGTATAAAATCATACGCCAGCAAGGCTGTGTGCGATCTATTCTATAAACAGAATACGATAGGTCATTTGAGACAGACGCGTGTTGCATGTGAAACGATGTGCTCTGCGATATGCGAATCATTTTTAATGCCTTTCAATTCAAAAAGACGTCAAGAATAATTTCATGAGTTAGAAAACAGAGCAATCAGCACCTGAGGTCGCACATGCTAAAAATAAGCTGTGATTGTCATTATGACTTTTGTAAGGTGTGCATCACTTTTATTCACAAAAATGTTACATGTCCCCTATACGAAACAACCACCGGTAAAGCGGAGTACAGGGGCATGTGGCACAGGTCTAATTGAGATTAAGACATGAAAAGTTACGTGCATTTTTTAACAACCTTTTTAACAAAAAAAGTGAAGCAAAATTAATTTATTCCGCAAATAAAGAAAAATTTTATTCACATGAAGTACAACTTGCGTTCTGCCATCAAAAATTGATAGTATATGTATCTATGCAGGTCTACTGTGACAACTTTAAGACAGCATCTTTTTGAAACGAAGTTATTTCAAAGTCGCATGTCTTTATATGAAAGATATTTCTTTTCAATATTCGGTTGGCTATATATCATAACATCATAACTTTTACAAAAACCATCAGTATTTATGCCAGCATTTGCATATGTTGATGGCCATTCTGAAGTAGTACTTGATTGACAGTTGATTGTCGTCGTCTTTCAACTAATTTGTTCTCGTTCATGATATGAGAAAATATTGAAATATTATGAGTTATCTTTGTTGCTTTTTACAATTACTTCATCGCCATTTGTTGATGTGATTTTATTGTTATCATTTGTAAGTGATGTGAATTTCGACGAATGAAGTTACTGTGGCCACCTGCAGCAATATATATTCCCAATTATGACTCTTCTTCGAAAGAAATGAATTTTTTATAAACAAAACGTCTCGCTAATATAAAAAATGTAATATTCACCATTATGTAAATAAATTGAAACGGACTTTTGTAACTTAACCAGTTAAAATTGTGATATAGAAGATAAGAAAATTGTTATCACTGTGTCACTGTGTTATTTAAACTGGCTTACATGACATCAAATAACATTTGAGTTAAGTGTGGTAAATTTATAACAGATTTAATAAAACCTTTCTTTTCAATTATCGTATATACAAGCAAACACGTATTGGTTTTCAATTTATTCTATACATATATTACTTAACGCATATCTTACAAATTGTTCAGTAGTAAAAATGTCATAACTTAATCGGAGATAGAATGAAATATCTTTAGAAATGTTTATAATATATTTTGTGAGGTCTATTATCACAGTCTTTGCTTGTAATACTATTACTGTACGAACAGAAATATGTCCAATACGTTACGAGTATCGTGAAGTCTTATCTGGTTTTAGTAACGCTTTATGTATAACTTCAAAAACATGTCAACTGCCATTACACATAGGATATATTGATTATCCACCATATATATATAGTATGGAGAATCGAACAAAGCCTGCTGGATTATTAGTAGGTATGTATAATATGCGTTGTACTTGAATGAAAAATGTCATTTAATATTAATTGCTGCAGTTTATGTACATAAAATTATTAACATTATTATCCTGTGACAAAAGTTGAAATCAATGGTGCTTAGATATGCGGATTTCAGTTTTATAGGGTAGTTTCTTATCAGAAATTTAGTTACTAGATATTTAAGTATTCAACAAACTTATAAAAACAATTCTTAAAGTATTTCTCAAAATTATTTTAGAAACACAAATATTTTAATAAACTGAAATACATTGATCATTAAATTCTGCCTATTCACTTTAAATGCATTAAAATAATGTCAAAAAGGCAGTTTTTTCACTTTTTTTTTATGATGAGACTGGAAGATATAGGTTATAATGCAGCACAAATGCAACATTTTGGAAAATATTTTACAGCACTGAATATTCAAGCAACCGTTCAAGAAACTTTTGATAACATAAAATCCCATGCAATTTTATATAACTTTATTAATTCCATCTCTTTCTTGGTTTCTATATATGACAACATATATATAAAGATCGTTTATTAAATTAAAAGATGTCTTTCATTCACCTTTCAAAGTTGCTGTATAGTGATTAGAGCCAAACTTATGATGAATAAGGCTATAGTAGTGATGCAAAGCTAGTGATGCAAGCACATGTTTGCATTCCAGTTGAAAGCATTATTGACTTGATAGCCAAGAAAGCGTTTTTGCTATTTAAAAATGATTGAAATTGGACTTGAACAATGGACACTAGCACGACATTTTTGAGGAGAAAAGAACAAAATATAGACATGAAATCAAGTTAAATTTATTTCGTTGAATCTGAATTTTCAGGCGTAAATATATAACTTACATATTTTAAACATTGCAAATGTAAGCTATATTAGACACAAAAAGGTTTCTATTTACAATAAGGTTATTCAAATTTCTCTCTTTTTTAATGGTTTCAGAAGTTAACAAAACCTTGACTTTAAAAATATTAAACAATCATTAACATATGGAAACAATTCATGTTCTCAGCTCTAAAAAAATATATGATAAGCATACTAGGCTACCAAACACAGTAAATTTGTAATAATTTTTTCATTGCAGTCTAATAATATTGGAAGAATATACATACTAAACTTCTGCTAAATACTACAAAATTTCTCCGATCGTTGCAATGCTACTAATATTTGTTTTTATGCAAATGTTCAAATAATAACAAAGGATAGAACTTGAAAATATCCCGGAAAATATAGAAAAAACAGTAGAGGATTTTCTGTATAAAAGATATGTACAGCGCTTTCAGGTGATTAGAGAGATCACACAAACAATTACTGAGCGCTTATTTAGAAAAAAAACTCCATACGTTGCTAATAAGCATCAATTACTTCCTTCAAATTTCTTCTTTTCAAACTATAACCTTATTAAAACTAACAAGTATGAAGTAGGTATGATGTAGATTATACGATTAAACATTTCGTGTTATACTTGTTTTCTGTATTAAAGATAATTAAATTTATGTGCTGTAGCTATCCCCTTATCTTCAACAGCGTTTATTAACGTCAATAGTTACGTTTCATATGTTCTCAAAAATCATTCGGGGGGTTCTCTAAATTATAATCAAGCGATGTACAAGAAGTTCAAACATATAGTTCTTTAAATAAGAAAATATCAAAAATTAAATCCTTACTATACTAACAAAAATTCTTTATTATCAATTTCATAACCATGTCTTTTCCATTGCTTGTAAACGGAGTGCCACTGATCTAAACTCGAAAATTACATGTGTAAGTGTTCCTAATAACTCTATAAATTCTTTTCCGCTTCTTGTTGAAGTCAAATCCTAACGTGAGCTTGATGGGATAAACATGGATTTACAAATCAGTTTAAGGTCAGAGCCATCTTAAGGTATATGATTTTCGTCATGCTTCATGGATTTGCAAAATCATTGGAAAAAAACTAAAATATCATGCGATGCTCACGTTCTGCACTTTATCCAAATTCTGAGTGCGGGATTTACCGTGAATCATGGAACCGATTTTTTAAGAATTTGACGAAAACAAAAACGAGAAGTGTTTTCGATCTTCTAATGAACACTCTTATGTGAACGTTTTGCATGCACAAACCAGTCTTTTGATTTGTGCCTCTCTGTCTATTTTGAAATTTTGAATGCACAGTATAACTAAAAATATTCTGCAGCTTCGAGCCCTCGCCCTATATAGCTTTCCTTCTTTCAGCAACATCGTTGAGGCCAAATGACTTCTAATTTTCATCAACACCGGTAAAATTGAATGGCTTTTCAATCTCGCCAACATGTTGAGGAAGTTTTGGAATATCTTCAAAGTGGAATTTAACATCCGTCAGCACCATGAAAGCTGTCAAATGACTAATTATTTTACCAACATCGTTGAAATTCGTTATGAAATATCATGGATGTTAGCGACATAGAAAGACGTCTGACCTGTTTGGCTAGGGATGGAGATTTTGTTACCCATTATAGCAAATATAGAAAATGTTCAAGTAGATCATAAAAGAGTTACATTTCCGCATCTCAATCATTAGTGGTTGTCTCCAAGGAGTAAACAGTTCCGTTACTCCACGCTAAGTGTTGGTAATTCTGGATAATCAAACGTCAACAAGTTACTCAAAGTGAAATTCAACTTCCAGGCCTACATTTTAAAACCGGTCTTTCGCTCAATGTGAAGTATTTAGATTGTCATCTATACGTAAAAAAGTTGAGATAATAGTTGTTTTTGTTATGTTAAATTTTAAAGAAACAAATGACGTTGGAATCAGGCCTATCATCAATGATGCTGATTTTGTTTATTGATGGCTTACATTGTTACTATAATGGTTTAGTATAAAGCCCATTATATACCAGCTAAGTATCTTTTGTAAAACAGTGACAGCACTGTTAGATAGTAGCACCTGTTGCGTGACATGCACATTAAGTAATTGAAATAACATTCTACGCAGGTATTAGAATTCATGGAGAGTTTCTAAATACATATTTATGTCCATAGCTGAGCTGATTGTATACTATAGATAATAGATACTTGTAAATGTGTAGATTGGAAGAATAAAATTATCTCACTATATATCAATTCAAACCATAAACAGTTGCTATATATATATATACGTTCACCTCAATGCGCAAAAAATTGAAATAATTAATATATATATTTCAAGGCATGATTGGAGTACATTTCACCATACTATTATTTCAAAGTTTGAACTTTGCTGTTGTACAACTGGAGATATGTCCATTGCGTTATGAATATCGATCTGTTAAAGGTTTTTCGAAAGGACTTTGTTCATCTAGAACGTGTCAGTTACCTTTACATATTAAATATCTTGATCATCCACCGTATGTTTATACTGTTGCAAATCAATCAAAACCAGATGGCTTATTAGTTGGTAGGTGAATTTATTTATCAGAAATTTAGCAGCAAACAAATCAGTAATAATAAAAAAAACCTTTTAATCCCTTCATCGGAGGTTAATTTACTTAAAAGACGATATAAGATACCATGTGAAACTGTAAATTTTACAGAAAGGGCTTCAAATAAAGAGCCAAAACTTTGTTTATTTAGAAATTTGTTTGTCTGCAATAAAGTAGCGAGAAGATTGTTAAATAAGATTAAACTTGTATATGCATGGCTTACCATTGAACAACTTCATCTCATATTCTGTTACTTGTTTTGTTTTCTCGGGGACGGAAATTATAATTTACTCTCGTAATTCGTATCAAATTTTGATTCAAAAATTTGCGAATCGCTTGTTTACTTTTTGAAATTTGCGAGGGAATTTGAAAGCGTTCACTATGAGAAAATATTGAACGATGTAGCAGTCAATCAGAATGCAGATCATCGAATATAGTCGGTTCGACTAATCATTTATAGTCATAACTTTTTCATTTACATGTGAAGTAAAAGTTGGACTTTATGTCTGTGGTATTAATTTGAGACAATGATTTCCGACTATTTCTTACTTGTCTATACTTGTCTATACAAAGATGTATAGTAGATTAATAATTTAAAATGATTTCAAAATGCTATAACGACATCTTGTAGAAGTCAGGCTATTCCAAGAAACCATGCAGAATTTATTGTGACCTCCAAGTTGAAAAGCTGTCAAAATGAAAAAGTGCGTTTGATTTTAGCGTAGGCTAATAAGTTTTCACGTACGTGAGATAAAATATTTCTTTTTAATCAATACCCAATAATCAATGACATGATACAATACAATGACGATGGAAAAGGCATTAGTCAACGGTTTAGGGAGGTCTAAAGTTGAGTTCAGCAAATTCCAGTCACGTGACTCGTTGTGATGTTATTCATTATATAAGAAATAGCCTGCGTCCAGACTAAAACGTTTCTGAAGGAAAGTGTAAAGTCTGCGTAGCCGACCAAACAAAGCCGTTTTGCTGAAACTGCACTAGACTTGCAAAAGCAGTGACTGAATCTTATTGGCAAGCTTTGCTCACATGATTTTAATTCGATGTCTGCCAATCAGATTGTGGGTATCAGTCATGTGATAAACAAAAGTGGGGCCACATTTAGGAAGACTTTCGGATCTGGAGACAATCTCATTTTTATGAAAATATACAACGTATTTGTGAGGAATTAAATTAATTTAAAAATCCATTAACAGTTATATTTCAGTGAAGAAACTATTGACAACTAATGTTTTATTTTAACATGACTTTGTATCAATCCTTTTCGAACGTACGGAGCACTTCGAAGGGCCTTCGAACATTTGGTGAGCGAGTAGGAATGTCACTTTAGAAAGTCAACAAAAATTTACAAATATAAGAATTATAATATTGGTATTTTATAACATCAGGACACAAATGATCAATTCCTCCTTCGGTTAGACAATATACTATACAAACAACACAATTTCTACTCAATTTTTGTCTCGAATGAGTGTCACAGACTTTGTCTGTTTTCAACGATTTATTCCCAAGCTTGAGAGTGTTTTTAATGTTTAACATGTAAACGTGATTTTCAATCGCACAACTGAGACCGGAAATTAAGGCTTTTATAAGGCGGTACCAGTCTAGTGCAGTGTCAGCAAAACAGCTTTGTTAGGTCGGCTACGCAGACTTTACACTTTCCTTCAGAACGTTTCAGTCTGGATGCAGGCTAATAAGAAAGTGCGTTTTATTTTTGGATGGTTGTAGATCATTGCAGGTAGCAATATCGTCAATGGAATTACTTCATATGAAGACTTTGAATACAAAAATGAAGCTTTCATAATATTTTATCTACATTTCAGAGAACCATATCAAATTTCAAGAAAGTCAAAAATGCTTTTAATTGAAGCCCATAACTTGCGTCCCATCATCAAAACAGGTGTCTAGACTTTCATAAAAAAAAATGTTTGGTCCCCAGCTTTTAGATTGTTATAAGGACTGGAAAAGAAAGCCGACAGAGATCTTGGCAAGCCAAGACAGCCTATTTTGCCGAACTGTGTTTTTTCATAGGAACTCCCATTTCAAATCTACTATTTTTCAGCCACTTCAAATCTATTAACATCATTGGTACTAAGTTTTCAATAAGCCGTTTCAGAGTTATAGGAATCATCATTAAATTAAATATGTTACCTAGAATTGAGTTTTATCTGCTGATTGACATTATGGAGTTATATGAATGAAAGTAGGAATCTGTCAAGCAACTCTGGATAAGCTAATTATTGAAGGAGACTTCTACAGTGTAGCACCTATGTCGCAAAGTTATCATTGTAAAAATATTAGAACTACCATTACTTGATTGATTCTTATTTAATAAATATTATTAATCATAAGATGTATTTTTGTTTATTCCTGTGATACGTCATTTTTGATTACATAGAACGAAATGGACGTTTAGAATTCTTCTATATTATGATATATCAGCTGACAGAAATTCATCATTCTTTTATTTCAGGGATTCTGGAGGCAAGTCTTGATTCCTGCTGCAACGAATGTGTATCACAAATTAAATACACACGCATGGAAGACGTTCGTGAGATATTTGATAATAATTTTACGTTGTATATGCCGACATCAATGCCAGATGAAGATTTGATATACAATCCAACTTCATTGCCAGAATATCCATTTGTTGGTTTTATAAATAAATTATCTATTGTCTATGCATCAATAGCAATTGAAACTCAAGTTGAAAGACAATTTAATTATATTGTCAAACGAATTAGTAACTTATGGCCTGTATTTGCTATTGCTAGTATTACGACATTAATCGCAGGAATATGTATTTGGTTATTGGTGAGTTTTACATATTATTGATTGATATCACAAGATATTTTAATTGACTTTTATTTTTACATTTGACAGAAATTCAATGTACAGTACCGAAATTGAGCTTTGTTCATTCCCAAAATATGAATTCCTTGAATTTAGGAGAAAATTAATCTACAGACTCAATGAATTCTTGAAGAGACAAGGCAATTTCTTGAATCTCGAGTTTTTAATCTTGAATGAAAAAATCTTGATGTTCTTCCTGCATGATTTTTTCACTTATAAATTAGAATGAATTGGTTTAGGAATCCCGTATTTTCCCAATTGTCAATTATATTATATGTTTATACACTCCACGGACAACGAGTGCGTATGTATTTTAGCCAATATACAATATTATAGAGAAGAATACAGTTCGTAAGACTTCAGCAAAATATATCTTCAATTGTTTGCCTCGCGTATCATGTGATTATCAATTTTAATTTTCTTATTCATTTCTTTGATTTTTCTCCTCGCATTAAGCAATTACAACAACATTCTTATAAACAACTTAATTGATGTTTCCATTCAGTCCTGATAAGTTAATAGATGTCTACAGCTCTTTCAGGTCATATACCATAACGGGAAATATTTGGAACATCTCCAGATGTAAATAAATATATCCTTCTACATCAATGTATTGATGTATACGGTGCAATCGAATAGAAAACTCACTCGTAGCTCAGTAGAGTGTTTTCACTTTGCGTATGATGCTATGTGGGCTTGATTCTTCTTCGATTCACATATGTTAGCTGTACATTCTTATACGTCCCAAATAAATAAACCCTTCCCTTACGCTTACTGGATAAAAGGTTAGATTATTACATGATTATATTAGTCAATAAATACTGCCTATAAGAAACCTCATTCGTCTACAAACCTACGAGAAAATTACATTGACAGCTGAAACATCAGAATATTGAAATCATAATTGTCGTTTTCGTTTTCTTGTATAGGACACATGGTTCAACAAAACAGAATTTCCAAGAAGTTTCTTTGATGGTACTTGCGAGGGATGCTGGTGGGCTTTTATCTCTATGACAACAGTTGGGTAAGACGCAAAACATGCGTAGAGATAATCCTGACATGATTGAAATCGCTATTATAACCTGCTCATAGTTCCAATTTAATTAGGAAAGAATTGGGTATTTCTGGTATGCTCTCTTGTTCTGTTCCGTCCAATGATTTCTTTTCCAGCGATCTCTCCCATCTTTCGACAGCACGTAGCATTATTTCGTGTCTGTTAACAAGGACGAGGATTATCCTTCTACAATAATGATCATTCTAGAAGGATAATTATTCTAGCTGCATCATCCAGCTTTGCTGTTATTATATGTTGTGCTTACGAGGGTGACCCGACATTAGAACAGCTTTTAGGAAGGAGATCATCCTTTTATCAAGGACAGAAGATCCTATCCTATTCGAAAGCTGTGTTCTATCCAATTCATGCCGTTTCGCTGTTGTAAACACTTTCTAAGGAGTATATCTTCGTACTCATTTAAGATATAATCTGCAGTCAGAATGATTGGAGATAGCTTTCAATCTCCACATGATTACGCAGTCAGTCAGTAATGTATTTCTACTACATATACTGAATATCAGTATATAGCAAATTTAGAAATATTAATATTTGATACTGTTGTCAAAATGTTAGATAAGTAACCCATTTTTGGTTTTAATTAGTATCTAATAATAATAACACAGGGGAAATATACCTTTACATGAGTCTATTTCTTTCCTGTCCACATAATTGATTATATACTAACATTTGTTATTCTCATTAAAGGTATGGTGATCGTACTCCTCGCTCCTTCCATGCCCGTCTTTTTGCTGTTTTATGGATCACATTTGGAATAACATGTGCCAGTATTCTTACAGCATCGCTATCATCTATCATAACTACTGTTGCTATTAATGAAAATACGAAAATGGGAGGCAAAACGGTAAGGTGTGTCTTAGTTTAGCCTGCGCACCAGCCACAAAGTTATTTTCTGAAACCATAGGGCCTGTGAACTAAAGCGTGACTTTTAGCCCAGCAAGTTCCCATTAGTTTGGAATATAATTTATGCATTGGGTCGTATTATCCGTAATTTCATTGTTGTTGCTGATGAGTATAACTCGAGTATATATGAATATAGATTGACGAAGAGTTGTGATTTTATGAAAATTGATCTTTTGTGGTAGAGTGTAAATCGAGGTGTGAATAACTTACCAATAGCATATAGGTGTTATTTTCGATGGGATAAAAATCACACATTTAGTTCACAGACCCTATGATTTCAGGAAAAACCTCGGGGCTGGTACGCAGGATCAGGATAGCCTTGGTTATGTTCCAAAATAAAAGGGATATCAGTTAATGGTCGGTTTCTGATTGAGTTATACAGAGAAATATTGACATTTCAAGGTTTAACTAAACTGAGATTAACAAGGATCTCTCACCCAATCAGGATTTGATTATTATGAATTAGATTGCAATAATTTGAAATTGCAAGTTAGTTGTTAAACTCCTGTCTATTTATTTTGTAGATATGTATTTACTTAAATACTTCCGTCGAGGCTGGTATTGTTTATCAAAACGGTGGAGAAGTTTTAGGTAATTATTTTAGCATTAGAATCATTGTATTTACCATTAAATGCCTAAGCAAACGATTCAAATCTGTTGATAGACTCCAAGTATCGAGTTGCTCAGATGCAGAAGTCTAACGCTGTTACATGGAAAGTGTAAATGACAATTCGACATTACAGCTGCAAATTCATATGATTTTTAATAACGCGTAAAATTGACTTAACGGAAATCATGGAAGCTATACTCACTGACTACATCGCACTTTATGATCATAGATTTCTAATTAATGCGACAAAGACAACGGTTGATTGAGAAATTGCTGGAGTTATATAGCCTTATGGCATTTGAATTAATCGTTTTGATATCATCACTTTTTACTATTATCGATTCGTAATATGAAACTTTCTAATGTCAACATGACAAAGATTTGGAGTTTTATATCCTGAAAGTCTCCTTCTGATTCGCATTTACGTCTGTATGTATCGCATGCAGCGTATAGAAATGGACGTCTCACCAAAAAACCAGTAGTAAACAAGCGATTCGAAAATGCTTTTGAATCAATTTTATACGAGAGTCTTCGTAGATAAATTCCGTACCCAAGTAGACAAAACAAGCAACACGAGATGAAACATAAGATGAAGATGTTTAATGGTAGGCTGTGGATACACAATTTAAACCTTATTTACCACTCTTCTCGCGTTTTTTCCAGACAGAATTTGTATACAACAAATGTTTGTATTTTTGTAGTTATTCAATATAGTTACTTTGGTTAAATTTGCTACTTTGAGGAGTTGCAAGGTATAAGAGGAAGAGTTTTACAAATACTCATGATGCGTAATTTGAAAATTTTAAACACTATTTCAGTCAAACGTGCTCATGATAATTGTATTTCCATTTCATATAATGTCTTTAATTTTTAGCCTTTGATTCAATAGAGAGAATAGAACAGGCGTTACACGACAAGAAATGCACAGGTATATTTTTCAGTAATGAGGGATTAGATGGCCTACGAATTAGAGTGATTTAATAATTTTAATTATCATGTAACATAACCTTTGTCTGGAACATCAATCATCCTTCATCAATTTCACTATAACAATGACTTGTTTTCTAATTTAATGGCTCATTGATTTTTCATTAAATACAATTGGAATGCAATTCTTACTAATATCATTTCAAAATATGAGGCGAAGATTTCAAGATAATTGTTTTTCAAACATGTTTGCAATATTGAAAATATAGTTAAAGTTACATCTGAATATAGAAAGTCCCAAGTTATTACTTTTTTGAATTTTTCAAGTTGAATTTTCAATTACAGAGTATATATTCAATTTGACATTATGAAAAAATATTCAATCTGTCGCAGCTAGTCGCCATTTTCAAAACACATGTTCTAGCTTTTTGATTAAAACCGTGCAGGTTTAGGTCTATAACCACACACGTGCGGGATAGACCTATACCTGCAGGCTTTTAGTGGTTACCATGGAATCATGGGTTGTCTTAACATAACTACTAAACACGTGGTAAAAATCCACAAATCGTGACTCGAATTGTTTTAAAGTGATTATTAATACCATTTATTAGTGAGTTGTCAAATTTGTGTCCAGCTAATCGTCTGCCTGTAGAGATGTCTGTTCCAAGTAACTTAGACATTGAGTATGCATATCGGAATGTAGGAAATGCGTTGTCTGAGTAATTCAAATCAATATTTAACTGAAATAATTTCATAATAAAACTAAAATCAATCCATAAATCATTTCACTTCCCCAGTGCTTTAATACCCTATATATAGTAACTATATAGATCGATGTGATCACAATGTCGTTTCTCTTGTTATGATGAAAACGCCCGTGAATATTATATAGCCTCATTTGATGCACGGAATTCATTTCTTTGTCATAACAGACTTTTGATAGTAAGTAAAAGTTTCTTATTTGTTTTATTCTTGAAAGCAACATAAAATCCAAGCATTGTCTTGAGATCGAACTTCTTCCTAATTACAATGAAATTTCATTTATCGTAAAATACTATCCTTTTGTTTAATTTGTTCTGCAGGTGTTGCAATGGAAAGTCACATGTTACTATATCATTGGAATACACTCAAAAGGCATAACCAATTGGAAATCCTCGATATACTTGCAGCGCCTGATCGTTCCATCGGAATTGTATTTTTTGGATATAATAGAAGTCAACAGTACTCATGGGCTAAATACCTCACTAGCTTTTACCATCTAAATCGAGATCATAAGGACACATTGCTTGCCCAGGGTAGAAAGGAACTTGATCGTAAGGTTAGTGAATTTGAGAACTTGTAGTTCATTTTAGTTACTGTTAGAATCTAGGAAATTGTTGTGAAGCAGAAAAGCATCTCCGTGCGAGGGTGTCGAACCCACGATCTCAGAATGTCCGGTCCAGTGCTCTAAGCTTTGAGCTACGCGGTCATCTGATCTACCCTCACAACAATCGCAAGTCACTCTTGTTACGCCAGGTGTGAACTCAACTAGTTGCACAGCACGCCGTTAGTTTTGCCGTGCCACATGAGTTGATTTGCCAAGTGTCTAGTGACGACTTGCACTTTCCAACAGTTACATTATTTGCAACTGAAAATGTTCAACTTTCTGCAAGCATTGCAGAGTTTTTTTTTCTTTTACCAAATTTTGGATTTTGAATTTATCATTTACCACAAACCGGATATACTATTATCTTTTCAGGCGGTGATTCCAGGAGATTGAATGCTAGAACCTGTGCGGGCCGAGATACAATGCCCTAACCACTATATGATTTAGTACTCGTAATATAAATATGAGGGGATATCCATGTTTGGTACATGATGCGATGTCTGTGCATTGTTTGGCTCAAGACATATAGGATTAATATCATTGAGAAATTCACCTTCACCTATTTGCTGATGTTACTTATGATGTTAAATTGAATGCTTTGAGTCAGAACATCATCATAATCCTTACCAGCATCATCACTTATCTCCAAACCTTCAAGCTTACACAGAAGGTATTCTTCAAAGGACCATGATCACAATATTTCAATTTGAGTAGCATGATTACCACAATGTAAGACAATATCACAACAGTGTCAATAATATTAAAAAGCTGGAAATACTCATTTTCGTACCGAATCCAAATTAAAAACACACAACATACAGCGTTTTAGAATCGATGTGTTTATCCCATTTCCAGCTGAACTTTAATTTACTTAACCAAGATGAATCCAAGACTGGAATATTTGATCGTCCAACAGATGATTTTGTATCTGTCATTGTGTACATGACATATGTATTGGTTGGCTTTATTGTCTTTGGTATTACAATTGATTTGATATTAAGAAGAAGGAGATATCTCAAAACTGAGCAGAAAAAGAAAATGGCTGATGGTGATTTATCTGATGAAGTGAAATCCTCTCAGTTCAATGGTATGCTATATATATTTTGATTCAAATTATGTAACATGAATATCAGCGATAACGTGTTAACACAGTTATTTACGATAGTTTTCATATTCAAGCAATCGGGGAGGAGATCATTGAAACATCTTTAGATGTTATATAAAGAAAACAATCTATGCATTATAATTAATATGTTGTTATATACGGTTTTGATAGCATCGTAAACTTAAAGGGGCATTATTGACAGGTGATAATTCTTTTGACAAAAATACATATTTTTCAAAACCTCATTTTCAAACACAAGTTGTGACATCATCAACTCGGTTTTGAGTTTTAATAGCGATGACTCTGGTAACTGGAAGCAGGGGCGGGTACAGGGATGCTGGTTTGGACGTACTTGTCATCCAAATAATGACGCAATTTCAAAAAAGGTAATAAAAGTAATCCAATCGAAAGTTCTGCGTTCACGTTTCAAATTTCACATTCCAAGGTCCAATTAAGGACTTCCTACCGTCTAATAGTGGCTATTAAGCAGATTTTTGATCGCTCGAGGATCCAATTCCCATGTTCTGATTCGGAATAGCAAATAATCGCTGTGCTATCAACAAAGAGACGATGTGTTTGTGGACACTGAAAGGCTGGCTTCATCTGATGTTACCATTTTCACTGGATGATCGAGACAATTGACGTATCTCCAGACGTATTATTTATCTGTATACTTAGTGCTCATTGGATAATTGTCACATCCAAGAGATGAGTTGCAATAGGAAGATATTAATAGATATCATTGGAATAATGCACTGACAAAAATTTAATGAGTTTGAATTTTATTTTTGATGACTTTGATAAACTTCATTGATTGAACAACACTTCTACAAAATGGCCGACGCAAAACTGCCTGTTGATGTTTAACTTGTCATGAATGTCGCGATGAATTGGGATGGATAAACTTGAATTTAAGAATTATTTTTGCAAGACAAATTATCTTACAGTTGAAGTACTACTGGACTTCATTGTAAATGTTTTCATCATGCATTGATTGTCGAGACCGGCGAGAGAAGAATCAAGATCAATGCTGAACGTGGAAACATAAACATTCGGTTGCTTTGAATTTAATTAATTTCAATGAATTTAGAACTGTCGTTGGATGTTAGTTAGCTAAGTTTCAGCAGACTTGTCTGCTCTATTTTGCTTTGATGAAATAATATATGATATTATACGAACTATGATTTGCGTATTAAAAAAAAATATTCTTCAAAAAAATAAATTGTAATATTTTTGTAACTAATTTGTTTTTCTAGCATTTCAATTTAAAAATTATAATCTTCAATACTAGTGGAATGTCTTCATGTATTGCTTTATACCATGTTTTGAAGTATACTAGAGAGCCCCTCAAGTCGTACAGCTTTCAAAAGGACCCCCTAGAAGGAAGGGACATTTGCCCCCGTACCCGGAAATACACCCCTAAGGTTAGACGTACAATAGGAGAATTAAAAATAACTTAGCCTCATTTCTTGTTCTGATGACGCATCCACAGTAACACAACAAAAAGCTGACTGGTAATTTTTTCAATTGTATCTTGAAGCATGTCATATAAAGCGGGATATAAAGCGGAGTATGCGAAGATAGGGCATCCCACTTTATATGACAAAGACTTCCCAGGAAAGACAGCGAATAGGCCTACCATAGATTAACCAGGATAACTTTGTGGATTGTTTCAGTTTGTTATATGTGCTAATCCTTGCTATAAGTATTCATATGTTATTATTTTCAGGAGCATTTTCCCGTTAATGACAAGAAAATTGAAGCTTATGGTAGATAATTTAACACAAAAGCCGGTAGAAAAATAGATGAAATCCAAAACCAAGCTGTTCGTCACGAATTACTCAAACGTATCCAACTAATTTTAACTTATAGATTGGAGACAAAAATTGATGACAATAATTTTTCCCCTACTTCCAATTTAAGCGTTTAAAGTGATTATAAAACTAAAATATTTGATATAAAGTAACAAACATTAAATTATACACAGTATAATAATAGTAATAATATATTGTGCATTTATAAAGTGCCCATTATGAGATTAATGCAACGGCGCTTGGCAATTTTATCGATTGAAAATATTTAATATTAAAATGTAACTTAAAAACATGAATAAAAAGTAATTTAACATTATAGCAATTAATTTACACTCAACTTAACAATTAAAAATTAGTTTGAATATATATATATATTTATAGCTAAACTTAATTTGTACATTATTCCATGCAGATGCACTATTTAAAATTTACGTTTGCTTATTTACGCTATTAATTTTTTTTTGGGATATATCATTTTTCCACGAACCGGGTAAGCTAACAGCTTTTTTTTACCGGGGTGGTTGGTTAATTTGTTAGTATTTTGAAGTTGTGTGCGTTTAATAGCCGGATGCCCTTCCTGACGCCAACCTATAGTGCTCTGAACAGGGATTGAGCCCTGCTGGCCATGGTCCAACGCCCTAGCCACTACACCAAGGCCGCACTATTGAAAAGATGGTACTTCAGCTGACGACGAAATAAAATACAGTGAATTTGCAATACGCATATTATTTGGTCAACCGTTCCAATTTAAAGGGCCAGCAACTTCAAAAGTACGAGATCCATATTTATTTCACTATATTACCATATAATATCAATTAATGTAATCCCCGGGACATAATCTTAAAACAAAATGAAGAGCCAAAGCTTACAAGTTGGCGTATAAATGCTTCTAATGGAGACTTGTGAAACTCGTCCTTCTGAAGACCTCTTCTATATTGTAGAGACAGTAGATTATTCCACTTGTATGCACCAGCATTTTGAATAAATGGCGATGGATAGACTTAAGTGACGTCATACTTTAAAAATTCCAATCACTAGGGATGGGACCGCAAAGAACGAAATATTTGAAAATCTTGTTATTGTTAAGGATGAATGCTTGATAGTTGTGACGTGATCTTATCGCGCTCACTTGTCGTGATAGGAATTTTTACACTTGGAAAAGTGAATACGTCACTTACAAATTAACATAAAAATGCTAAGTTTTAGCTTTTTACTAGAGTCGATAACATTGTGTGGATTGTTGAAAACTAGTAATAACCTTGATCCTGATATAGATAACTAAAGTTAATTTGATGAATATAAATGTAATTCCAATTGGGGCAGATCTTACTTTCATTTTTCATGTCTTCATTTGTCTTTCTCTATCTATACTTAACCCTATTCGAGACTCATTATCTTTGGCACAGCAAAACTGATCCCGAACTGTTCATAAAAAAGGCAACACATATAGCTTGTTGGAAAGATAATGCAATTTCGCATCAATCCACGATGTATTTTTGCTTAATTAGTATTATTCTCCCCATATCGATAAAGGCAAAACATTTGTATCTGCGAAAATTTTCAGCTACAGGTGATGTTAACAATAGAATATAATTCGTTTCGAATTCGTTCTGAAAGACAAGAAACAAACTTTCACTGCATGATTGGTTGCTCCTCACAAATGAAAAAAAAAAAAATTCATAGTTGGTAATCTGTTACTGTTTTGCGAGTTTGGTAATGATATCCATAGTATTATTCTCGCCATATGAATAAAAATAAACTTTCACATTTGCGAGACTTTTACCCCTTCAGTTGATGCAAAAAGTCGGAAATAGTATATTTTGCATTCAGAAGTTTTGAACGTCAACAAACCAACTTCCAGAGATCAAAAGGTATTAAATATGCTCGTAGGAAATGACTGGTAAACTGTAACTGTTTTCCCAAGTTGAAAATGATACTAATACGATGTATAACTTCGTATTCTTCTTTTGCGGGAAATAAAAATGATGTTTATGTATAGATATATATTTTGTCTTGTTAAATATTGATGGTTGTTAAATATTTCCTTTGATTACTAACAGATATGATAGGTTGAATTCTGAAGGAAGAGCATGATCAAATCGATATTAGGAGGACTGTATAATATTTAGAAACCATTAAACACAAATTCAATATCTAGGAGGTGAAAAATATCAGCAGACAAAACCGTTCATAGAACTAAGTTATAAAATCCTGCAAAATCATGTTATACAAAAGAGATAAATTCAACCATAACTAACTATATTCATACTTCTACTTAACTTAGGGCAGGGGATGTTGAGCACTGAACATAATGAAACCATGGCAAAGCTTGAGCTAGTTTAAGGGTGATACATTGGCTGCTTTAACGCACAAGACAGGAGCAAGGTCTACAATGCACAATATATCCAGCAATCACAATGCAACGAAATTGAAATACTATTGAAATACAATACACACAACGCGAACATGTTCTACAATACGATGAACAAACTAACGAACAATTCAATCGATAATAAAACGTGTCAATAGCTCTATTGCTCAACCCATTAGTCAGTGGACCAGATGTTTCTTATAACCTATTTTACAGGCTACTGGCTAGTTTCTCTGCTTGGTGTCCTTATTGTTTTTTGATTGATAATATTAGTTTATTTTGCTTAGTCGTTATTTGGTATTTATTTGGAAATGTATTTGATTAATAAGTTTGTTTAAATTATTATATCATTGTCATATGATTTTATATATCTTTATATGGAATTGAAATGCAGAATAAATTAGAAACTCAAAAGCCTGACTTGAACAATTAGTAGAGGAAATATAGACAGAGCGCCACAGAACTAAAACAGTAGGTTTCTCCGGGCAACTTGAACATCTCATAAAATTATAATTTCATTTCATTTCCCTTGAGTGTTCATAAATAAGGGATTACATCACTCTTGTGAGTGGGTTATCGGAATTTAGATCCACGAGTTCACTAACAACAAACGAGAAATCCATATCGTAAACGAGGCGGCCTTGTTTACGATATGGATTTCTCGTTTGTTGTTAGTGAACTCGTGGATCTAAATTCCGATGGCCCACGAACAAAGAGTGATGTAATCATTTTAATAATCATGTAACATAACCTTTGTCTGGAACATCAATTATCTCTCATCAATTTCACTACAACAATGATTTGTTTTGGCTAATTTAATGGGTCATTGATTTTTCATTAAATGCAATTTGAATGAAATTCTTACGAATATCATTTAAAAATATAACGCAAAGAATTCAATATGTTTGCAATATTAGAAATATATAGTAAAAGTTACATCTGAATGTAGCAAATCCCAAGTTGTTACTTTTTTTAATTTCTCAATTGAATTTTCAATTACAGAGTATACATCTAAGTTGATTTTATAAAAAAATATTCAATCTGTCGCAGCTAGTCGCCATTTTCAAAACATGTGTTCTAGTTGTTTGGCAAAAACCGTGCAGGTATAGGTCTATAACCGCACACGTGCGGGTATAGACCTATACCTGCACGCTTTTTGTGGTTGCCATGGAATTTCGTGGGTTGTCTTGACATAACTGCTAAACACGTGGTACAAATCCACCAATCAAGATAGAAGTTTTTTTCAAGTGATTATTAAAATATGTTAAACAACTCCCTATTCCTTGTATTATTTAAATTTTATTGTAAACCCTTCAAAAATCCAATTTGAATGTTATGATTCACGGTCAAAGCCTTCTTATAATTTTGAGAATATACTGCATGTGAGATGATATATGAGCTTCATCGTCTTTGATTCTTCTGTTTTCCCGTGATTTTGCGAATCCATAGAAGCATGACGAAAACACAAAATGAATGAATTAAGAGGCTCTGAACGTGAAATGATTTATAAATTGTGAACTCCACAATTAATTTTTATTAAAGAAAGAAAGGGGAAACTATTTACGGTATTTTTATGAACATTTTATTTGAATTTCAAGTTGCCAGGAGAAACCTGCCATTTTAGATATGTGGCGCTTTGTGAAACATTGGATACCGGCTGAGGCTCTCATTCATTTCACGTTGGGTGTTCTATATTTATCATTAAACTAGATTATTCTATACTTATATTAAGTTTTGGTAGACTCCTTACATTTTGCATTAGTTTCTATATAATAATAAAATAAGAAAGTGCTGTTTTCTATTTATTTAATTGTGCATTAGGAAAAAAACTTAATCGCCAATCTGTTGAGAGAACAAATGTAAACATTACTTGAAACAAAAAATTAGTAATGCAATTCAACGAGGTAATGCAATGTACATACTAGATTCAGAATAGTACAATTCTGAATTAATTTAATGTCTTGTAGTTTTCAAAAAGATCACATTGCACTGGTCCTACAGGCATATTCCGATTTGAACCGCTCGTGATGATGATGATGATAAACTTTATTTAAATAAAATACTCGCATTCAACTACACTATCAGAGAATATTACACTTGCCGTCTAGGGCATGTTTTATAGAATAACGAGATATTGTAAAATATAAATAGCAATTGATTAATTAAGTAATAAAAAGTATCAAAATAAATTAAAATAGTTTATACAGTATATACAATTTATATATATATACTTTCATGTTCAATATGTCTTTACTCAAATAAAACCCTTTAAGGGGATTGGCGTAATCATTCGTGGAAATTAATCCCGAATTGAACTAAAAGCTGTACGACTACTTCTACTAAAAGTTCACCACATGTCTAATTTCAAGAACACATCAACTTAGTTTAAACCCTATTATTGTCCTCTGTTATTCAAATTAACCAAACATCGCGGGTGACTCACTGCTAGCATACTTATAAACATTCAGTAAAAGATCTAGCAAAAATCATGAAACCTTCGCAATTTTTTGAGGCTTTCAATAATAATCTGTCGAGCCTGAGATGACCTGCAAGTCAAATGACAATTTTCTCGCGAGACCCGTTAGTATGGCTTTCCATTAGATGTCATGGTTTTTCTGGGGCAATCATTCCTTATAAACGACGACTAATAAAGCTGATGACTTGTGAATGAATACTAGCTAATATATTATGGCAAAGGCAGCAATCCCAACAATAAAAAATTGAATAACCATAGGATTATTTCCAACTTAGCTGTAAACGAATTCCAATTCATGTTAAATGCCTTGCTGTTTTGTTTATGCAAATGGCGTACGCATGTGGCTAGACTCATACCCGCTAGCTGTTAAATATTATTTTAAAAAAACCAAAAGGATTATTTTGAAATATCATCATTCTTGTGGCTACTGAGACCATTTGTTTAGCAATTCTATGGGAGATTCAATAGAGTTTTATACAGTAAGACCTGCTTAGATCATCATAATTATCACACTTCATTACTTTTTACAGTATATAAATGTGCCCATGTCGTTGATTGATGGAATTTATACGGTATTTGCTTATTGTTGAGCCCAACTTCAAAAATTCAGAATACACAAACGTACAGCAGAATTTTCTGTTCTATTAATATAATTTTTAGCGAAATTTATCGCACCACGACACATATTCATCGTACTTAAGAATATATAAATATTGTTGTTATCATATACTTTATTGCTCTATATTCCTTTAGAGTTCATTTATAAGTTATAGCTATAAGAGACAAGTCCTTGTAATCCAAGATATATTTATTTTTCATATACTATAAGCGTAAACACGGTTATAGGTGATCTCATGTATCTCCTGTGATGAAATTTTCGTAGATCTACGATTATAGCTATATAAAAGCGATGACCTGCAATAAATATATTTTGACAGCATCGCTTGCATCGATCGAATACTTATATATATATATAGGTATATATGGTAGTCCAATGATATGAATTGCAGTGGTACGTATAATATCGAACTATCCCGGGATGGAAATCACTGGAGAAATCAGACAGAAGCAGCTGCTGTATATTTCATATTGTAGTAGCTAGATTTGGGCAGAGAATTAAAAACAATAAGCAAGAGTAAAGCAAGTGTGTGAATCATTTTAATTAATAAAGAGAACGTGCATTATAATGCATCACAAAAGATTAGCTACAGTAAAATATTATTGAATGGCACCGAACAACACTAATGAATTTGAAACTGTTTTACTAATATAGCCACCTGTGTTGGCATGGAACCAAATGTGTTTGACGCTATAGATGGATTCTGCAAGAACTGATATCTCAGTAATAATTTGTTTTATCGTTCATATTAACATATTCACTGCAAAGAATAATTGTGAATCTCTTTGTTGTGTATATATTATTGAGTTTTAAAGGCATTTACTGACTTTATAAACAACGTTTTTAGTAACAATAGCAAAAAAAGAGAAAAAATTATGATGCTAAATATGATATATATTATATTGATATTTGCAACGTATGGGATTACTAATGTGGAACTTTCAGTGTGTGATATACGCTATGAATATCGATTACTACCAACTCATCGTTGCTCTGTTGAAACATGTCAGCAACCTTTACATATTGGTTATCTGGATTATCCACCTTATGTATATTATAAGGAAAATCAAACAAAACCTGTTGGACTGTTAGTAGGTAAGATAAAATACATTACATGTCAATGTATGTGGTGATATGATTTATAACGGACAGTTGTTGTGATTTATGGTGCACACAGGAAAATAATACTTTAAAAAAGCAAAAAAATGGCAAAAAATTTGCTGTTTAAGCATTAACTTGAGCTGAAGCCTCTGCTTTCTTCGACATTTGTTTAGATATGATATGAATAGCTGTGCTGCTGAATGAACTTGTTAGACGTCATTGAGATTTTTATTCCACAAACGATTGTAAATAAAGTATAACGTTCCTGTTGGTTTGGAAATGAATTCTATATTTTTAGAATTTTATCTCGCAGTGCATATCGAGATTTTTCACAGGTTCATAATGATACCCTCCAGAATTATTTAAAGAAAAAGATTTCTATAGCTGGTGGTGTATTTTAAAAAGGTCATGACCCTGCAATGTATTGCTATGCAATACCAACAGGACCAATGTGAAAAAGCTCTATAGTTTCTTTAATTTCTTGACAAAATTAAGACGCTGTTGCATATTTCAGTATAAATTATATCAATTTAAAATGAAAATTTCTATCGGAAAATATTTTCGCAATAAATTGACCCTATACTATTGTTTTTGTCTGAAGTGACACTTTTTGTAAACTCTGCTGGTCTCACTCTATATTTTAACCTGTCCATGTTTACGCATGCATATTAATCACATACTCAAAAGTCTGTCTTTTTGACCTGATATATCACATTTTCATCAAAAGATATTTTGAGTATTATTGAAAATGAATGGTTTTCACTTTAATTCTTATGTCAAAACTGTCTTTTTGGGATACATAAATTTACTGACCATAGCTCTGTCAATTTCTTCTATAGTAATTATCGAACAAAAGAAATATTCTCACATGTCTCATTTGTTAAAATGTGAAGAAGAAGAAAAACGGATTATCTAAACTGCTATCTAAAATCTAACATTCAGGATAACATTGATCTTACTATTAATTTGATAGCTATATAGTGTTCAGTGGTTAGTTTCTACATTAAGTTAATTTTATGATATTCTTAATTTTACAATAATTAATTTGGTCGTCGCATTATTCCTTATATTAATCAGTCTGTTCAATATGCTATTGTTTTAACTTTCCCATCAATGATATCTTGGAAGATTAGAAATGGCATATGGTTAAAAAGAGATAATTTATTTTTTGAAACTCTTGAGACGAAACCTTTAGCTGCACTATATCTTGATGATTAACATAGCCGTTACATCTATTACGCAGAAGGCGCACCTCTTAACTGATCTTTACGGGTTTTGCAAGGATCTATAGCACCAATCATTTCATCACAGTGAAATGAAAATAAAGTATTATGAAAAACTACCTACGAGAACTAATCACAGGTCTTCTGTTAAAGTTTTCTAGCTCATATTGAAACTCAAAATTTATAATTTTTATTTGCAATTATTTTCAGAATTAATTTTTGATCTGAGCCCGTCTATAATTGAAGATCTGCGATACAATAAGAAATAATGGTACTGCAGAATATTTCAGTTTAAGATTTATATAATATAAAACTGAACTAAGAAACTGGAAGATATTTGTAATGCATATACAAAGGAATCAGATTCAAAATTTATTTTAAAAATCGGTATATAAGTTGAATTTATACGCTTCTACAGATATATGATAGAATTTTAGAATTTGGATATTTCCTGGAAGCAGATTTTAATTGTTCAAGATAGCAAACAAATCAGAAATTAAAAAAATGGTTTTATTGGTTTAGCATTTAAGTGATAAGATTTTTATTATGCTTCAAGTAACATAAATACATTCATGCCATGTTTATTTTGAGCTTACCATTCCTATTATAGTAACTTTCCAAAATGTCGGTTGCTTTTTCTTTACATGATGTAACTGTATGAACTTCTTTGTCCGAAATTATCCATTAAAACTAATTAGATCTGTTGTCATTCAGAAATATATATCTTGTCAAAATTAATTCGACGTGTTGATGACAATTTTGGAGTACAAGACAATTTTACAAATTTTTATGACTAATCAGCAAGAGAGTTCCTCTTTACTCTCCACATTCAAATGAGTTTTTGAAATCTTCAGGTTTTTAAAACTGCCAATGAGCCTAGTACTGCAACTACCATACACCGCACATCCGTAATAAATGTCTTGTAGAGCGATAATGTTGAAACGCAATAGACGACATTTGAAGACGAGGATATTACTTTCAATTTTTTGCGCATGGATAGCTTTGTTGCATTTAGAGATGGACGAATCAATATGTTTTTAAAAGTTAATTATTTTTCAATTGAAATTCCTTGATATTTAAAACTATAAAATTTCTTCATTGATTTTTCGTTGACTTTTATTGTTAATTGTGTTGTCTCTCCTACGTATAGGTTTGGTTGGTTTCCAATAAGCATGCATTGCGTTTTAATCAAAATTTTATGAAAGTGTTGTTATAGCATTTCGTTATTCGTTAATAGAAGTGAATTCATGTTGCAGCTTGTTTTATTATACTGTAGGGTGAGCTCGCTATAACATAAAGTAAGGTATAGGTGTCATACATATTGACTGTAAAATGATTTGTGACAGTTGAGACGCATAAATGAAGACTTATTGTGCAAATCATCTCAGAGTTGTCTAAGGCATCATAAAAAAATCATTGAAGTCGGGAACACTGAATATGGTGCAAAGTTATTTTCTGAACCCTGATTGAAAGTGATTATAAACAGATTGGATATATTTAAAACATGATAAATGTCATCAAACACACGGCCTGTTCAACGATTTTTGAAATGACTGCAAATATGGGCAATAATTAATACTTTCATGTTACTTACTAACCTTTAACGTTTTGATTTATGTAAGGCAATCATTTTGGTAACTTTGAGCCTATTTGAAAACTTTTCTGACAGAAGAGACATTTCAAAATGTCACCTAGGCCAGGTGCAATTTCTAAGGCATCGGATTTTCAACAATTATTTTTTATGTTGTCTCTCCAGGTGACGTTTATGATGTCCGTCTGGTATAAAGTATGAAAATTCAAGGTTTCATTATTTCGGATGTTCAAGAAATCAAGAAAGTTTTCTTGTGCATAAATAAGAATTAATTATTCGAAGAACTAAATATAACTTCTAGCAATGATTGTAAATATTTCTAATTATAGGAAAACGTTTTCTTTGTTAAATAAGAAAAAAATTCCAGTCTAGTGTTTCGAATTAACTGTACTTGTGTAATAATTTGTAATTATTCTTTGTTTATTTGTGTGTTTCAACAGGCATGCTAGAAGAGGGTTTAGCACTCTGTTGCCAAGGGTGTGAAACCAAAGTTACATATACACGAGTAACTGATATGAGCCAAATGATTAATCATAATTTTTCAATTTACATGCCAAACTCGATGCCTGAAGAATTGATATATAATTCCAAGTTATTGCTCAATTATCCATTTGTTGGTTTTATTAAGCATTTGAAAGTGGTTTATGCTTCCATTGCAACTGAATCACAAGCCCAAAGACAATTTTCCTTTATATCGAAGCGAATTAGAAATTTATGGCCTCTTTTTGGAATTGTTGGCCTGACAACACTGATGGCTGGCATTTTGATTTGGTTAACCGTAAGTTATCAGATCTCCATACCTGTATAGTATATATTAATCGGACACGAAGAGAACTCCTGCTTACTCATGCTATGCTAGCCTCCGAAGAAAATCAAAAAATGTTTTCGAGCAAAGCAATATAGATTTCGCAAATCGAATACTCTGATTGCGTTATGACAGCACCGCGGGTCAAAAACAAGGAAACAATCAAATAACAGATCATCCATCTAGTCATCAGTTTTAGCCAAAGGTTTTGTAAATCGTACCATCAGAGCAGGGGATATATTCAAACAAAATTATTATAAATGTTTTATTTCTATTTGTTGAAACAGAAAAAAGATCTTTTCCATCGCATTCTGTTGTGCATCCCGTCACAAAAAAAAACAAGGAGTTTTCCCAATTTGATTATAACAGCAACGATTTCGCTATTTACGTTTCGCAATGATGCTTCGTTGGAGTTTGTTAGAAATATATCAAATTTTGTTAGTTTCCTCGCAGTCATTAGACTTCAAGTCAGATCTTGAGGTTGCTTTTTTTTCCGTTGGTATCTGGATTAAAAGCACTTACTGAACCATATCGACGTTTTACTACTGGTATATTTTAGACGTGCATTTAACCTATTATATCGGAAATCGAAACAGAATAATTAGTCTTTAAATCGTTGACATAGTATGCTACATGACGAATGGACATATAATTAGAATTTTTAACTTGGATGAGGTTTAAATATATCATTCAAATGTATTCAGTAAAATATTTGTATAGAAGTCTCAATTCATTATAGAAGTTAGAGTAAAATTAAGTCTTCGCAAAACAACCAAGCAGCCCTAGTAAACAATCGCTAATTTTTATAGTCTATTCTAAATTAGATTTCCAATTGTATTTTGCCATTTATAGGTATGAGCTTGCTGAATCATAATGAATTGTACTATGATCTATAGATACATTATTTGTGAATAATTTTTTCAGGATACATGGTTTAACATCACAGAATTCCCACGTCGTTTCATGTACGGGTTTGGTGAAGGTTGTTGGTGGGCATTTATTTCAATGACAACGGTTGGGTAAGAAGAATAACTAACCTAACTGTTACAAATTGTAATAGTTCTCGGAGAAGACGTTACTGAATAATAAGATGTTTCGTATATCAGGTTATACTGCTCAAAAAAATTGCTCAGGTGGTTGCTATTCTTTTAAACATTTTAACTAAATTTTTTGATGATCTTTGGTAAGGTAGCTTTGATATTGATAAATTATCTAAACCAATGTTTTACAAAGATAGGTCGCATTGGCCAAAGGAACATTTGCTTTTTCAATATAAGTAGGATTGAATAATTTCATTATTATCGACACTCTGAGGGTTGATGATTATTTAATCAATGCCCCAATAGTTAATCAACCTACGTTATTGTCGAACAACTAGACGAAAGATTGTATTTCCCTAATGTTGTTGAAAATATAAAATAATTTGACCATACCATCAGCTCTTCGCCAAAAACTTCAAGAACAATAGAATATTAACATGTTGGTTGACATTTTCGAAGGTCCTAAAAATCCACTCGTGGCTTAATAAACAGAAGTAAGTACTCCCGTATTATAGCAATCCTGATATTTGTATTGTTTTCTCATTTAAAGGTATGGTGATCGTACACCACGATCTTTTCCAGCCCGGTTGTTTGCTGTCTTCTGGATTGCATTCGGAATAACATGCTCAAGTATTATGACAGCATCTTTATCATCTATTATAACAACTGTTGCTACGCATGAGAATACAAAAATGGGAGGAAAAACAGTAAGTTTGTTGCTGTCAAATTAACCATAGCAAAATCTCATTGCATCACTAATTAAAAGTGTTGCAGAAATATATGCTGTATATATGTTGGCTTCTACTTGCAGATATGTACTTTTTTGGATAATTCGTTGGAAGTCGGAGTAGTGTATCAAAATGGAGGGGAAATTCTAGGTAAAAATGAATTTGATCTTATTCAAATGTGCGAGAGGCACAAGGAATATATAAGGAAATAAGCATCGTTTGCAATCTATAGTTTAAAAAATCTAACATCATATAAATATGTTTACAATCTTACCTTCGCAAAATGATCCTCTGAATCATTACAAAATTTCACGTCATGCATATCAAACTCTAGACTTTGTCTTATTCAAAGACCAACAATATCTAATGAACGCATTTAAACTATACTGCTGTGTGGAATAGTTGTTTCTATAAATAATTGTATCAGACTTATATCTGTTTTGTTCTAAGGCAAATCAATAGGGAAACAATGACTTTTTATCATCTATAACATGTTAAGACACATTCCGTGGAAGTTTAATGAGTTTTTGTATTTATAAATTATCTCGAAATAAATAAATTAATTAATAAATTATAAATAAATAAATTATCTCGAAGTTGAAACAGTTTCTATTGACATGAAGAATTTTTTTAAGGGTGGTACTAAGAAGAGGATTTGCATGAGGTATATTGGCGAATTGACACCTTTGAGTGAATTCAATATTGACTATTGTTCTCTACTGTTCTAATGTGGTGCACGTTTATATGAGGTAGCCAGACTGGTGCTCCTGGGTGGTATCTCAATTGATCTCAGGCAAACTAAATCGATAACCGACTGGGTATTATTTCTTCCTATTTTCAGTATATCTGCCCTTTCAGTTAATGTGTAATTTTACTTTGATTCGGTTGTCAATATGAGCATAATACTCGTTGGAATTGTTCACAAACTTGAAATGTATTAACATGAATTCAAAAGCAGCTTCTGATTCGTTAGTTTGATTGAAAAATTTTCAAATTTTGAAATGAATTTGATAAGAATTTGGAATAGATGATCAAGTTTCTATACAAATAACATTCGATCGCGTTGTCTCCCGAGATAGAAAAACTGATACAAAGCATCATCATCATGTCTTGACAGCTCCCTAATTAAGTGGTTCAACGCCGGATAGACCTCCTTGCGAAGGAAGGCAGTGCTTTCAAATTTGATAATCTAAAGATCAGTACAAAATATATTCAAAGTATGCAACAAGGAAGTAACATTATAGCTTATTGCTTGTATTTAATTCAAACTAGTAGATAAGCAGATGATTATTTACCATAAACAATTAAACATCCATGGCACACAAATTTGAATTAGAAATTTGTTATGTGTCTCAATAGCAAACACACGACAATTGAAAGATTATACCGAGAATATGTTTTTAAACTATTTTGAAGTAATCTATTGTCTACTTTTTTCCAGGATATGGTAACATTGAGAAGATAGCAAGTGCTCTACATAACAAAGAATGCTCAGGTAGTTTTTATTATTAAAGTACATATTGTTAAACGAGATTTTCGAATGCTTTTCTAGAGATTAGAGTAGCTAACTCCCCCGTGTTTGGATCACACAAGCCAAACAACTTGGACATCATATGAACCAAAAACACCCGAAAATTTCCAAATAATTGTTATTAAAAGTTTGAATTAAGTTATCAATGTTGATGATATAAAAATTTCAGAATACTATTATGCAAGGCATACTTATTCTTACAGTCATTTTGTTTGGGTACAGTGGTTATTCTATGACAACAAAAAACCCCTACAAAACGCGAAAGCTTGAAAAACAGCATAAATTTGAAATTAGACACATCAAGACCATATAGAGTTCGAACAATCGGAAATGATCTTGTGTCATCGAAATTATGACTTTGGGCTTCTGATTGGAAGAAAGGCAATTTATGACGGTGCCGTGAAGATTTATAGGAGAAAAGCGATGTTAAAATCGTTACAAAACAGTAAAAGTCTGTCTCCTTTCAAAAAAGGGGCTACTGCAAGAAAGCCTTGTGCTTGGGTTCTATGCTAGAAACATTTTGGATGTTTGGAGACTTGAAAATAAAAAATAATGCTAATAATCGACGAACAAGTCCTTCATTTTCCGATGGTTTCTCATGTTATCCAACATCGCGCGTGTTGGTATGAAATGTCATAAATGTTTTTGAAATACAGTGCAATTATTATTCCACCATTAATGGAACTATGTTTGAATAAGTCTATTGTTACTAATTTCATAGGTGTTGCCATGGAAAGTCAGATGCTTCTATACTATTGGGACACACTCAGAAATACCAGTAACTTGGAGATTATTGATATCATTGATGCACCTGACCGTTCAATTGGCATTGTATTCTTTGGATATGATCGAAACCAAACAAACTCCTGGGCAGAGTATCTCACTAGCTTTTACAACTTTAATCGTGATCACAAAGACACATTACTTGCAAATGGAAGAAAAAATATCAAGCCTGCTGTAAGAATAATGCAATGCAATATTTTTAAATACCTCTATATAGATGGATTGACTAGTAGCCATTTCTTCTAAAATTGTTACTTTGGTTCTTTGATTTCTCAATTGCCACAGACTTGTAACTCAAAACTACAACAATTATGTAGACCTTCCAAAATATGGGGAACATCTTTGTTTGTAGTTCTTCAGGAGTGGAAAATTATACAATAATATATATCTTGCTGTTATTTTGAAATTCCCGAAGGATGTTTGCAAATTCTTGCAAGAAATTCAAATTGAAAACCAGGCGAATTATCGAATTCCGATATATAATTTATTATGCAGATGCCTTTCATACGATATGAATGTGTTTTACGCTAGTTTTCGTATTATCGGCAGTTTATTAATGTGTCGATTTTTCTGAGGTGGTCTTCCAATTACAGAATAACGATACAGAATTACCCATCGTTAATAAGCTATAATAACCCATAAGCTATCAGATATCAGAGGATATTGCACTTCTCGATACTTAAGGTAAGTATGATAAGAACTTAAGATCTTGCCAAATGATTTTCTATTTCGCCAACATTCGTGGAATTAAATATTTTCATCAGCATCTTCGGAATAGTCAGATTGATTTTCTATTTCGCCAGCATTAATAGGATTTGCTTGAATTCATTTTCCTCAACAGTGGTTGATGTTTCGAGGGCTGATGACTAGTCAATCAAGCATGCCAATCCTGACTCAAGATACATCAACGTTGAACAATCAGAGGAAGGCTCATATTTCTCAAAACAAGCCATTTTGCAACTTTTCTTCGAAAACAGTAGAATTCAACCAATTCTTAGCAATAGTGTCAACATTTTTCAAAGTCTTCAAAATACCAAAAAGAAAATTTCAATATCAGCAAAAAATATCCTGAAAATGAGGATGGCAAAATTGAAAGTCCCTTGGTACGAGGCTTTATGCTAGAATCCAGCATTTGTACTTTCTCACACACTTGATATATATTTGCTTCAATTATGTATATAATCTTTGCTTGTATATTTGCCAGTGGCGATATACTACACATGTAAGACTATGGTCGATGTGAGGGAGATATAAACGACACAGTAATTGATTCAAGTAAATATCTTTTCACTGGTCTCTCGACGAACTCTAAACGAGAGTCTAGCACACGACTTCAAACTCTGTTTTTATACAATAATAATCACCACTGACCTGCGATCCCGCAGTCAGCTGGCAGACTTTACAAGTTTACATTACATCATAAATTACATCACGGCTATGATCACAGGAAGGGACAACACGCAATATATCTAAACATAAATTACACAATACAGTTAAAATGCAAAATTATTATTTTCGATTCAAATTCCTTTTTACTGGCCCTAAGTAAACATTTTGTCCAGCTATTTAGCTCAAATTAATTGAAAATAATCAGATTAGGCTTAATAATTAATTCATCACCCAAAGCCCCTATAATTGTATTGGGGATTTGTCAGCTAATCATATCGAGCAACAATGTTATTGGAATGGTAAGGCTCATTGTAGTGAGCAATATTAAAATGACAATTGATTACACTTTGTCATATTAATTGTTATAGTTAACAAGCTAATTTATTAGAAGTCTGATTTATTATGATATGTAAATGAAATGTTTGTCTTATTGTATAGCTGCAATTCAATTTGCTTAACCAAGATGAATCAAACTCGGGAATATTTGATAAACCATCTGGCCATTTTGCAGACATTATTATTTATATGCTATATATGTTAATTGGTCTTGTTGCTTTTGGTTTCATTGTTGATGCTATCCTACGACTGAAGGAACATGTGAAAGATGCAAATGAGAAGAAACTTGTCACAGAAAGTGCATCTGATGCAATGAAATCATCACAATTTAACGGTAAACAGTAATGTCGACAGTTCCATAATTGTCATATCTTCGTATGTTGATAGAATATATGATAGAAGAGAATTGATATGGAACGCTTCGTTATCTTTCGTTCGAATCAGGTAGTAGTAGTATAGACAGTCACATAATAGAAATGTGCAGTCCCTCTTACGCCTTACATATTTGCTACACAAAGAACGCCACAAACACGGTCAGACATAGCTGGCAAAGAAACTATTAAGTAACACAATTCACGACATAAAACATTATGAAAAGATACTACTCTCCCATAGCCCCGTTGAAGCATCTCCTTCGGTTGTCATGCAGCGGTTGAGGGGCATACGTCGTTGATCTTTCGATGTGACCTAAAAAAGACATCTGACGTTGGTGAGCAATAGCAGAGGCAGAAGGGGAAAGTTTTCTAAGTTTAGCAGTAGACAGTAAGTTGGGCCAATGTACTCCTAAAGCATGCCGAAGTATGGCGTCATAAGCTGAGTCAAGTCGGGTCAATAGTGAGGTTGATAGAACAGACGTTTCAGATGCATATAATAGAACAGGTTCTATCGTGTGTCTGAACAGTCTTAACTTAACGTCAGTGCTGACACCGGACGCCCAGAATTTATTCAGACCTCTAATTGCTGCCCAATCCTGGCCTCTACGTTATGTTAAATCATCTGTAGAAGATGGAAGTACAGAACCTTGGTACTTGAGCGAATCTACACGTTCTATGTCACCATTTGAATCACGTGTATAATATAATTAAATTGAAAATTTACAAAATAATCAAAATGCAATCTAATTGACATTAAAGTGGGAGTAACCCCGAGACCATCTTTACATATGTAGTATAATTAAACGTGAAAAACAATGTGTTAAATTTTTTTCGATCGGGAAATTATTTCTTTGTGAATAGTGCCTCAAAAGTAGAACTATTTAAGTCCGAAGCTAAAAATCCTTTTACAGCTGCAGCTAACCAGCTCCAGCTATTCGGTTATTTACCGCGGCTAAAAAGCTAATTCACAGCAGTTAATTAGCTGCAGCTATTCACTCGATTTTTCCGCATTTGAAAAATGAATTTACCGCAATTAATTAGTTAGGTTGAAGCTCAAAGATGCGTCTATTAGACAATTAACTCTGGGAATGATTTATATAGCTGCGGCGAAATGACTTCTTCGCTGCGATTTTTGAAAGATGTGGCTATCAGTCAATTATCCAAATTTTGCGGATTAAAAAAGGGGATTGGCTCTAGCTTGATGAATAAATGTAATGTAGAAGGTGTCGCCCTACCGAAGGCACCCGTACCATTCCTCTATTTCTAGATGAGTGGCTTTTTTCGTTGAGAGCAATGATTTGAAACGCTTTTTGTTGATCTCAGCCGCCGCGACACTGCAGATCAATTTCAACAGATTTCGTGGCAAACAGGGCTCGATTGTCAATGCACAACGATGCACCGCAGCTACTCACAATGCAATTCCCTCTGGACCATTCCATCCGCCATTCTCAGATGGTACTCATTTGATGTTTCAGATAAAATCAAGGCTGAGTTGACCTTCGGGGGATTCGAACCCCCGGGTTCGAACCACAGTCGATCAGATATGATCCGATCTGAAGTTCAGTTGCTCTGCCATCTGAGCTAATCCGCCCTCGTGCTTGATGAGGACCAAGTCACAACTTTTGTGGAGTGTCTATTAGACTTTACATAGGATTAGGATTAATCACGTGATGTTGCGTTGAGATGGCGTAACTCTGAAACGGCAATCAATTTTTTCCCCCTCAAAACCGAGGTAAGGAAACACATAAACTCAAGAGAAGCGAAATTCCTGATGAATTAATGATTTTAAAGTTCACGAATTTGAAAAAAATAAAAATCAGAATATATTTTAGTTGAGGTGCGCGTTATAAAGATAATAGTTTGAATATCCTTCTCATTTACATTCAAAGAATATCAAAATATTCTCAGGTGGACACACAATAGTTAGCGAAATAGAATTCACTGCTGTAAGCATATGTCTAAGCTAAACATGGATTCTTCTTTAGATGGTAATTTATTATGGGAAACGCTATATATTATAACACCATAATCTTCGGTTTTGAATCTTTGCCGACTCAATTTTTACTGACTATGGTACTGCCATTATGGTCCTCTCTCGTGAAGTTCTTTCAATATATTGTTGAGCGTTTAGATGAATTAAACTCCTTTAACCGCCCTTTTAAAACAAACAAAATTGGTATCTGCAAAAGGTATACCGCATCCCATAACAACTAATACATCATGACATGAAGCTAACATATTCTATAGCAAGATTAATGAATATTACTAGATTTGTAAGAAAGGCTTGGCTGTGTATGTATATAATCCACAGTCCTGAAACTTCCCACATCGCAAAATGGTAGATCACTGTCGTTCTAGTATACGGCTATAGCCTTGAATAGATGTGTCCGAGTTCTTACAAATACAAATTATGCCCATTAGCCTGCAATATTATATTAATCTCTATCATTTTTGTACTATTTTTCAATATTTTAAAGAATTTTATAGACCGTACTGTTCTTAGAAATTTTCAATGGTTTGTTATAGCAATTGGAACCGTGAAATGCAAAAAAGTCCCAAAATATTAGCACTCTGTTGGACTACTGAGCATATTATCTATATCTACATTCTTATGAAGCTACGATAACGTGGATCCTGAAGTTTTAGTAGACTATAATCTTTGAAATGATAATTGAAAACTGTCTATTCAATAATTTAGTAGCACCTAAACAAATCCGAAGAAGTACACTAAATACTTTGAAAAAGAAATTTTCCATTTTCAAAATCAGACTGCCCACATCTTTGGGATATCTTGTTGGCCATTTTTGACTGAAATTGAACGTGAATTATAGAATTCAAAAAGGTTTTATGAAACTCTGATGGAGCTTTTCTGTCAAAAGGTCTTGAAAGACTGGATCGACTCATGTTATGGGACAAGGAGTTGAGTACTTAAGCAGCAGCAAAACTTTTCCGTACTGGGATCTATTCTACATAGACATCAGTTTCGACTTTCTAAGGAGCACTATTTCTGAAATATCGTCCTTCCAAGGTTATATAAATCAGCTTAGAAAAGTCAAAATCTAAAATTGAATGTCAACATTCCAACTTCTTTTGCATCGATTAAAAAAACCATTTTTTGGTGTCATCTTGTGCACTTAAAAAAATATTTATAACTTACATAGCATGGAATCAAATTACTACGAAAGACACATATCTACTTTTAAAGATTGCTTTCACAAAGAATACATAATATGACATGTCGCACCCCTTGACATTTGTATTATTGTCTGCTTGGCAATATTTTTTCTTGGAATTGTTTACTGAGAGTAAGAGCCAATGTGCACTTGTTTCAAGAATGATTCACACTTCTCCAATATAATAATATTATCTTGATTTAAGTATTTGAAAATGGATTTCCTGTCTGTGGATTAAAATCTATAGAATCATTCATCAACAAAAAGTTAAAAAAATATTTCAAACTGACTCTATCTATCTGAGAACCAATAAAGATTTCAAAGCGGAGATTATTAAAACTTGTTTACAAGAATTATGCTGCTTTTTATGGTGTTGTTTTATTTCTTAATATTAAGCCGGTTATTGAATAAAAGAAAGCTGTCCAAGTATAGCCTTTCACTTACATATTTTATCTGCTATGGTATGAGTTAATTTTATAAGTTATTATATTTCATATTAAAAAGATGACTAATGAAATCAATTAATGTGAGAATATATAACGAGCTCCCAAATTAAAAAAAAAATGATAAGAAAAATGTGTTACTTGTCTGTCTATTGTTCATTTTATGAGAACCTTTTTTCTTTGCTTATGACTGTAGGTGCTTTCTCAAGTTGAGGAAGCCAACGACTCAAGCATTCTATGCAGCAGAATCAGAAGAATAGTGCATACTTCCAGCAATAAAATCACCTCATTAGGATGAACAAATGCAAACGTGTGTACGGGACTTGAGGGTGGCAAGATCTGAAAAGATCTGAAAACGCTGTTTTCAGTGTAGTTTTGGATTGAATAATCCAACAACTCATGGACTCAACATCAGAAGAATACTGCACCTTTTCTTCATCAAACGCAGAGTTTTAGGATTAATAAATGCGGATGTGTTCACGTGGATCGGGAAAGGCAGTGTCTGAAAACGTTTTTCTTCTGATTGATAAAATTGCACTGCATTAAAAATTTGAAAAATATGCCTCCAAGATCAAATATTGATCAGAAGAAACTTACAAATTATCTCCATATCCACACAAACAAAAGACAAAGGCTATACGATAGTGGAAACTATTCTGGGTGTCAGCATATTCAATGTTTTCAATTACGACAAATAACTTTAAATGGGAATACATCACTCGGGATTTTTAAGGGTGCATCGTTGTGCTGAACTGCCCTATAGTTTATAATTTCTTTATTGTTTCTGTGTAGCACAATTAGTTCGTATTATATATTTATAGTTATTGTCATTGATATCTTAAAACATATTATTCTATAGCTTATTCTATAAACATTTTCGTTTTCGGCAACTTAGCAAGGTAGATAATATATTGATAAGATTACATTCTGTATTCTTTTTCTGGGTAAATTTCTCTTGAATTATTTATCTGGTCTCAACAGGGCAACAACATGAACGTCCTTTGACACGATAGTCGATATATACATTTCAGATCCCTGCGAAGCTCCATTTGGATTACGAAGTATATAAAGTTGTGGATGATTCTCTAAATGGGGATATTCAATTACAGAGCATGTAGAGAGTATTAAATAGGTTTAAAATGTTGCCGAAACGTCAGATAATTCTCAATCTGGATAAGTTTCATTTTGATGAATTCAATGTTAACTTTGTAAACTATATTTTACGTTAATCACGTATACCTTATCAACGCAAGGCAGGCGCTATAAAGCTACTCCCATAACCATATACCCGCAATCAATTATCCTATCTCATCGGCTCAGTAAATCAATTTTGTCAAGTTGCTCCGCATATAAATACAAAAGTTCATCACGAAAATAATTGAAGTACGCGTGTATACAGCAGAAGCATATGCCCGATTGATATAATTTATAGTGAAAGATATCCCGCTACAGCAAATTCCCGTCGTGCTTACAATAATCTGACCTTAGTTAAATTATTTTTGTCATATACTCATATAGCACATTTCTCGCTGTACCGCCAGAACAACGAACAATAGAATAGCTTATAATAATAATAATAATAAAAGTTAACAACAGATTTAAATACAAACATTTGCATGTATCCAGAAAGAATAAAGGTTGTAAAATGATCGCTGGTATCTGATATGTAACTAATCCAGGATAAAAATCAAAAAGAAACAGCTGCTATATAATTCATATTGTAACAGCTAGTTTGGACACTGGATTAAAGTCAATAATTTGTGATTAAAGTAGGAGTAAAGAAAATGAGTGAATCTATTAATCAACTAAGAAATAGGGTACTATTTATTCACACCTATCATATTTTCAATCAATGTCGGTTGCAGCCCAGAAACATAGAGATATATTCTTCAATTGGCAACAACACCTCGAGGGGTAACTTCCATATTTTTGGTATACGGGGACGCTCAAATATTAAAGGGTACCATTTTCAAAATCTAGAAACATTTTTTAGGGTATGCATAGTCATAAAAATTTTTTGAGGTATTCTTTTGACTCTTTTGCAATTTTTTCATTTTACAAAACAAATTTTGCCTTTGAATTTTTTTTTTTTTTCGTTTGGGTTGAATCTGACATTCATAAAAATATATTTTGGGTATCTTTTTCATCATGTGATAAATTATTATGGTCATTCTTCAAAAGTTCGATTTGAACGACCACATCGAGGCGCAATGGAAGTTACCCCCCGGGCAACAACATTGGCTTTGAAAACAAAGCAGACATGAGCATCGTAGCCAACTGTCTCAGAAGAAAGCTATCATTTGTAACCTTGTGATCTGCCGATTATATATCAGAGGATCTAGGACAATATTCCTTGCCTATGAACCAATCAACGTTAATGACATTGTACTTAAGTAGTGCTGCGTGAATCCCTCCACATATTATTTGTATCTAAATATCAGAAAACATATTTCCTGTATGTAAAATAAAAAATCGTGTGTTATTTAAATCATGTATTATTTTGTTAATGAAATTTATGTTTATTATGTAACATATCGATTAAAAATAAAATGAAAAGAAGATTATAATTCATCAGAAAAGATTAACTTATTGTAGAATATTATTGAATCGTATCGAAAAACACTGTAAAGTGAACAACTTTTTATTAATATGGCCACCTGTGTTGCCATGGACGATTACGTGTTTGACGGTATAGATGGATTCTGCCAGAACCGACATCAAAAAAATAAATTGTTTTATCGTTTATATTACCTTACTTACAAAGAATAATTGTGAATCACTTTGTTGTGTACATATTATTGATTCGTTAATCATTAACTGACTACAAACTAGATTAAAACATCTTTTCGTTAATGCAGTAGCAAAAGCGAGAAAAAAGTATAATGCTTAATATGATTTATGTTATATTGATATTTGCAACGTATCATATTAATAATGTGGAACTTGCAATGTGTGATATACGCTATGAATATCAACGATCAGCACCTACGCGTTGTTCTGTTGAAACTTGTCAGCATCCATTACATATTGGTTACCGCAATTATCCACCTTATGTATATTATAAGAAAAATCAAACAAAGCCGGTGGGACTGTTAGTAGGTAAGATAAAATATATTACATTCCAATTCACATTCTAATATTGTGATATATTTTTGAATTATTTCAGCACGCAGGAAAGTAATACTTTTGAAAAGCAAACGTTTTCAAGAAAATTTCACAATGGCAGAAGTCATGTTTAAGCATTGATTTGAGATGAAGCAACTGCTTTCCCCGACAGTAAAAGATGTTTAGACATATTTTGATTAGCAGTGCTGCTGTATAAACTTCTACTGCAAAAACACATCTCAGTAAGAGGTCATTAAGATTCTATTGCACAAACGTTTGTAAATATAGTAAAACATGTTCGTGCTTGCTTTCGTGAAGAATTCTTTGTTATTACGTTTAATACTTGTTGCTTATGGTCACCTTAAAGTATATAAATTATACCGATTCATGTTGAAAGTGTTTTACGAAAAATTATTTCACAGTAAATTTTCTTCTGCTTTTGTTTTTGTCTGCTGTGATGTTTTTTGCAGACACCGCAGGTCTTCCTATAATTTAACCTGCAGATGTTTACATATGCACATCAATAACATCCTCAAAAGTCGTCTGTTTGAAATTATTCACCACATTTTCACAAAAAAGTAATTATTTTTAGATATTATTGAAAATGAGGGGCTTCACTATTTGTTTACATTGTCGTGTTTGAATGCAAATATTGAGGACAAATAATTCTTACAAGATATTCTTTATTGTAATGACTAACACGAATGAAATTTCTCAACATCTAGGTTATCAAGATGTCTTATATAAGATTAGAAATTTGTATAGAACTTATAGAACTGTACGAATATATATAGAAATATTTTAAGGATGTGTCAGTGAGGGTTTCAGTACTCTCCTTTTGTTTAGCGGTCTTTTTGACATTAACATTTACTGTTAAATTAAATGAATGTATTTTATTTCCGTAAAGCAACAGGTTGGTTAACATACGTGAAATAGCATAATATATATGATTACAAAGCATGTAGTTATAAAACAAATAATATAAGTTATAGACATAAAATTGAAAATTAAGTAAGTATTATAGATATTGTGAGAAGTCTTCAGAATTTAGTTTAACTTTAAAATAATTTGCAGTTTTTCCTGAACGAGTAGCTAGAGAGAAATCATTGTAAATAGTTTTACATCGTAAGGAAAAAGAGTATCGATACATATTGGAATTGGAATTTGACATAATCAAGCGCCCATGGGGAGTAAATGGAGACATAAGTTTCATCATCAGATTCAACAAAGTTATTAATCATTTTAAAGTGTAAAATCAGATCAGAAAACTTTATAAAGCATAATTGTTTGTCATTATTTAATCCTAAATGTAGTATTTTGCATTTATGTATGATGACCATAGTCAATTGATTTCTATCAACCAACTCCGTTATTCGATCATTAAATCATCTTGTAACATCCTATGATCAGATTCTCGACAATGTTGTCTATTCTAGTTGAAATTTTATCTTGTAGCGACAAAATGAGATTAATGAAGTCTACTTGTTTTTACAGTATGGAAAGTAGAGGCTTGATTGCTACGGTTGCTTGAAAATATCAAACTTCCCGTGTGCAAGAAAGAATAAATTATTCGACAAACTATCTTCTAGAATGAACCATTCTAATTATGAGAAAGTGTTTTCGTAGTTGAACAAGAAAAAGTTTATTTATTGTAATGTAGCGTTTTGAATAGTCTGTATTAGTGTGGTAATTATTGACAAATATTCTTTTTTATTTTTGTGTTTCAACAGGTATGCTAGAAACGGGCTTAGAAATCTGTTGTAGAGGATGTGAAACTCAAATTACATATACACGAGTAACTGATCAAAGACAAATGGTTAATAACAATTTTTCAATTTACATGCCCACCTCCATGCCTGAAGAATTGATATATAATTCAAAGTTATTGCCAAGCTATCCATTCATTGGTTTTATAAAACGTTTGACTGTGGTTTATGCTTCCATTGCAACTGAATCGCAAGCCCAAAGACAGCTTTCCTTTATCTCAAAGCGAATTGGAAATTTATGGCCTCTTTTGGGGATTGTTGGCATGACAACACTGATGGCTGGCATTTTGATTTGGTTAACCGTAAGTTATTTGTTAACAGTAAATTCTGGGTACTACATATTAATCGGACATGAAGATGACTTTTGCATTTTCATGACATAGCCCCCAAGAAAAGTCAAAGTGTTTTTAAGAAAATTCTAAGATTTTATAAGTCGATGGTGATCAAAAACAGTGAATAAGTTGTGAATCCTTGAAAATAATTTTCTATAAAGAGCCCATTGATGAATTACATAATAGAAATATTTCAAGAAGCATAATTTATCGATCAAATCATCATTTTAAATCAATCTTTTTGGCAATCGCTCCATCAGAACTGGTGAAATTTAAATTCAGTTATGGTACGTTAAGAGTGGAAATATCCTCTTAGTATTCCTGACCAAATCGAAGCCAAAAGGAGGGCAATAAAGCGAATTGCTAATATGTCATTTATCTTCTGCAGCGCTGCTTAGTTGGAATATGTCGAATCTATATCAAATGTTGTAACCTTCTGTCGCAGTCATCCAAATTTAACTCTGTTGTTGGGGTCGCCTTGTGTTCGGCCTATGTCAGGATTTAAAATTTAGCGGAATCAATCGACGCTTTACTATTGATATATTTTAGAAATGTATTCTACTGAACCGGGAAAGAAAATTGAATTTATAGCCTTTTAAATATGTATGGAAGTTTTGACGTTAGATTAAATATGAATTTCTTATGAAGGAGGATTAGCTCAGATGGCAGAGCAACCGAACTTCAAATCGGATAATATCTGATCGACTATGGTTCAAATCCCCCGAAAGTCAACTCAGAATTTATCTGAAACATCAAATGGAAACATGGAATGGTCCCGAGGGAATTGCATTGTGAATAGCTGCGGCGCATCGTTGCGCATTGACAATCGAGACCTGTCTGCCATGAAATCTGTTGAAATTGATCTGCAGTGTCGCGGCAGAAATCAACAAAGAGCGTTTAAAATCATTTCTCTCAGCGAAAAAAGCCACTCATCTAGAAATTGAGGACTAGACGGGTGCCTTCGGTAGGCGATACCGTCTACAATACTAATATGAATTTCTTTACACATGTCTCCAATGAAATTTGTCAGACCCTTTGTTATAAAATTTACAACTGTCATGTGGATAGAATTCTGAATTCACTATAGAAGTTCAAGTGAAATGAGTTGGAATTGATTTTTTTTTAATCTTCATAAATCACTCAAGCAGCGCTTGTAGCTCATCACTAGTTTTCGATACGGTTCAAATTGAATCGCAATATGTTTTTCACTTTTAGGATATGGTTCGATGAATCATAGTAAATAGTAATCTGATCTATATATGCATTATATGTAAATTGCTTATTTAGGATACATGGTTTAACATAACAGAATTCCTAAGGTCGTTTCATGTATGGGTCTGGAGAAGGTTGTTGGTGGGCATTTATTTCAATGACAACGGTTGGGTAAGAAACATAATGAAACAAGGTACTAGTAATTGTAATAATTCTGCAGGAAGAGTTTACTGGAATATCGAGACATTTCATAAATCTGGCTACTTTGCAGGACGTATTTGCAACAGTGGTTGCTACCATAGAAGTTTCGAACGTTTCAATTACATTTTGTATTTTCCATGTCAATGAAATTGTTTTTCCTTTATTCTACACAACTTGACCGTAGGTATTGTCGGAGTTTCAGAATCGCTAACGAAACCTCTCGAAGAGGACGATGAACTTGCTCGTGCGCGATTCTAATGCGATCCCTGACAGAGTTAGAACTATGCATGAGAGATAGCAGATTTTTATTTACCTTATTATGGAATTGGAAAAAGGGTAAAGCTGAATTTGGAAGCAGAGAAAGTGGATTGGGTGCTTGCACGATGAAGACCTTTCGTGGTCTTTGGTAATCTAACTTTATCATTGATAAATTAACTAAAACAACATTTCACAACAATATATTGGAGTGGCGTATAGAACTTTCTGCTAAAATTGGTAGGATTTAGTGATTTCATTATTTCCAACATGGGTGATATTTCGAGAGTTAATCAATATTTAAATGAGGCTCGAATCCTGGGTCGACATACTAGATTGTCGAACAGTTAGTTAAAGGCTCGTATTTTCCCAAGGTTGTTGAAAATATGTAATAACTTGGCTAGACCGCTAGCTCTTCGTTTTGTGGATAGCATTTATGAGCGTACTGAAAAACCCTCTTTGGCTCCATGAGCAGAAGTAAGTGCTTGCTTATTTCTAGCAATCATTAAATGTATCTCATTGTTATCTCATTTAAAGGTATGGTGATCGTACACCACGATCTTTTCCAGCCCGGTTGTTTGCTGTTTTCTGGATTGCATTCGGAATAACATGCTCAAGTATTATGACAGCATCTTTATCATCTATTATAACAACTGTTGCGACGAATGAGAACACAAAAATGGGAGGAAAAACAGTAAGTTTGTTGCTGTCAATTTAACCATCACATAGTCTCATTTTATTATTATAAATTAATAGAATTGCTATTTTCTGTATATTGTATTCCATTTGCAGATATGCACTTACCTGGATAATTCGTTAGAAGTCGGAGTAGTGTATCAAAATGGAGGGGAAATTCTAGGTAATGAATAATTATAATTTGATCTTATTGAAATGTGCGAGAGGCAAATCGAATGCAACGTAATAATAAACCATGAATGATGAAACAAGTGTCTTTTGCCTTCTATGGTGACTTATAAATAATCTGACATCATATAGATATGCGTACATTATTTCGTTTCCAACTTGATCCTCTGAGTTATTAAGAAACATCACGTAATGAGTATTCCTCCGTTGATCACGCGTCTCATTCAAATACCTGAAACAACTAATTAACGCATTTAACAGTTCCCACCAAACTGGGTATGGAATATTCGCTTCAACTGACAAACTATAAATCATAAATTTATCAGATTCATATATATTTGGTTGTAAGCCTAATAAATAGGAAAATAATGCCTTTATGACAACTATAATCATGTTAATACATATTCCGTAGGATGGAAGATGTTTTGAGTTTTTAGAAACATCATCTAGAAAGAGAAATTGAAAAGGTTTCCATTGATATGAAGACTTGCTTACTTTGGTATGGTACAAAGAGGGTGTTTATTTGAGGTCTGCTGCAGAGGTGACCACTTCGAGTAAATTCAACCGGCCCCAGTCGGATGGAATCTCACTTGATCCCAGGCTCACAAAATCGATAACCTTGACTTGGTATTAATTCTCCCTATTTGCACTAGATCTGCAATTTCTCATCGTGCCAATCTCGGGGCCAATCTTTACGTTAATTTCGTTGAACATTTGATAATAGCAAATGGAGTAATTATGAGGTTGGAAAAGGAGATGAAATTCCTATATAAAAAAACATTCCGTCGAATTGTCTCCGGGGCATTCACGACTTAAACAATTCAAAATCATCATGTCTTGACATCATCCTAACTAAGTGTTTCCACGTTGGATACATCTTTCGAAGGCAGGTATTGCTTTCAAATTCTTTTGCTAAAAAGAAGTATATAAAACAATTATTTATAGCATGCATCCATTGAACAAACAGTAGTCACTTTTTAGCTTACAGGTTATATTTAATTTCAGGTATTAGATAAGCAGATAGTTATTTAACATGTGAATTAAATATCTATACAACGAAAATTTGAACTAAAATTTTTTATATTGTATCAATTGAAAACCTATGACATTTGAAAGGATTAACGAAAGAATAAATAATTCAAACAATTTGCCTCTTTTTCCAAGGATATGGTAGAATTCAAAAGATAACAGATGCTTTGCATAACAATGAATGTTCAGGTAAATTAATGTATTAATCATCACATCAGACCTGCATGTGTAGTATACCACAGATTGAAAAATTGAATAACTTATTAATGCAAATAATTAGCAATAACGACGTGCTGTGCTGGGTATATTTGGGTTGTACAATTTTGGAAATGAGGATCATACCATATGTGAAATAATAGGGTGAATTATAGTGACAACACTGAAATATAAGTAGTCTAATCGTCAGAGCAACAATCATGATACATAATCTGTACTAACTTTATTCTGACATTATATGATCTATAACATTTACATGTTACATATAGATGATGCTGCATGCATCTTAAATAATAGAGAAAACTATGAAAGTTCAATTGATTACTGTAAAGGGTTACGAAAACATATTCGTGAAACCTTCTTCATTAGACTATAGATGATACTGTTCTTTGTGAAATACAACTTTTCTGTTAAAAAATATATTGATAATTCTTTGTAGCTTAGATAATATGGAGACGTCATGCTCATGAGACAGTTAGGTTTTCAGTAACAAATTAAATAAAAAATTTCAGTATTATAGTTAAAACAATATACCTTTCTACATCCACAATCATATATTCTTTTAGCTTATGGTATAATAACCTCCAAAATAATAAATACTGTTACCTTCCAGAGTTATTGACATAAGCAAATCCAATTTAATTGCAAGCTATTTTCACTTTGCTGCTGGTATATTTGTGAACATTTGCATTATAACGTTTCATAGTATCTGTCTGATGATCATCTAGAGCGAGAAACTTCAAGTTACAGAAAATGAATGCTTAGTCTTTGACTCCATTGTTATTAATTACGCTCTGTCAAATGACATCGAGCACTACCTCAACAGCTGTTTTTAGATGCCATATTATTATTATTATATTATATTATTATTATTATTATTATCGTTTTTATTATAGGTGTTGCCATGGAAAGTCATATGCTTTTATACTATTGGGACACACTCAAAAATACTAGTAACTTGGAGATTATTGATATCATTGATGCACCTGACCGTTCAATTGGCATTGTTTTCTTTGGATATGAAAGAAACCAAACAAATTCATGGGCAGAGTATCTCACTAGCTTTTACAACATGAATCGTGATCATAAAGACACATTACTTGCAAATGGAAGAAAAAATATCAAGCCTGCTGTAAGAATGAAAGAAGGCAATTTTGTTTATGTAGCTCTATTTAAGGATTTCTTCCAAAAGTTATTTTGATTCTTGGATTTCTCAATTACCAGAGGTTGTAACTCGAAATTACCACAGATATGTAAACGTGCAACAATATAGGGACCATCTTTTTTTGTAATTCCTTAGAGATAATAAGATAATAACTATCTCATTGGTCCTTTGAAATTCTACAACATATTTGCAATATCTTGCAAGAAATTGAAATGATATCAGGCAAATAACCAAACCGCGAGATAACATTGACGTCTATAGATATGATGTTTTACGCTGGCTTTCGTATTACCGGCAATTCATTATGGGGCCGATTTTGATGAAGTGGTCTTCACAACAGGGAATTTCGATAAAGACTTTCCCATCGTTTTTATGCAACCTTGATAAGCTTTCAGCTATTTTCACTTTGTTGCTGGTATATTTGTTAACATTTGAATAATAAAGCGGCTTGTCTGACACGTGTTTCGTCCCTGCCAAGGGACTCATCAGAGACCTTTCTGTTGTCCTAGCTCGTCAGGCATCGCGCCTGAAGTCCCGCTAACGAATTGTAGAGATGCTGACAACCTCGGTGCATATCACATGCGCAGTCCTGGTTGAATAACAACGTGATTGATTAATCAATTGATAAAGCGGCTGGTCTGACACGTGCTTCGTCTCTTCCAAGAGACTCATCAGAGACCATTCTGATGTCGTAGCTCGTCAGGCATCGCGCATGAAGTCCCGCTAACGAAATGTAGAGATGGTGTTTCGTCCCTGCCTTTCAATAATGTGTGGTTTTTTTAATGATATCGGGGAATAAAACCTTCATGGTACTTATCATAAGTATGATAAGGTTTTGAGACCTGGCCAAATTATTTATTATCTCGTCAATATCTTCGAAAGGCTCAAATTCCCATTGTACTTCGCCAACATTAGTAAGTTTTTGTCGAATATATTTTCATCAGCTGCGGCTGATATTTAGAGGCTGGTGACTAGTCAATGAAGCCTGGCAATCCTGAATCAGGATTGAGTGTGAATCAATCAGAACTGGGCTCAGATTTCCACAAATCAAACCGATGTTGCTGAAAATAGAAAGTCATTTGACAGCTATTCTTTGACAGCAGTGTAATTCAACATCAGTCAAAAAGATCAAAAAAATGAGGATTGCAAAATAAATGTCCTTTGGACAGGGGCTTTAGGCTAGAAAACCTTTGGATATGGGCTTTAGGCTAGAAAACCTGCGTTTGTACTTTCTGGTACACTTAATATATTTGCTCTCATTTTCGGTTTATATTATTTGCTTGTATATATTTAACAGCGGCAACGTAGTGTTCAGGAAAATTGAAAAGAATATTTGATTCGACTTAAAGTCATCTTTTTAGTTTGTTTTCAAGAAAATCTTTGAATGTCCAGCTATTTCAGTTTTTATCCTGAGGGGCTCTAATCCATTGGAATTGCACATTAAATATCCGATTTGACTTCAAACAAGCATTTTATCAAATTCAGCATGACTGTAATGAGATGTTCGCCTGCTAATCATATCTATAGCAACAATTTGATTGGAGTGACTAGTTTTAATGTAAGGACTAATATCAAAATGACAATTATTGACAGATTACTGACAATTGATTGTGTTATATCAATTGTTAGTTAATATTTATAGTCTGTAATAGATTATGATAACTAATTGCATTGTTTGTCTTATTGTAGCTGCAATTTAATTTGCTTAACCAAGATGAATCAAACTCGGGAATATTCGATAAACCATCTGGCTATCTCACAGACATCATTATTTCAATGCTGTACATGTTAATTGGCCTTATTGCATTTGGTTTTATTGTTGATGTTGTTATACGACTAAAGGAACATCTGAGAGATGCAAATGAAAAGAAAGCTGTCGTAGAAAAAGTGAATCTGAAGCAATTAAATCATACAACTCCAATGTAGTAGCAAAATAGCTGACAGAGATAAATAGAAACACATTTAAATTTAAATATAAGTTATAGCTGATGATGAGATTATTTAAATTTATCCCCCGAATGGACGCTTGATTATTCTAACTTCCAATACACCTCTGTATATAGATACCCTTTTGTCTTGTTTTTTATAACTAATTTACAACAATTTATCTCTAGCAACTCGTTAGGCGAAAACTGTAAATAATTTGAAAATTGAACTATAAATTCTAAAGACTTATCACAGTATCTTAAATATATTTAAGTAGTTTACAATCCTGTATCTATAAGCTACTATTCATTTGTAATTATGTACTTTGTAATCGTAAAATTTAATGCCATCTTAGTATGTTAACCAACTGCTTTACGGAGTTATGATACATGCATTCAATTTAACGGTAAACAGTAATTAGACAGTGATTGTCATATGTTGATAGAGAAATTCTCATTTCATTTCATTCATTTCGCCAAAAAGATCTTCTGCCTAGTGAAGGACATCAACAAAGTTGAATTCATACAAAGATTTTTCACTAGAAAGCTATTTTGAATAACAAATCATCCAAAAGCAGAGTATGAACAATGCCTTATCATGCTAGGATTAGAATCTCTACAATGCAGACAAGTACTGTGTTTTGATTTATGCATAATGTACAAGATAACTCATAATGTTGCTGATTTTTCGATTGAAAAAATCAACTACCGGTAAACCAAAGGAGAGTACTGAAACCCTCACTGACATGTATAGACTTAAAATGTTTCTATAGTAATTCTAAGACATCTTGAGATCCTATAATATGTCTAGAAATTTCATTCGTATGAATCATTACAATGAAGAATATATTGAAAGAACTATTTGTCTCTAACAGAAAGCCAACCTAGTTGACTTTGCATATCAGAGACACGAGTGCGATAGTTACAACGGAGCACTGTCCTCATTCCTCTGTTTTGCAATCTCTAGAGGCGATCTAGATGTTCGGTTTTACAGTTCCCCCATACGACAGCGCAGTAGTCAAAATGTGGCAAAACAATGGTGTTATAAATAGTTCTAGCTGCTTCTTGCGGTATGAAGCGTCTCACGTATTTCAAAACGCCCAAGCTTCTATTGATTTTCTTATTAATTGCTATGACATGTTTGTCGAAAGATAGGGTATTGTATATTTGAATGCCTAGGTATTTTAAAAGATCTACTCTTTCGACAGGTTTGTCATCCAGCTTTATTATTAAATCGACGTGTTCTTCTTTATTAAGTTTTGGCCTGGAGCCTATTACCATGCAGTTAGTTTTATTTATATTTAATGTTAGTTTATTTGCACACAGCCAGGCATGTATTTCAATCAGATCTCTTCAATCAAATTTCTTCAACGTCTTTCAAATCTTTACGGGCTACATACAAAAGCGTATCATCTGCGTATAGATTTATTTTACAGTTATTTAAAGAGTTACAAATATCATTTATATAAATAAGAAAGAAAAGCGGCCCATGGATTGACCCTTGAGGAACTCCGTATTTAATTACACCTAAATTTGAATTTACACTATTTACATTAACAACCTGTTTTCTATTCAATAAATAAGATTTAAAAAAATTTAAGCTATTTACATCACTGCCGTATAATTTTAATTTATCTAATAATACAGACAAGTCTACAGTATCAAATGCCTTTTTAAGATCAATACAAAATACAATGATCAAGATCAGTTGTAAATAGAAGGAAATGAAAGTTAAAGAAATATTCAGAAAGGAATCTAATTGACATTAACTTTGTGATAGATGTAGGAAATATTGAAATGTTGCATATGTTATGCTTCCCTTATCGCTGTTTGCTTATCTCTTATAAAAGGATTTACATGCAGCTTAAGTTCTCTTACTGATCGGACATATAGGGCTCAGTTTTAAACAGAAAAGTTTTGAATAATATAACCAGAAAATCAGGCAAACATCAGATAAGTATAAACATCAATCAATATACGGATTGTTAAATGTTTTAGATAAAGAATAGATAGTTTTCAGGGGCGGGTTCATGCCGGTGCAAAAGGAGAGCGGAGCACAAGTCAAAATTTTCTGTTTTATTGGCGCCGCTGTTCCTTTATTTTTTTCTTCTTGAAAACAATTCCCTGCTTAATTGTGACATAATCTGTCAAAGCCTACTCATATTTGTCCATAGTAAATTGAAAGCAGCATTTATAATGTTATCAGCATCATGTGAATTGCCTGCTTATGTACTATACGTTCTCATATCTCTGCCAATCGGTGATCATCATTTCGATCCAGTCCAATTGCTTGTGCAATAGTCTGGTTCGATTTGGCACAAATCGGATGAATACTCGGTAGAATTCCTTGCATAGTACTCGACTTGTACTCTACAAAGTGCTCTCTCTAGCATTTCTAGCATTTTCTCAACAGTCTGCACCCCCAGAAAATTCTTAGCAATATAAAGTATTGCGAGGCCTATATTTTTGTGATTTTATCGCATGAAACAAGAAACAATAAAGTCTCAGCTAGCCCCCTCTTGACTATGAAATCAAATCCACAACGGCAAATAAACTTTTCTGTAACTGTTCATATGGAAAAAAAGCAATAAGGATGGAAAAGTTGAAGTAAGTTTTTTACATGGAGATTGTTTTTGATCATTTTTTTGGAAAGGAAATGCTTGGTATAACGAATTAGAAATATGTAACTTCTCGGAATTGCAATTTCCATTATCAGAGTCTGACAACGTGCACCAAATCTCTCCCCTGTCTTCAAGGCCTATACTTGACTGATTTTGACTCTAATTTACGTAGGTATATGATTATATCTGCTCATTGTTTCTATATTTTCTTGACATCTGTTTACATTACTTGTTAGGGCCAAGCCGCATTGATTATTTTCCGGTTTATATTGACATCTTACCCATCTCCCCTGAATTATCTGGAAGCTTATCATGCCTTGTATTCACTACAGCGTTGCTTTTCATGGCCAAAAATCCTCCACATTTTAAAGAGTAGTCCCTGTTACGACTCAATAGAATTGAAAATTAGGACACAGTATGTATAAGATGCCTTACAAGAAATTTCCATATTAGTATTGGCATTCGTTTAGCGCAACTCATCACTCCATCCTATAATTATGAGGATTCTCTACGGCAGGGAATCCCCCGCATTCTCAAGATATTATTTAAAACCAATAAATATGCTGATCTACGGAAAATAAGCTTTTTGCATCGTTCTATTTAATAAAGTAAGAATCAAGGCAATGAGCGAAAATTCCAGGAAAAATACAAATACTTCCAGATATTGAACTCGAAAATCGATTCAGATTTTTCAAAGTTATACACGAAAATCTCATCAAGGTACTTAAGGTAAGGTAAAAAAATGTTGACTTTTAATTTTTTACAAGTAGCTACTATGTTTTGATAGTTTTGAATGTTTGTAATAACCATGATCCTGATATTGATGATGTTATTTCCTTTTAACGATCAACCTTATTCGATTAATTGGATAACATCATTCTTACATCGCCGTTCACAAATCGTATCTACTGGTAATAATTGCGCACCTTCTAAACCATTGATTTGTGTTGTTCCATAGGGCTCGGTCCTTGGACCACTATTGTTCATTTTATACATTGATGACATCATCACATGGAAGGTGGCAGCTGAGAATTGCAAATGGAAAATGTTTCACATTATATCTACTGGAAATTTAAGCGTTGCTGCAGTTGATTATTCGAGATGTTGGCATAATATTAACACTTATGACATGAAATCATCACGTCACTGTTCCATGTTAGCAGCAAGAGCTTATGGACGGACATCTCTTATATTTAAACGCTTTTAATTTTCAGAAACATTGATCTCCTAGTCAAAGCATATATTAAAGTATATATATATCGCCCGCTATTAGAATCCTCGTCTACAGTATAGAGCTCCTGCCTAGTGAAGGACATCAACAAAGTTGAATTCATACAAAGATTTTTCACTAGAAAGCTATTTTGAATAACAAATCATCCAAAAGCAGAGTATGAACAATGCCTTATCATGCTAGGATTAGAATCTCTACAATGCAGACAAGTACTGTGTTTTGATTTATGCATAATGTACAAGATAACTCATAATGTTGCTGATTTTTCGATTGAAAAAATCAACTGTAAATATAATATCAATAATTATTGCATGCGTGGGTATTCATATAGATTGAGGGTCCCAAATATTCCACGCAGCCAAGCTGTAAAATTTCAATTCTGAAACCGCGTAATGCATTGGTTGAATGGCCTACCTGAAGAAACTGTAACATCAAATTCATTCTTAACATTCAAACATAAACTTGAAACGGGTGGATTTAACACATTTTTCTAAAATCTTTTGAGCAGATTTAAATTGTATGATTCCTTTTCATCGATATTCAATGTCTTAATTAAGTAGCATCTATTATTTTACAATTTTACTTAATCTTAAGGATGTATATATGACACTTACAAAATCTAACATTTCCTTTATTTTCCAATCAATTTGATAAAATCTATTACATCGTATCATATCGACAGGGGCAGATAGGGGGCATTCAGCCATCTGCTCCCTTCATACGGAACATTCCACTTCCACCAGGTCCCCCATGGCAACACGTACTTCAGAAGCAAGTCCAGCAAATGATGTCGATATGCTACCAAATGAACCAAATAATATCAATCCTCAATCTCAAGTACAACACGCTCCAATCAGAACTCTCAATTTAAGTGTTGTCACTTTAACTCTAGATCAATAGTGAATAAATTACCAAATCTAGAGGATATTCTTAATTCTCAAGAATAAGATCTTATCTTCGTAACAGAGACGTGGTTAACGTCCAATATTCTTGAAAGCCTTCTAACTAATTCTGCTGGCTATACAATTACTAATTTAGATCTCAAGTATGCTAATGGTGGTGGTGTTGCAATATTTCTATAAAATAAATTTAAATTTTCCATAATTGAGTTTCCATCAAAGTTTTCAGAAATTGAAGCACTCATCATTGATATTCATCTATCAGGTTATCTGACTGATCGCATCGCTTATATTTACCATCCTCCGTCGTCTTCTGGCTCTATGGAAGAAACCAATCTTTTACGCAGTTTTGTTAATTTTGTTCAGCCTTTCATTTTCCTGTATTTATCACTGGTGATTTCAATTACCCTGCAATTAATTGGCAAATACCAGAATGTACTAGTGGTTCAAATACTGAGTTATTCCTTTCTGCTGTCCTTCAAAAATAATTTACATCCAGTGGTTCCTTAGCCCACTCGCAATGATAATATTTTAGATCTGGTTTTAGCATCTACTCCAGAATATATCTGACATAGAAGTCAGTGCTCCTTTTTCTAGTTCGTGTAATCATAATTCGATAATTTTTTCTATACATCTTCCTACCTTACCTTCGAATCACAACACTCATGAAGTTAGTTATAATTTTAGAAAAGCTGACTACGAGTCTATTTCATGTGAACTTGGTAAAATTGACTGGCCACTATTAATAATTGTCATGGTGATGTTGGTATTTTTTGGAAAGAACTTTGTTTTATTCTGGACACTTGTATAAGTAAATATGTGCCAAAATTTCATCGTAACTCTATAGGAAGTCTAAAAGAACTAAAATCGTACGTTCCTTAGCTATAAAGAAAAAGATAGCATGCACACAGACAAAGAAATACTTCATTATCAAACCTCATCAAACCTAATTCTATGTTGCATTCGCATCCGCAAATACCTTCACTGAAAGATGACAATGGATTGCAGCATTCAGATGACTCTGCAAAGTCCAATCTACTAAATCAATATTTTTCTAGTGTATTTACTACTGACGATGGCATTAGCCCACCATATGAGAAACTTGTTTCAAATGATAATGGCCTGGGTTTTATCCAATTCTCAACTGAAAATATATTGAAAGCGCTCAAGAAGGTACCAAACAAAAATTCAAGGACGCCAGATGGCTATCCAGCACTCTTTTTGAAATCCATTGCCAATGAAATAGCACTTCCTCTTTCAATGTTGTTTGAGATTTCCATGTTGTATGGTAAATTACCTGATATCTGGAAGATTGCTATTGTCATTCCCATCTATAAAAAGGGTAAATCTAGTCTATGTAAGAATTATCGACCAATTTCTCTGACGTGTATACCATGTAAATTGATGCAATCAGTTATTACTCAACAGCTTCATGATTACCGTTTAGATAATAATCTAATATCTGATGCCCAATATGGGTTTTTAAGTAGACGCTCGACCTGTACCCAGCTACCTCAGTCACTAGACCAATGGTGTGCCGCCGTAAATAATCGATGCAGAATTGATACTGCATTTTTCGATTTTAGTAAAGCTTTCGACTCCGTGTCTCATCAGAAACTAATGCTGACATTGAAATGTTATGGAATTAACTTTGAACTTTCGACTGGATATCCTCTTTTTTACAAGATCGCACACAATCTGTCGTCATTGGTGATCATTATTCCTTATCTGAACCTGTAAGTAGTGGAGTACAACAATGTTCAGTCTTAGGACCACTATTATATATTCTATATATTAATGATATTATCACTTGACTTGAAGAAAACACTACTGTTAAGCTCTTTGCTGATGATGCAAAGTTTTCTTTTAATCGCAAATCTAATGAGGATCATGCGAATGATCTATCTCAAACATTATGTAATCTTTCAGAGTGGGTAGACTCATGGCAATTGCATATTGAATATGACAAGTGCTCTGTTTTAGCAACTCGAAAATTAAATTTTCTTGAGTCTGATTATTCTATATCTGGTCATACCCTCGTCAATTTAAATAATGATCGTAATCTTGGTATTATTATCACATCTGATATGAAACCATCCAATCATTGCTCAATGTTAGCTGCAAAGGAATACGGGAGAACACACCTTATTTTTAAATGCTTTTCTTCATCCAACGTAGAATTATTGGTTAGAGCTTACACCGTTTATGTCCGTCCGTTATTGGAATCTTCGTCGCCAGTATGGAATCCATGCCTCGTGAAGGATATTAAAAAGTTAGATTCTGTCCAACGATATTTCAAAAGAAGATTATTCTGATTACTCAATTATTAAATAGCTTATATGTAACTGTATATTTTCTTAAGTTAGAAATGGTTTATGTCGAAACCCCGTTGGAACAAATAAAAAACAATTATTGTCGCCTTCCACCTTTTTACTGAAATGTTTAACAAGTAAGCTTTTATCATTGATGAATTTATACCTGATATACTTGTGATACAACCTGGGGCTGATCTTTATTTCATATTTACATATTCACATTCATTTTTCATATCTTTATTTGTCTTACAATTTATGTGTTTAATTGATTTAAGTTGAGGTCAGTAGAAACTAAAAAGTCAGCTGTAAACAATTCCTAATTCATATTAAATGTCTTGCTGTTTTGTTTATGCAAATGGCGTACGCATGTGGCTAGACTCATACCCGCTAGCTGTTAAAATATTATTTAAAAACTAAAAGGATTATTTTGAAATATCATCATTCTTGTGGCTACGAGACTATTTGTATAGCCATTCTATCGTAATTCAATAGAGTTTTTATATAGTATGACCTGCTTAGATCATCATAATTACTTTTGGGACATGCACTTCCTACTTTAACAGCATTTAAGCATGCCCATGTGGTTGATATGGTATTTGTTTATTTGATTAAGTCAAACTGCAAATTCAGAATGCACATTGTAGAGCAGAAGTTTGTGTCCGATTATTATAATTTATAATGCACTTTATCCCACGATGACATATTTATCATACGTAAAATATACATAACATTGATTATATTATTTTGAACATATACCTGATTGCTCTATATGCTTTAGAGTTCTTTTATAAGATCATTCAGCTATAAGAGGCAAGTCTTTGAAATCCTAGATATGATTCCTTTACATTCTATACGCTAAGAATGGCTAGACATGGTTTTAGATGATAGCATCTATCCCATATGATGAAACTTATGTAGATCAATGATAGTTACGTAAAAGCGATGTCCGGTAATGCCTTTGTTGATTTTGACACGTAATTACAACATCATTTACATCGATCATCTACACATATGGTAGCTCAATGATAACTCTCGTGATGGTACCTAATATTAAACTAATGTGGGATGAAAATCAGATAGAAACAGCTGCTGTAATTTTCATATTGTAACAGCTAGTTTTGGGAACTGGACTAAAATCAATAAATTGTGATTGAAGCATAAATAGAGCAACTGCGTGAATCATTTAAATCATTAAAGAGAAAGTATAGAGTACTATAATACATAAGAGGAGATTATCTACAGTAAAATATTATTGAATCGTATCGAGCAACACTATCAAGTGAAACTGTTTTACTAATATAGCCACCTGTGTTGGCATGGAACCATATGTGTTTGAGGTTATAGGTGAATTCTGCGAGAATCGATATCTCAATAATAAACTTCTATATCGTTCATATTAACTTACTTACACAGACTAATTGTTACTCACTTTTTTGTGTACATGGTATTGAGTTTTATAGTCATTTATCGACTGTAAACTATATTAAAACATTTTTTGGTTAACAGTAGCGAAAAAGAGAAAAATTTTAATGATCAGTATGATATATGTTATATTGATATTTGCAACGTATGGAATTAGAAGTGTGGAACTTGCAGTGTGTGATATACGCTATGAATATCGACAACTGCCAACTCATCGATGTTCTGTTGAAACATGTCAGCAACCTTTACATATTGGTTATCTCCATTATCCACCTTATGTATATTATAAGGAAAATCAAACAAAACCTGTTGGACTGTTAGTAGGTAAGATAAAAACCATTACATGTCAATTTACGCAATGATATGACTCAAAACAGGAAATTATTCTGACTTATTCTGCAGAATGTTTGCAAAAACATTTTAACTTGGCAAAAGTCCTCTTTGATCATTGATTCTGAGCTGGAGATTCTGCTTTCCTAGTCAAAGTTGTTTAGATATGTTATGATTAGCAGTGCTTCTGTATAAGCTTTTACTGCAATAACTCATGACAGTTAGAGGTCATCTAGATTTTTATTCCACAAACGATTGTAACTAAAGTATAATGTTCGTGTTGGCTTCGTGATCAAATTGAGAAAGGCGGTTGTATATTTCATTGCAAAAAAATACCAATTCAAGATGAAAGTTTTCTATAGGAAAATATTTTTTACAATAAATTTTCTCTGCATTTGTTTTTTTTCTGCAGTAACGGTATTTGCAAACCCTGCAGGTCTTACTCTATAACTCAACCTGCACATGTTTACCCAATACACATCAATAACATCCTCAAAAGTCTGTCTTTTTTGACCTTATTTACCACATTTTCACAAAACAAACAGTATAAGTATTTTTGGATATTATTGAAAATGAGGTGTTTTCACTATGTGTCTAGATTTTCTCGTTTGGATGCAAACAAAAAATACAGAAGACTGACAAATAGTTAATTCAATAATCTGCTTTTGTAATGATTTACACGAGTGGAAACTTTCAACAGGTCGCATTTGTCAAAAAGTGGAAAAGAAAAAAACGGATTATATTAATTGCGCGGGATGCAATTTTGAGACTATTCCATCAAGATGTATATTTATAAGGGATTATATTAATTTCAATCATTTTCACTCTTAGATAGCTTTATTGAATTTAGAGATGGTTGAAAGCTTGTTATAGTATTTCCTTTATGTAAGGCAATGATTTTGGTAACTTTGAGCCTACAGAAGGGACATTTTATAATGTTTTCTAGACCACGTGCAATTTCAGGGGAAAAGACTTTCAACACTATAGCGTGTTGTGATGTTGTCAATTCCACATGACGTTTTATCTGATAGTGATAAAATAAGATAGCTGATGTCTGTTTGATTTAAAATATGGAGAGTAAAGGTTTCAATGATACGGGGGCTGTTTAAGAATATCAAACTATTCCGTTTGCAAGAAAGAATAAATTATTTAACAAATTATACTTCTAGTAATAATTGTGAATTTTTCTAATAATCACAAAGTGTTGTCTTTGTTGAATTAGAAAAAAATAGTTTATTCTAATGTAGCGTTTTGAAAAATCTTTACTTGTGCGGTAGTTTTGGCAATTGTAAAAACATCGAATGTGATACTGATCGCTGATTGGTTGTTATTGATGTTTGTGCCAGCCTGCGTAAAATCGTAAAATCACGGCTTTTGTTTTGAATCCCCAAAATGAAACAAGTTAGCAACAGAAACAAAATGGCATTCATATGAAGAATAGCTTGCATTGATAGAGCGCTTAAAAATAACCTTAAAATTAAAATTAAGAAAAAACAGAAAACATAATAATCTTGAAAAAAAATCGTAAATTATATATCAATCTATAAAATTCCCTAGTTCAATGTTTCTGTTCGTAGTTCATTGCAGCAGTTTTGTTTTGTTGATAAACGCCAAAGCGGCACATTACGATACGATAATTTCAGCGTTTAATTGCTCTAAAAGAATAAACGCATAGGATCCTTTATACGAGTAGCTGAATACTTTAAATCTGCTATATTAGTAATGTATTCAGACTTTAACCAATGCTCTTTGAGTTTGTTTACAATCTATTTTACTCCATTTCTACAACTTGTCCCAGCTTTTCTCAAAAGGCACAGCGTGTTTCTATTGAAAATCCGCGCTCGTTCTAGTCTCTACAATGGCGACATTTTAGGAGAACTTAGATATGATCATCATTTTGAGCTTTTTAATGTCAAACTAAACAGGTTTTTTATTTTATAAAACAAATAGAAAACTGTTATCCGTGTTAAGTACTCTGATGCGAACACTTTGGGTGCTATGAGACACTCAAGAGGCCAAAATAACTCGCCTATCGGCTTGTGATTTTTTAAGCCTCTTTTATGTCTCATTATGCATCCAGCGTTTTCGTGTCAGAGTACATAAAACTCAGCACCGTTTTCTATTAGTTACGTATTCATTGTTTATTTGCGTGTTTCGATAGGTATGCTAGAGGCAAGTTTCGAAATATGCTGCAAAGGATGTCAAACTCAAATTACATATACACGAGTAACTGATATGAGCCAAATGATTAATCATAATTTTTCAATATACATGCCAACCTTCATGCCTGAGGAATTGATATATAATTCAAAGTTATTGAAAACTCATCCCTTCGTTGGTTTTATACCACGTTTGACTGTGGTTTATGCTTCCATTGCAACAGAATCACAAGCCCAAAGACAGCTTTCGTTTATCTCGAAGCGAATTAAAAATTTATGGCCTCTTTTGGGGATTGTTGGCCTGACAACACTGATGGCTGGCATTTTCATATGGTTAACTGTAAGTTATCAGATCGCCTTATCTGAATAGTATATATTAGTCAGACATTAGGAAAACTTCAGCATACTCATGCCATACGAGCCTCCAAATGTTTCCAAGCAAAACAGTATAGATTCTGCAAAACAGTATAGATGTCTGATTGTTGTAAGACAGCTGCTGCTCTACAATGCTGCACTAGTGGTCAAAATAATCGAATGGAGTCTGTGTCATATGTATTTTACATAACGGGACAGTCTTTCAAGGCATACTTCTATATGATCTGGTAATCAGTATAACCGTATGTCTTCCAAATCAGTTATGAACCATTAAAAATACTTTGGTAACAGAGCTTATCAATGAATTATGGGATTATCCTAATACACTGGAGGCCCAACTGAACGACAATTGTTATCTACGTTGGTACCCTCAGCTAGGCTACAAGCCTATGGCTAGCTTCCCACGCCCTAGGATGTGTCACATCGCTCTAAAGGAATAATTACTTCGTGATAGGTGTGACCTGAAAAATATCGAAATCACTAATTTGAATATCTTTACATATATAAAAGAGAGTTTAAAAATTGTTCAAATCACGTTATGAAAGCTGTTTTGTGTTTCTATTTGTAGCTACAGCAAAAAGTATATTTTTCGTCACAATCTTTTGTTGCTCCCGACTGTAATCAACAAAAAACAAGGACTTTTCCCCAATTTGATTAACACAGAAACTGTTATGCTTCTTTGACTCTAAGAGCTGCATTATCCTCTTGGTGTTCCTGTTTAGATCTCAGCCGAAAGGAGGGCGAGAATACAATTTATATTTTGCAAGGATGCTTTGTTTGGAATTTATTGAAAATGTATCAAATGTTGCTACCTTTTGTTGCATTCATCAGGATCTATGTCATTTGTTGATGATGCGATTTGTTTGGCTCTTTTATCGATTAAAAAACACTTAGTAGTCTCAATCGATGCATTAATAATGATAGGATTTACTCATGTGTTTAATTTACTATATTGGCAATCTAAACTGAATGTTTAGTCTTTTGAACCCATTACATACTATGTGACGTTAGGGCATGGAAATTTTGACTTAGATGAAGTTTAAATTTCTCTTACGTATGTATTCAGTAAATTATGTCAAACCCTTCACTATAAAATTTACAATTGTCATGTGATAGAAGTCTAAATTCACTATAGAAGCTACCGTAAATGTAATTAAAAAATAATAATTTTTAAATCAGAAATTCCCCAAGCACCGCTGATAACTCGTCGTTAATTTTCTATAATGTTTGAATTAAATTGTCACTTATATTTTGCCACTATATATAGGGTATGAGCTTCCTGAATTACATTGAGTTGTATAATCTATTCAGGACGGTAGACAACAATGGCGAGTTGTCTAGTTGTTTTAGTAGAAACCAAGTAGTGGTACAAGCAAAACATGTCTTATGAAAATATATTCCAAATATTTGCTCAATTCTTGCATAATTAGTTGTACATACAACCGTCAATCAAACGAAGTGTAACCCTCATGTTACACTATTTTTGTTGATAAGATTGATTAACCTTGTGAATGTTCGAGAAATACGCAGTTGAGTAGAATAACGACAACTTGTATTTTGTCAGTATTTAAAACCTGGTTTTTCTAATAAAAACAAACATCAATATAATTAATAATATACAAGATTACATAATAAACTATAACTAGGTTCTAATATTAATAAGCGATAAACAAGTACAATAATTACCTTCGGTGTATTCCTTACAAGTTAGTATATCTTTCACGAATTCACTTTGTATATGCAGCTCCTTACAGATCGGAGGCAAGACGATAACTGAATCATAATACTATTAAATTACAAATACAATTTACTGCAATTTTCCTTCTAGGCGAATACTAAGGATATGATTTATACAGTTTACGTGGGTACATAAATTCATGCTAAAACATGTAAATTGTGCGCAAGCGCGTTGTTATAGATCCATAAATTTAATGACGTAGCTCTATAGCCTGAAATGTTCATTCAAACAACGAAACACGATTGAAGATTACGCATAAGGATATAGGATCTAGATTAATATTGTAAAACACGATTTTGGAGAAAACACGAAGACATCCATGACGACTGCAGTGTCCTGATTCTGATGATAAATTTGAATTCGACCTGTTTCAGATTACATTTTTAACAGCTGCATATTAATACTGGCTACAGAAATACAACTCCACAAATGAGCAAGGTCATTGCTGAGTATCTAAAATTATATAAATTTTTGTAGTTCGTATTAAAAATTGTTGTTTATAAACTATAACTGACTAGCGAATTTATCTGCATTAAAGTAGCAGCGAAAAATTGCGAGAAGATTGTTAAATAAGATCAATAAGATTGAAACTGTGTTGGCATAGCCTACCATTAAACAATTTCATCCCATATTTTGTTGCTTGTTTTGATTTCATAAGCACGGAATTTATAAGACTCTAGTATAAGATTGATTCAAAAACATTTGCAAGTCGCTTGTTTACTTATTGAAGTTTGCTAGGGAATCTGCTAACGCTCACTATTGGGGAAATAGTAAGCGATTGAGCAACAAATCAGAACGCAGATCATCGAATAGTACCTTAGCCGGTTTCGACTAAAGATATATATATATATATATATATATATATATATATATATATATATATATATATATATATATATATATATATATATATATATATATTGTTGAAATAGAGCTAATATAATATCCAGACATATGAAGGTAAAGAATACTCAAATAAACACAACAACGGCTAGCGATATGGCTGACAACATGAGAACAATTTTACTAAGCTAATTGCATATGGCAATATACATAATGCGGACAAGGCTAACCTATTTTAACAACAAAATAACAGATTTTATTCGAATTCCAACATATATTGTTTGTGAATTGTTTATTTAGGATACATGGTTTAACATAACAGAATTCCCACGTCGTTTCATGTACGGGTCTGGAGAAGGTTGTTGGTGGGCGTTTATATCAATGACAACGGTTGGGTAAGAAACATAACTAAACTTGGAATTAGAAATTGTTATAATGCAGCAAGCAGAGGTTACTGAAAAATAAATGTTTCATAAATCTGGCTACATTGCTGGAAGTATTTGCACAGTGGTTTCCATGATAGAATTTTCATGTGTTCAACCAGCTTGACCTATAGGTATTACAGGGTTCCAGAACAGCAGCAAAAATCTAGATGACGATAAAATTCCTTACGTGCGATGCTTATGTGTATAATATTTCGGAATCACCTTTTCAATTGACCATCGTCTTGAGTGGGATACAACGATATAGATAATAAAAAGTCTTCGTGGACAACGATTGGCTACAAAACAATTTTCTTGCTCATTTTCATTGGCCTCTCCTTAGTTGGCAGAGTTAGAAATGCATGATAGATATCAGATTTGTATATACTTCGTTATATTATTCCTAAATGAGTAAGGCTGAATTTTAAAGCAGAGTTTTGGTTTTACTTCCCTGTGTTTGTATAATGAAGATGTTTCGTGATAATTGGTAAAGGAACTTTGTCATTGGTAAATTATCTAAAACAACGTTTTACAATGATAGGTGGGAGTGGCTAAACGAACATTAGTTTTTGCCAGCATCAGTAGGATTTAATTATTTAATTTTTATCAATATGGCTATAGTACCTCGAAGGTTGATGATAATTCAATCGAGACCCCAGTCCTGAGTCGACCTAATATGTTATTGTCGATCAATTAGAAAATGTTCGTATTAATCCAACATTGTTGAAAATATAAAGTAATTTGACCACACCGCCATCTCCTCGTCAAAAACGTTGAGAACATTAGAAAATTCACGATGTTCGTTAACATTTACGAACGTCCTGAAAATCCACTCGTGGCTTAATAAACAGAAGTAAGTACTCCCGTATTATAGCAATCCTGATATTTGTATTGTTTTCTCATTTAAAGGTATGGTGATCGTACACCACGGTCTTTTCCAGCCCGTTTGTTTGCTGTCTTCTGGATTGCATTTGGAATAACATGCTCAAGTATTATCACAGCATCTTTGTCATCTATTATAACAACTGTTGCGACGCATGAGAACACAAAAATGGGAGGAAAAATAGTAAGTTAGCTGCTTTGTAATTAGTCATTAATTACAGAACACAATTGCATTATTAAATAAAAAAGTTGCTGCAATATTTGCTGTATAATATCTTCGATTTGCAGATATGTACTTATCTGGATAATTCTTTGGAAGTCGGAGTGGTGTACCAAAATGGAGGAGAAATTTTAGGTAGAAATTAATTGATTAATTTAGCGTCGTTTGCATTCTATAATTTCAATAATATAACATAGCATGAATATATGTTAATCTCTTTCGTTTCGAACGTGATCCTCTGAATCAAACTCGAGATATCATGACATTCATACAACACCCTTGCTCACAACTTATTCGAAAGACCTAAACCTTATTAACGCATTTAATAGTTCCCCTTACACTTCAGTTTGAAATATTTGTTTTGATTCTAATGACAAGTCATAAACAATAAATGCGAGAATAAAAATGTTTCTGATTCATGTCTTGTTCGTAAAAAGCCTGATAATAGGAAAATGGAAAATAATGATATTATAACACCCATAGTCATGTTAATATACCTTCCGTAATCCGTAGGAATGGAATGAGTTTATCTCTTTTAAATTTTACAAGATCAAATATTATCTAGAAAGTGAAATGGAAGTCGCTTATAATGATGAGAAGTACAAAGAGAGTGTTTATTTGAAGTATGATGACAAGGTGACATCTTTGAGTGAATTCAATATTCACTATTATATAAAGCTGATAAGAGGTTAGAAAAGAGGTTGAAATTCCTATATAAACAGCCTGCATAAACAGTAGGCCTACCACGCATTGTCTTCAGTACAAGCAAATTATCATCATTATGTCTTGACAGCCTCCAAAATTATATTGTTCAACGCTGGATAGACCTTCGTTCAAAGTCATATAGTTCTCTCAAATCTGTTTAGTTTCAGAGCAATGGTTAATAAACATTTATTAAATAATCATCAGCATTTTAGTGGGTTTTCTACCACTCATAAATGCAGTATTCGATAAAGTTAATATTTCACACCTAAAATTATGATATTTTCACAATTATAAATAACACTTTTGAGTGTCAGGTTATTTTGAATTAATTCATTGTCAACTTTCTTTCTCAGGATATGGTAGCATTGAAAAAATTGCAAGTGCTTTGCATAACAAAGAATGTTCAGGTAAACAAATTGATTAATCAGGACTTTTTGGATATATTCATTGACTGCAAATAGGTAGCAACATATTGTATAGGTAGTATTATTATTATTATTATTATTATTATTATTTACCGCTCTGTCAAATGAAGACATAGAGCCCTATATTATCTGCTATTAGATAAACATAAATTCTATTATTATTATTATTATTATTATTATTATTATTATTATTATTATTATTATTATTATTATTATTATTATTATTATTATTATTATTATTATTATTATTATTATTATTATTATTATTATTATTATTATTATTATTATTATTATTATTATTATTATTATTATTATTATTATTATTATTATTATTATTATTATTATTATTATTATTATTATTATTATTATTATTATTATTATTATTATTATTATTATTATTATTATTATTATTATTTATTATTATTATTATTATTATTATTATTATTATTATTATTATTATTATTATTATTATTATTATTATTATTATTATTATTATTATTATTATTATTATTATTATTATTATTATTATTATTATTATTATTATTATTATTATTATTATTATTATTATTATTATTATTATTATTATTATTATTATTATTATTATTATTATTATTATTATTATTATTATTATTATTATTATTATTATTATTATTATTATTATTATTATTATTATTATTATTATTATTATTATTATTATTATTATTATTATTATTATTATTATTATTATTATTATTATTATTATTATTATTATTATTATTATTATTATTATTATTATTATTATTATTATTATTATTATTATTATTATTATTATTATTATTATTATTATTATTATTATTATTATTATTATTATTATTATTATTATTATTATTATTATTATTATTATTATTATTATTATTATTATTATTATTATTATTATTATTATTATTATTATTATTATTATTATTATTATTATTATTATTATTATTATTATTATTATTATTATTATTATTATTATTATTATTATTATTATTATTATTATTATTATTATTATTATTATTATTATTATTATTATTATTATTATTATTATTATTATTATTATTATTATTATTATTATTATTATTATTATTATTATTATTATTATTATTATTATTATTATTATTATTATTATTATTATTATTATTATTGTTATTATTTAGCCTATGATTAATATTTTCATAGGTGTTGCAATGGAAAGTCATATGCTTTTATACTATTGGGACACTCTCAGAAATACTAGTAACTTAGAAATTATTGATATCATTGAAACATATGATCGTTCAATTGGTATTGTATTCTTCGGATATGAAAGAAACCAAACAAATTCATGGGCAGAGTATCTCACTAGCTTTTATAACATAAATCGTGATCATAAAGCCACCCTACTTGCGAAAGGTAGAAAAAATATAAAGCCTGCTGTAAGTATAAAGCAATGCAGTTTGTGTTTATGTATAGCTCTATGGATTGACCGGAAGTCATTTCTTCTGGATAATTTGTTATTATTATTCTTTCATTATTTTTTACCTGAGGTTGTAACTAAAACAATTACACATGTAGAAATGTCACAGTTGGGGGACCATCTTTATTGATTTATTGATAGTACTCTATGAATGGAAAATTACAAGATAATATATATCCTATTGCTATTTTTGAAATCTCCACAGGGTTTTGACAAATTTCTTAGAATAAATTCAAATAGAACCATGGGAATAACCAAGCCTTAAAATGCTTTATACGATGTAGATGCATGTATAGTGGACTTACGTGGCCTTTACAACAAAGAATAACGATAAAGAGTTACCCATCGTTCATAAGCAACCGTGATATGCTTTGAGATTTTTCCATTTGTTTTTTGTATATTTGGTAAAATACGAACAACGTGCGCTTTTGTGGCATGTTGGCTTTCCTGGTGCTTATCATGAGCATGATGAGGGCTTAAGCACTGGCAGCATGAATTTTTTATTTCGCCAAAATTCGTAGGATTTTGTTGAATTCGTTTTCGTCAAGAGCAGGTGATATTTTGAGGGTTGATTACTAGTCAATCCAGCTCGCCAATTCTGAGTGGAGTTACCTTTAATGTAGGAAGCAACATTGAAATGACAATTAATGTTACTTTTGTCATATTAATTGTTGCTTAACAAGTTAATTTCTAATTTATTATGTTCATCTTCGAAAGATATCTAAATGAAATGTTTGTCTTATTGTAGCTGCAATTCAATTTGCTTAACCAAGATGATTCGAATACAGGACTCTTTGATAAACCATCTGACTATTTCACAGACATCATTATTACTATGATATATATGTTAATTGGCCTTGTTGCCTTTGGTTTTATTGTTGATGTTATTATACGACTAAAGGAACATGTGAAAAATGCAAATGAAAAGAAACTTGTCACAGAAAGTGCATCTGACGCAATGAAATCATCACAATTTAACGGTAAACAGTAATGTCGACAGTGATCTCCCCCAGGTTGATAGAACAAATGATTGAAGAGACGTGATTTGGAACGCTTCTTTATCTTCTTGATAACATCATCAGGTGTAAAAATAAATGAAAATAAAAATTGACATAATTTTCATAAAGTAATCTACTTGACATTAACTTGATGATGAATGTAGAAAATAACGAAACGTTACACATTATGTTTCTCTTATCGCTGTCTGTTTTTGTCTTATCGCATGACTTAATTGTACTTTAGGATGCCTTACTGATATAGCTCAATGCTCTATTAAAGCAGAGCATTAAATAATATATAATATAATAACTGGAAAATCAGTCAAAGCATCAGACAAGTATATGCATTTATCAATAAGATCTATTAAATGTTTCAGTATGAAATGTTTAGCATACTTCTTAACAAAGCATTGAAATATTTTCTGCCATTTTCCTTTTTAAACACTTGTAATGAAGGTGATCATATTAAATCAACTTAGTTTGTCGAATCATAAAATAGGCTACAGCATTAATATTCTTTCTAGAAATCGTCTGCTGATAGCGAGAACTCATTCGCACGTACTTGTTTCAAAAATAATTGGACTTGCTTTAAAACAACATTTTCTTGATTTAAGGAGTGTAGATGGATTTCCTTGTCTTCGGACTAAACACCAAAAGCTCTCTCAGCAAAAATGTCCACAAACAGATGTTATCGATTCGAGAACCAATAAATGAGTAATAGAAGTAGTGATTATTAAAAAATATTTACAATAATTTTGTTGCCCTTATGTTGTTGCTTTAATTCTGAATATTTAACCGGTTACTGAATAAATGAAAATCTACTCAGATTTTCACTTACACATGTTATCTGTAAACAATATGCTGTAAGATTATAAATGCCAATAGTATATCTAAAATAGATTTGGATTTGTAATGATAACCAATGAGACATTATAAAAAGAGATCACGAAATGCTAAAAAAAAAAATTTTCAGTTGTTACTTGGCTGTCTATAGTATATTGTTATGACAATTTTTTCACTTTCATATTACTGTAGGTGTTTTCTCAGATTGAGGAAATCAACAACTCAAGCACTCAAAATGCATCACAATCATAAGACGGTGCATAGTTTCAGCATTATAGGCACCGCATGTGGATGAATAAATATTTTCAGGTGAATTCTCAGATTTGTAAAGCCAACCGCTTAAAGACTCAATGCATCAGAAGAGTACTGCATGTTTTCAGAACTAAACACACTGCATTAGTACTGAAAAATGCAAATGTGCAAATGCTGTGTACGTGGGATGGGAAAGGCAAGACCTAACGCTGTCATCAGGTGTATTCTCAGATTGAAAAAGCCAACTATAAGTCAAGAAATCTAGGCATCAGAATAATTTTGCATGTTTTCAGCATCAAACGCATCACATTATGATTAATTACTGCAAATATGTGTACGTGTATTGGAAAAGGCCAGGTATGAAAACGCTGTTTTCAGATGGATAAAATTATAATGTATGAAAAATGGAAAATTCAAGATCAACTATGAATCATGAGATATTTACAATTTAGCTCCCCATATCTACACACAAAAAACACAGAACATATGGTAATGAAAAGCAAGGAACTTTTCTGGATGTCAGCGCATTTCCATGTTTCCATTTCGATTGAAAGAAATAACTTTTGATGGTAATACAATACTCGTGATTGTTTAAGATGCATCGTCTGGCTGTATTGCGCATGGGTGCCTTTTCTTCCGAGCTATTTTATGCAAACACTCGTATATAATGTAGCATTATATTTATATATCTTTGTAAAAGTGATAATTTCATAGCTATGTAATTAGGACACTTTTTTATTGTAACGGTTTTGTGTACCTTTAATTGTTCAAACCGGACCGGCAGCCTTTGTATTCAACTTTTTCAAAATGGAGTCTCGCAGCTTTTTTATCAACGTCATAGCATTCCTCATTACTTCATTTGAGCTGTAGCAACTTTTTAATTTTGTATGAATATTTCTGAAAAACAACATGAAAACAGGAGTAAAAAAATGTGAATTGAATAAGGATAATGAAAAATATGGCAATTATGTACGACCGTGAAACATTAACATCAATTCATGCCAAACAGTCTGAAATTTTTATCAAAACATACTCAAGCCACAAAGGAATGGAATGGCAAAACTGACCAATAATAAAATACTATTTTAATTAATTTTGCTGTAGAAATTCATATATTTCACAGGTCCAGAAACTATATGATGTTTATTTCATCTCGATCGAAGTTCCATAAATATCAAGTGTGATTGAAATTTGAAAATAAGCTGTTGATTTGAGGTTTTGAAAATGGAGCTTCGATTTTTCTTCTTTGAAGGAATCTCGCATTGATAGGTTTTAAAAACAGGAAAACAGTATCAAATCTTCACTCAGGTGTTCCTTTAGACAAAATTCCTAAAACCATACAATATTGGAAGATGTTGTAACGGTCTTTGCAAATCACGAAATTTAGATAAAACTTTGTTATGGTTTATCAACACAGCATGTGAACATATTGTTGACGCGTTTTCTGTTACCATTAATTATTTCCTTTATGTTTGTCATAATCATTGTCATCGTTCATTAGGTTCTGTTTGTGTTTTGTATTATGTAGAACTTCTTCCTGTCTGTTTTGTGGTGGAGTTCTGTGTTAAACGTGTTATAAGTTAGTTCTCGCCTAGCCATCGTCACATCAATATGTCGCTTGAGTTCAACATTCCTCGCCTTTGAGTTAAGTATATGATAGATGACTCTTAGCTTAGAAGTATTTGTGTAACATGATTTTGATGTTACTTTTATAGATAATCTTGTTTGTATAGCATAATAATTGAAAATGTTATAATTAGTTTATGTCAACGGCTAGCCTGATAAGTTTTGGAATTTGATATACAGTCCTCTCAATGTCGCCTTTGTTCAAGTTCTTCCAGTAGACAACATTCTAGGATATTTAGTAAACACAGGAACCATTCACACATATATCCTGACGTATAAATGAAAGCACTTGAGTTATCGGTTGCCTTCCACCTGCTCCTTCCCTTTTACCACCATGTTCTGGCTCTTCAGGAAACTTGGCATTCGTGTTATTAAAATTATCAACGATTATAAATAAAGTATACGCTAGTAAGTAAAGCTCTTGTTCAAGAATGGTTCAAAAATGATTTGCTACAAATACATTCTAGACGAGGCAAAGCTATATGTTTGGAAACGAGTGTTTGAATTTTACGTGCACTATTGAAGTTTCGAACAGTAAAGCAACCATATTCCTTCTTTGAATGTTTTCTAAATTTTCAGAAGAGACTTTAGAAATAAGAAATTTTAGTTTTCAGCAAACAAAAAGAGGCGTGTCCACCTTAATATTGCGGCTACGGGGCTTCAAAGTCATCCCCTTTCTTTACCAATAATTACATAAGCTATAGAGAACAATAATTTTCAGATGAAAGACACAAATACAAAAAAATATTTAAATATTTCAAAAAGCAACAGAATGTATAATAATGAGACTTCACGATTCTCTACCCTCAGGACCAGAAGCAACAATCTGCAAGATGGCTTTTGAGGGCTGTTTTTATTTATATTTCGCAATGTGTGTTTGACTACTAGGGGCAGGTTCTACTTTTTCTTACTTCACTTTCCTTTACTTCTTCCTGCATGCGTTCTCGAAAGGAATAGATTACGACGAATATAATTCAAAACTTAGTTCGAAGATACTCGATCCCACTATGTCATATTTGCAATCGTCCACCATTATGCTTCCCCTTCCTGTGATGAATAAGTTTCGTTTGTTGAAGTTTGTCAAACGAGTTGACAAAATTATGTTTAAGTACATAAAATAATTTCAAAAGAAGTCCAATTTTCGCACAGGTATTAAAATCTTCATACAGTTACTTCTTCTTGATCGTGAAATTTTCACTGTGTGATTTTCACTGTGCGTTGATAACACTTGTACACGTGACCTACATTACAACCTCAGTTTTTTCCGTTTGTGAGAAGTCATTTTAAAAGTTTGCCATTGACAGATTCGCTTCTGCAGTAAGGAAAATAGAGTACAGTGATGTTCAAAGCTGCTTTATTCGTGTCACAAACAAAGAAAGATGTTTCTTCGAAGTGTTGAAATGTTTATTCTTATTTAAAACAATATATGTTGTCGATATCATGCCCAATATCAATGTCGAAGTGATAATTTTCAAAACAAGGGTAAACAATAACAATGAAACGATTAATCATTTGTTTACAAATTCAAAGAAAAGGGACATTAAACGAGTTTCATGACAAAATAGGGCCGTGGAACGGTTATTAAGCGATATGGGAAAGTAACCGGAGGGGATATTAAGTGATTTAAATTAGTTGAGTTTGGATAAAAAACGAAAAGCGTTTTTTGTCAATAGGGGATATTAAGCGAAGTGGGATATCAACCGAGTTCGACTGTGTATATGATTTCAACGTACAGCTGGTGTAGAACTGTGTAGTTCGAATAAAATGTTCAAAATGCTACGCTTCTAATTATTTGTTCAGTGATTATATTGTAAATCGTCATATTTTGAATATTCGAATCGGATTAGTAAAATTATCGAAATTCATATTTCACCAGATTGAATAGCAGTTTTGCTTCTCAACGTAGAGACGTATACAGGCACCTGCCGCGACATTAGTTACACATTGACAGCTTATTCTCGAGCTTCAAGTCCATTGTAATTAAATAAACTAGACATGTTACTTGTAGTACAAAGTATTCATGTCAAACCGATTGGAATATCCAAAATATCTACATTCCCGATTTAATCGATGAAATTATGCATGTATGTATGTATCTTTTATTGTCAAATATGACGCGAGCAGAAAGGGAAGTACATCCTCTTATGTGTGCCGCTGAATAATTTAAAAGCAAAATAAAGGTAGTTTAATCTACTGGTAAATATTTTTATAACGAATGATAATTTTCGTTGTATTTATTTAGTTATTTTGTTTCTTTATTTTTTTATTTTTTTAAATTATTAATATTATTATTATTATTATTATTATTATTGGCCCTGAGTATTTTGCTTATTTGTTTACAAGGGTTTGTGGGAACGACTGCAATGCTTTTATCTTCACGAGAACACCTGTTGGAGAAGTAAAGTACGAATAATCAACCCCGATAACTGCTTTACAATTAAATGTACAGGCATTTATGTATTCCTTATATTCCATCTTAATTATCAGAAATCAGTAAAATCAATTGATAGTAATAAATAAATTGAATTGAATTATGTTGAAATAATTATTTGACGTAATATATACTACAGTCTTGATCATTGAGAAATTATTATAAAAAACATGTTTGTGCGGTTTTGATTGAAGTATTAGCAAAACTGGTCACTGGAAAAAAACAAGCTCGCCATAAACGCGATGTTATAAACAGGTTAATTTGACGTTCAAGAAAAGTTGCTATATTTGTTTATCCGGATTACTTTGATACGATTATAGCGGAACATAAAAGATATTTATTACGCTCTGGGGAGTTTTATTTTCATAATCATTTAGATAAATGATTTACTCAGAAAAATTTCATTCACACCATTTCGTATTTAATATGAGGCTCAAACAAACGCAAAAGTATGATATATATTTAGCAAAGCTGTTTATCGAATCTGTATATTGATTTCATAAATATTCGTTTGTAAAGATTGATACTGTTACAATTGCATGTAGAAGATATGGAGTCGTATTATTTTATAGCATTTTGCTTTATTAAATGCTTTTATATTGATGGCATATCTTGTGCTTCTGAACAGTGCTTAATTCGTTATGAATATCGTCATATTTATCATGGGTACGTTGATCAATGCAATATGAAAACGTGTTCTAAGGCTTTGACAGTTTCTTATGTAGATTATGCTCCATATATTTTCAATGTTGAAGGACAGAAACAACCTGAAGGATTATTTGTCAGTAAGTAGAATATATTGCTATTTCAACTTTGGTTAAATACTACAGTCGAACTTGCTTAATATCCCCCGTTGGTACAGATGAAAAGTGGGACATTAAGCGAGGCGGGATATTGAGAGAGGTAGGATTATGAGAGTTTGTAGGGAGAATGGAAAATAGAAATCAGTTTTATGTGGGGATATTAAAAGAGGCGATAATAGCCGAGTTCGACTGTACCAAGAAAATAGTAGCTTTTGGAAATTTGAATTTTTAATAGGCTGATACATGGATATGTATAAATTTATAGAATGAGAGTCAAAAACGGAACATCCTAGATATCTGCTACATCAAGTTTTACACTAGACTAGAAGGTGATCATCAGGCTAATATATTTCAAAATGCTCTGATTGATCTCATTGAACACTATACCAACAATCAATGGTGTGGAACAATTCCACTAATAATATTATTCATATTATTATTATTATTATGATGTTTGAATTTATTCAGGATAGGATATGCTTAAATTTGTGCATTCTTTGGTATATTATTTACATGCTTGCTGACATGTAAGCAATTAGTTCCTATATACATACTACTTCATCGTTTACAAACTATAATAATTATATCGTACATACTAATAGCTTGATAAATTGATTATATTCAATAAAAACTTGTATACACTTTCACTTGTATATGGGGACTTAATGATTGCGAAAATAGAGTAGAATTTATAAAGCAAAGATGAGACAACGACAGTCTCTGTGTTAGTAGGTTGTCTTAGTTTGCTTTTGAAGATCGTTGTTGATTGCTTGAACCAAACGTTAACAAGCAATTTTTCCCCATCATTCCTCTACCCTCGAATATCTATTCTTCGTATTTTTTTTTAAAAATAAAATTATATGTATTTAATTATCAAAAATTACATAAAAAGTTAAATAGAATTATAATTTAAGTTTAAAAATTCCAAAAAAATGGAACTGTATAGTATATTATAATGAAAAACGTGGATCTTCTTTTATATATATATATACACCTGCCTTTGTGAAGGTTTACTTGACAAAATATTCGTGATGGAATATAATGCGATAAAAAAACTACAGCATGGATTTAATCTAAAATTATTTTCAGGCGAGAGAGCTCAAAACAGTTACATGAATATATATAATAATAAATTAAAGAAAATTAATTATACTGAGTGTAAACTCAGATACACATATACTGTGAAAGTGCTCTCAAGTTGGTTAAAACAGAGCATTAAATAATAAGAGACAAAGATGAGGCAAAGGTGAGGCATGAACATTTATATAAAAATCGAATTTATTTGTCTCGTTGCATTTATCGGAATTTATTGATGTTGTTTTTTATCGCATTTTTTTATTTTTTAGTGTGTTTTTGTTTGTTTTTCATTGAGTTTTTTAATATTTTTTTATCGCATATCACAATCATGAAACATATATACATCTTTATTTATATAATGATGATTTGCTTGATATATTGTACTCAATAATGAACAATTTTATTTTGATGCAGGTGTCCTCAACAAAGCATTAAGTATATGTTGTCCAAATTGTTCAAGTACAATAGAATGGATATATTTAAATAAATATGATGAAGTAACAAATTCAACCAAGATGACAACGATCTTTATACCAGCTGCAATGCCTGAAGAATCACTTCAAGATACATTACAATCCGTTATGCCATTTGTAGGGTTGATAAGAAAACCAAAAATTGTATTTGCTGAAAAGAATAGTGACGAGAAGACTTTAAATCAATTAAAAACAGTTATGATTGGTGTCTTACGACTTTGGCCAATGCTTTTGCTTGCGATTTTGACAACTTTGATTGCTGGAGGTACAATTTGGTTAATGGTGAGGCGATATGATAAATATGATAAGATTATGTAGAAGAGGCTTAATGATGTTGAGTTGCTATGAGTTTTATAGTAACCATATTCGTGGGTCATTGATAAAACTAAGCAATTATAGGAAACAAGGACAAGGCAAAAGCCTTTTCCTTGCATCGGCGCTTCACACGTTTAATCCTCATATCCAAGCTGTACCATGTGATGATCGCCAAAGTAAACGCATAAAGCTCCGAGTTAGGGAAAAGGTTTTTGCTTCATTTTTATTTCCTACCCTATATATCAACCATTTCTTTACCAATATTGAGCACATGTGTCTATCCGGCAATTGTATCAATGCAAGTTTATTTCAAAATTATTAAATTATTGATCTATTGATATAGAACTAAGCATATTATACATAATACTTTTGAGGCAACATTATCTATTGTGTAAGTTGATTACGTTAGGGTCCGTTTCGTCGTTGATTTTCATTTCATGTACGACTTCATCTGCGCCTCTTCAATTAAGTTTTAAATTTTGTAGTTTAAAGGGATAGTTTCTGATAAATACATACTGCAATAATATAATAGGTACATTTTACTGCTTGCAGATAATTAATTGTAATACAGTATAAGAAAGATATAGAGGCCATGATTGTAAAATCCCGATCATTCAAGTTCTAATGAATATGGAAATTAATGGCAACGTTTGCATTCTATTAATTAACAAGCATGTATAGCCACCATAGCCAGCGTTCATAGAAGTCATGTTTAAGACAAAACACAACGCATTGACCTATCACTTTCATTTTACTACTGTACTTTCAATATTCAATGGTCGTTGTCATTGTTCAGAAAAGTCATTGTTTGATGCCTAAATAATTGGATGTTGATAAGAAATTTCAATGTACAGTATTCACTTATCACAGCAGATGCAACGTTTCCATTTTGTCTATTTGATAAGTTGATAATGGATAACTCACCCTGAAACTGATGTTTCCTTGTTAAGTTAATGATATAATTTATGATCTATGGATAAAATTACAAAGCTTTTTGGTTGCATTCATAGAAATTATTAATTTTATGCCGATTTTAATATTCCATTTTAAAATTACGATTTCTTCGTTTTTGTACAGTTGACTCTGCTGGATCAATAAAATACTAACATTAATAAAAGCTATTTCACTGCAAGTTTTGACCAGAACAAATGTCCTTCGCTGATAATTTGTAATAGGCCACAAATCTCCTTTATCGTATGTTGGATTGTTGGTACTTCATCAGATATCCAACCTGCGTGTCACCTCGTGCTGACAGATAAACAAGAGGAATGTTGGTGACATGCCTCAGTCACAACACTGTTGAAATGGCATAGGTGGTTTTATTCAACTCCATTTTTTATTCCATGCGCCATCAACAATTTACTGATAAATTTTCATTTCATTTCATTTCATATATTTGCAAAAAAAATAAACCATAAATGGTAATTTTTTGTACAGGCAAGCAAAGGCAAATTATATAGTAATATAATTTGCACTGATGTGCAGCCTAATGAGAGTGCTTCAAATAGCAATCTAAATCAATCTTATGTAATTTTGAATTAAAGGTAATTAAGGAGGAAGAAGTCACTACTTCATCCGGTAACTGATTCCATAATGGAATTATGCGATAAAAAAAGGAATAAAAAATTGAATTATTTACAGGTATTGAACATGCAACGAATTGCATAGAATGTCCTCTAAGTTTACTTATGTTTCGTTTTATAAAAATATTATCAGGAAAGTCAATTAGATTATTTATAATTTTGTACACCATGCATAAATCAAATTTAATTCTACGGATTTCTAAAGATTCAATTTCAAACAGGGCCAAACGACTGTGATAACCATTATCTTTTAATCTTGCTCTAGAACACACATATTTAGTAAAACGTCTTTGAGTTGATTCAATCAAATCAATGTCTTTTTGTAAATAAGGACTCCATAGTTGGGTGTCTTTTTCTAATAGAGGTCGTACATAGGTAGTATATGCTTTAATAAGTAATTGTGCATTGCTTGAGGTAAAGCATTTCAGTAGAAGGTAAGATCTTGTTTTAGCTTTAGCGGAGATAGAAGAACAATGAGTAGAAAATTTAAGATCTGAAGTAATGATGAGGCCAAGGTCACGAAGTTTTCCTGTTTGCTTCAGTTTGTTACTCCCGAGGAAATAATCAAGCTCACTTGCGTTGGATGTACCAAAGGATATTGTACTACATTTATCATAAGCAATTCTCAGTTGCCAGCTTTCGGCCCATGTTGTAAATTTATCTAACGATGTTGTGAGTGCATTGACAGGGGAAGAATCATTTCGAGCGATAAAAAATTTTGCATCGTCTGCAAACAGACGCACTTCGCACAAACCATCCAAACAGCTCTCAATATCATTAACATAAAGTAAAAAAAGTAGCGGTCCTAACACAGAACCCTGTGGGACACCACTGGAAACTGGGAGAGAACTTGAGATTTCATCAGATACAATGACGCTTTGCGAACGACCAGAAAGAAAGGATTTAATCCATTCAAAAAGTTCGTATTTGATGCCGTAAGATTCTAATTTGGCTAAGAGTTTTGAATGTGTAACAGTGTCAAATGCTTTAGCAAAGTCTATATATACAACATCGACACGTGAGCGTTTGTTAATTGAATCATACCAATCATTTAAAGTCTTTAACAGTTGACTACAAGTAGAACGCTTTCTGAGAAAGCCATACTGTCGATCAGATAAGATATTGTTTTCATTTAAATAAACTAGTAGGTCATCTACAATGATACGTTCCATAACTTTGCAACAGATGCAGGTTAACGATATGGGTCGATAATTACTACGGGAAGCTACGTCACCTTTCTTAAAAATTGGCGAAACTAATGCTTGTTTCCAGATATCAGGTAGAATGCCGGTTTTTAATGACAATTCAAATAACATAGATAAAGGAATAGTAAGTTCAGAGGCTATTGCTTTGAAAAATATTGGTGGGTAGTCATCTGGTGTTCGAGATACTTTTGTGGGCAAGGAAGATAATGTCTTGTAAACTTTTTCGAAAGAGAACTCAATGAAATTCAATGAAGTATTTTCGTTAGCCGAGTCTGGAATGTTAGGTATGCTGTTATTGTCCTGTGTAAAAACACTAGCAAAATATTCATTGATAAGAGTTGCTTTCTCTTTGTCATCTGTAGTAACAGAAAGATCATTTTTGACAATAGCAGGAATTGTAGAGTTAGATTGTGTTTTACCTTTAACGAAGGCGTAAAATTTTTTTAATGAGGGGTCAATTAGTAGCGAGGCTTCGTAATCATGATGAAACTTTTTTACTGCCTTTTCATAATCTTTGCATGTATCTTTATACAATTTCTTTTTACACGGAGATTCTTTAGACGATTTGTACAAGGACTTCTTTTTGCAACGGAGTAATCGAATGTTTTTAGGATAATTGGGTTTACGATTAGAATTATGTTTATATAACGGTACATATTTTGAAGTAGATAAGTTGAGAATATCGCAAATTTTATTCCAAAAAGTTTGAACATCATTTTGACTTTCCTGTAACATATCAATCCAATTTATGGTAGACAAGTAGGAATTAATAGAATCATAATCTGCTTTATAAAAATTTCGACGTTTAGTAGGTTTTGATTTAGGGAAGCGGTCATTACTATAGTTGCTGACAGCTAGGTTAAATTCAATAGACTGATGATCACAAGTAGACGTGAATGGTTCGGTAACTTCAGTGCAAAAAATAGCATTGTCTTGGGAACAAAAAACAAGGTCAAGAATTTCATCATTTCTGGTAGGCGAGGAAACAAATTGATTGAGTCCATTTCGTACAATACCGTCTAAAAACATTGTAGTATTTGCAGATCCATGAGATTTAGGAATTGACCAGTCAATACAAGGAAAATTAAAGTCGCCAATAACAACAACTGGAAAAGCACTATCAGTGCTAACAAAGTCAATAAATAAACACAGTAAATTCGCTTCAGTGGAAGACAAAGCCGACGAAGGAGGATTGTACAAACAAACTAAACGATATCCGATATTTGATATGTGTATATCAGCCACAACATATTCAAGAGCGTGAAAAGTAGACGGGATGTCAACAGTAGTAACTTTCAAATCTTTGCGTATTAAAATTGCAACACCACCCCCAACAGTTGATGTAATTCTGTCTTTTCTAAGTACTTGATAATCACGTTGGGTAATTAGCGAGTCAGGCACACAACATTTCAACCATGTCTCTGTTATAGCAATGACATCATATCGATTAGATGAAAGTAGACAATCAAAAAGATCCAATTTGTTCATTAATGAGCGTGCATTAAAATAATAAAACTTTAAAAAACAATTATCTTTGCTTGCCTGTGACCATTATTGTGGAATTTGATCAATGTTTTCCGCAAATACGTTTTCTTCTCGATTAAGTACTCTGGCGTTTTGCTTAGCGATGGTCCAATTTGAGACGTCGCCTCTTCGTTTAATTACATAACGCTCACCAGGGGCAGCGTTTGAAATTTTTTTTTTAAATCATCATACAAAGGTTGCAAAATTTTTCTTTCGTTAAATGTCAAGCACTGACGAATGTGAACACCAGGGAAATTTTCTGAGTCTTTCAGTTTACCGGCAGATCTCAAAATAACATCTCTATCATTTTGGGATACCAACTGGATTTTAATTAATTGAGGCTTGTTAGTTGCACCCTTCTCAGTGGGTGGTTTACCAACTCTGGTAATTCCAGTTATTTGAACATTGGAACCACAAACAAACGACACGATCTGATTAACTTTTTGTTTGTCAAACTCCTGAGATATAAAGGGGACTCCAGCCATTATTAGCTGTCTCTTGTTGTTACTAATGGCGACGGCTTCTTTGATAACTTTGTTTAAGTCTACGTTAGCACCATCTTGTGACGCTACTTCAGAATAAGATTTCGCAACACCAGTGCTGCTAGAGCTTGTCTGCGTTTTAAAACTTTCTGTAAAATCTTCAAACTTTTTTTCAAGGCTATCCAATCTCACCGGTAGATTTTTTAATGAATCATAACATAGTGAGCAAGATGTAGGATATTTTTGTAATACCTCAATTTCTAAAGCTGTGCAATCTTTGTGAGTAATTGAACATGCCTTGTGCCACCATTTATCACAGTGTACACATGGTAAAGCATCTAAAGAATTCCCTGCGATATTTTTTTTCTTACAAATAACACAGGCTTTTCCACCAGTCATGATAAATAAGATATACTATATATAACAGTACAGTATTCTCTCAGAATTAAAAAAAAAAAAAAATTATAAACATATGAAAACATAAAAAATTCAAGAGCAAGTGAAAACGTGTCATCACGCAATCTTCTTTAAAAATTGTCAAAGAGGGTGTGCTAATCCGTTTATCTGTCTAACATCATGAATTATCGAACGTATGAATTAATTACAAAAAATTGGTAAACAGAAGGCATGCATATATAGGCAAAACATTTCACATGTTTATGGGATTGAGATTGAAATAGTTTCATAAATAGTAAAGCTGTAACCTAAGTTATCCAACATCCTTATTTTCTCAGGGACAATTAGCCCAGAATACGCACTTTAGAATAGAATAGAATAGAATAGAATAGAATAGAATAGAATAGAATAGAATAGAATAGAATAGAATAGAATAGAATAGAATAGAATAGAATAGAATAGAATAGAATAGAATAGAATAGAATAGAATAGAATAGAATAGAATAGAATAGAATAGAATAGAATAGAATAGAATAGAATAGAATAGAATAGAATAGAATAGAATAGAATAGAATAGAATAGAATAGAATAGAATAGAATAGAATAGAATAGAATAGAATAGAATAGAATAGAATAGAATAGAATAGAATAGAATAGAATAGAATAGAACAAATTAAATGGTGTAAAAAAAATTGACAGGCAAATAATGGGAAGCACAACTTCCACTCAAATAGAGCCTACAAATTCTTTATGCACAAATTAAAATTAAAACTAAAATGTCGATTTACATCATCTGATAAAGCGGCTGACCTGACACGTGTTTCGTTCCTGCCAAGGAACTCATCAGAGACCTTTCTGATGTCGTAGCTCGTCAGGCATCGCACCTGAAGTCCCAAGAATTGTAGAGATGGTGACAACCTCGGTGCATATCGCATGCGCAGTCCCGGTTGAATAACAACGTGATTGATTAATCAATTGATAAAGCGGCTGGTCTTTACAACATCAACAAGAAAAGTCCACATTGAAATAAAAAGTACGCCTTTGTAATATCGAGACTCGAATGACCATATATTAGGTTATAATTTAAAAAGTTCTCACATTTTAAACTATGCTGCAGCCTTCTTTTTTGTAATGATTGAGCTTTTGTGAGGTTAAATATGTTTCTTTTAATCAATTATTTTTTCATTCATATATATATATTGCATGCAATAAAATTTTAACTTAATAAGAATTGTGTAAACTTAAAAAACATTAATATAAACATATATACACCTGTCTTGTTCAATCAATTCCTATTCTAATTATAATCTATCCTAAAATTTTTTTCACAAACATCGCTACAATCACTTCAGATAGTACCCATGACACTATTTGCATTTCCTTCAATTAGCATAATGTGTACAATCTTTCGACGTTGATATATTGGCACTTCAAGAACAATGTAGCAGCTGATTCATACGCCCCTAACTTCTCCATTGGTTACGGGGATGAAGATGTAATTGGTTGTCAGCTGCCTATACTTTGTGATTTTCTCTTCTTCGGCGATTTAGCATCTGCTCCTGCTTTTATAAATGTTCTTTCGGTATAGCTAAGGGCAAGAGTATAGCTTTGTGAATGCATCATGCAAGTCAAATGACTTTTATCGATTTTTTAAGAAATACATAAAATCTTTCATTATGAGAATGAATTTTCTTCCCTACTTTTCCCAAGTCATCGGCCACTCTATTGATAAATTTGTTTTTCTGCTATTGAATGAGAAGATGTATGCTAATGTGTTCAATTGTTTGCTTAAATTCAGACTCCCGTTTATTCAAAAGGTAATATAGACTCCAATTATTGAGCTGTAATCTACAATCAACCATTATGAGAGAGGGCACTATACAAAGAGGTGCAAATGCCAATATAGAGATCTCGTAGGCTTATAAACCCTATAACTTAATGTGTGAATACAATTTTATTTGATAAGTATTTGTGACTGATCCTCAGAGAAGACTGTGCTCCTGTGGATTTATTAGGACTTATTTGGCCTGCTATTTTCTTTGTTTGTCAAGGTGATATGAAACTGTTTTGATATTAATATTTACAGGATACATGGTTTAATCGAGATGATTTCCCACGCTCATTTTTACACGGTGCAGGTGAAGGCTCGTGGTGGGCGTTCGTATCAATGACAACAGTCGGGTTTGTACAATTTTGAATTTCCAGTAATAGGGCAAAAGGAATTTATACAGCTATACAATATCAGCACACAACAGAGGGCGGTGGACTTATGTCTGTTGTGTTTTCTGCGTATTAGACTCTTGACAACTATGTATACAAATAGAAATACGTTAAGGCGGCTATAAAAGGCATCTGGACATGACAAAATTAAATATTGTATATAGAGAGTGAAAAGCGTAATCATTTATGAGAATGAAAAAAATTAAAATTCCTCTTGCAAATTTTGATGAATAAGATATACTTCGATTTAACTTCATTATGCTATAATTAGTTATTTCTTTATAAATGGTTGTAGATTTGTTTATTCTCTCTCTTACTGCCTGAAGATGATTCTAAAATAAATCGAAACTGTAGCAAAATGTTCTGTCTTGTTCTTATCGCTGATCAAACATAATAAAGATTATTTCCTATTGCTCAAAGCATCCCATATAGAATTTTTGGAGAAAGATGATCAACCCTGAGTAGATCCTTGTTTAAATTGCTCAATCTCGGTTGCTTTTGATAAAATGTCTTTATATACATCAACATGTAAATTTTTAACGACTGCAGAACCACCAATATTTTTAATATAGGGTAGAGAACCATGCTTACTAAGAACCTTGCGGCAATGTATAGTTTTCTTGGCAGTTTGTCACATGACACAAAAAATTTACGTATATATTTACAAATCAAGATTTCAACATATCGTACATATGATGGTGAAGAGAAAAGAGCATTTATATCCAGCTTGAAAGAGAACAACTGCAAGTCAGCTATAATCATTTGATGTTTACCTTTGATATAATAGGTTCACTGCAAAAATAACCATCTTATAGTTGTCAATTCCTTTCTAAATCAATTAAATCACAAAGTAACAATCATTATAATAATCAACTCCTTCCATGAAACATTTATTTTCTCCGGGTTTTATCTTTCCTTGCACGACAAGTGGTATCTCATGATTGGACATGTCAATTTTCTCATACCTGAAAAACATCCTATGCCGTATATGATTGGAGGTATCATTTTCATTGTGAGTGAGAAATTGAGATGTGTCACTGATTGACCAAGAAAAGAAAAGAAAAAAGGCCTTGCTGGATAAATGTAGATCTGGATATATTTCAGATCACTCACTAAATCATAAATTTATGAAATCATTCCAATAATTAAATAGTTTTTGAATTGTGGAATGCCCTATCAAAATTTACTGTTGTTTTTCACTTAATTTTTAGATACGGCGATAAAACACCGAAATCACTGCATGCTAGAGTATTCGCTGTCGTTTGGATTCTATTTGGAATTGCCTTATGCAGTGTTCTTACAGCTAGCCTATCCACTGCTTTGACAACCGTTGCTTTACAGGATACACCTACAATCAGAGGCAAAAATGTAATGCAATTGATCGATTATTATTATTTTTATTTTATCTTCAAAAAAATTTTTTCTAGCTTTAAATAAATATTTATTTGATATATCCCTTTTTATTATACAAAATTAATCAATAAACGTGAAAGGTACTAAAATTATATTTACATTGATATTTTATTACATTTAAAAAAAAAAGACAATCCATGAAATTTAATTACAACTTTAGAAAAAACTAACCATCTATCTATATAACTATAGTGGCTAATTTACATTTGTACAGGTCAACTGTTCTTGGGAAGTCCCCAAGACACACAAGGGCATTGGTCCTCTGTATGACAATGCTGATATTCTCCCGGATGTAATGCTATTGATCGATTGTGTATATTATATCTAGGAATAATTATGTGATTACAAAGGGCTGCCATAAATAGAATTTTGAATAGAATATAGAATGTAATGATGATCAGCATTGTAAATATATATTTAGTCTAATTTAAAAAGTTATCGATGTTAAACTTATTTCAGATTTTGAATATGTCAATTTAGGCAAAATATTCACGAATTAAATCACAGTTACAATGAATTTAGAAAAAAAGGGCTGCCATGCAACATGGATCTCAGTGAGCGGGTCCTTTATAATATGATTTGTCTCTATTTGAGGTCGGTGGTGGATCCTAACGGGTCTTCTCTGATGTTTCGCGTTATTTTATGTTTGGGCTGTGTTTGCCGATGATTATCAAGTATATTTTAATTCCAAATAAGTTACTGGATAGAACATTAAAATACTCTACAAGATTTTAATGCTCAGGAATTCCGATCAGCCTTTATGCAGAGCAAGTAATCTCTATAAAATATTATATCACTATAGATGTTATATCGCTTTGTCAAAGGTGAAACAGAAGTGATTTATTGCAAAAGTTCCTTTGAGATAATATATCATAGCACTTTCACATTTATGCCATCTAAATTTGTTTGTATATAAGTCGATGCTGAATTTCAGAAGGTCGATTGATTGTATTCGTTTGAACATTAATGACTTGAGAAAATTTCTGTTTGATTACTGTTTACTCTATTATATTCCATAACAACATTGATTAATTAAATAACATAATAAAATATTTGTAGCTAATCTTATTATTTATTGTTGCAGATTTGTATAAGATATGATACATCTGTCGAGTTTACGTTAGTTGTGGAGCTTGGAGCACATCCAATAGGTAACTATGAATTTCCACGAATAATTTTAAATGTCCAAATTTTATCAGGATTCTAATTACTGTCAGTAACGGTCAGATTTTCTACATCAGAAATTTTGAGAAATGAGTTAGTGATGATGATTTTATACTCAAAGCGTATAGAATATGTCTATAGGAATGACAAAAATTTAATACCAAAAATCGTTATGAGCATTTCTAATTAAACAAATCAATGTTGGCGCAGCAAATACTTAAATGTCAGGGTATATTAGTTAAAATGAGTTAATCTCAAGTCATAGTACGGCAATCCCCATATTACTAGCCAGCGAGCAAACAGGCTATTCCATCATATAGTCCATCTTTGTATTGGTGCACAGTATCACCTATGTTTGTGCTGAATTCATATTAAACATAACCATTTACGTATAGTGTTACTGCCATTACTCTCAATGTTCATTATGTTCCAATACTTGCCAATTATCTTGTTCTAATCCTATAGTTTATTAGCCAATCTCAATAGACTACCAAAAGAATGGTAGTGGAAAGAACAATCCGTACGCTACACTCGGCGTTAATGCCCAAGCAGACTATACGTAAAAAAGTCTGGCTACATATTAATGACGGCAATGAATGAGAATGTGTTGTCAATTACTCTTTCTGTTGCTCTCCAGTTTATAACACTGTATTTGAAATCGAAGAAGCGTTGATGAATGGATCGTGCCAAGGTAAAAAAATCATCATTCTTTGTTCTTTCAATCATGTTATCAAAACGAAGAATGTATACTTATTTAGTACCTATTATTTTGCCTATAGGTTTGATAGTTTGCAAGATTTTATCAAAGCCGGTTGATACACCATTCTGCCCATGTTTTGACATATACTGATGATATGCTGAGGATCACACGTTGCTTCACAGATCCTCATGATTTCCTTAAAATCCATGTTTTATGTTTTTCAATTGTCCAAGTTATTTTTTACCTTGAAATCAAAAAACACTGAAAACAGCTATCACGTTTAAGGTTGTTTAATGAATAAATGATGACAATGGATTTGATGCATGTTCTGTAATAGGCGCCATAGCTACAGCTAGCAGAGCCATCTATTTATATAAGTTGGGATCATAGACTTATTAGAAAATCTAAGCGGCTAATTTCTGACGTGACAGTGTCCGCTCGAAAATCATCGAAAAATCGAAGTACGCCTTGTTGGCCTAACCACATTTTCAAGACGCCATTTAAAATATTAAGAAACTGACAAATGGAGTGAGGGTAATAAGTTATTATAAGGGCAATTGAATACCGATTATCATCAAATTTCAATAATTTGAAGATCATAGATTTGCTAGACAATGGACAAATCCGATTTGTAATCGAGAGATAAGCGAAAAAATAGAGCGCGCTACTTTCAGAGATATTGTTGTAAATATATTTAACATTCTACTAATGATGTAAACATATTTCAAAGTATCTAAATCAATAGATAATCATGATAGCATGATTATTCATACAAATTAAAGTGTAATAATCTATTTAAATGTTACAACAAATGTGTGTTCAGCTAAAAAGATACCGTTAATTCATTTATGTAGCTCCTAATCATGTCACCAATCAGATTGAATACGTCCAATGCCTAGAAAAATCTAAGATCTTCAAATGATTGGAATTTGATGACGATCAGTCTTCCAATGCGCTCACAATAGGTTATTTCCTTCATTCCATTTGCCAGTTTCCTGAAATTTTAATTAGACTTTTGAAAACCTGGTGAGGCCAAACATGGTGGATATTCTTTGCGTTTTTCGAAATTTCGAGAAATTTTGGCGGACATTCCATTTTAGGACTTGTTGATGGTAACGTCAGAAGTTAGCGGTCTAGATGTTTTAATTAGTCTATGGTTGTGACACGCAACTTTTGGGGCTCGAAAATCGCCATTATCATTCAATTGAAAACTATGTTTTGGCTCTGAACAAATAGTTTTTCGAATTCATAATATTCTTTTCGTGCGCTTTGTTCAGATTTCGAAAATGGCGGCGTCCATAAACTTAACCTCGTGCCATCACGGCCCTCAACTCCACGCATACGATCCGGTGAGGGCCTAATAAAATTAGCTAGCAAAGTGATGCGCTGCCAAGCAGGAAAAATCTACCAGGCCAATCACAGGGTGGTATTTTATCTCGTGTGGCTCGATCGTATTACATTTTTTTATTTTTGGTTTCAAATTTCGATTTATAATATTATGGATATATGGTTTTATCTTTCGAGTAAAAAGATACACGCATACCCTGAACGAATTTGGCTACAACATCCACATGATGCATATCATCGCAGTTTATATTCACCATCCAATTAATCAGATCTACTTTATTAGTGCTGTTTGTGCCGAGCTTAATATTTCGGATTTTTGATCTGTATTTTGATTTTGGAATACAATAATGCAAAATAAACAAATATACAAACGCGTCAAACGGTGAACGGATTTGGCCGCGACAGCCACAAGCATATTAGGCCTATCGAAGTTTATATCTACCCATCCGCCCGTAAATTAGATGTTCTTTATTGGTGCTTCTCGTGGTTAGCACTGTCGAGTTTCGATATGATTTTGGAATAAAATAAAATGTACAAACGCTGTTCGATATTAATCATGGGTCCGTGGCAGCCATAAAAGCTTATTATCGAAAACTCCTCACATCTCGCCTCGTTGAACAGTCTAGCTCTACCCATGATTTTCCGTATTAAATCACATATTCCTCGTATATACTACTCAATTTTGTTTGTGTGGAATTACAGCCAAATTATCCCTTTATTTTTCCTCTTTCATGCTTGAAGTTTGATTAAATCAATAAATGTTACGTATTAAAGTTTTTGTAATAAAAGTAAGCGATAAAATAGACGTTGTTTGAGCATTCGACATTGCTTACGTCATCTTCAGAAATTTATTTAAGCGAAACTTTTTTTTTTAAGTACAGACAAGAGAGCCGGTTTTTGTCTCGTCAATGTGTTGTATATAGTTTCCAGTGTGATTCGTGTGAAGCGATGTATGTCGGATATAAAAGCCGACACTTGCAACAACGCATTGACGAGCACAAGAGAAAAGGGTCTGCTATTTACGCACATGTAGATAAATCCGTTTCTGAAAACAACTTTAGTTTTAAAGTTTTGAAAAAATGAAAAACAACTTTGACTGCTTAATTCATGAAATGCTTGCAATCAGGCGAATCAAGCCAAACCTCAACACTCAATGTGACTCAATCAAATCTCGGCTTTTCCCAGCAGAATATTGAAAAGCTATTGTTCTTGCCTTTGTGTGAAATAAGCTATTGTTATTAACGCATCCTGTTACAAGCACTTTGTAAAACTTTAACACTTTTAAACTCATGTATTTTAAATAATTTTTCTTTTTAAATAAACTTCTGAAGATGACATTAGATTTGTCGAAAGCTCAAACAACGTCTATTTTATCGTTTACTTTTATTACACAATTAATAAGTAGAAACTTACTGAGACGTATTAAAGTTTGTTGTTTATTTGCAAAACCAAAATTTTGAAGCCATAAACACAAAAAAAATTGTTTTTTTTTACTTGAAGTATAAGAACTAATCATCAATGACTTTATGCCTATCACGGAGTGTTCTGCTCTGTGATTGGCCAAGTAGATTTTTCCTGCCTGAGCCATTCTAAACGCATCACTTTGCCAGCTAAATTTTATTAGGCCCTCATCGGAGCGTCTGCGTGGAATTGAGAGCCGTTATGGAATGAGGCTACAATAAACTCATCTGACTTGCATCTGTCCAATAGGCGCTGAGAGCGGCACATGAAAGAGTGTCCCAGCCTCCGGTCCCAACTGTTGTAAATAGATTGCTCTGGTAGCTATAGGCCTTCATTATTCATATAACTTATTTCATATTATTTCTGTATTGTTTTTGTAGTAGTAGCAATGGAAAGCAATAGTATGTTGTATCATTGGGATATGTTGTCAGCTGAGCAAGATTTAACTGTTATTAATACATTAACAAGTGAACAAAGATCCATCGGAATGGTCTTTGAAAGTGAATATTTTGATGTAGGCAATCCTGCAAAATGGTCCTCGTTTTTGTCAACGTTCTTTTATATTAATCGTGATCACAAAGAGGCTATGATATCCAAAGCTATCGAAAGACTGAACACAACCGTAAGCTATCGTATATTCTATTCAATGAGTTCTATTCGCAGTTGACAGAACGCCGATTCAACTAATGTAAACTATTCTTATAATAAGAGACAAAGATGAGGCAAAAGCCTTTTTCCGTTACTCAGAGTTTTCAACGTTTAATTGCGATCTTCAGCCCCTCAGGGATAGCCTCCGTCTAGCATTTTCAATTGTTGCTTTTATTTCTCGGTATTGTACATCATTTTTCGTTGAAAAATTCGACAACCACATGTGAATAACAAGCTGTATATATATTTACAATCAAATAGCTTGGCATGCGGGTCGGCATGTAAAGTCATTCAAATTTCAAGAGTTGAAGCAGTTTTATTATATCAAGATTGTCATTTCACCAGGGTTTTTGTCTCAAGTGAAACGTTTTTTGGATGTTTTAATTAATACGTCTTCAAACATTTGCTACGAAGTACGAATTTATGTATTTTATTACCAATTTGTGTAAATTTAACTCCATACATCATATATTCCTATCAAAAATTAGAAATTTTATCTCTGATTGTTATATGGAAAGTGTTACTGTATACTGTACCTTTTATTTTCTTCTTGTTCTTTCTTACAGTTTGTTCAAAGCCGGATCAATCGTCCAGAAACGGATGTCAACATATTTGATTCTAATTCTAGCTATTTTCTCCCAATGATATTTTCTCTAATGTCAGTTCTCATATTGCTTGTTATAATTGGATCAATTATCGAAGCGGTAAGGTATTATCGAAAAAGAAGAAACAAGTTAATTCTACGCCAACAGCAGAACGGAAATATGGAGATAACCTCCAAGGAGAAAGCATGTATAAAAGGTATTTATTATTATAACCATCAGTGTTTTAGTGTGTTTTCCACCACTCAAAAATGCAGTATTCCATAAAGATGGTATTTCACACATGAAAACATGATATTTTCACACTAAAATTAACACTTTTAAATCAATCACAGAGCGTCTTGCATTCACGTTACATAGGAAACTCCCGTTATCAAAACTAAAAGGAACGCCATTGTTTACTTATTTAATTATAATGAGGGTTTAATTATCTTGTTTTCATCTGGGTTTTTGAAAAGAAATTGACAATTCAGATGATGATGACCTTTGAAATGACCCTATTGTCTTGAGATTTTGCTATAAATGATTTTAAGGTAATTAATCTGACTTGCCATTTTCCTTTTTCAAATGTGATAGAAATCATCTTCAAATTCTTGATAAAGTTGTTTGTTGAAGTTCTGCATGCTCTCAAGTTAACTACATGTAATATGTCCATAGCAAATGCTAATCTCGAAACTCAATTAAGAACCTCCTCGGGTTTGCTCTGACGATTTAAACTCCAAGCTAAAATCGAAGAGCATCAGTTGCATAAGCCTTCGTGCAGACTCAAACTATTTCAAGCAAAACCTTTTAGGCTGCGAATCCGACAGCAAGGCTATCAAAAGCGATGACCCAATCAGATTGCAAGACTATATCACGTCTGCTTGATCAATTAATTGCAAAAGCAACAGAGCCAACATCTTTCCATCTTCATCCGTGGCATAAATTGAGAGGTCAGCGAGACTCATTGATTTTGCCAAGGCAAAGGATATTAATGAAGTCAAAGAAGTAAATGGTTTATGTCAAGTTACGTGCTTATATGTGGTCATCATTGTGTCTGTTATATAGAGATATTAGGAAAATGATTGCAACCAACTTTAAATTCTCATTCCTGATTGCAGAAGTGGTATAATTCACTAATTCAGTATCACTTCTACATCCTTCGCGTCAGATAATTGTAATTGCTTGCCAGATTTGTAATCCAATCCTCTTTTCGACATTCCAAGCCGGGTAGTCAACGGCCAATTGCAGAAAAGGTATTTAGCATTGATGTTAGACCATAGTCACTAGAATAAGATGTTAGATGTTAGACCATAGTCTTATTCTAGTGATTATGGTTAGACTAAGTCTACATCATCACCACAGTATTAAGATACTTTTCCGCAGGACTTATTAACTAAGATTACATATGAAAGAGAAAATTACAAAATTTACAATAACAAGTTTGAAAATAAAACTACAAGTAAATGTTTCTCGAGGGTGCATTTGAGGATTATCCTTCTGAGGATATATCCTTCTGAGCATCTTTCATTGTTGATGGGAGATCGTTCCACTAATGTGAACCAGCATTTTTGAAATGAGTGGCGATGGATTGACTTGATGCATCACTATGGATGTGAGAATTTGTCTTAGTGGCATTTTTCTGTTGAAATTATATGGGACAGCAGATGTAGAGGAGGAGCTGGATTTAATTTAATTATTAAGCTGTTTAAGATTTCTTGATTGAGGTATAAAGCAGTTGCATTTTAATTTGAAGCTCGGTGTTTTGGGAGGAGCTTGGAATTACCAATGTTGATCATTACGATTTAAGAAGTATCTTTTCAGAACGTTCCCATAACTTTCTTTGCTGCATAATGCATATAAACATTACTGTTCTTTTACGGCTAAATTCTTGTATTGTAAAGCTTCAAATGATTACATTGATCTTGAGACTCAATTAACATTAAAGCTATACATAGACAACATAGACAATAACTTTTAACTTTGAATAAGAAATCATAAATTTTTAATTATAGACTATATCTGAACAAAATGATGTATTCTTGCAAGGTATCATTTTGCAACAGTGATAGTTATTCAGAAAAATCTCCCCCCTTCTTGCTTGAAACATACTTGAAAAATGTAATCAAAATTTCAAAATCAACAGAAATATCGATTCATAAATATAATTTACAACAAAAATGGTTCAACACACTCAATAATATACCATTTTCCTTTAAGTTTTACAAAATGACTAGTAATTGATACACAACTGATCAGGCAATCGTATTATTATTTGAACTTCATTTGCAAAATACACAGGTAAAGGAAAAACATATTAGAAACACGAATACAAACAGCGTTATTGAAACTTATATCTTCCAAAACATGTACTTTTCATTCTTACAGATAAGAGCACATTCCGAAAATGGAGAAAATATGAGGAAGAAAAGTTTGGTATGGAAATGGAGCTTAAAGAAAATCAATTCAATGAATATGGTCAATTATCAATCGAAAAAATTCATCCAGTAATTATTAGAAACAACTTTCAATAAACTTCATGACAATAATTTTATACAACCTTGAAACAAAATCAGCTATTCTTAATGGTTTTTTATGACTGGATAATCTTTCTAAGAAGCAAGCAAAAGACCATCATTTTTGGTATTAAAATGTATAGAAGATTACAGGGCAACTTAAAGTTAACAATGTTATCAATTATGGTTAGAGTTTGTATTCCTGCTGGTAGAACGGAGAAGCGTTGTCGGTAGTAAGACGATAAGGACCACCCCACAGTTTAAAGGCTTCACAATACTGACAATATTACATAATCATCATACTTCACCGCAATACGCAATACTTTGATATGCAACATAAAAGAGCATGAATTTTAGGTGTCATTCAAGACAATTCTAGTAATCTTGATCAGCCATTATAGATCGAACACTGCAGCAAAGATGTTTAATCGGATGCACAACCCGAAAACCTAAAGAAAAGCAAGGAATATGAATAAATTATCCTCAAACCAAAAAACTAACTCAGATAACATACACTGTTAATGTGAATATAATTCGACACTTTTAATAATAGAGCTGAAAAAAGGATTTGGTATTGAAGTGAAAGGTAGCTCATGCAAGACAGCTAGGAAACTATTTAGCAGGATTTGCGTATAGCTGATCTGTACACTAATTTCGATATTGCGTGATATATGTCTCCAACACTTTTACATGGGGAAATTGTTTTTATTTTATTTTCATAATCCAAGCAATAATTATATTTTAAATTATTTTAACTCATATATCGTTTTATATTTAAACAAAATTTGTTTCTCAAATATACTTTTACATAATCAAATATATTATTTTCCGTGTTTCATCTTGCTGGGTATAACTGTGTACTATAACTCAACTTCTGGAGAGGTCTATACAGCGAGTTAAATTGCTTGATTACTAAATTTGAACTCATATCTATCATATCAATAGCAATTGACCTCCTATTAAGTGTGGTGTGACTAAAGGCACCAAAGTCATAAATTGTTGCTAACTATAGCTTCTTAGTATCGTGTGGATTTTCCCCTTACTTTCATAACGTCATTAAACTATCGAGGTGCACTTCCCATACTCCCTGTGTCTTCGCTACCTGGATATTTTCTGTTTGATTCAAATCTTCCCGTAGCATTTTCTCTCCCATTAGAGGTATGATATGTTTAAAGGCACAATACCAACATTATTATTTTTAGAAAAGTAGAAAAAAGAGGCTTCCAGCACACATGTTTACATGTGGAGCTTACGTATGACTCTCATTTGTGCTTAAAATAGACCAATCAGATGAATGTGTTACTGAAATAGAATCAAGCATGATATAGGATTAGGTCGGCATTAGTTCCTAGTCAACATCGATCCCATTAGGACATATCTCTACTGTTTCATGGATCAAATCGGTCTTTGGATACGAATGACGTGAGAAAGGATCGATGTTGACTAAGAACTAATGTCAACCATAGGAAAGTGGGTATGGAGCAGAGAACAATGAAATCATGTGACTAATGTATGTATGTATGTATGTATTTTGTAGCACAATGGCTAACAGGCAAATAAACAAAGGAGGATATTTTTAAATGAGTCCTCACTTACATGTAATCGACACTGTAGTCTCGGGAATTAGGTATGACACCCAGACGTTACTTTTGATGAGATTGTAGCATAATATTTGTCATTACATAACATTAATAATCACTTGAAAAAAACTCGAGTCACGATTGGTGGATTTGTACCACGTGTTTAGCAGTTATATCAAGACAAACCACGAGATTCCATGGCAACCACTAAAAGCGTGCAGGTATAGGTCTATACCTGCACGCTTTCATGTGCTTTGAAAATGGCGACAAGCTGCGACAGATGGAATATTTTTTCAAAATCAAATTAAATGTATACTCCGTAATTAAAAATTCAAATTGATAAATTCAAAAAGTAACAACTTGGGACTTGCTATATTCAAATGTAACTCTTATTTTATTTTAATATTGCACATATGTTTGAAAAACAATTATGTTGAAATCTTCGCGTCATATTTTGAAATGATATTGGTAAGAATTTTTGTTGTATTCCAATTGTATTTAATGAAAAATCAATGACCCATTAAATTAGAAAACAAATCATTGTTGTAGTGAAATTGATGAGAGATAATTGATATTCCAGACAAAGGTTATGTTACATGATTATTAAAATGATTACATCACTCTTTGTTCGTGGGCCATCGAAATTTAGACCCACTCCTTCTCTAACAACAAACTCGAAATCCATATCGTAAACTCGGCGGCCTCGTTTACGATATGGATTTCTCGTTTGTTGTTAGTGAACTCGTGGGTCTAAATTCCGATAACCAACTCACAAGAGTGATGTAATCCCTCATTAAACGCATTTTTACTACGCCTTCCTTTTGTCGAGTCGTGACGCAACACTCCTGTGTATATAATATTGCAAAGAAAACGTTAAATATTTGTAAATTATGAATTATTTTGAAGTAAATGATCAAAATCTGCCTGGACGGATTCCATCTAAACTATCAAGATTAAAATAAACTATAGGCAATCTTCATCAGCTTTTTCTGAATCAGGAGTAATGTCCTTTGAGCGTACGTCGAAGAACATGATCGTGTCCCGGACCTAGGGAGGGGGTTTGATAGCTGTTGTAACCGATGCCAGAACGTTTACAGACGATGCAGGTAAACTTACGCTGAACGTAGTTTTCGATAATGTTTTATGTCTTTTATTAGATAATAAGGGCTCCAAACAGGAGTATCGGATTCCATAATCGGATTAACATAAGTTTTCTATGCCTGAACAAGCTAGATACTGCTGAAATTTTCGAACAATGAGCTGATCGATTTCCATTTGAAGTAAATGTAATCCTCGAATCACGCATGCTTCGTTGTATAGATAACAACCTATCTGATAATAAAAATTTCTTCTGGGATTTTCAAGTTTCCAAATGAGAAGACGTTGCACTTGGGTGTTGCTACGGTCATTTGCCACTTGGTGCTCCATTGGTTAAACTGATCAAGAGTCTGGCATAGTGAAATAGAATATGCCAGAATATCTCTTCAGAATTTTGGGGCTTCAGCAAACAGTTTTAAATCGCAGGATGGTGCGACGCAATAGCGTTTACATAAATTAGAATAAAGCAATTGTCCTAAAACGAAACCTTGCGGTACTCCACTCGTGACACGTAAATTGGAAGATAATTTATCTCCAACGGAAACAGCTTACGTGCGATTTGCTAGAAAACTTTCAATCCATTTATGAAGCTCGTGACGAATTGTGCAAAACAGAGTCAAGTGCTCTACGAAAGTCAATATAAGCGGTGTCTATTCTTTTTCTTATGCGTTCACGTCGGAAATCCATAACATAACATAAACAGTTCATGAACGGGGATGCAATTTTGGAACAATTTGAAGTCGGGAGTGAAGTACTCCAATAAGTTTCAGACATCCTGCAAATTAATGCTACCCAAGATGCAAATATTTGACAATGTTACCCAAAAAGAGTTTCAAATAGCATGATAAAAATAGTTCTTTCAATTTCGTTTCTCAAACTTCTTCAAAGTTTCCAAAAATTAGAAATCGAGAAAAGTTCCACCTCTGTAACTTGCGTGCGTGCTGCATGCTTTTTCAGGAAATACGTCATAATTTATAACCGCTACAATCAACCAGCAAAAATGAAATAGAATATTTTCTCAATTACATTGCGGCTTTCGATCGGCTTTCTTGACTTGCCCAAGTCTCATTTTTACTTTGACGATTTTGATATGTTGGTAAGTGAGTGCGGTATATCAAAGCGGGACTTATTAGAGATCAGTCAATCGGCTTTCCTACTTAGATTTCTTCACGCATTCATTTTGAATAAGTTGAGACAAATGATTCACAACGGTCGCATTTGCATGTAACTCGAAATCTAGTATATCTAAAGTTATGGTATCTCAGAAGCTAGCTTTTGTCTGTAAATATATAAGCGGTGTTCCACAGGGCCCCTGTTCTATATATGTCTCCTTATTTTTTGATCAAGTCAATGATTAATCTGACTTCCGAGGGAGGGACTTCGATAGTATTGAACGCGTTGTGCTGGCACCTCCCCGTGACCCCGCTCAGGCCGATGTACGGAATGTCCCCATCTCAGCCCCCATGGTTTTGCTTTACGCTTACTATCAAGTCAGCTAAGTATTTGGCAATCAATATTCAATAGCAACATTTACAACTTATCTTGTGTGTTAAGCAAATAATCATCTAACCTTGCGTTAAACAGAAATACTTTGTAATATGTAAGTGTAACTACTCTCATGTAGCGACTTTTTCCAAACTCAATATATTGAATGATTGGGCCAACTTTGAGCTGATGCTTATTGTTAGTTATATACTTAAATATTTTTTTTGTTCAGTTTTTGTTTTGTTTTGAATAAATTAATAAAATCATGATAAATTACATCACAACTGTTGACTGCAACTCCGTTTCCGTCAACGGATAATTTTTTAACAAAGCTGCAATGCTTTCTGGGTAAGCTCAAGGTTTTCATTTCAACATGGCTGAAACGGCGCCACGCTAAATTTTTAGTTAAGGGGTACTTTTACCTGATTATCAACATTCAGTTGTAGTAGTTCAAGCTGCAGCAAAAGCTGTATAAACGTAGTGGTATACCGGACTATTTTTGACCAAGGTAAGAGAAATGAAGGATAGTATGAGCAAGAATAAGCTCGATTCGATTGATATAGTTTTATGATTTATTGAGACCGCCAGCATTTTTTAAGAGCTCAGAAAGCTGGCGTTCTTGTTTTTCTTGGGAGATTTTCAATCTGGAGACTGTTCTCGTAAACTTTAACAGATCAAAGGAGATTACATTATTTATTTATTTATTTTTATGATTATCTAGTATCAACATATGAATTTATTTTTATTTATTTAATTATTTTGCAACGAAAATTGCATACAATATTTTGCAAGCTGTCTTATTTGAAAACTTTAAAAAGAAGCTTTCAGAAAAACACCTGCCAGCTTAATTGTACTCCCCGTAATATTTGTTCAAATTTCGGAGAATGAAGTTACATATCTGCAAGTTATTCCTTTTGTGAACTTGTACATGGATCTTGCACTTGAAGGAGAACACTTTGAAGAATTCTAAACGTTTGATTATAAATTCGAAATAGGACACTCAAAGATTCAAGTTAATATTGTATTCAGGATTTCAATTATTAAATTTAACTTATCTTCTGTAAAATTGTGCAGTTTTTTGATTGAATAAACTGTTTTGTAAATTACTGACATGTGTTTGATTTGAGTTTAGATTTTATTTGATGTTGTTTGAAAGAATACTAGCCAATAATTCTAAATTTTCAAATTGATAGTTAAATAGTCCTAATTTTGCTGCAAGGTAATAACTATAGCCTACTAGCAATGTCTTACATGCATTAGTGGGTTGATTTTGACTGAATTAAAACTACTTTTTGACGTTGTCAAAACAAACAAATAATAGGATTATAAATGTGGAAACTTTTCTAACCATTTTTCTACCAAACAATAGAAATTGATGCAACGAAGCATGCAGTAGCATGTCGTGGCGATCTTGAAAAGTCAAACAAATCAGTGCATGAAATAACACTTTTTCAAGACATTATCTATTAATAGCCAGCCCCTTCGTCAGAGGAGTTAGCCCATTTCGTGGCCCTTTGTCTGATGTCACCCTGCCTACTGCTGAAAAATGTTGCTTTGAAATGCTCACTGTCAGTCATGACATGTTTTCCGGGATTTGCAGTTTATGATTAATTCTAATCAAGGTCCGACAAAAGTGGGAATCCTGGAATCCTAGATTCCGGAAGGTAAGAGCAAATTTAGAAGTTAATTGATATTTTTAATGATTTATTGGTCAAACATCAACAAAATGTTTTATGACTCCAGAAGGCTGACTTTTCTGTCTGACCCTGCTCAAATCTAATCATAATTTACTCAAATGCAATCATATTGATTACTGTCTAGCTATGAAAGATATAACGATGTCACCGTCAACTTGCCATTGTTCATACTATTGTCTCCCATATTACTGCAACCAAATGTTAAGTTGTTAACTATTGAGTTTATTTTCTCATGCAACAATGCTGTGCTTATGAAAACGATGCTTCATAGTTTTGTCACTGACTTCGTTGCTGAGTTGTGATCACTGGTTTTTAACAATGCAACCATTTTATAATTACTAGGTCCATTTCAGCGAACTCTGCGCATGACTCTAAGCGTATAGAGCACACCAGTCAGTCATCCAAATAAAAATTTCTGAATTTGTTAATTGTAATAAGTTTGTATCATATTCTAAACCTGTACAAGCTGTTTTATGGATTTGAAAACTATGCTGCCTTCCCAAGCTATTTCTTGTAATCTAATGCTTGTTTTCATATCTTAATTTGCAAACACAATATAATAGTCATAATCAGGAAAGTTGATATGTTTAATTAAGAACTGGATATATGCTTAAATATACTAACCTACGGACTTCACCTACTTTTCTGCTCAATTCCAGACTACAAAACTTAGAAATGTATTTCAAAATGTATTTCATTGCTAATTGTTTCATTTGAATAGTTATTATTGAAATTCAATTTTAAAATCTTTCAAAGATAGTGTTGTTGCTGGAGAATTAAATGAAAAGGCAGGTCTGCTTGAAAGGGCAACATAGGTCGGTGTTCGCTAGCCTACAATCTTAAATTTGAATCCAGCTACAAGCTTAATTCCGAGTTAAGAATTTTGAATTATACTTGGCGTAACTATACGATCAATGTCAGTCATGGCTTAAAATTTCAAGTTTCAGCATGTTTTCAGGCACATAAACTATTTGAATGACAAACACGCTTGTGACCAGGGTCAGATTTAATATTTTCCTTCCGGGATTCTAGTTTTTGTTTCCAAAATTTTATCTACCTTGATTAACCTATAAACGAACATTTTGAAAATATTCTTCTTAATTTTTCCAAGTCAATAGAGAGTACAATGATTGGTCTCAAACAGATAATAATGTAATTTTTCAAACTTGATCTGACATTTTTGTTGCCGATATTATATGTGGAGAATCTGAACAGGATGCAAAAAACTTTCAATAGAATTTCTCTTTATAATATTATAATTTAGAGAAGCAGTACAAGGTTATTATTTTATATGATGTATTTTCATATTTTATAAATAGAAAATAAACATTGCTGTTAGAAAGACGAAATTGATTGGCCATTTGCCGATGGCCGACTGATATATTGTTATCTGGAGCAGCAAATATCCATTCACTGAAACCTGTCACAATTTGCTCAATTAAGCAGGAATTTATTTCTAGCTTTGGTTCATTTGAGCCTCTAACCATACCCACAAAAAAATCCAGAACGAAATGTTCGAATGTTTGTATATATGCTTATCAAGGTAGCGTGTTGGTGCGTAGCTCAATTTGATTAATTTTGCATGCGGTAAGAATGCGTTGTGTTATCAAATACCCAATAGACTCAGTACACCTCTGGTATGTAATAAACATGCCTATTGCATAGTGTTGCAATGATAGGTTCAATGAAGAGTAAGTAACATCCTTGGGGCAACTAATACAGTATTTCGACAAAACTGAGCAATACTAAGGCTAAGGACCTTCTCTGGACCTCGTGTGAAAAGCTAGACTAGAATATCCTCCTACCATCAAGATGAGACAGACTGGTTTCAATAGTTGACCATGTAATTGCTATTTGCTCAATGAAAATATAACTTTTAGGACCTACTAAACACCTCAAGCCACGCCCCCGTCAATCAGAATGTCCATCAAAGTCAAATTTTCCCAGACATCTCCAAATCCACAATCTATGCATATGATATCAAGGATAGATAGAGTCCGTTGAGCAAGCTGCAATTGAGACACTGCCAAGAAGACCAAAACACAAAATGTATGCTTATGTGAACTTGAGCAGGATTTAGATTCTGCCCTACAAAATTTCGAAGCTTTCAAGGCAGCTGTTTTGATATCAACTCACATCTTGATGAAATTCTGAAAGATGCATTTCGCATGAAATGCGAGGAAATCATCAGAGAGATAGTTCAAAACCTTAATAGACACAGAACAATGATATGCAATGAAGGCTTGCATTAATCAACATATCACCAGTTGTTACAGCGAAAATTATCAAGGAAGGACTGAAGCCAACTCACAATCATTTTCATTGTTTCTTAATGCACCTAAACCCTTTCGAAAATACATCAAAACCACCTTCAGATGCAAGATCTTATTTGCATTGAGAAGATGGATAAAGCCAGCAATTAACACCTTGTTGGAAGCACTTGGAACTGACGATCTTACACCTGATGCTCTACACATCTCAGCCAAATACAAACCATTGCTGACCAATTGACCATTATGAATGATGTCCATACAAGAGAACAGCCATCCATTCCAAAGCAAGGCAGTCACACCCCAGTGAACCAGAGAGGCTTTTTACAAATGTTTCAACTAATATTGAATAATTTTGAATCACATACAAAACACCTATTACACAATTGTATTTTCTCGCACCCATGCCATTGAGAAAACCACAACACTACAGAGCAAATTATTGCATTAGGAATGATAATTGATACCTGCTGATCATGCATGCATATGCAATTGGTTTGGTTAATCGTGCATCATCACAGTCTATCCTAGAGTAGATCAGTGTACCATTTGCTATAATGAACACTACTATGTCGCTCTATTCGAACATGAGGCATTGTCTGAAGCATTGGAGCATTTATAGCTAGTTCTTCGAGGCAATAACACCTTCTTTATCAGTACTCACAAATAGACTATATATTTCAAAGCTCTGACAAATGAAGATTCCTATATCATCAATCACAGAATGTCTAGAGTATACCCTGCAGTCAAACTAGGGCAGCTGTGTTTGCGGATGATTGTGCAATTGTACCCCTGCAAAAAACAGTGCAGGAGTTCATGAAGGTTAAATGGCCCCAATTTTATAAACCTTCATGAGCAGTGAAGCAGTTCATGAACAGTTCATGAAAAAGTCTATGGAAATCGGACCATTAACGTATGAACTGTTCATAAACTCCTAAATTGTTTTCGCATAGGTATTGGACGCCCTACAGTCAGCACAACAACATGTTAGGCACTTTGAAGAAGCATTTGCTTATGTTGGACTAATAATCAATGAGGAACAAATTAGAATGGTACACATAGTTGAACAGATGGCAACAACAATCACAACATCATCGCCGTACTGCTCTCAGTCTGGGATGCAGTTTGAGTAAAGGTGCCTATCTCAATCACAGACAACTTGCCTAATCGCCAAGCAAATGATTGACAATTCTGTAGAGAGATGTAGAGGGTTCAGTAAAAGCTCAATTATTCAAAGCCATTGTAGAAAGTGTTATTAGAAACAGTACAGACTCATGGGTGCTAACAAACGTTTAAGAAATGAGTCTTTCTTCTTGCTAAGTTCTGAATATAGGCTGTTGTCGTTTACAGCATCTAAGTAATATCGCAAACAAAATCGTAAAAAGAGTCAGCATGTCAAAGGCTACTATCTCTATATAAGCAGGAGGAGTAATGTTAATTGGCCATGTCCTAAGGCCAACACCAAACCCTAGCACTTGTATTGTACAAGAAACATACTAAATCGCATAGAATGGGTGATGCCCTGGTAAAGACATGTGCTGGAGAACAAGTTACCAGATTGTAGAATACTATGGTAGATGTAACTAATTTGCATGTATTATATCGATGATGAAAAGAAAGGCTTGTCCATACCTCACTGAAGTCGTTTTGCTTAGAATATTGGATGTTAATTCACCTTTCTTTCACAGTCCCAACAATTCTCAAAGAAATTCTCCCCATCCCACAAGCAAATTAAATATAATTAGATGCAATAATGTACTTGTTTTATACATACCAACTGAGCTTCACAATCAGAATATTCCACCCCCAGTCAAAGTATCCAATCAAAGTAACTGCAATTTGTTCATCAATTTCAAACTCCACTCTAGAAGCATAACCTCATGTCCTGAATAACCACCTGTAAGATTGACCGTTGTCTTAGTCCTCTTTGTTAAAGAGTGGTATAATCGAACAGATAAGCAATGACTGCAATGGACTTTGAGCTATAATGTTGGATGTTATAACTCCAGTGTTTTGGGTGTTTAAAGTGATGCGTGATACTTGGAGGATTTGTCAACGGTCTTGAAGTGTTTCAGTAGTAGAGACCTATCTGCCATTTAACATCATTGCTCTCAACGAAAAGACCACACCTCTAGAAAATGAGGTGTGGTACAGGAACCTTGGGTAGGGAGATACATTCTTAATTACTTTATTATATTGCCTAGGTAGCAATCAGAGAGAAAAGATAACGCAACAAGCGTTGAAAAAACATTTCGATATTGTTTGAGTAAATTGCTTGGAAACATATGTTGTATTTTTTAGTTGATTTTTAGGTAAGCAAAATTTCAGTCTGACCTCATTAAACAGTAATGCATGTCTATTTTGTTTGATTAGACTCATATTCAATGAGACACTTATGTTTGTTGATATTATTAGAGATAATAAGTAACCTCCTATTATCACATCGTTGGAATCGAAGGAGTGAAAATTCAGTCACAGTATGGAAAGTGAATCGTGGAAACATTTCAAAGTAGAGTAGCTTTATCAATTGGCAGTACAGAAAAAAATTTGTAAGATAATACACAACAATCGCAAACATGGAAATACAGTCGAACTTGCTTAATATCCCTCCTCTGGTACGGATGAAAAGCGGGACATTAAGCGAGGTAGGATTGTGAGAGTTTGTATGGAGAATGGAAAATAGAAATCAGTTTTACGTGGGGATATTAAGCAAGGTGGGAAATTAAAAGAGGGGATATTAACCAAGTTCTACTGTAATAGATCCTTCTCATGACTTGAAATTTGTTGAACAGTGGAAGAGCAGACATTTCTCGTTATGAATACCATCAATCATACAAAGGTCGACTCAACCTTAACGTTATCTATACTGACTGAATAGTTATATAGCCTATACACATCAAATGAGTACCAAAATAGGGAGGTTCACGATAAAAGCAGACATAAAATGTTTCAGACATTTAGCTGAATTTTGACTATTTCACCCTTGGGAAACTTTATTTTCCATTCAAATCCATTCAAATTTCTCCAGACATCCAAGTTATCTTGATTATTTAATCCAAAATAAGTAGATCTGGATTTAAAGCTTGTTTTCATTTGCAATTCTTGATATTAAGTTAAAAAAAAATCCCCCTGCGAAAAACAGTTCAGGAGTTCATGAACAGTTCATGAACATTAAATGACTCTAATTTTCCTGAACTGTTCATGAACTCCTGAACTGATTTTTGCAGGGGTCACAGATCAGAAAACTTCAATACAAATCTTTCAGAATTTTGAATATTTTGCATACTGAATGTGGATGACGAGAGGCGTCCAATTTTGTTAGTCCGCTTCGTTGAAGGTATTACCTTGCTACATCCTTTTGTCTTTATGACGTCAGTTACGAAAACAATTCATGAGTACAAAAAAGGTGCATGAAATCTTCTTGAGAATTAAATGGTCCATTTTTGCCTCGCTTATCCCAGGAACTTTTCATGGCACTTCATGAATTGTTCATAAAAAGTCTATGAATAAGTTCATGAAAATGGCGCCGTTCAATGTTCATAAACAGTTCACAAACTATTTTTCACAAGGGCTACAACTACTATCTTGGTACGCAATCAAAATTAATTTATTATTTATTTATTTATTATATAGTATATTCAGTAAGTAAGTATCCATTCTTCACCCCCTAGCATGTTTTCTGAAAGTATCTGAGTAATAGGCCTCAGCTGCCAAATAAACATCATTCACAACAATAGGCAATTTTTGTATGTGATCATAGAAAATGTTGATAATGCAATAGCCATCTCATTACATAAAGATGTCAAGCTTTAATAGTGCAGTATCACAGAATGATGTTTCTCACAAATTACCAGATGTTTTGTTCATAATTCGAAAAAAATGTTTGTGGAGAAGTATGCTGCTTTCCAAAGTACATCTAATTTTCTGGAATGTTTTTAAAAATTACCATTTTTGCATGGTAAAACGTAACTTTTCATAACACTGACATGAAATTGTTCAGTTTTTTGGCGGATTCAAGTCTTTTCTACCTTGACAAACTTTAAAATATGTTTTTTTCTCATTGGAATTTAATGTAATATTATCCTTATCCTTAGCTTCATTCTATTTAGAATATTTGTACTTTTAGTTCTGATAACATCCTCTGCAAAAATCGATAATTCTTATGTTCATGAATAGTTTATGAAAGTTATTAAACAATTTAGAAATGATCAATAGACTTTTTAAGGACAGTTTATCAATAGTTCATGGGCCGTTGACAAGCATGTATAATTTGTTATTCGTCATTGGAAGTTTTCATGAATCGTTTATTTAGTATTTTGTGAAAAATTAATGAAATTCAAAATTTTCTAATTTTCACAAGCCGGTCTTCACACCGTTAAAAAGTCTATTTACCAACATCATGAGACTTTTGTTTTAGTGTCCATCGACTCCATCGACTTACCGCTATCTTTAGGTAGAGATTTGGGCTGCATCTTTATTTTCTACTTAACCAATAAACAAACAATTATTTGCCCATCATATTGCAGCAAGAATAAACTTTACGAACATGAAATGTATCATTTATGTTGTACTATAACAAACATATCATATGAATGTCTTCCCTATTAAAATGCTGTAAAAAATGTAGCAATATTTGGAAGTCGAACGATTTAGATTCAGACATGAGAATTTTCAGACTTTTGGCGGATTTCAGACTATCCCACACTTGTGAACTCTAGATATTGCCTTTTTACCATTGAAGTCCAATTCAAATTAACCAGATATCCTTGATTTCAGACTATTTTTTATGTTTGAATTCTCATGTCTGTATATTGTATTGTTCATTATTAGAAAAGATTTCATCAGTCAATGGATTTATAGATATTGAATTATCTTGTAGAAATCAAGTTTTTCACTTCATTAGAGAATAATGATCTATTATTTACTTCTTTTTCCACAAAACAATCAAGCAGAATCCTTGGTTAATCCTGTATTGCTTTATTGCAACCAGGAAATTGCTATATAGAGATGTTTTTTTATCAAATTGCTACAGCTTTGTTGGTTTCTGTAATCTTTTAAACTTTTCATTTAATCAAGATTTGACTGTGAAGCAAAGACGATCATTAACAAAATGGCAGTCTCACCAGTATATGAACCTCCTACGAACACCAAAATCGATCTTGTCATTGAAGATGATCTCAAATTCTCAAATGATGAACTGAAGACATTAACTGATCCAATCTCTCATGCTTCTGAATCTAAAACAGATGTGCGCATAATGCAAAAAGACGATGCAATCTCTCCGGCAGATGAAGGTATCGCTAAGATAAACACGGTAGAGGAAGACGATGCAATCACTCTGTCAGATGAAGGTATCGCTAATGTAAACACGATAGGGGAAGACGATGCTATCTCTCATGCAGAAAAATGTGTTGCTAATGTAAACACGATAGAAGGAGACAATGAAACCTCGCAGGAAGATGAATATATAACAAACGTAAATAAAGTGGAGAAAGATATTACCATAGCTCAGATAGATAAAGATACTTCAAATGTAAATGCAATGGTTGAGGATAACACAATCTCCGAGGTGGAAGAAGGTATTTCAAAATTAAAAACAGTCGAGCAAGACGATGCAATCTCTCCGGCAGATGAAATTGTAACAAAAGTAAACACAATTGAAAAAGACTTTCTTGAAGTGGAAGATGGCGAATTAGACTACGATGAAGATGTTGAAAGTGAGCATGTTGCCGCGCTAGCTGATTCAGATCCACCTATTCATGAATTGGAAAAGTCTGCAGCTGTTGATGATGCCGAGGAAGATGAATTATTATCTGAAGAAGAAGAAGGAGAGGAAGGTGAAATCTTATCTGATGAAGAAGTTATAGAGGGAAAGGTAGGTTATCATGAAAACATATTTCAAGAAGTTTCATGCCTTAAAAATCATATGTGATATAATTTATAATTTGAAATATTATCATGTATTTACGCTTGTTTTGAATGTGTAACTGTACAAATTATACTGTTTGATTTGAAAATTCTGTTTTTTAAGCTTTATAAACAAGCGGAGTATTTAAACTGGAACTTCGCTTACAACAATTGCAATGCTAGAATCTATCAATCTGAAAATATGCACAAAGTAGCTTTATTCGCAGAAATGCTTCTTTTGTAGACAGCAGACTACATATTTTGTCTTTGCTTCCATTCATGAAAGCAAGCAAATAAATTACTACCATTCATCCTACGTTTTGCTAATAATTACACGTACATTCAAACTATTTGAACAAAACAATAATGTTCCTCTTCATGAAATAAATTTTTCGCTTTGTTCTGTTTGATTAAATAATCAGGGAAATGATTAAATTAGAACAATTCCTGAGAGAATACGAATAGTGTAAGATATTAAACTCAAAAATTGATCTAGATTTGATTGAGTTATACACCCAAAGACATAAACAGCACACCTGGAGGCTATGTTATAGGATTATGATTTCATAGGAGCTTTTCTCAGGGTTGTAACACAAGCTTGCAAGTTATCTAAGCCTCATGCAAATACAGATCCGGAAAATGTTTGATCTAATAAATATAAAAATATATTTCAATCATTCCCCTGTGAAAACAGTTCAGGTGTTCATGAACAGTTGATGAACAGTTCATGAACGTTAAATGGCTCCAAATTTTCATGACCAGTTCAGGAAAATTGCAGCCATTTAACTTTCACAAACTGTTCATGAAATGTCCATGAACTCCTGAACTGTTTTTCGCAGGGGTTGAAACAAAGCAAATTAATTAGAATACAGACTTTTTTTACATAGATATATATGTAGCTACAATGATTAAGGTCAAAAATTAACCACTCATTGTTGTCCTCTAAAGGCTGCTGTTCCCGGCTCATTTCTGAACAGTTCCATATGATTTCCATGCTCCATTAGAATACATTCTTGTGACAAGCTCTCGTGAATTGTGTTGTTTTCGTTCTGAGTTTGTACAAAGTAAAATCTCATGTAAACGAAATTGAAAATTAATTTCTTCTCAGAGACTCGATAAATGGGATCAATTGATGTTACAACAAACATTTTGATACTTTTTAAATTATGATTTCTTCATTCAATGTCCATTTTAATAAACTTAATTTCACCCAGTCTATAAATATTTTAGAATGTATCCCAATCGAAAAAGAATGACGACGACGAAGAAGACGGTGAAATTAAGGATGAGGTATGTCCGCAATTAAATGAAAATGTTCCTTATTGATTTTTAGAGCAGCAGCCTGATTTGGCCTAACATTACAAGTAAATGTTAATCTACCCCCTGGCATATCTGAACTCGTACTGAAAGGCATCCACCAATAATTTGAAACATTCAAAAATCGGAGCAAAGCGAAACTTCTTTTGGTCTCTCTCTTGCTTATCCTACGCATGTTTCTTTTCTGGAGTGAACTGTGACAACAGGGCATGTAAAGCGTTAATCATGGACCAGTTTTGCAGCATCACTAATAAATTGCTTTTCCTGTTATCATCCTAGTATGTCAGTGCGGCCTTGGTGTAGTGGCAAGGGTGTTGGACCACGGCCCGCAGGGTCTCGGGTTCAATTCCTGTCCGGAGCACTATAGGTTGGCGTCAGGAAGGGCATCCGGCTATTGAACGCACACAAACTTCAAAATACTAACAAATTAACCAACCATACGGGTGAAAAAAGCTGCAAGCTTACCCGGTTTGTGGAAAAATGATAAAATCCCCCCCAAAAAAGTAGACCTAGCTACAAATAATATAGTTAATGTCACTGTTCGGTGTGCAAATCTACAATCTGTGTAGTAGTATAGTCCATAGAGAAAATCAACCAATGATATTGACACTGTGCCTATCAGATAGATACTGAAAATAGTGTCTATTTTAAATGTTATGAGTTTTAAGATGTGCACCGAAACTAGTTGTTGAATCTCAGATACAAATGAAAAGAGCCTGGAGCTTTTCTGATCAGCAAACAAATCTGCAATAAATTAGCAACGAAAATATGGCGAGATTACACCCAGTGTTACAGGATTAAACCTAAAGTAACTGTATTGTATAATTGAAAATTCTATAATTTTATTATTAGGATTTGGAAGAAGGGCAATTAAATGAAGATGTCGAAAGAGGTAGATTAATGAGACAAGCACGCCAGTAGAATGTTGTTTGCACAGTCTCAATGAAAACATTTTTTTGAAGTCACTTGTTTGTTTTGATTTGCAGGAAATCGCCCAAGAACACTTTGCAGATATTTCAATTTAGGTATGCTTGAATTAAATGTCAAATGCTGCAAACTGATGCACAATTGCATGTAATGTGTGTTGCAAACATGGATCGTTGGAGGGCTTCAAATCCAGGAAATGAACTTTCAGGCAATTTCACATCCATGAACCAGTTCATGAAGTGTTCATGAACTCTTTGTGACTGTTCGTGAACTTCATGAGTTGTTCATGAATAGTTCATAACTGTGCATGAACTGTTCATGAACTCACAGATTTTTTTCACAGGCTGGTTCAAGTATAACCAGTTAACTTTTCAGCCTTGGAGAGGCTATCATTATTCTGTAAAAGATTGCAATTGAATTAATAAATTATTTTTCATTCTTAATTCTTTTTAATTGTAGGAAATTGTCGATGGGGACCATCATGCCGTTTCCTCCACCCAGGCGTAAACGATAAAGGTAAGTTGAGGATTTAATATATTTATTCCAAAATATGTATATATGTATTAAGGACCGAGATAAAAATTGGCAACCTTCTATGTCACCACACTGTAGTAGAAGCGGAGAATTAGCTTTAGCTCTGGCGGCAGAGCAACCGAACTTCAGATCGGATCATATCTGATCGACTGTGCTTCAAATCCCCCGAAGATCAATTCAGCCTTGACTTTATCTAAAATATCAAATGTGTATCATCTAAGGATGGCGGATGGAATGGTCCAGAGGGAATGGCATTGTGAGTAGCTGCGGCGCATCATTGCGCATTGACAATCAAGACCTATCTGCAATGAAATCTGTTGAAAATGATCTGCAGTGTCGTGGCTGAGATCAACAAAGAGCGTTTAAAAAATCATTGCTCTCAGCGAAAAAAGAAGCCACTCATTTAGAAATAGAGGAGTGGTACGGGTGCCTTCGGTAGGGCGACAACGGCTACATTACATACTTTAATATAGTAGAAGGCTCACAGAATCCTTGATATAATTGCAATATCCAGGATATAGAAGGATAAGCCTTTTCTTATTTTACTTGTTTCTGTACAAGATCCGACAAAAGAGGATATCCTGGAATCCTAGTTTCTGGAGGACTGGAACAAATTCAGAAGAAAATTGATATTTCTATGATTTATCAGTCAAACTTCAACTAAAAAATGTTTGAAGAAAATGCTGAAATGCTACTAGTATTCTAGAAGGCTGAGCATTTTGTCGGACCCTGTTTCTGTATAGGGTTTAGTATGAAACTTTCAGGTGGCCTTTGTGCAGTGATTAGGGTGTTGGACGTTGACCCGCAGTGCTTTGGGTTTATCTGTCCATCCACACACACACACTTTCAGGGTGCGATAAAGTATTTCTCCTTCCAGGATCCCAATTTTTTCTTACAAACTTTTCCAGGTGATTTGATCATGTAAACGTTTCCAAAACTTTTTATTTTATGATCATTGTCGTAAAGGTATGATAAAAACTGCACATTTTACTTTTCTGTCCAAGAAAAGAAAGCAAATTATTTTTCTTCTGAGTGAAATGACTTGAATGCAACTATTTCTTCTGCTTCCTGCTGAATTTGTGCTAGCCTTCCGGGACTCTCAGTCCCAGAATCCTCCATTTTATTAAACTCTGCCACCCCAAATACTAGTATACTTACCAACCACCCTTGTGATAAAAGCATCAAGGTTACCCTGTTTGTGGATAAATGATAAATCTATTATAAAATTTTGATTCTTTATGATAATAAATCAAGACCTTTTCTATTGAATCTTTGCCTTTATGTTGGATTGTGTATTTTCAGGCAACTACATGATGCATCGGCCGCCAGGCATGTACCCTACTGCATTTGGTAAACCTCCACCGCCCATGGAATGTAGCTCACTGCTCGCTGCTACCGCCAATGTTCCTACTATCATGCACCCAAATGTAAGATGTTATTATTTTGTTCATATATATTGATGACGAGACAAAGGAAAAGAGAAAAATGATTGACCTCAAACTCTTGAGTTTCGTAGCTTTTATTTGTGCAAGAGCTATCTAGCTGTTTTTTGGTTTTGAAGTATGTGAAAGATTTCAAAAGATTAAAAATGGCACAGCATTCTATTCTTCATTAAAACTATTTTGTTTTGCCGTTTTCATACAATTGATGATAAATTTTCACTATTCCAAACAAGATTGAATTGTTCTTCAATAGTTATTCTTAGACCCAATCTTTTTAGCATGTCTTACAGATTTAACAGAATAATGACACACTTTCTGAAATTCAGTTCCGACATAACAAAACCATTGTTCACATGCGCAGAGATCGCTCTCCGATTGGCTGAATGCTTGGAAGTGGAACAAAATTGAGATAATGACGCTCACGATGCCAATGATGCATGGTCGTGGCTATGGTAATCAAATATGGTACTTGTTTTGATAGTTTGCAATCAGGAGGCGCATTAGAAGGCTATGGAAAAGATTTGATAATTTTCGCAGAATATTGGATAAACCAAAATAGAAATAAAACTTCTACCGTTGCCTGATTTAATATCGGCGATTCTGATAATATTATTTACAAAAGTTTTGTTAAAAATGACGAACTGATGAATGGAATAGTCTAAAAGCAATAACTCTAAGGTCAGCCTCTCTTGAACCAACTCACTAAACGAGGCTCGACACTAGGTCAAGGTGGATCGCAATTTGATCACATGTTTCACTCGATCACGTGGTTAGTGTTAGTGATTAGGGTTAGGGTTTGGTCACGTGATAACAACCTGGTTGAGTTTAAATTCATTTCCGTTACCCAATCTCTCGTCGGCAGGGCGCAGTGGTTCAATTTTTAAATTTATTTTCATTATTATGTTTCAAACTGTTGGTTAAGTTGCTATTCATTCATAAGACGCATGCGTTGCTACTCGAAAGCAACAAAGCAAAAAAGTACCACAGTCGCCCTTAGAGTTATAGCAAATAGACTCTTCCCTGATGAATGATGAAACATTTTTTTGTGGTCTCTTTTATATATCAAGATAATATTGTAATATTATTATAAACAGTAATCCGTTTATAAAAGGGACGTTATAAACAATTTCTACTGAGGTTACCGTTATAACTGCTTTGACTGTCCACCATTGTTTGTATCGGCAGCATTCCGCACCAGTCACAGTGCACATGAATTGAATTTGAAATTTGAAATTTGAATTGCAATTTGAATTGTGTTTCATGTTTTAAGGTTGCTGATGATATGTTTGAACCTTTACCAACTGTTGCTGCACCATTAGATCGACCACTCATTCGATCTGTAAATGCAAAAGAAACTGCATGGGAAAGAGGATTGAAAAAAGCAAAAGAGGTAAGTGTAATTGTATTCTCGTTAATTGTTATCTATTATTATCGTATGTAAAACGAGGCAGTGTATTTGGAGTGGGGTTATAGTAGTTCATGTAACTTTTGTGTTGCCCCAGTGCAGTTTTGGCATTGTGCGATATAGCTCGTTTTTATTACTGCATTCGATTCGTTGTCAGTATATTCTCTTGAGTGTAGTAACTTTTATTACAAGCTAACGTGCCATGGAATATACCCAGAGCCATCTATTTATAAGAGTTGGATTGCGAAACTTTTGTCGCTCAAAAATCGCCATTTTGGTTCCATTGAAAACAAGGTTTTGAACAAAAGTCTATCAAATTCATGGTTCTATTTTTGTGCGCTTTGTCCAATTTTCGCAAGCCTGGGTTTGATGGAATTTAAATAGAGTCCATGGATTCATGTGACTGGCAACTTTAGCGGAGCTGAGAGCCTCGCAGGAAAGAGTGTTCTAACTCTTGTAAATAGATTGCTCTGAATATACGTCGGCAAGATATTGCTAGTTCATAGACATTAGATTCAAGTATTTTTTAAATTTCATAAACATTCCATTCACTTTTTTCTACAGTTTGCAAAACGTTTTACAACTCACTTGATGACCGGATGACCCGATGCCTCCTTGCGTCAACCAATAGTGTTTCTGCCAGGGATTGAATCCAAGAACCTGCGGACCGATGTCCAATGTCTTAGCACTGTAACACTAAGGTCCCTGTATTATAGACAAATAGTAATATAGTATAATACTTCAACTTGCCTTGGTTAGCCCTATCTATTCTCATCCATTGATAAATATTTGTTACAGTCAAACCTGTTATAAAGGTCACCTCTATACAGCGGCCACCTGTCTATAGTGGTCACTCTTGCCATCTCTAAAATAGTATTTTCTATTGAATCAAACCTGTATATAAAGGCCACCTGTCTATAGTGGTCAGTTTATCTACCTCTGGTAGCTGACCGTTACATACAGGTTTCACTGTAGCACGCTTTTGTTTCAGATCAAACTCGCTGCAGAAAGGAGAAAAGAAGAAGATGAGAATTTTGAAGAGAAGCGACTGAGCCTTACTGTTGGAGATGACCGTTCGATGGAGCATTTAGATATGAATAAAAAGCGACCTGTGAAACAGCGTATTGCCTATCGGGAAAACGATACAAGAGCCCCAAGTAATTATTATGAACCTGATGATCATATGGGTCACAATGGACCACCCCCTAGACGACCCATGGATAATCGTCCTATGATGGAAGATAGACGCTACAGAGAGCGCAGAGAATTCTCACCACCGCAAAGAGGCTTTGTAAGTAAATTTCGTCATGATATGTTGCGTGTTGCCTGATATGATGTATTCAAGGATTATTTGAACTCCCATGAAAGCTTCTGATGGGTCAAAGTTAGGGCTACGAAGGATGATAAACAGGGCTTTTACGCAACATTTTTGTTCTGAAGTTGAGAATTGTTGTAAATACAACTTGATGAAACAGTTTCTTGGCAAAATAAAAAAAAATAAAAAATTCCTGTGCCACTATTATCAAAGTTTCCCAACAACTGAAATATCTCTCTCAACATGCTAAGTTGAAATCTTGTTTTTCATAACACCTAGCATCGTACTACTCTTGAATGTGCTATTATATCATTTGAACGTCTGTTTTGACAAATTCTAGATGAGACATTGGTGAATCCTTAACACAAAAATTCTTATTCAGATGATAACAGGAAGTATTTGTAAACGATAATCAGGGTCGGAGAAAACGTTTTGCCTTCCGGATTCCTAAGTTTTTAACAAAATTTTCTTCGGAATTATCATTATTTTCCGCTCCCCCCCAAGAGAAAACCAATAAATATCATATGAATGTGTTTTGAACTATGATCATTTCCAACAAAATCATATTTTAGATAAAACACTCGGTCATTATAAAATGTCATCTCCAACATTTCTGAGAAAACCACAATAACCAGTACCGTTTGCCTGCTTTGTCTGAATAGCTTGACTCAAAATATACTTGCCACATATCTGATCAATGCCATTGTCAATAATTCTCTTTCCTTTTTAATTGTAATATTCAATAGAAAACATGTATATGAGTAGGATGTAGTCACGCACATACAACAAAACACAACCATTTTGGATTTGGAAAGAAATTGTAAACTTTGATTTTGTTCTCCCTGTGGTCTCCACCGATGACTGATCTGTTGGGTCTCAATTTTTATGAAGCCGTAATTCACCAACCGCGATAATGCGATTCAAATGTCATGCACAGCTTGACGTAAACAGCAAGCTCTCAATCCCCTACATACAAACCCCTGTGAAAATAGTGCAGGAGTTCATGAACTGTTCATGAACTCCTGAATGGTTTTTCGCAGGGGAACATTTGCCATTTCAGATGTACTGTTATGACGTTCAAGACCTCATTTTGGTCGATTTTGGAAAGATTTTAATAAATTTAGATTGCTAAATTTTTCACCGTAGCAATTCACATAATTTTGATAGTGTTAAATTATATTCTTGTCCGATTTATATGCTTTTTAAGTAAGAAGAATTTGACCGCAAGTATCGAAGCCCTTCTGGTCTGCTTCAAGCTGTGACACCGCATTCCATGTAGGAAGAACAATAGCAGCACTTGGTGAATTAATAAAAAAAAAAAAGTTTTGTGGATTTAAATGTGAAACATTCAATCAGGTTGTTTTAATCACCTGATATGGATAGTTACAAGTCGATAGTTGAAGTATAGATTATGCCCAGAAATATGCAATAGAAAGGTTACACACAAATGTAATGTATTTATTTATTGGGGAATATTTGAAAAAAAAAAAAATAATTAAAAACAGCAATTTCATTACAAAATGAGATAATTTGGAATTGGAAGAAATCAATGCATCAAAGCAGGCTATCATCATACTATGAACAATATGAAAGACTACATCGGATTACATGTAATCTACCTAGTTATCTACAAAGGAAAAATTGAGCAAAAAAAAGCAGACGATTATAATGTATCTCGATCGCAGTGATCAATAATTACTTCCTATTATAACAAAACAAAGGAAGTTCATCGACCAAAAGAATGTTAAAATAAACCACACAAGTAAGTTGAATAAACATAACCTCAAATAAAACAATTGAGCCATTCATTTACAATTCCAAAGTGTTGAAATTTAGAACGCCAAACACAGTAACATCAAATTTAAATCACCAACAAAATATTTCAAACTAGCTTCGGAATGGGAAGAGAGTTTCAAAAGTCAAAATGTCTATAAAATTTTTTAACAAAACATTTTCAATAATTACAAACTTTGGAATTATGGTCAACTTAAGTCAATCTTCCGGGAGCCTAGATCCCAGGATCCAGACTTTTATCAGACCATAATAGCTCAATGCAATTTCATCAACTTTACAATTTCACTTTATTGCAGGAAAGAGACAGAATGGGACGTCGTATGCCAAGGAGGTCTCCTTCTCCAAGGTAGGGAAATATTTGAAACTGTAATCAAAGGTATTAATAATGCAACCTGTTTCATATCTGACTGGAGGGAAGTCAGGTAAAATATGATATCTGGTATTTAAGATGCAGAAATATGCATCGGTACGAACATAAAATAAAAACAAACAAAATGTGGCGAAAGCATACCATTCGCAGATTAGAACCTGCCAGACCAGTGATACTATTTTGAAATTTTGAAATCTGATAATATGTTTGTCTTACACAAGTTATCCTACAGCAGTTGAACTTTTGAATGCATAATCTGCCAAACTATTTAATAAAAACTATTCACAAATTTCCTGTTTATCGATAATATTTTTATGGACTACTTATATTAAAAGTGTTCTTGAAATTGTAGCCATTTAGCTTCAACGAACTTCTTTGTTGTTGTTTGTGTTCATTGCTCATGTGATGTATCTGATAAGTATCACTACTCAAAACTAAGATGAATTTTATAGTTTTTCATTTGTGATTTAACTTTTTGTCTATAGGAGGCATCGTGGTGACAGAATGAGACCAGATCCTGATGTATTTCGTGACCGTGGGCGTGAACGTGAATTGCCTGTTAGAGATATTCCAAGAAATGCTACATCTCGTAATGCAGTTACACCGTCAAAGACTTTAATTGATAGCCGCTCAAATGATATGTCTTCTACTGGCGGACGAAAACAAGATGAACGGTTAATCGCAGATGATAAATTAGACATGCCAACAGAGGCAATCGCTGATAGCAGCACGGCAGGTAAACCGAGTAAAGCTGCAACGAAGAAAACTATGCAATCGGCAGAACAATGGAAAGATCCTTGGATGCGAACAACGCAGGCATCAAAGGACCGTATCTCTTCACCTATCAAATCGGACCATTCACCTGATCAATCATATAGTAGTTTCTCAAGTTCTGTTACATCTGGATCTGATTATGGTAGGTACAGTCAATATCGCATAATACCTTATCGTTTGAACCCCGAAGAAAATAACGCATTATGCAATTCACGTAATACGCGATTTTGAAAGAACAATAGAAATCAAAACAATAGAGAGTAAACAAAAGAAAATTTCACAATGGGGCCATAGACTTTACATCAGCGCATGGTTCTATAACGAAATATGAATTAAACATCGCTGTTCATATAACTTATTTCTGAAAAACTAGCTCAAATTAAATAACAATAACATCTTTTTTATTTTAATTACTACCGGTATGCAAATGAATAAACGAGGAACACCGTTTTTATTCACGCCTCAAGTGAGTTTATCATTCGAAGTTAAAATCACTTTGCTGCCTATACCATTAAATTCTTGATTAAAACATTGTAATTGAAAGTCAGACATCACGCTCGACTAATTTATGCTGTTGTCAGTATTTCCTGCTGTCTCTTTACAATTGTCTATTTATAACAGAAAGATATTGATAGTTGGACTGTAATTTTAGAAGCTAAATGATAGTTTCATTTCAAATATTTTGAAAAGCTTTTGAATCGCTTTGTGCTTGCATGAATCCTTACATTTTGTTCACACTGTTATATTTATTACAGTGTTACTTTGCTGTAGAAGTTCTATAGAGATTTCTTATCACTTTTGCTCTACTCACCTTACTCAGATCATATTTTTTCATCTTAGATTCAGATAGCCTCTCTGACGATTCCGATGATTCTGGTAGCAATTCTGATTCGTCTGATGCATCGACAAAAGTGGAATCAACAACTAAGGTAAACTTGGTAAAGCATGTTTTGTAAATAAAGGGATTTATCTTTTCGCAACATACCAGATAGACTTGTAGCTTTTTCTCATTAGGTTGTTTGGTTAGTTGATTAGGGTAGTGTGTTTTGGAGTGTGTGCGAGTTTAACGGCGTATGCCCTTCTTGATGCCAACCACTAATGCTTCTACCGAGGATTGAATTCAAGACCCTGTGGACCCAGGTTCTATGCCCTAACCACTACATCAAGGCCCCACATATGACCCAAGATAAAGCATTTTTTATTGAATCTATTTATCCTGGTTAGTTGACTATGCTGAGACAAATCAGTTAATTTAGACTATCAAAGAAAAACAACCATTAACTAAGGATTATTTTGATGTCAATCCTCTTATTTCAGAGAAAGGCTACAGTCCAGGACCCGCGTAAATTGGCATCAGAACGCTTCAGAACACAACAAGAATCAAGTGAAGCGAAGGTTAAACCTATGGATCCAAGGCGAGCCATGTCAAATCGCAAAACATCACCTCGGTCATCTGCATCAGACTCAAGTCGTAAACCAACGTCATCTCGTTCACCTCAACTAAAACCACCACGTCAAAAAGCTCATTCTGATTTAATGAGCGATAAACCTTCACATTCAATGGGTTTCGAAGACGATAAACCAAAACGATCAAAGCAATATTATGATAGTGCAATCAGGTATGTCATCTGTAATGTGGGTTAAGGGGGTTATCTCAGATGTCAGAGCAACTGAATTTCAGGTCGGATCATATCTGATCAACAGTGGTTCAAATCCCTTGAAGGTCAACTCTCCCTTGATTTTATCCAAATATATCAAATGAGTACCATCTGAGGATAGCGGAGGGAGAATTGCATTGTGAGTAACTGCGACAGATCGCTTCACATTGACAATAGAGGCCCATCTGCCATGAAATCTGTTGAAATTGATCTGCACTGCTGAGGCTGTGATCAGTAAAGACCATTTACAATCACTTCTCTCAGCGAAAAGAGCCACTCCTCTAGAAGTGGAAGAGTGGTACGGGCGCCTTTGGCAGGGTGACACCGTCACAATTCTTGCTATGTGGTGATACGTCCTGATATTCTGTAACTAATAGATTCACATATGGGTCCCTCTTTGCAAACTTTATATTTAACATAGTCAATGATTTTCATGGATAGAAAGTTGAGTTTCCTTGCTCTGATCATAAATGGGTTTTGTGAAGACTAGAATGTTCATATTGAAATGAACAGATCATTTAGATGTAGGCAATTTAATGTTCAGAATTTGCTCGTAAATCATTAATCAGCTATTGTTTATTTTGAATTAGAAATATTTGCCCAAACCAATTGCCTAATGATTTAATATTCCCAGAAGAAATTCACACAAACACCAGTCACCAGGGCCCGACAAAATGTGTTACTTTCCGCAAACCTTAAATTTTTAGATAAATGTTCGAGTAATTTTACAGACATAAAAACGTAAAATCAAAACAAAATTTTAGCTTTATATCTAGCATTTAGCCTTTTTCTTCTGAATTATGCCAGCCTTCCGCAAACTAGGTTTCCAAGTTTCCGGACTTTGTCAGACCCTGACAAACACACAACAATTTCAGTCCTAAATTAATTTCTGAACTTGTGTTTTTCAAAGCAATCCCTTCAAAAAAATTAATTGAGTTCATGATTTCCTGAATTGTCCACGAAAGTTAAATGGCCTATTTTCTATGAACTGCTTTTCACAGGGAAATCATTGGGATTGAAGTTATTGAATAATTTATAATCACGCTCTTGATTTCCATTTTATAATGTTTAAAACACTTTATGTTAGCTGGATACAGTGAAACCTGTATATAACAGCCAGCTACGAGAGGTAGATAAATTGACCACTATAGACAAGTGGCCCTTATATACAGGTTTGATTCAATAGAAAGTACTATTCTAGATATTGCAAGAGGGAACACTATAAACAGGTGGCCGCTTTATAGAGGTGACCGTTATAAGAGGTTTGACTGTATTACTTCATGGTATATTTTGTTGTAGATACGATTCCTATGAACAATGGAGAAATTCACAGTCATCAGCGAATGCATCAAAACACCCATCTAGCTCAACTAGCTCCTCGAGAAGTAAACCACAATCATCAAGGTAATAAACACCTATCTACACCTATACGTTCAAAGGTTTGTGTGTGTGTATGTAGTTTCTCACTGTCTTCTCGGTTAGGTTTATAGGTAAGATATTTGAGCTATGTATCTATCATTGGAATCATTTGTTGATTGTTTTAAAGTCACAGTTCGGACAGGGTTTGATTATTATTATGCTTTTTGTTTCGCATAATATAAGAAAATATACGACTTTTAACTGTATTCAGGACCAGCTCTACATTTTGGGGCCTAAATATATCATTGGAATCATTGTTTTTAAGTCACGTTTCGGACAGGGTTCGGTTTTTATCGGGCTTTTTGTTTGCATAAAATAAGAAAATATACGACTTTTAACTGTATTCAGGACCAGCTCTACATTTTGAGACCTAAATATATCATTGGAATCATTGTTTTCAAGTCACGTTTCGGACAGGGTTCGGTTTTTATCGGGCTTTTTGTTTGCATAAAATAAGAAAATATACGACTTCTAACTGTATTCAGGACCAGCTCTACATTTTGAAGCCTAATACATCATTGGAATCATTGTTTTGAAGTCACGGTTCGGACAGGGTTCGGTTTCTATTGGGCTTTTTGGTCACATAAAATAAGAAAATATACGACTTTTAACTGTATTCAGGACCGACTCTACATTTTGAGGCCTAAATATATCATTGGAATCATTGTTTTTAAGTCACGGTTCGACAGGGTTCGGTTTTTATCGGGCTTTTTGGTCACATAAAATAAGAAAATATACGACTTTTAACTGTATTCAGGACCGGCTCTACATTTTGAGGCCTAAATATATCATTGGAATCATTGTTTTTAAGTGACGGTTCGGACAGTTTTCGGTTTTTATCGGGCTTTTTGTTTTGCATATCATAGTAAAATATACCATCTCGACTTTTAACTGTATTCAGAACCTGGGCTCTACATTTTGAGACCTAAATTACCTACCCGGAATATACTTTTGCTGTGCTGTCTTTAAAGATGGCTATAAAATTATTTACTTCTAAGGCCTATTTTGTTCTCTATGCCTAAACGATTAGCTGATTCTCTTTACAACTAAACCAGGCCCTGATGTAGGCCTAACCAGGCCCTGATGTAGGCCTATTGATTTGCTGGCTTTTAAATGGAATTATACTGTATATCAAATTCCAAGAATACATCTGCTTAGTTGAAACATTTATCATTGTTTATCCCCTTATTTAAATTAGCCCAGCATAACCTGGGTGACTCACTGCTGGTATAATATAATGTCGAATGAGTTACGGTATTCTGGCAAGTTGATTAATTAATTGGTTGAGAATTGTACACAAATTCTTGACATCAAGAATGAGTCATCTTTTTTGTGTTCTTTCAATATTTATTTAATATATAATATAAAAATCATACAAAATTTCAGACATTTAAATTTTTGATTTTGTACACGCCTCTGTGAATATATATCGTAACACTGACCCAGTTTTACCATGCTATCTCTAGCTGTACCACCAAACATATTCATCATATTTCACTTGTACCAAATATCGTATCATGCCTGAATTTTGTGGCTGGAGCATATGTCGCTTTGTGCATGAATTAATTTTATTGCAATTTTGAATAATACAAAAACAATTATATTGTAATTAAAAATATATACCTTGACAAGTGCATTGATTGTTTTGCAATGTGTTTCTGCCAAATAAATGAGGAAATGAGGACAACATTTCAGTTCCTTTGAATGAGTTCTACCTTAACATCATTTGTTAGGCATGTACATTGTGTGATAATTCTTCGTTTTCTTGTTCTCAATCAACTTGAAACAAAAAAAGTTACTTGACTTTTATCTTTCTATATTTTAGAGTTCATGATAGACATCCAAAAAGTAGTAAAGAAATTATGCGTCCTACTTCATCTGCTATGCAGGCAAGATCGCACAAATCTGCGCCTGCTGATAGCCCATCACTGAGAGTCAAGGTAAGAAAATACTAATGACAAGAAGTTGTTGGTGATTGCTTGTATAATTTATCGTTATAGCTCATTGATCACTTCGTGAATAATGTGCTACCTGATTTCATCATTTTGAGTATTTTTATCTGTAGAATGGAACAGACGACAAACTGAAAACAGGTATCAAAAGGTAGGTCTGTTTTGATCGTAAAATTAAGATTAAAATAAATTGTTGTATATATTGACAATAAAATACTACACATCTATATAAAATAACATACGAATCAGATCTATTTGTAATTTATACAATAAATCTCTCTCAAAAACTCTACAAAACATGTGGATATCTAATGTTTATGTCTGGGCTCCCTGTGACACACGTCGTTGTTATCACAGTGAAACTAGACAGAAACATGATAATAGATGTCTAACAGGCTAACCTGGTCAGCAGTCATCTTTCTATTGTGATCACAGATGTCAGTGATTCAGCAGATTCAAGTTATTTCATCAGAGGAGTCGCAAACTTATTTGATTTGTCAACAAGTTATTTTGCATTCTATGTAAAGCAAATTGTTATTCAGCCTTTTTCTTCGACTACAGACGTACCTAGAAGGATTTAAATTATATTTGCAAATCTATTTACACTTGCACCTAGATTTTATACCATGCTATCGAGTTTAATGAACTTTTCATAAACTTTGAACTGCTCCTGAACAGTTCATCGAAATAGATCATTAAACTTTCACAAATTGTTTTCACAAGTGATTTAAAGGAGCAACCTTGACCAACGGTCGCTACAAGCTCAACTTGAATTGAGATAAGCGTAAATTTAACAACCAATGTAATTCATGGCTTCGGCATGGCTTCAAATTTCATTTTTTGGCATGGTTTCAGTAATAATACAAACGACAAACACGCACATGATTCTAAGCACGTTAAAGCCCACTCGTCGTTTTTACCACTTTGACAATTTGCATGTTGACTACATGTAGGCTTACAACCGCGTACTTCATATAAATAGGGAAAGTCCACATTTCTCGGAAAGTGTTTATAATGTAGTCTAACAAGACTAAAACAGCCCTTGAGTAACCACTATGTACAGATGGCAATTACAGTACAGTCAAACCTGTTATAATGGCCACCTCTATAGAGCAGCCACCTGTCTATAATGGTCACTCTTGCAATGTCTAAAATAGTATTTTCTATTGAATCAAAGCTGTATAAAAAGGCCACCTGTCTATAGTGGTCAAATTATCTACCTCTCGTAGCTGGCCGTTATATGCAGGTTTCATTGTATATGAAATTTGATGTGATTTATTTTGTGTAGATTTGATAGGGTGAAAGCTGCCAAACTATCTGATGATGATAATGATCATGGTGTTGATGATGGCGATGGTTTTGACAGTTCAAGTAGTTTTGGCTCACCCACACTGAAAGAGGCCTATAAATCTGGCTCAGATGATGATGATGATGATGATACTTTATCTGATACGGACAGCGATACAGATACAGATAGTGATAGTGACTCTGATTTAAGCCTTGATGATGATGACGATGATGAAGAATTGAAAGCGCATGTGAAAGCGAAAGCTGCATCATCGTCAACTTCTGCACGTCAATCTTCAAAACCGCAATTTAGTTCGTCTGTAAAAGATCCTCGCTTTTCACGTAATAAGGTATGAACCTTTTATTTCATTAATGTAATTTTTGTTATAGGACTTAATGATAGTTAATTCAGAACAGTCTAAATTAAGAGGTCATTATTGATCTCTTTCTACTCATATCAAAGTTACGATTAGTTACTCAATCGTCGATAAATGCCAGATGATTCGGATACTGTATGATAATGAATAATTAATTTGTATGATCATCGTCGTTTTCTCGTATTTCCATAAAACATTAACATTAAGAACATTTTTGACATGTTGTGACAAAACTCAAAAAATTTATTTCACCTACAACCCTACATGCAACTAGAATGGCAATCACTTATCTCTACAAATCGTTTCACTGTTGTCAGGTGCTAGACCTATTGTAACCATTTAAGCTATTGCTACATTTCTAGTTCTATACTGTATAAGTTTCAGCCTGAAATTTTGTTTAAATTGTTTTTTTTGTTGGTCAAAACAAGAAATCTCAGTTGTCCTATTATTTAGACTTTCCTTGAGGTTTTTGAACAGTTCATGATCTTCACAAACTTTCATGAACTGTTCATAAACACTTTGTAAACAGTTTCTCCAAAATTGAAAAAAAAATCCTTGAAGTTCTTGAAGTTCTTGAACTGTTTACAGACTGTTTTTAATGTGTTTATGAACAGCTCATGAACGTTCGTAAAGTTTATGAACAAAAACTGTTTTAAATGTGTTCATCAACAGTTCGTAAAGTTCTTGAATTGTTTTTAATGTACAGTCCAACCTGTTATAACAGTCACCTCTATAGAGCGGCCACATGTTTATAGTGGTCAAATTATCTACTTCTCGTAGCTGGCAGTTATGTACAGGTTTCACTGTATTCATAAAAACTGATCATGGAAGTTAATAGGTTTGTAAACAGTTCATGAGCTCAACAATTCTGTAGCATGGGCAAGCTTTAGTCCAAACGGGATTAGCTGCTTTCAGGTTTTCAACATCAGAAAATGTAGCTACACCAAAATAACACAATCAAGAAACACAGCCTCTGTAATGAGATAAAATGAATATTATATAAAATGAGAGTCAAAAAGGAAACATTCTAGATTTCCGCCACTTCAAGTTTCACATCAGAAGGTGATCATCAGACAATTTATTTCAACTACGCCTGATGATCACCTTCTGGTGTGAAACTTGAAGTAGCGGAAATCTAGAATGTTCATTTTTGACTCTCATTTTATGTAAATGCTCTGATTAATTTCATTGAACACTATACCAAGAACTGGTGTGGAACAATCCCACTATTAATATTATTATATTATTATTATTATTATTATAATGGAATATTACCATTGATTTGTGTGAACACACACTCGCTTAAAACTAAACGTGTACTCCTGCAAGCTATTTTTGCCCGTTCAAATCCAAAACATAACTAAAGTTAGCTAAAAATGGGTTCTCTTTTTATCAAATCATTTTTGTTTGTTTAGGCTACACCTGAAACTACTGGACGTCCCACCATATCTTCAAACAGAAGTTTACTTGTGGATCCTAGAAGAGCAATGTCTAATCAAGTTTCATCTACATCAGCTGCATCAAAAGCAAATGCTGAAATGTCAACATCAAAACTCACAGGAAGCACTAAACGTCCTTTTCCAGCCAATGAAGTATCATCGTCATCGTCACCAACAGGTTCACAAGGACCTGGTAGTACTGTTGCAAGAAAAGAAGAATTATTAAGAGAACTGAAAGCAGTCGAAGATGCGATCGCTAGAAAACGATCGAAGGTTGACTAATTGCATTTGTAAATGGATTTGTATAATAGGCACAACAAGTGCTGACTACCGAGTGATCCAATATATGAAGTACTCAAACCAGCATATGTTACAATTGTTACAAATTAACGTCATCCAAAGAAAGCTGGTCGAATTTAAAACACTTATACTTTTATTAACGAGATGAAAAAATCATTTGATCCATGACATACTAACATATTGCAGTCAAATACTTGAGTGAGATAGATAGCTATAATTGAACTGATAATTAGCATACTTTACTACTGCAGGCAGTCAATCTATTCAACTTATTGTGATTTGCATATATATAAATAGAAACTATCTGATTTTGGATTTGTTAAGTGATTGGTTTCACTTGATATATTATATTGTAATGGTATTCAAGTAACAATGTATAATAGACTAAATCAATATTACGTAACACCTATTAGTAATTATTGCTTTCTCTTTTTATCAATCTCTAGAATTTTTTATAAAGTGAAACCTGTATATAACAGCTAGCTATGGGAGGTAGATAAATTGACCACTATAGACAGGTGGCCCTTATATAAGAGGGTTAGCTTGATTAGAAATATTATTTTAGATATAACATACCAAGAGTGACCATTATAGACAACTGGTCATTGTATAGAGGTGACTGTTATAACCTTTTGCCTGTACCATATTATTTATTTTTGTTTCTCACTGTTTTAAGGGTCAAATATCAAATGAGATTCTAATGTTAGTGTAGCACTACACCAGTGTAGCCAATGTAAGGTTTACAGCATTTGAAAAAAAGATTGAATATAGAAAGAAATAGGAAATTCCTATGATGTATTGCTTTCTTGAGAGAATATACATCAAAAGTTATTAGGTCTGATCAGATGTAGTCAGTATGGCTTCAAAGCAGAATCATCATAAACTGTTGTTTATTTGATTGTTAAAAATGATTACGTAGATGTTTTGTTTGTTATCTTCACTCATTTTTAAATGGACACTTTCCACAGTAAATGCAAGATACAGTGAAACTTGTATATAACGGCCAGCTACGAGAGGTAGATAAATTGACCATTATAGACAGGTGGCATTTATATACACGTTAGATTCAATAGAAAATACTATTTAGACATTGCAAGAGTGACCACTATAGACAGGTGGCCGCTGTATAGAGGTGACCGTTAACAGGTTTGACTGTAACAAAGAAGAAATATAAGCTACTACCACTCTAATGTTTGTAAATGCTCTTCATTGATTTCAGCCGAGACATTGCAGATCAATTTTAACAGATTGCATTGCAAATAGGCCTAAACATTGCAAGGCGATACACAACAGCTACTCATTCATAATCACTCTTGTGAAATAAAGTTGTTCAGCGTAATCAAATCTAGAATAGATGATGATGATGATGATGATCCTTTCTTTGTTTTATTATTATTCAATAATTAAAATGATGTCTTCATCTTTCTTCAAAACAATACAAATTAACAATTAATATAGCATAAAAATGTGCAGTAAATGTCGTTATACAATATATTGTTTCGTTGCATCTTTAAATTTGCTACCAACCAGTGTTCAAATATAATTATCAACACTTAAAAGTCAGTAATTCGATTCAAAGAAAATGTGTATCTAATATGAATTATATCCTCATATTCTAGCTAAATCTAGTTTATTCCTTAATATTTATGTTAAGCCACCAGAAAATTCATCTTCATCTTCCACTTTGTTCCCATATTCTGCTTCTAATTCATCATCTAATCCAGTCCCTTGGAGATCTCTTACATCAGATTTTTTCGTATTTCTTGTACCCGGCAATTTCAATTCTTTAGCTAATTTTGAAACCTACAAAATAAATTATTGTGTCATATATGGAGATAATAGAATAAAAATGATATGTGTCTATTTAGAGGAAATATATTCATATTTGCTACTTAAACAGTTTTTAACGAACAAAGGCTCTGTACTGAGCCTACTCTCAGGTCATGTCAAATAAATGTCAAATGAACACATAATTACAGTACTTCAAATATAATCAAAAATATTTTGCATGTTGGCAATATTTCAAATATAACAATAGCTTTTAAGTCAACAATATTAAGTACAGTATTAAAAATGTGTAATTTTGCCAATATTGAACTTGGTCAAATTAGCTTAATACAGTGAAACCTGTATATAACAGCCAGCTACGAGAGGTAGATGAATTGACCATTGTATGCAGATGGCCTTTATATACAGGGTTGAATCAATAGAATATACTATCTTAGACATTGAGAGGGTGACCACGTTTGCACGGCGATACACAACAGCTACTCATAATCAGTCTTGTGAAACAAAACCTTTTCAGCTTATTCATATCAAGATTAAATGATGAAAAATACAGCCTACTAATCAAAGAAAAATATTTCTAATACCTCAACATCTTGATGTCGTATCAATGGATGTGAAATAACAGCTTTCAAAGCTTCATCGTCACCATCATCAAATACTGCAAGGAGTTTCTCAATAGCTTCTGCTTCATCTGATTCACAGAAACGTGGCATTCTAAAACAATAATCAAGAGATTCGTTATCCCTGCTTGTTTGGGATTCCAATAGGGGCCGTTGTGCAATTGTTAGGGCGTTAGACCTTGGACCACAGGATCTTAGGTTCAATCCCTGGCAAGAGCACTATTGGTTGGAGTCAAGAAGGGAATCTAACCAGTAAACCCCACACATGCTATAAAGACACTAACCAACAAACCAACCACCCGTGTGAAAAGCTATCAGCTTGACCGGTTTGTGGCAGAACGATAAATGCAAAAAACGAAAAAGAAACCTATGCTGGATTTAAATGGCACAAGAAATATAATCCAACAAAATAAATTGATGGTCAAATAATAACTGTATTGATCTCTTTTCAAAAATAAGTAGGATGTCTATTAATTGGTTTGAATAGATTATATTCATTTTTACATGTTTAATTTTCTAACAGTCAAAGAAAAACATTTTTCTATTTTACATTGTCTTGTTTGTTTGACTAGAACACATAAATGTTTATAAGGCTTTGGAAGAAAAAGTACTAAATAGTATCTGTTTTAAGGTTTTCAAGTTTTGTTGCTGTAAAATACTTCTATTATTTCAAGAGCTTTGGAAATCCTCTCAAAATGGTGATACCAATGAATATTGCTCTGCGTACAAGTCCAGAGGTTTGAATTTGAAATCATAGGGTCTGTAAACTAATGTGTGATTTTTCACCTATCAAAATAACACCTATATAAATTTGGCGAATCACAAAAACATAAGATCCCAACTCTTCGTCAAACACGTTATAGCTAGAAGCAATGAATTTAACTTATGATAATATGACCTAACGCTTAAATTATATTCACAACGTAGTGGAGCTGATTTGGCAGAAAATCACACTTTAGGTCACAGACCATAGATGTTTAAAAAAACTCTGGGCTGGTAAGCAGGCTATTGATCCATGTACCTGAAATGTCTGGGTAACAGTTAACAACTACTTCAATGAAAAATCAGTTCATGAACTATTTGCCAATTTGTGTCACTCATGAACATCGAATTGCCAATTCTTCGCTATTTGGATTACCAATTCTTGGCTATTTGGATAGTCATGAAGATTATGAACATTCCATGAAACTGACATTGTAATTATGCATGTCTTTCGAAGGTTAATAATAAACAATCAACAGAAGCCAATGAAAATGAAGAAATGATCAGCTGTGTGATAAATAAGGATCGTAAAGAGACAAGTTTGTGTATCTACAAAACAATATATTAAACTTACTGAAGTGCTTCTTTGTAGCTTAGATCAGCAGCCACATAATCATTCATTACAAGTTGGATGATGACAAAAACTAGATATGCCTAGAAACAGAAATGATCAATAAATTGAGATCTTTAAATAAACAGTCAGCTATAGCATTGGACTGATATACGGTGAAACCTGTATATAACAGCCAGCTATGGCAGGTAGATAAAATGACCACCATAGACAGATGGCCTTTATATACAGGTTTGTTTCAACAGAAAATACAATTTTAGACATGCAAGAGTGACCACTATGGACAGGTGTTCGCTGTATTGAGGTTACTGTTATAACAGGCATCACTGTACATGTTCAAAGTAGGAAATTATATTGGATAAAGGATCCTCAAAGAAGTTAGAAAGGGGCCTGCAAACTCATCAAGGAAAAAAATATCTTCCAAACCTCAAAATCATGATGTCATATCAATGTATCTTTGGGGATCCACAACAATTATATCATCAATGAAGATCTGCAAGCTATCCTCAGGCTAATATATATACATTGTCTCAACAGTCAGGTAATCAGTGATTCTTAGCAAAACATAAATTTAGCTTGATGTTAATGAGCAGCTTATAAATATTTGTAAAGTTCATGAACTCCGAAGATTTTTCCGCAAGGCATGCATGGATATCAAATCATTCGGGAATTACACAGAGGGTCGATAACATCAACATGGGCTACAGTACTTATTAAGAACTTTACAAAAGTAGTTTTTGTTTAAAGTGCACATGATACAACAAAGTTTTTAACACAGATTTGGGTAGCTGAAGCCAAATGATGAAGAATGGCGAAAAGGATTTTGAGTTTGGACGAGTATAAGTGGAGATAATTTATACTGGCGAAAGGCTATTTTCGATCATTCACTTTTCCCAAACTCGGGACGACAAGGTTGAAAATTTATGTTAAAAATTTGTGGTGTCATGTGCACTTTAAAAAGCTGAAGGCAGTTCAGCTTTTTGGAATTCTAAAGGCATTTCAACATTTGTTTCGAACATTTTTGTTGAGGTTATAAAATGACCAAAAATCATAAAAATATCAATTTTCTTCTGAATTTGCTCTAACATTCAGGAATCTAGGATTTCAGGAATCCTACCTTTGGCGGACCCTGTGTGTGTTCAAATTAATCAAGATATTTAGTATCACTTGATTAGCAAAAACATTTTTTAGCAAAAAATGCCATTCTTGATTTTTTTTCTATCAAATCACAGTGAAATAGCAAAATTTGTTCAAAAGTCTAAAAGTTGTACAGTAGTAAATTTTTTATCACATTGTCCATTTTACTATGAAACTTGACTGATCTATAAGTCCCGCTTTGATATACCGCAATTTGACAAGCGGTAAGCGGGACTTAATCCCTTCGTACAGCGTTGTGCAGGATTCTGCACAACGGCATTCTGTTTGATCGTATTGTTCTGACAAATTATCACGCATTTGATGTACGCGGAAAGACGGGGTTCAACATTACGTAAATTAATGAAAGATGCAACATGCAAGCCAAAATAAAATGAATTAAATCTATATGGAAACTTATGGTTATTAAATCAAGTCGATTAACTGATTGCTGTGAAAAATTACAAACTTATTTCAACATCATCAATTCATCATTCAAAATACAGATGGCGAAATTATCTGTAAATGTTTTTACCCTTCAGGATTGTTTAAGATTGTATCATTGTGAATGCTTTGGGTTACCATCGAAAATTGAGCAGTTCCATATCGTGTACAAGAGCAAGGGGAAGATTTATTCAGAATATAGCAACATTCAAGTGTAGTGTTTATCATTTCCACAATATTTCAATCTGCATTTCGATCTCCAACGAGCGCTCAAAAAGTTTGCAGTAAACAGCAGCGTTCGCTAAATCAATGACTCGCCAGAATCAGTAAGTTAGAATAATAAAATCAGTTTTCCAGTTTAATTAGCTCCAATACCCTGAATATATATACAACAAGTGACTCAAGCCACTATTTCTGTCAAATATTTTAGCATCTTTTAAAATTTCAGGCTTATATATTTTACGATTCGTTCGCTGTTGACTGTTGACACCCTGGAATACTCAAATAAAACTACGTCATCGACGCGATTCTGTTGGCGGTTTCTTTGTTTTCTAAAACAATAGAATTGCCAAAGGACACAAGTCTCACTTACCAACATATCAAAATCGTCAAAGTAAAAGTGAGACTTGGGCAAGTCAACTATGAAACCTATCGAAAGATAAAATCCCTTGGAATGTTCAGGAAAATGTTCACCAAAAAATACAAACTTTTATGAACTGATTATGGTCTGATGATCTGGATTTTGTACGGGTGTTCTTGAACATTCCATAGCTGCATAAATGTATCATACCCTAACAATGTTTGGTAGACTATCAATCTCCTTCCATAATTGAATTTGCCTTTTACAGCATTCAGCTGCCTCTTGATGCCTGGACAGTATAAAATGTAACAAGTAATTAAATACAATGAAACCTGGAATAACGGCCGGCAATAAAATGTAGATGAAGTGACATCAGCTACATGCAGGGTTGATTCAATGGGATATAATATTTTGGATATTTCAATAATGACCATTACATATAAATAGCCTTAATATATAGCTTTAACCTGGCGTTCATGGCCCCAAATTTTCATGAACTGTTCATTGAATGTTCACGAACAGAGTTCACTAGTATTGAGGTCATTTAACGTTCATGAACTGTTGATGAACTGTTCATGAACTCCTGAACTGTATTCTGCAGGGATAATGTATAGAGATGACTGTTGTAACATGTTTGACTGTTTAATTTAAGTGAAGATTTTCATGTGCAAACATATGCAGGGTATTTTCCAGGATTTATTTTGGTCCGGAAAATGGGCCCACAAAGTGAATCTTCAATTGACTATTGAAACTCGATCTTCAAAAATAGTTTTTTACTAAATTTTTTGTTTAATAGTCATTTAGGCTAGGGTTATATTGACGCATCGAACTCAATTGATTCATTCATTCGAATTAAATCTCATGATAGCGCGCTTCGTATAATACCATCCGGTTCATCAACATTCCTCAAAAATCATCAAGTCAGTCAAGCTAAGCTCTGCACATCAAGCTTGACGTGCGGAGCTCTTCTTCATGAATTAAATTCATCGCCTCGTTATACGAGCAAGCTATCATGGCACCGAACTAAATACATTTGACTCACGGTGCCGTGACTGAGCTCCTATATCTACCTTTTATGGCAATAAACCGGGGAATGTGCAAATCATAAAATATTTGAAAGGATGTTTCCATGGCAATGCGATGGAAAGAACATCGCTTTTAGGAAGTTGTTATGGTGACTTGTTTATATGATTGAAAGATGGCTGACAGGGAAGTTGATGTTTTCCAAAATCATGATTTAAAACATTTAAAAACGTTTTATTTTAGTCAATCACAATGCATCAGCACTAGAATTGGGGTCGCTTCTATCATAATATGTTATTTTAATGGAAATTCGCATTCAAGTTGCTCTGAGTACTATGCCTTGTTAGAACAAAAACTGTCTCTCGTGAAAATGCTTGCAAACCTTTGAGATTACTACTTCATACAAGTTTCAAACTATTGATAGGCAAAATAGAACGAAAAAATCGCTGAAAGTGAATAATAATGCAAACAAAACACTCTGGTTTCAAACCATGCAGTATAATTCCAAGAAAACTACTTCCTATCACGTGACATTTTGGCCAGTTTTTAAAGATCTTTGAGATCTGGTTCGTCTGTAAACCCCAAATGCGAATTTAATGCTATTTGATGTCGCACCTGATCCTAATTGAGTTCAGTGCATCCATATAACCCCAGCCAGAGGCTCCTAACATATAACCCCAATACAAAGTGGATATTCCGGAACAAATGATGAGTATTCCAGTTCAGATTGTTTTACTTTTTCTATACAGTAGTTACTATCCTATAACAGCAACCCTGGGGAACGTTCAAAACGCATGTTATTGGCTATGTGCCGTCAAAGCCAATTTATACCGGTAAGAAGAAAGATACCAAATTTCACCAGGAACATTAATTAAATTCACTACGTTATAAACAGTAATTCGTTATAAAAAGTGACACCATATCAGAAAATAGTATTTGATTTCTTAAACAAAAGAAATGAAGCACATAAATTTAAAAATAGTTTGAAAATAAGGATTAAATTATTAAATTATTAACTAATTATTAATACAAATATTACAGTTTTGTAAGATTAGAAATAGTTTGAAATCCACCTAAAAAGTATGAAAAGTCTCTTTCTCTGCTTTCGTAACATATGCTTGGTCATTGAATCATAGGATCTAACAATATGTATTAGATTAAATAACAAGAATCCACTTCTACATACAGGGAATACGTATCCAGGATTAAACGTGAAAATCTATACTTACATAGTTCCAACTTTAAGTGCAATTCTCATGGCATTGGATAAATGATTAGCAGCATCTCTCAGTTTATCTTCATTCTTGTAAAATTAAAAAAAAGAGATATCAAAATAAAATTATTCAAATCTTATTTAGATGTCTTGCAGAGAATGGAGAACAGAGGAATGAAAACAGTATCTCTGGCATGTTAAGTTGAATTGTTTGGTTTTTTATCAATGATCAAGTAACCTCCAATCAAACATTTTTTGATTTTAAATTTTTATTCAATCTAGCTCGCCTCTGCATTCCAGATTTTTCAACAAAAAAAATACCATAGGCCTACACGGACGATATCTTAATCTGATTATGAGTTTCATGCGCAACACATTGAAATACCACAATTAACATTAAGAGTTATTATAAAGTGTGCACGTCAAATTTTATCTGGGACCCTAGGTTTTGCAAGGTAAGAGCAATTTCAGAAGAAATTTGATAATTTCCTGATTTATAAGTCAAACACTAACCAAGAAAACAATGAAAATGTTCTAGTATTCCAAAAGGCTAAATCTACCCCTGCAAAAACAGTTCAGGAGTTCATGAACAGTTCATGAACGTTAAATGGCCCGAAATTCTCATGAACAGTTTATGAAAATTGGAGCCATTTAACGATTATGAACTCCGGAACTGTTTTTCGCAGGGGTATTGTTACCTATTGTCATACACTGCACAGGAACAAATAAATAAAACACTGCATTAAAACACAGCAATAAACAAATGAAGACAGATTCGATCTGGTAGCTGATAATGAATCCGAGTTTGAAATAGGTAAAATATTCACCAAATTTTTTGCCTTTTAAATATCTCAATTATTCATGTTACTCAGCCTAAATATTATTTTTATATGATATTATAACAAACATTTTCATATCTAGCTTACCTTTTGAGCCTATTGGTTATTTATTGTTTTACAAACTTCAATACGTTCTCAAATGTCATGCAGTTAGCATTAGTAATTAGTTAAATAACGCTGCTTCGAAACAACATTTTAGTATGAAAGATAGCAACAAAAATCACAAAATTAAATTTGTTATGATGTTTCGACATTGCTGTTGCCAAATGTTATCAAGGTCAAAAAGAAATATGTTTTAAAATCACAAGATAGATATCTAGATAAAATCTGCTAGGGATATAAATTTTACATTTCTATGGCTATGGTTGATAAGGAGAGTATATTGAAAGTCTACAGATAAAATTGTTTACGATATCAGCGTAACATATTTAACATTTCATTTCAACTTGGAATTGTTTGAAAGAAGTATCTAGGCCTACAATCCGTGTGTTGTCAGACAGCCGGGATTTTGTAATGGTTCGTTTGACTGAGAAATAATCGAAACATTCGATTAATCAGACGATTACTATGACTAATCTGCTGATAGCTAATCGACTTCAAACATCAGTAAATTTGGTAATCGTCTCATCCCTAGATAAAAAACAATAGTGCATTTTCCGCGGTAACAGTCTTTTCAAAAACACCACCAGGGTTATCAATCTTATCTTGAAAATATTCCTGAGGGATTCATACCGGGGAAAAACCTCTATAACAGAAAACATCGTAACAAAGGGAAAAATAAAGCTAATAGTTGCATTTTAATTGAATCGGTTTGAGTGTTTAAACTTTAGAGTCAGGTTTAGCTTCCTAATTGCCAACACTTCATGCACCAAACACTTAAATTTTGAGTTTTAATTGTAATGTTTTGTAGCTATGTTTCATACTAGAATTAGCATGAGAGATAAGTAAATAACTATTAACTAGTACAGTGAAACCTGTATAGGCATACAGCAGCCAGCTATGAAAGGTAGACAAATTGACCACTATATGTAGGTGGCCTTTATATACAGGTTTGATTCAATAGAAGATACTATTTTAGACATTGCAATAGTGATCGCTATAGAAAGGTGGCCGTTGTATAGAGGTGACCGCTGTAACAGGTTTGATTGTACTAGAGTCAACACCTGCAAGTTTTCTGTTTTACTCATTTTCTGTCATATACATTTTTATTAAGTTTGCTGTTTCGAATTTGATAAATCCATCATCAACTCACCTCACAAAGAATTGCTGCTTCTTTATAAAGCTCAACAGCTGTGTGTAAATGTGTTGGCTCACAAAACCTGAAAATGGAGAATCAGAAAAAAAAGATAGAATGGTAAAACTATTAACTTGATGCTGAGTTTTCAAAAATTGTTAAAACATATGACGTCATAATAAAGCATGATTCTACATCTCATCAACTAAAAATACGAAGAAACGAGATTTTTGTCATCAACGGAAAAGGAAGTTATATGAACGAGTTTTTGGCCAGATTATCAAGCAACCATAATTATGTAGTTACTACAAACATTATTTTCGATATTTCAGATTAAATGTTTAACTTCTTCTGCATTCTTTATTGGTGATGTGAACATTTTATCAATTCCTTTGTACAGTCAAACCTGTTACAGCGGCCACCTCTATACAACGGCCACCTGTCTATAGTGGTCACTCTTTCAATGGCTAGAATAGTATTTTCTATTGAATCAAACCTGTATATAAAGGCCACCTGTCTATAATGGTCAATTTATCTACCTCTCGTAGCTGGCCGTTATATACAGGTTTCACTGTACAATCCCCTGCGAAAAGCAGTTAATGGGTTCACAAACAGTTCATGGACCCTGAATGGTACAATTTTCATGAAATGTTCATGAAAATGTAAATGAAAATCAGGGTGTATTCATGAACAGTTCAGGAGTTCATGAACAGTTCATGAACTCAAGGCATTTTTTTGAAGGCCAACACAGCTTGACCATACAACAAGTTGATTATTTAATGTTAGTTAATGCCCTTAGCCAACCATAGAAATAACAATGTTCAGCACATCTTGATTCGATTACATGATTGTGGTGACCAGCTTTTAGTTGTAGAATTAAACATCAAACTAAACATTTGGCACCATTGAATAGATTCTGCCATGAAGCTACTAAGGCACCATGATTGTTAAAAACTTACTTGGCAGCCTTTATTAATGCAGATGTTGCAGTCTCTAATGACCCTTGCTGTTGGAATATCAGGCTACAGAAAAATAATACATGATAGAAAATAATAGAGTGATAGGTAGATCTCTTATACTGAAAATAATAATTGCATTTTCAGTTAATTAGATAGTGATAACTGATAATCATTTGTAAACAATAAGCATAAACGCTTGTTCACTCGGTAGATCATTTACAGACAGATAAAAAATGTTACAATTCCGGTACAAGCAAGTCCTAACCATGACAACCAGATCAAAAACATGAAAATAATTTGTTACAATCCAATGTCTGAAGCAGCATTTATCATTTCACTGCGGCTTGAAATGGCGAATAGTAACCACCTTTCCCAGCTACTTTATGAAAATTACCGATAAGAACAATAAAATCAACGATAATCATTCACATTTCCAAATTTGATTATGGACTAGTTTATTCCATGTGATATAACTACTTTTTAATACTTTGCTAAATACGGTACTAAGATCGGCAAACGTGTGAGTCATATGTTTTCATATCTCATGAATCGAAGCATCATCATCAATCATAGCCTGAGTGTAGACAGACCTTTTTTCGCATAGTCCGTTTGCGAATTAGTGCTGAATTTAGTGTAGGCTACTGATTCTAGTTTTCACTACCACTTTTTGGTAGTATGTTGTGATTGGCTAAAAAAAAATATGAACAATTGGCAAACATTTAAAATAATGAAAATTGAGTAATGACAGGAAACCACACTACTTAAATATTCATTTAATATGAATTCAGTATAAACCTAGTACGCGATATTTTGCGCCAATACGCAGACAGACTGTAAGAAGGAAAAGTCAATCAATCAATCAATCAATCAATCAATCCTTTACTTCTCTTCATTTATGTCGTGTGAGTGATTTACATTCATAAGTTTCACACCCGGAGATATTTGAAATGCTTGTTGATTACCAAAGTCTCTGCACACACGCTAATCAATCATTTACTTCTCTTCATTTATGTTGTGTGAGTGATTTACATTAGTTGAATACCAAAGTCGGCGAAGTAATAATACTACTAAATGATTAAAGGTCCTCTTTCCATTGCGTATCGTTTGTTTTCATTTTACCTTTTCCAGCATGAATTTTTCAACAATCTTTGCAGTGTTGAGCAACATCGTAAGCATTAGTCGCTTTAAGGAGTGCTACTACAACGATGCAAGGTTTGTGATGTCATTTGCAACCACATCTGCATTGTTGGAAGGAGACATTAACAATATTTTCAACAGAATCAATAGCAATGGAGAACAGACCAAAATTACCATTACTTTTTTATTATTATCATTTCAACACAAACCGGGTAAGCTATTTGCTTATTTCCACCTGGTTGGTTGACTAGTTTGTTATTGATTTTTCATTTGTGTGTGAGTTTCAATGAACGGAAATGCTTCCTGACGCAACCCGATAGTGCTCCTACCAGGGATTGAACCCAAGACCTTGCGGGCTGAGGTCCAATGTCCTAAACACTGCACTAAGGTCTCAACATGATGCAACAGCATTACGTACCATGCTTTTCTCATCAACTCTACAGCTCCATCGATGTCAGATAGATCAGAGGAGATACCAGCAGCAAGAGTTAAAGCTCTGAAAGAAATAATTTTTCATTGAGTTATGAGTTAGTGTCATATGGAAGGAGTACAGATTAGGAGATAATTGAATCTCTTGCATATAACATAGCGAGATATCAGAATTTGGAATCAGGGTCTGACAAAAGTAGAAATCTTGCAATCCTAGATTATTGAAGGCTACAGCAAATTCAGAAGAAAATTGATACTTTTATTGATCAATTCGTCAGACCTCAACATAATAATGCAGAAGAAAATGTTGAAATGCCTCCAGAAGGCTAAACCTTTTGTTGGACACTGGCTGGAATAGTATAGGATTGGTAATTTTGTTTACTGAAGATCACACTGTTTTATCATTCTAAGAATTCAAATCAAAATATTGACAATGGTCTAATTGAGGTTGTCATATTGAATAAAACTCCGATACCCTGTCCACACAAGTATGCTGAAATGAATTAGCCACATCAATGAGACTGGATAGTATTTATAATTAATTAATCTTTGCTGAGCCATCCTCAATCAAATTAATATAGACATCAAAAAATAGCTAAGAACTTGCAGTCTTTACAGGCATCGAGGAAATTGCCTACCAACTAGGAGTATGGGAATATTGAGTGGAATTAAGTGGGTAAACCTGTTTATTTCAGGCTAGAAAAATAATAGATAGTTCCTCACTAAGATTAATTGTAGACTACTCACTTTGCGCTATGAAATAATCTGTGAAGATAGGTCAAGGTTATTAGTAACCCTAATATAGTAGTAATAATTATAACAATAATATACAATAATCTAGTGCATATATATAATTTTAAGTGTTTTACAAATTGAATTAATTAAAACAGGAATCTTTAATAAGTAAAACAGTTATCCAACATTTTACTGCGTGTAGACCTAATATCTGATAATTTGAATCTACTTGGAAGATTATAATATGAATCTAGCAAGGCCTTCAATGAGGGTGGTCCTCCATGTCGAAGTGTTGGAATAAGTTCAACTATGATTGTCAACAACTTTCATATTAAAACGTTTATCAAGGAAAATTTTCAATTAGGCTAATTGTACTTTACTGTAAACCTTTCAAAAATCCAATTTTTCATTTCAGAATGCAAGGTTAACGCCTTCTAATATTAGTATTTTGAGCATATGAAGTATGTGAGCTTTTAATGGTCATTGATTCTTTTGTTTTACCTGATTTTAAAAATTTGCATGATGAAGCATGATGACTTTCTGCCTTTGCTATTGCTCAAAAACCTCAGATGTGTTTTTTAGGTCACATCGAAAGAACAAAGACGTATGCCCCTCAACCGCTGCATGACATCCTTCACTCGTAACCTAAGGAGATGTTATGATGGGGTATGGGAGAGTAGCATCTTTTCATAATGTTTTGAACCGTGAATTGTGTTATTTAGAAGTTTCTATGTCAGCTATGTCTGACAGTGATATGTGGTGTTCTTTGTGTAGCAAATATGTAAGGCGTAAGAGGGACAGCACATTCCTATAGTGTGACTGTCTATACTACTTTAAGCATGATGAAGCATGATGAACACGGCCGTAAAATTGCAAACTTCTGCAATATTGAAGGCATTACGGTAATGAAGCTCCCAAATAAGAAAATGTCATAACTTTTCTAGGCAAAATGCCTATTCTGTCGGGCAAAATTGGAAATACACCCTCCAGGTCAGAAGAATGTAGTTACCGGTGTGATGACGAAAACATCAAAGATATGTCCTGACAGTATTTAACTCTTATTTAAATTCATTGTAAGTGAGCTCCACAACAAAATCTGACTGAAACAAGAAACTGGAAAGTACTTTTAGTTCGATTCCAAACTAGGGCTCCGTTTATAAAACAACGAAGAATATTCATATTTCTGGAATCAGATGATATATTAAATATTTTTCAAGTAAGCTACATCATCAAAGGATACGAATTGTTTTTTGAATGTGCTTCAGATGCTTTGATGTATGTATCTTTTGCTTGAGCATATGATTTTGCAATTTTGAAACACAATGCTGTAATAATAGAAATTAAACATGTTGATTAATTTTCATAGTGACACAAGGCTATTTGATGTTGAGATTCCTAAAACCAATTAGTTACTGCCTTATAATGGGGTAGGCGTTCCTAAGGTTAGGGGATTCAAATCTAGGATCATACGAACAGTTTTCAGAATTTGCAGATCAAGCATTTCTAAAACGCGCAATACCCATTCAAGAAACTACTGATAGGGCCTACATCAATTTGGTTTCTTTCGGCATAAAAAGAAACAAAATTAAATTAAATCATCGCAGACAAAAACCGATTGTTTGAGAGAGCTACAAAAAAAAGTTTCCTGGCTTTTGAATTTAATTTCTTCATAAATCCTTTACTCACTGAAAAAGTTTACATTATATATATATATATACAGCCTATATTTGAGAATCAGACAGTCATGTTTGCTACTTAAAGTTTCACGCCGAGGCAATCATCAGGCAATCTATTCAATCTGATTCTCTGACTATTATTATTTAAGCTCTGCTATATTTTGCATTGAGCCCTATGTCCAATCAGTAAGACAATGTTTTACAAATACCAGTAGCCTATATTTGATATTTAAACAGGAATCCTTACTCATCTTAGATGGTTTTCAGGAGGGTCCTCTATAACAAAAAAATTTTTAATCTAAATAATCTAAGCTTGACATTTCTAGCAACAGGAACAACATTTAAAAGCTTATATATGAATATGAAGAAGTGATATATGTAACTATAAATAAACTTTAATAACAATAATTGGTACCATAAAAATATTTTTGAATTGAAGTCTATTTCAAACATGTTTAGTTGGGATTTGTCGGTATTTAAGGTGAAATTGGTCTTATGGAGTTCCAAGCATCTGAACACAAGAAGTTCGTTTTTCTGGTTCCCCAGATTGATTTACACAAAGATTTTCTCAAATTTGTATTTTTTTTCTTGTATTATGTGTTCTTGTATTTACATCTATGATTTTATTGATGCATTTATGTGTAAAAATTATTCAATCATATTGTCGCCTTTGTTGTATCGAACACCAATCTAAGTCGTTTAGAGCGCCCGGAAATGATGATAAATAGTCTCTATTTAAAATTATTCTTGCTGCTTTATTTTTCAAAGTTTGTAATTGACCTATTAGGCAGGAATTCCCTTTATCGCTCCACACAATGCTGGCATAGTCAAAATGGCACATTCGAATATCCTAACAAGCGGATAGGTACAACATGTCGCCCTAGCCAAACTATCACGGCTCAACAGTAGTTCACGGCAGATCATCACGAGACTCAAGATTATATCACGGTCAGCCATCACGACCGCGGCTCGAAACCCGTTAGTGTGTTAGGGTTAGGGTAGAGTCATGTGATACAAACCCGTTAGTGTGTTAGGGCTAGCGTAAAGTCACATGGTACGACCCGGTTGAGTTTAAATGCTTTTTTTGTCTCGTAACTTTCCATCGGTCAAGCGTGCGGCGTATCCAGGTTCGACTCCTGGTATCGTCGTAGATAATATTCATTTATTATCATTATTTATGTTTCAATAATGTTTCCAAGTTACATATCGTTCATAATACGCATGCGTTGCTTCAATTAAAGCGGAAGAGAGAAGGGAGACGTGTTGTACCTATCCGCTTGTAATATCCTAGTGCTTTCTTCATCATAGAGAACATATTGCATATGTGTTAGTGAGTTACATCATTTTATAAAATAAATAAGCATATATTACTTGATCATTAAAATGGACCACCTAGTGACAGTGTCCTAGTGAAACGCTCAATTAACGTCTAAAAAAATACCAACCATAACCATGGGCTATTGGGCTATCGCCTGATGCCTATCCTATCGGCATGAGCATGACACGCTGTACAATAATAACACTGAATTAAATGATAAGTTATTGACCAGATCAAAGTATTTCAATACTTGACGCTATTGATAGTACACAAACAATACTAATAGTTCATAAAACAATTCAATTGTTGCCAGAAGCAACCACAAACTTACCAGCTTTGTCATAGTGGTTGGCGGCCGATGCATAGTCAGGATTCCATTTCAAAAAACTTGTCTTTAAACTGTACACAAATGCAAGAAAAACAATATGAAACATAGCTCAATAATATACGTTATTATTTGATACATATTTGAATGAATTTGATATAATTTTACCATTTTTCTGCCTCCTTTATTTCAGCCAATCCTTCTTGGATTTTAGTTGTGGCGGCCATGATTAATCTACCATCTTCAGAACTGTGATCATCAACACGTATGTGACGTCATTAGAAACAATATAACTGCGGGAGGCTTGCGTGACATCAAACGTTTTCTGTGTCATTTTCTGTGTCGTTTGAATGGTCTGCTTAAACTAAGAATTTTACTGTAAATTCTCACAATTATTCCTTAAATCTATTGCCCTGATTCCATGTAATTATTCCTCCATTTAAAAAATCACTGCTGTGACTGGATATTGTAAATTTGGCAAGTGATTTCTGTAGCAATTAAATTTACATAGTTACGGCACATCTAATGACATCATGCACCACGTGATCATGTGTTTTCAAATTTCTAGACCTTTTCATACAAAATTATTTTTAAAGTGTCTTTTGTTAGAAGTGCTCGCTGTCGCTGCGATATTTCATAATACATGATGGAGATATGATATAAAGGATGTTTATGTTAAATGATGTAAATGCTAGTATATAAAATTATATTTTGGTACAATACAAGCAAGGTAATATGTCATCATTATTATTATTTTGATTTTATTTTCATCATTTATCATTTGATGCGCGGGGGTTGTTTGTGTATTTCGAGATTTCCTCGTCTGAGTCACACGTGTGAAAGTAAGCTTATCATCTCAGTACTCAATGGATTGCTCATTTGTTGAACTGGTACAATTTACATCATTCTTCTTTTGTTTTCTATTGCTATATAAATGCTTTGTTCATGTATCGTAGTCTAGTTTCATTAACGCTCAGGAAGAGATGGGATTTGAAATGTAAGTTCACAATTTAAAATTATATTTTCTCTGCGATATTTATATTGAATTTTAAGCTATATGACTTTTATTTTACAAGTTTATTTGGTAAAATAATTTGCATTGAAACGTACTAAAATTTCTTGCTCTAATTTATAAAAATTATACTTTCGCCTTTTCTATATTTTATAGGTGTCATATTCACACAACAATCTGGAGGCAAACTCCCGCGCTTGTTTATGTAACGGGAGTGTAGGCAATTAGGCAAATCAATATAGCTAATTAAAGTATTAGGCTATATATTTCTGACTAATTAGCTATCGTCCACTATTTTTGACACGAAAGTAAATATTTTATACTCATTTCTGTTGAATAATCTTCATTTCGAAATCGTTGTGTTGATATTTGGCGCTCTGTGATTGTTTGGTTTCGGTAACTTCGGGTGTATTGTCGCCGCGAAAGGTGTGAAATGTTTTCATTATTTCCTGGAAAGTAGTTAATTCCCAATCAAGTATCTGACATTATACATTCTCTTGGTTTATTTCATTAAAATTTGATTTATTTACTTGCCATCGTAACTGTTTTATACTTGTTTATACTTGTTTATTGTCTGAAATTTTTTTACCATGGCACCATGACGGCACCTGTATATAATCACTATATCGTTGACATGGTGTTAATCCCTAAACTATTTCGTTTCAATATTTTCACCTTAGATTATAATCTTGAAACAATACAGAACGATTTATAATCCTATCATTACATAGTGACAATCATTGTAGGCCTATAGATAGGTTTTTGCTCTATATCTAGGCCTATATTGAAAGCGTTTTAATATTTTACAAAATATCACCCTCTAAATCAAGCTGTGGACCCCATACATAACAAAGATTTTTTATGGCTCGACAATGATAGCAGACCAATTATTCCAGTATTTTTAATTTACTTTATATACATATTCAATGTTCGGTTTTCACATGCAGGGTTAGCACCTGGCGGTGCATCAAGGGGCTTGGGTCAAGAACAAATAGTTGATTGACTGAAAAGATTTTGGTACTTTGAGTAGGCTTTTTATAAATGTTCCCTAAATAACCATGAGAAAGGAGTTAGCTCCCTTGTCGGGGAAATCCTTGCACCACAGAGAACAATATAGCGGTCTGCCATCGGCAATTGGCTGATTAATTTCGTCTTTCTACCCGCAATTTTTAGTGTTTCTTCTTTTGATAATATGTTTTTTCTATTTTCGTGTGCTATTTATTGGCAATAATAATATCTCTCTTCAAGAGTGGGATGACTGGTTTGGTATGTCTAAATAGAGTCACAATAATAAATTTAAATACAAAATGCATCATTGTTTCTCTAAATACTCTGATGTTATAAAGAGAAGTTCTATCGAAAGTTTTTCCACATAAAATATCAGTGCCAATAAAAATGTCAGATCAAGTTTGAGAAATTATATCTTTGTTCTCTGTTGCACCACCACATACCTGTTTGCATAGACATGTCATCACCTGAACTACATCTGAATTGTAACTTAAATTGTAATACCTCTTATTTTACGTAAAATCTTCACAAAATTCAGTCAACCATAGGAGCACTCACTTTAACTTAGAGCAGAAATACTATGTTATAATTACTTCATACCCAGCGCTCTACTAAATGTATTTGTGTCAGATATAGTACAGTCAAATCTGTAATAACGGTCACCTCTATACAACGGCCGCCTGTCTATAGTGGTCACTCTCAAAATGTCTAAAATAGTATTTTTTATTGAATCAAACCTGCTCATAACAGCCACCTGTCCATAGTGGTCAATTTATCTACCTAGTAGCTGGCTGTTATATACAGGTTTCACTGTAACACAGACCATGTGAATCCTGCATAGGTGTATAACAAATGACAATCTTTGTAGAAATATTATCTTATCTTCATAAATCATTTTATTTTATTTTAGTATGTATCACAAGCAACGTTCCCGGACACTTGACAAAAGTTTGCGACGGCATTCAGACGAAGATCTCATGTGCGGTATGAAGAGCAACCCACGCAATACTTATTTTTTTCAAGATAAAAGACATGAAATTAATGAAGAAATCTTCAAACAATTACGTATCAGAGCAGGAGCTGAAAATATGTTAACAGCATTAAGGTAAGCCTAGAACTAGACATCAAATATGAATTCAGGGTAGCCAAAGTAAAAGGCGATTTAACCGTGAGCAGATAGGGTGAATGCACATTACTGATGTCAGGTGCGACTCTGCCGAACAATGCCTTGTAGTTAATATATCCAATAGCAGGTTGACCTTGGTTATCTACTTTCGAGGAACTGCCTTGAAATGAAAATGGTTAGATGTAAACATTAACATCATTTATAGAATATATTTTATAGTACCTTCACTATATGCTATCGTTCCCTATTACGTATGTCAAAGTCTGTTATAGAAGACGTAGCCATAGACAGGGTCCGACAAAAGTGGGGATCCTGGGATCCTAGATCCCGGAAGGCTAGAGAAAATTCAGAAGAAAATTGATAATTTTCTGATTAATAGACCAAACCTCAAGAAAAAATTCAGAAGAAAATGAGCAATATTTTTCAAGATTCCAGATAGCTAAACCTTTTGTCAGACACTGGCCATAGAGCTGTAACCTGTTTATAAGGGCCATATCTTAATCTTCTGTCAGCAGTCAATAAATCGTAAAATCTCAATTTTCTTCTGAACTTTCTCTAGCATTCAGGAATCTAGGATTGAAGGATTCCTACTTTTGCCAGACATTGGTATTGATTGATAGTCCTACCTGCATAATTTTAATAGAATGTATGTTAGAATTTTTTGTATGCATATTTTTATTTTTAATTTGATTCAATGTTTTAGTGATTGCAAAGATAAACATGCCAGTAAAGTTATTGAAATGGAACTTAATTTTGTTGAATCAAACATTCAACTGCTGAGAGATCAGCTCTCAAAAATGAATACACCAACGCAATTCAAAAAGTATGTATAGTCAAGCTACATCTCTCTACCTATGCCAATTTATCCGTCAAGTCCCTCTCTAACTGCATTGGTTTCCATTTTGAATCAAAATATACCAACAGTAGTTTTCAATGGATTTGATCTCTGTATACCTGTATATAACAGCCAGCTACGAGAGGTAGATAAAAGTCACATTAATTATAGGAATGTGCCTTCCCTTTTACGCCTTACATATTTGCTACACAAAGAGCGCCACAAATCACGGTCAGACAAAGCTGACAAAGAAACTTGTAAATAACACAATTCACGATACAAAACATTATGAAAAGATACTACTCCCCGATAGCCCCATCGAAGCATCTCCTTCGGTTGCCAGTGAAGGATGTCATGCAGCAGTTGAGGGGCATATGTCTTTGATCTTTCGATGTGACCTGAAAAAGACATTGGTGAGTAATAGCAGAGGCAGAAGGGGAAAGTTTCTAAGTTTATCAGTAGACAGTAAGTTGGGCCAATGTATTCCTAAAGCATACCAAAGCATGGCGTCATAAGCTGAGTCAAGTCGGGTCAATAGTGAGGTTGATAGAACCCACGATACAAACGTGTAAGTAAATTTTAACAGATTACGTAAAAACTCGCGTTTACACTAGCCTCACTCCATCACGGCCCTCATTTCCGCGCGGCGCTCCAGTGAGGGCCTAATAAAATTTAAGGTTAAAAAGTGTGCCAGAAACCAAAAATATGGTGTGCCCAATCACAGCGCACATTTGTATCACGTGAAGTTTTATCGAGCGCTGGTTGGTGAATAAAACACTAGAAATGTAAACAAACTTGCTTGAATCATTTTCAAAGTTTATATTTCGATCGTTTATTCTGTCATATTGTCAATTTCTAACTATATATTTACGGAGATATGGAATTTTGAATCAGAGTAATGCTGTATGTTGGAGAATTGATCTTTAATTTTGAATATTTCTTTGATTTTGATTATTTAAATCATGATTCAAAACGACGGAAGTGCTTACAATTTTCCAACGATGGCGATCGCTCCGTCAAAACATGTTTTCTCCTTTTTTTTTGTATTCTACGCCCATAAAAGGCCTTCATAATGTTCATGCAGTCCTTCGAGATAATGTAATCTATTATTTATAATTCTGTTGCTCCAATTTGATCCAAAATAATACCGTAAACTTGACGTTTTTAGTTTTCTTCGACAGTTTGTGTACAAAATGTTGAAATTCAAAATAGCTGAATTCAGCAAATTTCAATTTCTGTTCACACCTCGTTGTATTGTTCTTCAATGGGCCGACCAACCAACACCTGGTTGTAACTCACATGACACCCAGGTGCGCTGTGATTGGGCACACCATATTTTTGGTTTCTTGCACACATTTTAATCTTAAATTTTATTAGGCCCTCACTGGAGCGCCGCGCGAAAATGAGGGCCGTGATGGAATGAGACTACGTTTACACTACCATTATGATGAGTCTGAATTGTGTTCCGTCCCTACCAATGGGCTCATCGGTCATCAAACACTTTTCTGATATCTTAGCTCATCAGACAGCATGCCTAAAATCCTGCTAATATATCATATAGATGGTGACAGTCTGGTAGCAAATTGTGTGTGTTGTCCTAGGAGTTAAATAACAACTTCAAAAATGTACGGTAATCAAAGATGAGGTTGACTTGACACATGATTTTAAATTTTATAATTTTAAAATTTTAAATTTTTCATTCTGATTTTGAACATTTTTACTGTATTATCAAAGTTATTATATTTTTATTGGGTTTGTGCTCATCTTTTTTGTAGTTCACCTGGTTGTATTCCTATGGTTGCAATTGGTTTGAAGGAAACAAGAACAATCAACCTGAGAATGACAATTATGGTATGAGATATCAATTCCTTTTTAATATTATATAAATTTCACAGTCAACCAAGTGCTTGTTCATTGATGGATGTTCACAAATTTAAATACAATTGAATCTGACAAAAGGTTCAACCTTCTGGAATCTTAGAGGCATTTTAACATTTTCTTCTGAAATATTTTTGTTGAAATTTGATCAAAAAATCATAGAAGTACCAATTTTCTTCTGAATTTGCTCTAGCTTTCCTCAATCAAGGATTCCAGGATTGCTACTTCTGTCGGAACCTGCGGACAACAGTCTTTTACACAGCTAATGTGGACACCTATTTTTCTTTAATAAATTAGTTGGCCTGTCTGATTTTAAACATTGTTAATGAAAACATTACATTTGTTGATATACAGTTAAACCTATTATAACGGTCACTTTTATACAGCGGCCATCTGTCTATAGTGGTAACTCTTGCAATGTCTAAAATAGTTTGTTTTTTTATTGAATCAAACCTGTATATAATGGCCACCTGTCTTTAGTGCTCAATTTATCTACCTCTCGTAACTGGCAGTTATATACAGGTTTCACTGTACCTGTTTGTTTATACCAAACTCAACTTGATAAATTCGTTAGTTAGTGCCAATATAATAAATGCTTACATATAAGCCAGATAAAAGGTCCGATTCATCAAAAATTGTCTCCGTCACCCTCTACATCCGTTGATGTAATTGTTAATAGCTAATATCATAATGTGTCTATTTCACCTACCTAGGACTTTATTATGGAACACTATGGTGAAGATCCACAAGATTATGAAAACTTAGTAGAAAGATTTCTTCTGATGAGAAGGGTAAGTATCTATCAATTATCGAACAAGATTGTACATGGCCAGAGTCCGACAAAGGTAGGTAATATCCTGGAATCCTAGATTCCGGAAAGTTAGAGCAACTTCAGAAGAAAGTTAATTTTTTTAATGATTTCTTGGTCATACATCAACAAAAAGATTCAAAAGAAGTTGTTGAATTTAATGCATCTAGGATTCCAGAAGGCTGACCTTTTGTTGGAACCTGACATGGCATTAAGAACTAGCAGGCCTATGTGTGTGTTATCCTTATTTTTTATTCCATTTTAGTCAACACAAGATGTCTTTGTTGATGAAACTGGCATCAACTCTCTATTGGATTACTACAATCAACTTTATTATATGGAACATCGATTCTTTCCAGCTGACAGAAACATGGGAATATTCTTTGAATGGTAGATTTCCTCTAAACCATTATATATTCATTTGTTTATTCATTTATTTATCCTACCGTGGAATGCGATTTTTGTCTACAATGTTTACTTAGTATCACCCAATTTTCACTGTTTATAGTGGCGTAATGGTTAGTGCTTTGAAATTATTTTGTCAAGGTCGCAGTTCGAAAACTTTCATCCCAAATTTTACGATCGTCGACCTCTACCAGTATTTCTTGAAACTTCGAACTGTATTTTGCTTAATACAGTAATACTGTACTTTGAGTAATATAGAAGGTATTTTAGAAACTTTTTTCAGTTTATTTGTTTGTTTACTTGAAACATCAAATGACGGAATACTACCGCCCTGCCGACTCCACACGTGCATTTACCTTTACAATTCACACCTCTTCCTTTTGAAGAGCAAAGCCTAGCATCCTTTTTGAGATAATCAGTCAACATAAGAATATCTATGTTAGTTTATCGGAGCTGTCTTTGGTTGAACAAAATTCATTGTATGCCAATGTTCGTGTAGGAAAAGCAATCGAAAAGTATTGGGTGTGTATTGAAATGATCTTCAAAATGTTTGTTTGTTTTTGTTTGTTCAACGTCACATTGCAGTTTGATTAATCAGCTTCATAGAGATAATGCATGAAATCGACGAGAAAGCACAGGAAATCCTGATAAAATTCTTCATTATATCTCTAATAATTATCAAACCACACAATGAAACATTTTATATAGGGTATTGTTCTTTATATTTGAAAGCCAGTGTAGAAACACAGCAACATTTTTTGATGCACATTCCCATGATGAATGGATGCATAGTCTTTTACTCCTTTTATTATATTTTTATTTTTTATAAACATTTTTTAGTGGCTTGCCTTCCACAAACCTAGATTTTCAATATATGTTTGCGAAAAACCTGACTTACACAAAAATTCAAAGCTGAAAAATGTATCCCTAATGGAGATTTATTTTTTATCTTTTTAATGACTATAATTACATATTCGGAATTTTGCCTTTACCTAAATTGAATTTTTCAAGCATTCCATAAGCCAGATTTCCTAGTTTCCAAAAAATTGCTTTGCCCTACTGTATAACCAAATTACAACCCAAAATGATTGTATGCTTTCTAGGAACTATCTGAGACCGTTTTAATTATAATATTATTATTATTATTGATAATAGGTATGATTCAATATCTGGAGATCCTTCTGCCGAGCTTTCTATTAGCTTTGAAAAGGTATGAAATATCGATTGATATAGAATAATCAATTTGGTAATACAGTATCCTAAATGTAAATAATAATTTTCTATTCTGTCTTGAAAATTCATTCAAGCTACAACTAATATTGATGGCTCGAAAAAGGTATTTGCAGCATTCCATAGCATTCTTCAATTTATTTCTACTTGACAGATATTGAATAACAATACTAGTTTTCTGCTACATTTGGACAATATACACACATTAATCCCATACTGTAGCCCTTAAGCCTTGGGCAAACGACAACAACTTTTGTTCAACAAAATCTGTTTTTGTCTGAAGTGTGTTTTTCGTATTCTGAAGCAGTCTTTTCAAGAGCGGCTAAACAGACCCGACTTTCTGAATACTTTTCTAGAACAACTCAGACTGAGCTTAAAAGGAAGCCGAAGCCATAGAGAATCCACAACATCGAAAGAATTTGATACATTTTGAACGAAATCGTTTTAAAAGAATAACGAAGATGTTCGATTACAAAATCCTTGGAAAAAGTTTGATGGCCATAAAACACTATGCAACAAATTAAATACACTTTGCAACACGTCAGACAAAATCAAAAGAGTGGCTAAAGGATTTTCAAAGGATTAAAAAATCGAGCAAATGTTGTCGTCATTTGCCCATTGCCTTAGACACAAAAGATGACTATGATTTCATTACATACTTCCTACTACGAAGATAGAAAGAGAAATAACCTTTCAAATGTAATGCTTTTTTATTTTCATTGATTTCTATGTGAGCTTAAATGTTGAATAACAAGACAGTTATTAATTGCCATATACCTAGGTATATTATCAGTTTCATTGAAATTTTATTTCGGCAGGGCTCAATACTATATAACGTTGGAGCGTTATGGTCTCAAATTGCTGTAACTCAGGTAAACATTTGTTTGTGTTCTTGCTACAGCGAAGATAGATATATAATATAGTAACTTATACACAGGTTTAATTGCAAATGTCAACAACTTAATGTTTTTTATTTGAGATAGTGATTACGCCGTACTTTCGAGGGCCGTACGTACTTTTTTTGGTACGCCGTACCAAGTCGACCAAACACAGAAAATTACATACAAAAGTGGGATTATACGGCAATCAAAAAGTGAACTTTACCGCTTCCTGTGACTTCTCACAGTGACATTCTATTCTGAGAATCCGTAATAGGAAGATTTTTTAATTCGAAATCTTCAAAGGTTTTACTGCAAATTACTATTTGTCAACATACAAATATTTATAAAACTACTTAAATATATTTGGTTTACAAGCACGATGTTCAAGATTATGTTATCTTCTTATTTAATATATTTTTCATATTTAAAATGATATATTATAGATAGATAGATTATTTCCTTCCGATAAATTAAATAAATGGCAAATAATCCTCAAATGGGATGATAACATGATTTATTCATTTATTCAAAATCTAAAACGTAATACTACACCACCGCTATTGTTGTGATACGATTACTACGCACGGTTACTTAGCAACAAGCAGGAAACAATAAGAAATTCAAACAGAAACCCCTTGGAAATGACGAAAACAGAGGTTCGACCTTTTGAGAAATGGCACACCTCGGGCTAGTGCGGCATATATTCCAACTGCTTTTTAAGGCGTATCTGTACAGCTGTTTTCAGTTTGGTAGCCTGGATCATCTGTACTTTCGATTTTGGGTTGACCCAAAAATTAATCGCCGTACTTTCAGGCATGCTGATCTATTTTTGATGGATCACCTTTTAAAAGTATGGTGTATAACCTAGGGGTTAACATCCTCTATGTAAATATGTTCATAAATTCACAAACATGAAATCATGTAAAACTTCATGATCATTGCATGCATCTTACATTAAAGGCATAACATTGACCTTCATCCTTTGCGCTCAGTCAATGTAGGGAATCAGTGCAATTTCGGTCTTCGGATATGGGTACGCGATGCACTGATTCACTACATTATTGTGGCTTGACAAATGGCAATCATTTTTCAACTTTATGCCCGCAAGGCGCGTTGGTCAATTTCTATTCCATTAGCTGTTTGTGGACATTTAGTCAGTTTTTTTGTTCTTGAGCTCTTCATAAATCCAGAAGGAAATGTTTTTGAACAGTGTTTGAACTCGGGAATTTTGTCACAGGGAATGGTCTGAATAATAAAGCAATAGACATACTATCCATCAAGCAACATTGGTTTGCCGTTTCTAACTTTGTTGTATCAGATTTGATAAGGTAGCTCGACATCTCAACACATTTCAAATGAAAAATGACTGTGAATCATAACTCCAATGTATGTATTTGGAGTGCCTAATTATGATTTGAAATTTGTTTTAAAAAATAGAAATAAGATTTTACTGACTGATTTAATTTCCAAACTGTAAAATTACCAAAATTCAAAATAACGCTATTTGCTGGAATCCTTTGTTTTCAAATTTTGTAATGAAATATATAACATTTTCTTGTTTTAGGATCTTTGCACTGCATCAGGCTGCCAGATTGCTGCAAAAGCATTCCAATGTGCTGCTGGTATGTAGGCCTATTATCTAGTAGACAAGGTTTAATAAAAAGGGAATTCCCTAACAGGCAGTCCTTGAAGACTAGCTGATCAAGGCTGATCAATACATATTCTTCTTTTCATGTGTTTTAGTTTGCGCCTAAGCTGTTGAAATTATTTCCAAATAGATCTGATCAGCTGCCCACCACAATCCAGCTTTCCAAGCTCAACTTTTCACCAGGGTGTCTAGCTGTTTGATTAGTATTTTGAAGCTTGTGTTTATTTTTTATTCAGATACTCTCTCTGTCCTCTGATGCTAAATAATATTGCTTTTGTAGAATTTTGAGCGCTATACTCTGCAGGCTAAGGTCCAAAGACCACTCTACTAGGGCTTCATTATTTACTGGATATAATTTGAAGTCAAAAAACATATGACTCTTACTCATTTGACTTGAATTTGATAAACTGGGAGATTGAAGTAAAGATTGGTATTTATTTTGATATTATTGATGTTTAAAACAATTCCAATTTCTTACAGGTTGCTTTGACTTCTTAAAGTCCAACTATGATGGTTCGCCAAGCACTGATTTGAAACCTGAAACAATGGATTTTCTAATGACATTAATGCTGGTATGTTGATATTTTTTGATATATAATTACAGTACTGCCTTCTTTTTTTTGCGTTTTCCTCTTTTCTTTTTCTCAATTATTCTTCCTCTCGTATGTTTTAATCATATATCAAACTTGCTTGATATCCCCCTTGTGGCCCAGATGAAAAGTGGGCCATCAAGCCAGGTGGGAATACGGCAGTTTACATAGATAATTGATGGAAAAATCAGTTTTGTATTGGGTTGTTAAGTAAGGTGGGACATAGGGGATATTAATCAAGTTGGACTGTATTGGATGTTGAGGACTTCAAAATGCAAATATAAATTTGAAGTTTGCTAGCTTTTGATTTTTCACCCTGTAGGCCCAATCTCAAGAGTGCTATTTTGAGATGTTGAGTATAACAAAAGTCAGTACAATGCTACCTCTTGATAGTTTTGCAATGAAATCTGCTGAGACTTCTGAGGTAGGTATTTTATCTATTAGATTTTTCTAGAATATGACTTGCTTTTGTGTTTGAATAGACTACACAAGTCAAACCAGTTAATAATTTGGCTGGTAATTTGATATACATAAAATGAACAAAATAATAAATAAGTAAGTAATGGTGTCGCCCTACCGGAGCCACCCGTACCACTCCTCTATTTCTAGAGGAGTAGCTTTTTCCTCTGAGAGGAATGATTTTAAATGCTCTTTAATGATCTCAGCAGCGACACTGCAGATCAATTTCAACAGATTTCATGGCATAAAGGTCTTGAATGTCAATGCTTAACGATGCCCTGCAGCTACTCACAATGCACTTCCCTCAGGACCATTCCATCTGCCATCCTCACACGGTACTCATTTGATGTTTTAGATAGAGTCAAGGCTGAGTTGACCTTAGGCGGTTTTGATCCACAGTCCATCAGATTTGATCCGGCCTGAGGTTCGGTTGCTCTGCCATCTGAGCTAATCCTCCTGCAAAAATAATGCAGATAAGATATACTTGTGTAGATAGAAATAAAATTTAAAAGAAACAATATTTTCAATGTTGTGCGAGCACTGTGACATATTGATATTGTTGTGTAGTTTAATGTTCAACTTCAATTTGACAACAACATCAAAATAGCCATCCCCGACGACATGCAATTCAAGTCATTATTATTTATTTTACCAGTTTTGTCCCAGACACCCTAAAAATATCATCAGATCCTGATATAATATGTTTCCTCTCAGAAATCTTACAAACTGTTTTAATGTAAAGGTTTTCACAGCTTTCTAGTTAAGGAGTTATTGTCATGAAAATATGACAGCATATGCGCCTTTTGACTTTTTCTCCAAAGAAAAGGAAGCGAATTATTTGTCTTTGTAGTATTTAAACTAGAATACAACTATTTCCTCCACTTCCTTCTAGATTTCCTTCCTCTCTCAGAACCTGTGAAATTTGATATTGCAAATGAAAGCCATGCAATCGATACAGTTTAAACAGTATATTTTCTTTCATTTTGCAAAACAGAAAGCAAAATATATAAATCAAAGCCCGTCTGGACCACGACTGAAAAGCAGCAATTCTAAAGATAGCAAACTATTACAGTCAAACCTGTTATAATGGTCACCTCTATACAATGGCCACCTGTCAATAGTAGTCATTCATGCAATGTCTAAAATAGTATGTTCTATCAAATCAAACCTGTATTTAAAGGTCACCTGGCTATAATGGTTAATTTATCTACGTCTCGTAGCTGACTGTTATATAAGGTTTAACTGTACCTGTTTGTTTATACCAAACTCAACTCATACAGGTTTCACTGTTAACTTGAACATCTTAACAGACTTTCACATCGATGTACATGGATTTGATTATTTGGTTTCATTTGAATACTAGATTGCTGAATCATATGATGTTTGCACTGCCTGCTTGAAATGTGATGACATGTGGTCATACATCCCTCAATCGTGGCGATCACTTGCTATGGTAAGCTTAAAGGGGCAAAATTGACCGGTGACCGCTGCGAGCACAAGTTGAATTTATGCTTAGCGTAATTCAACCGTCTCGCTTTGAAACAATTGTTATACCCAGGCCTAACTTGTAATAAAATTCATGTCAACAATGAACATTGTGTTATAACAATAAGCGTGCACGTGATCCTAAGTGCGTAGCGCCTGCCGGTCATTTTTGCTCCTTTAACATGAAATAATGTAATCAAATTCTAGATCTGTCTTACGCTATTAAACAGTAACGAATCACACTACACATCAAGCTCCTCTATTACCATCAATCTGTCATCATAGTGGCGGTTCCTTCATTACTGATTTAAATATTACTTCATTTAATGATTAGATTAGTTTCTTGGTTTAAATCCCGTTATTAAAATTATATAAGTACAATCAAACCTGTGTTATAACGGTCACCTCTACACAGTGGCCACCTGTCTATAGTGGTCACTCTTGCAAAGTCTAAAATAATATTTTCTATCGAATCAAACCTGTAAAGGTCACCTGTCTATAGTGGTCAATTTATCTACCTTTCGTAGCTGGCTGTGTATACAGGTTTCACTGACAATTAACTTTTGATTGTGTTTTTTTTTTAGCTTAAAGCCTCGCATTATCGTTCGTTGTCGCATTATTACGTTGCAAAATGTATAACAGATGTACCAGGTAAGCTCAATTGCATTAAAATATAATAAATATCACCAATTAGGCCAGCTATTAGTTGAACAGTGCTATGGTTGGTGATAGTGCAGAAAGTCAACTGTCAAATTACAAATCATTGATGATCAAGTAAAGTACCACTATTGTCGTGAATAAAAGTGCCTCCAGAGATATAATAAGAGATGTTGAACCCCGTTGGCAAGGCAATATAAAATAAAATAGCGTAGAGGTTTATCTCGATCATCTGAGATATTATACAGGCGGAAGACATTGAATAATTAAATATATTATGCAGTGGCTGAGCATAGTCGTTGAATCTTTTACCCAAAAAGTGAAATTTTTCAACTGATATATAACGGGACTGAAAATGATCTAGAATCAATCAGTAACTAACTTGGAACCAATCGCAAGAAAAAAAATCATGAAAAAGTGCGCACCTGAATTAGCCCCAGGCCCTCTTGTCAAAATGAAGTAGATCATCTAGAAACAGAAACATGTAAATTCTGTTTCAACCGATTTTCAAAAATCTTTTTGCATCTGATACCTTGGTACATTTCAGTCCCGCTATATACCAGTTGAAAAATGTCACTTTTTGGGTAAAAGATTTGACGACTATGCTGCAGTGGCTGATGTCACCTTGTTAGCAGACTAGAGAGACGTTATTATTTATAGATGACATAGGTAAAGAGATTAAATATAAGAAAATTATAAATGTAAAGTAAATGAAAATTATTACATTAGAATATACTGTCTTTCATTTTACAATTGTTGATTTTCTTGAAATTATATGTTTTGTTTTTGTCATTGACTTAATTTATTTTTGCAATTTTAAATTTTTAAATTTCATTTCTTATTAGATTCAAAAGTTGGTGATTTAGAGAAGCATCTTTCGCAGCTATATGTTATTAATTCTGAGAATGGTACGACAGCTGAAATATGCGCACTGCTTGTTTCACTTTGGGGAAGAAGACGTTTAGGTTGGTATTTATCGTATATATTCTAACTAGACCTGCATGCTTGATTGTATAGTTCGTTTAAATTGTAGTTCTCTTGACGATAGCTTTAGCGTGTATTTTGGTGGAAGAGGCTGTGGATGTTAAATCACTTCTTGATTAATTGTTCATATAAATTATATATTGCATTTCCAGATACATCCCAAATGCATCTCCTTAGGTCAAATATGTACAGCAAGATTTTTTCTAGTATTGCCGTATTAAGACGAGAAAACATTACATACAGTATCACACCTCTTAATATATCCCAATCCGCTTATTATCACTAATTTTTAAGAATCTTTTCTATCAAGTGCAGCCATTCCATTCTGTCTGATATCACAACCCTTGTTATCAAAGTTCTTGGATTTACCTAGAAACTTATATTAGCAAGGCTGCATTGTACGTCTCAATGTAATGAATAAGCGCCAAGTCTAGACTTAGTCAAAACCAAATATACTGAGAGTAACGGATCTGAGGCGATGCAGTGGGTGATTGCTGACATTTACAAATTTGCGTACAATCTGTGTTGTAGTATGTACCATAGAAAAAATCAGTTGACCACTCTAGACAGGTGACCTAAATATAGATGTGACCGTTATAACAGGTTTAGCTTTTGCTGATAAATGTCTACCAACATTATATGTTGTACATTTACAATTTTTCCCATCATGTTTTCCATAGCAAGCCTTCATTTGAATTCTGACATCAAACACAGGAGCGAAGCAATGAGAACACAGCGTGGTTGTACAATGCTTCGAAAACTCGATTTCTTATACAAGGTGTGTTAACGCTTGACTATGTTTAAATCGTATATGACCTACCGGTACTCACACTTGATGTTGATGATTTGGAATTTGAAGATATCAATTCTTGATTGGTGTTACCCGTTGCTTCTACTGATTGTTTATGTCAGAACTTTTTCTCAGCAACAATCATCTGTCTTCAATTGTTCCCGACCCATGCATTCATCTGCATCACTCAAGTGTTTTCATGTGGCGTTTCCATGTTTGCCTCTGCATATTTTGTTATGCTGTGACATTTGGCTTGTGCTTAGTTCAACAACAAATCCAAGACATTGTTGGCGAAATTCATGAATCTCCCTCTACCATTCAAGTCTGTTTGTATGTTGTTTGAATTAGGAATTTCTTGTTAACCAACAAAAAATTTCCTTTGATTGTGCCATTTTCCTTAGCAAATTTGTTCATCTTTGACATGGTTTTATTATCCTGCTCATTGTAAATCCTCGGAGAACCATTCATGAACAATAAATTAATTCCGACATTAGATGCAGGGCAGAGACGATAGGAATAATCATAAATATATCTTAGATTCTTAAATATTTCATAATCAATAGAAGGTCATAATTAATTCATAAATGTTAACTATTCTTGGCAAATCACGCATAACAGCCATTTTGTATTCATGATCTTATTTCATTTGTGTTACACTTGTGAATCTTTGCACATTTTTGGGACAATCTTTTCGCTGTAGGAAATGACCGGCCTGAGCTCGATTTAACATTCAGATATCAACAAAATTCTATATATTTATGTTTATAATGGATTGTAAACATTGATTCTATCTTCCTGTTTTAGATCATGGAGAATTGTGAAATGAATTCAAAAACTCTTCTTGAACAATGCCAACAAGAAATACATAATTTACCAGACATGGCCGTTCCGTATATCCGTGGTGCGTTGATGATACTGCTACTACTCACGTATTATTAATTTAATGTTTTATTGTGACTCAGTGTAGTCTTGGTCTGTCCTTGCTACATTCAGTTACTTTCCTAAAGCTTTTTTAATCATTGTCTATCAAATGTAATTGGTACATAGCCCCTGTAGGCTTTCCATCGTTGTTTTGATAGGAGTTATTCAAACAAGAAAAGTCACTCAGATGTGTATTCCAAAACAAAAGCTATTTTATCAGAAGTGAACATAAAAAATAATTCACACAATACTGTCGGTAAGGTAATGGTGATTTTGAAACTCTCTTCAATGTGAATAGTGTGTGAAACTATTGTTATGGTAAATGGCCCAATTTTCACGAATATTAAATGGCCTAATTTTTATTAGCTTAGCTGATCATTTAACGTCTAGTTATGGTGGGTTATTGAGTAATAATGAAGGAAAATAATATTGAATCAAATATATAAAGTTTATATGCAGTAGCTCGGCGTGTTGCAAAATATGTTTCTGTAGGCGAACATCACATACTGAGTTCATGAACTAATCATGGACAATCCATTCAAGTTTGCTAGCTTCAAAATTGATTGGTTGTTCATGAAAACTTTATATACAGTTCATGAACAGTCCATGAACGTTAGATTGATTGTTTTATGAGATTTACATTTTAATATTGTAAATCCAAGTCAGAAGACCAAGTTGTAAGTATATCTATTTAATTATAGATGTTACGAGAGTATCATCTTGTAAAAATGTGTCCTGTCGTTAGTTTTTTATCCCATTCATTAAATTCTCTTTAAACGATTTTTTAAAAATTGAATTTTGAGTTAAACATTGTCGTTTATTGTTTGCGTCTAAATTGATTGCACGCTTGTGCTTAATCGAGTAGAGTCCTTCTAAGTACTCTTGACAATGAAAAATAATAATGAATCAAATATATAAAGTTCAGATGCAGTAACTCGACATGTTGCCATGTTGATATATTTCTCTGTGAGCGAGCTTTACACAGGTACAATTTTATATGGGGATTAGTGCAGTACCTAGATTTTGATGCTTGGTTGATATTACCTTATAGTTTATCATTGTAGGTCGATCGATTGAAAAAGCTTTTTGTTCACCACCTGACTTTACATCGATAGACACAAAAGATATTTTCTATCAACTGGTAAGTGGTACTACAGTAGCTGTTAGTAGACCTATACAATATATAAGTGATTGTATGAGATGGTTGTAAAAACAAATACATGTACATAGAGAATATTTCATGGGTGTGCGGGATATATGATTTATTTTTCGAGTGTTCAAAGTGATATCTCACGCGCCAGGTTCTGCCAGCTAGTAAAATCATCAATGTTGCTTTCCAATGTAACTTTTTTGATGTGTTCATAGTTTAGAAATTCAAATTTTATAATTTGAGAATTGCTTTGAATTTGATTCCATTTTCAACAGCCATCTGACCATAATGCCAATAAAGCTTTAAAAGTATATTTATTGCAATTAAGGATCTTTTAAGCTTTCAAAACTTCTGTCTTTGTCTGAAAAATTATCCCTTCGATGATCCAACCTCTCCGATATTTCAAATTTGAATTTTCAACTCCGAAACATTCTGAATTTTAATAGAAGCAACAAATGGAGTTCACTGATTGATTTAGAAGTGTTATTTTCATTGTAAAAATATCATATTTGTACAGTGAAAATAACAATTTTTTCGTAAACAGCTTTTCTTGTGATGGAAAACCCTTGACCCTTTATAATGTCTATAGTAGAGGGTCGTGGAATTGTTATCGTTCTAGTTTAAGGAATGTTGCATCCATAGTTTTGTATCAATTCATCCCTGTTTGAAATTTGGGTGATATTTTTTGATATCTGTGTTTATAAGATATTCGGAATATTTTTATGCCTCCATAATTACTTGGATATGACAATCTTCGTGCTTTAGTAATGTTTTACAAGTGAACCGAATTAATGTAATCTGATTGTCATTTGAATCATATTCACTGATAGTATCTCTCTGCATCCTGTTGGTAATGTATTAGGTCTGTAGTTGAGCTCTTGAATCTATTAAGCATGCATAACCTTGCAAGCTAGAATTCAGTTGATAATTATAATTTATGATCATTCTATGAAGCTGTAAACTATTTATAGTGATTTCAATTAAGTTTGATGACTTCCTTATGTTGCAAAAATATAATTGTTTTATTAATTTTATAATCAGGGTCCCATCAGTGTGTTTTCCGCTCAATCAACATGGGCTTCACCACGTACTGTCATGCTAAGGAATGATGGTGATGGTTTAGGATTCGATGTGTATGGTAGCATGCCTGTTACTGTTTTAAAAATCACAGAAAACAGTCCAGCTGAGGTAATACAGAAATTTCAATATGTTCGCCTTTGATTATATTATGTTCATCGGATTATTTTGATGCATGCATGTTTTACAGCTACTGTGACCGATATTTCGCATATATTTATTACATTTATAATTTATTTGACCACTTTATGATCTTACAAAGACAGTATGCTCGCAAGGAATATGTAAATAGTGTATTTTACATTTGATTTGCATTAAAATCGCCATTTTACTTTGTAGCCAACTAGAACTTTCAAAATGTTTCACTGCCTAGAACAAAACAACCAAAATCATTTTGAATAAAAATTACCTTACGCTATAAATAATGTTGATGTATTTCAAACTATATAATTTCATGTAATAAAACGATATCTAACCTTCTCAAGAAGATAAATAGCATCGTTGTATTTCTTCCCTACATGCTCGTTCAACTCCTGCGGCCTGTTGCAAACCCTGTTTCTCTTACAGTGCAGCAACGTAAATGTTAATTGATTAGTATTTTTGGTGCTTGTGCAAGTTTTAATTGCCGGATGCCCTTCCTGACGCCAAGTGCTTCTGCCAGGGATGGATCCCAAGATGCAACTTCAATGCAAATGTTTGAAATAAGAATTTATTCTAAAAACAAGAAAAACTGACCTAGAATCAAGTAAATTATGCCTTTAATTTTTGAAACGAAAATTTTATTCTCAAGACAAGGAAAATTTTTAAAAAATAATTTATTCTAAAACAAGAAAAATTGACCTAGAATCAAGTAAGATATTCCTGCAAGCTTCAAAATGAAAATTTTATTCTCAAAACAAGAAAAATTGACCTGGAATAAAGTAAATTATACCTTCAAGTTTTTGGAATGATAATTTCATTCTCAAGACAAGAAAAATTTTCTTAGAATCAAATGACATATTTCTGCAAGTTTTTAAATAAGAATTTTATTCTTAAAACAAGAGAATTTGTCCCAGGTAAAGTATGATATTCCAGCAAAATTTTGAAATAAAAATTTATTCTAAAAGCAAGAAAACTTGACCCGCAATCAAGTAAGATTTTACTTGAGGATTGAAATAAGAGTGTTTTCTCAAAACAAGAAAAATTGACGGAGAATCATAAACCAACTCTCGTTTTTGACTCTCATTCCATAAATGCTTAAATTATTTTTATTGAGCACTGCAATGAAGAACTGATGTGGAACAAACCCGCTATTATTATTATTATATTTATATAATTATAATTATATGTACACCATGATGTTTGATATAGACTGCTGGCCTATTACCAAAAGATTATATTGTTGGAATCGGTGATAGAGATATAAGATGGTTAAAACATTCTGAAGCTGTTCGATGTATACGAGATGCCGGTGACAATATTGAATTGAGAGTTATAACACCTCTATCAACCGTACATGTTCCAATTTCACATTTGCAAGCAAAACAAGAACGTAGACGTATGACTAGTATGTTCATGGAAACATTAGCTATATCACCAACAAGTTCGATTATACAAAACAAATCAAAACACAACAATACTAATAGTGGAAAGTCAAACAACAATAACAAACAACGAATATCAACTATAAGTTATTTATCAGATAATAATAGTACTGGAATGATGCGATTTTAACATTATTAATTTTACTAAATTTATGAGGAAATCACAGATATCCTGTGATATGTATAATATAATAATGCATAATATAATTACGACCAAGACTATATATATATATAGTGATAATTTATGAAAACATCATGCATATTTTAAAAGTTATTTATTTATAGTCGATTTGAAGTCGATTGAAGTCTTCTCATTTATCGAAATTTCATTTATCAAATCTATTCATAAATTGAATTATTATTTTGTAATTATGACAACGTTTCAATCATGTAATTATATAATTTATTTATTGAAGATAATAATTTTGTAAATACTTTTTAATTATAAGAATTTAGATTTGTAATAAATTGATTGGTTTTGAATAGGGTATAGAATATATCAGAACGGTGAATTATTGAATCGAAATAAAAGAAAAATTTAAAATCTTGATAAATCTTTCAGTTCCTAACTTTTCCAACATCAAATTGAACTTTGACTACAAAAATCTTTGGCAGCATGCATTTGATATCCAGTAGTTTATGTGACGCGTATTGTGACATAATATCTCTGTTTATTTCCGGTTTTGATTTTTGTCCGATAGAATCATTACTAATCTCTCCACAGGATATAATTCCTCCTCTTGCAAATTCAATTGTTCATATAATAATTTTGCGAGAGGATAAATATACATGCTCTCATCAATTATATATTGTTGAACCTCAGAGTTACATCAGTTGCTTGCAATCTTAACGAAATTAAATGTGAATGTGCTGTATTTATTTGTATGTGTTTACGGTGGATGATTGTGAATATCTCAGCCATTTTGCAGGCAGATGAATCAAACAGCATTTCATTCGATAGAAAAATTCAAATAGTTATACCTAACGTGCTTTGGCTTTTGACTTTTTCCTTTACATACCGGAAAAAACCTGCTTTCACGCGCTGATTTGGTTTGGATTTTCAGAACCGCCATGTCTACGACGTACTTTGTGCCACAAATCCTCCCTGTATTTGCCTGCCACCATTGTTTGCATATAAACATACACAAAAAGTCCAGGATCATTTTGGATTCGAAGAATTCAATTATTCAAGAATCATATTCTTGCTCCGCTGGGATGCTAGAAAACTCATGTATGACTATTCTTTCATTTTTCCACACATAATAGAGTACTATTGCCGAATGCGGAGAGTATATCCAATGCTGTATTGATATCAAAACTTCATAGGAGAGGTTGTCAGACAAATTTTTAATTAAAAAGCCTACCTTAAAGGGGCAGAATTGACCGGCGGGCTCTACGCACTTAGAGTCACGTGCGTGTTTGTCATTTCTATGGTTTCTGTGTCTGAAACTTGAAATTTGAAGCCATGCCGAAGCCATTGACTGTCACTGATGGTTGAATTTACGCTAAGCTTAATTCAAGTTGAGCTCGTAGCGACCGCCGGTCAATGTTGCTCGTTTAAAGATCATCGCAGGAATGAATCTCTGTTCCAAATCAATTATAACATTGATTAACTTGAAGCACGCAACACTTGTGTACAAATTACTAAACGGTCTTACACCGATTTATGTTTTCCCTCTCAGTTTTCACTATATGATCCATCGACTCGAAAGGCTAAAATCACTCACCGCGCCGGCTCGTGATATCTATTACCTTTCTTTTGTCAAGCGTCGCATCTCTGCATTCATCAGATCCCAGCCTAGTACAGGAATCATTTTTATTGGTGATTGTGAAGGATTTTGCACTCGTCACATGAGAATGAAACATTAGCGAGAGAAGGATCAATGTAGCTTTATTCGGATTAAGCATCGTATATTATGGGTCATTATCAAACGGTGATCAGCTTACCTGAAATCAGTCAATATATATCTGTCACGCTTTGGCTTATCGAGTAGTTGTGTTGTTGTTGTTAACGTGCATAAAAACAATAAAAGACATTGCATAAACTTTGCATCGGTAAGTTTCATTAATTTTGAATAATTTTGAATAACATTATAACTATCTACTATTAATTATTCAAATTCAAATACGTTCGATTTCAACTAAATGTCAAATATTTTATAATTTTGAAAATTTATTTCCAATTTTCTGTAAATATAGGTCTCCAAAACAAACAGGCTTTTAGAGCTTACGAAATTACCTGATTATATGACATTTTCATATTGTTAAAACTATTTCATTGAAAGTTTGTATTTATGTTAATGATCAAATAAACATCCATCCGTCAATTAGTATATACTATGATTTTCTTAACTGTAATCTATATCCACTTACATAAAATCTTTAATATTATAATTGAGTCACTGTATATAATAATTGATAATTAACAAAACACACAGTAATCATAAATCATCGATTAATTACAGCCATGAAGATGTCGAGCTCAATTATACAACATTAACAAAACGTTAAATGTTATTAAACATTAAATAATATTATTTTGTACATCCAAAAGAAATATATGAACAATTAAAATCTACATTTATTTCAAATATATTTTTACAATCTTTATTTACTTTATAACAGGTGAATGTGTTATTACTTAGTTTCTTATAAAAAATTAATTGTTTTTCAATATCTTTGTCTTTTTATAAATGAAAAATTGTTTAATTATATTACATTTTTGTTTGACAAATACAAAATACACTATATATAGAGTGGAAATAATAAACATATTGTTTTGTTAGCCTACGTGAGCCTGTCACAGTTCTTACAAATCAGCTTTTGTTCATTAAATGTTTCCCTAATTGAAGATGTGGTTAGAAAGAAAACAGTAAGATAGATAAAAGCATATCAAGTGCAGGTGATTTTATTGTATGTCTGATGAAAGATAAGTGGAGGAAATAATCTATTACGAACATTTCAAATGACATCATTTTGTGTCGCATATTAGACAGAAGTTATACATGTGACAAAGAAGAGGTTATAGTATAAATATATATGCGGTTTTATAAAAATAATCTTGTATACGGATTATCTCTTGCCTTGATTGTTAAGCTCACTCACATGAGGTTAGTTCATTAATATTTCTGTTTGTGGAAAACTGTTTAGATTTTCTAGTAAGAGTATACTGTTTTATATGATTTAGAATATTCTACAAGGCATATTTTAGGTTTTGAATATGAAAAACAGTTTTTGAACGTTTTTCTTCCTCTTTAAAATGTTTGGATGACATGATGAAATATTTTGGATAACGTTTTATTTTATAACATTATTTAATATTACCCTATAACCAAAAGTGGGTCACCACTTCTGAAGATTTTAGGATCCATTTTTCATAAACTATATATATAGTCTATATATATGATGATCATATTTTTTAGCAATATCCTCTACTGTGGTACATACATTGTAGAGCTTTGAGATGTTGATAATATTTATCCAATTAACTCTTGCACTATATATTGATATTAATCCTCAGAGATTAATTATATGACATGAGAAAATCGAATTTGAGTTTAAACTAAATGATCTAAATCAGAGAGAAACTATGACAGATCGAGGCATGTTATATGTGTCTTCTATAAGCAAAGCACAATTAGCGACATTGACAATTTCAAAAGCATGATAGATGGATGTATGTATGTATTTTGTAGCACAATGGCTAACAGGCAAATAAACAAAGAAGATATTTTTAAATGTATCCTCACTTACATGTGACCTTTTAAAAAAAAAAGTATATATATATAAAAAAATCTATAATTAATAAACGAGAAAATCAGACATTCATATTTGCTACTATTAGTTTCACGCCAAGGCGATCATCAGGCAATTTAATCTGGCGTGAAACTAATAGTAACAAATATGAATGTCTGATTTTTTCGTTTATTAATTTATGAAACAGCTCTGCATTTATGGCATCGAGCACTATTGAAACTGCAAAGACAACATAAGTACCTTGATATTACTATAAAGAAAACTATGTTATCAGAAATAATTAACAGGCAAAGGAATAGTTACAGAACTGTGATAAATTAACGTGATTTAGCTTAAATTTGAATGTTTCTAAAGAACTAGACGATATAACTTCTAAAGATATTTTCTGCACGTTTCACATATGAACATATATACGATTAATTGCATTTTATTTATTGAAGATAAAATGAAAATTTCAAGATTTAATTAAAGAGGATATTATTACACATTTGATCAAAAGGTATGACATATAAATATTTGCAATTCTGCATCAACAATTTGAATCACTCCTTACAGATGCAGATGCCGTATAGCACTAAATTAATAAGTAATGTAGACGGTGTCGCCCTATACCGAAGGCACCCGTACCACTCCTCTATTTCTAGATGAGTGGCTTTTTTCGCGGAGAGCAATGATTTTAAACGCTCTTCGTTGATCTCAGCCGCGACACTGCAGATCAATTTCAACGGATTTCATGGCAGATAGGTCTTGATTGTCAATGCGCAACGATGCACCGCAGCTACTCACAATGCAATTCCCTCTGGACCATTCCATCCGCCATCCTCAGATGGTACTCATTTGATGTTTCAGATAAAGTCAAGGCTGAGTTGACCTTAGGGGGATTTGAACCGTATAGCACTCAAACTTTTAATGCTGGCGTTGTTGATGTTACAATTGAAACAAAGAAAACATTTAGTCAGGTCAGATATAATGGTCAATTTTTCTGTTGCTTCACGCATTTCTTCTCAAGAAGTTCAATTCACATGAAAAAGTTTTACTAATATTCGAATAATTCAAATTACTTAGTTTGAATAAAATTATCCTTTTTTCCCGTTCCCTGTAATATTCCTCTTCTATTTAAAACGATAACACAATCTTTTATCTCTACTACGATACAAATTGACCTTCAAAACTTTGTACCGATAAAACCCCGGATAAAACCGATAAAACAATCATTTATCTTTTATAAGTTTTTCAATATTAACATTAGTTAGTACGATTTGTCCTTTCCAGTATTGTTCTCTATGACTCTTATGATATATATGTCAGGAAAAGTCAGTGACAACAGTTTTCTAATTGTATTGAAATCTTCAATGTTTTCATATCTTCTGTGTCCATTACTACACCTCATTGTGAATCCAAATGAGACTGCCTCGTATATGAAATCCTTCAGAATCGATTCGAAATTGTCAGGCGTATTCAATCCGCTCCGCTTCTAATATTTTAAATTCAACTTTCAAGGCTCCTGTAAATTACAATAATTTTAATATTTTAATATAAGTTTGTAGAATGTATTTCCAGGATATTTTCGTATTCCTGAAAATGGATAAAGAATATTCCAAAACGTTGAGGATTGAAATACAGCTGGAAAACTATATGCTTCTACTAAAGCCCCGACCAAATGAAGCCAACATTTTGCAAGATTTTCTCAATATCGATGCGAAATTTTATCAAATGTTGTGAAAATGTTGGCTTCATTTATAGCAGGGGCTTAACAAATGTTCTAAGAAGAAACTTCCAACCAGATTCCTATATTATATAGTTATATTTATATTACAAAGATAATATCAGTACGACACTGTAAGCATACATTGATTCAATCTATTAGCTGGTATACATATGGCTAATGGAGTCAATATTAAAAATTTACTGTTTATGATAGTCGTAGCGCCACAGAACTAAATCGGCAGGTTTCTCTGGGCAGCTTGAAAATCACATAAAAGTGTTCATGATTCACGGTCAAAGCCCTCTTATCATTTTGAGAAAATGCTGCATGTGAGCTTCATGGTCTTTGATTCTTTTGTTCTTTTATGATTTTACGTATTCATAGAAGCATAACGAAAGCACAAAATGTATGAATTAAGAGGGCTCTGACAGTGAAATTATTTATAAATTCATTGTTGGTGAGCTCCACAATAAAATTTACCTAAAGCAAGAAGCGGGAAAGTATGTATGGTATTTTTATGAACACTTAACGTGAATTTCAAGTTGCCTGGAGTACTTACCTGCCGTTTCAGATATAAGGCGCTCGGTCTATGACCATTCGGACCATGATAACGATAAACAGATTGTTAATCAAAGCTATCAGAACATGAACGCATGCCATGATTTTATCAACTGGTACATATGTATTTGACCTCAAATCAAAAATCTGTACTGTTGACTATATTTAACATAAAATTAAAAATATAAACTGTTGATTATATTCATTTCATGATGGTATTTGCGATAAAAAACACACAATAATTGGCGCAACAGTTTCGATTTAATCTAAAATCATCTTCAGGCAATGTGAAAAGAGAGAGTTAAAAAGTTACATGAATATTTATATAAAAATCTAATTAATTTATCTATTGAATTTATCGGAACGGTATTATGCTTTTTAACAATGGCAAACAATAATTACAGGAGAGATATTTTAGCACAAGAACTAATTACGAATATACGATACAAACACGGTGAAATAACAGTTACAATCAAAAATAGTTTAACAGCGGCAAAATGCTCTTTGGTATTGTTCTTCCATTTTCTGTATTTCTTCTGGTCGTTGTTTAATATATTGCCGACCTGAGTGGTCGACATGACAGCATCGCGCATGTCACACAAGATAACAACAGTTAGATTTAGCGTAACTATGAATATGGAATAGTAATAGTTTAGAACAAAATGACAAACAGAAAAACTAAGTACGGATATACTATAAGACAGATACAATGAAATAATTATTACAACCAAAAACAAATAATCCAAAATCCATTCATCAATGGCAAAATGTTCTATCAGATTGATTACCAACTTTCTGTATTTCCTCTGGTCGTTGTTGAAAAAATTGCCGACCTGATTGGCCGACATGACAGCATCGCGCATGTCACACAAGATAACAACAGTTAGATATAACGTAACTATGAAATCGTATGTATGTATGAAATGTATCGTATATTCGTAATTAGTTCTTGTGCTAAAATATCTCTCCTGTAATTATTGTTTGCCATTGTTAAAAAGTATAATACCGTTCCGATAAATTCAATAGATAAATTAATTAGATTTTTATATAAATATTCATGTAACTTTTTAACTCTCTCTTTTCACATTGCCTGAAGATGATTTTAGATTAAATCGAAACTGTTGCGCCAATTATTGTGTGTTTTTTATCGCAAATACCATCATGAAATTCATGTCAAGTAAACCTTTACGAAGATGATTATATTCAACCTCAAATTAAAAAATAATGCTGCTGATTAACCAAGATAGCGATAAACGTTTCGTAAATCAAAACTATCAGAACATGAACGCAAGCAAAGATTTTATCTACTGATAGATACGTATTCAACCTCAAATTAAAAATCTATACTGTTGACTGCATATTTAAAGGAGCAAAAATGACCGGCAGGCATTACGCACTTAGGATCACGTGCATTTTTATTGTTTATAACACAATGTTCATTGTTGACATGAATTTATAACAAATTAGGCTCGCGTATAACCATAGTTTCAAAGCGAGACGGTTGAATTACGCTAAGCATAAATTCAACTTGAGCTCGCTGCAGTCGCCGGTCAATTTTGCCCCTTTAACCTCAAATTAAAAATAAATACTGTTGATTAACCAAGATAGCGATAAATATAGTTTGTTAATCAAAACTATCAGATCGTGAACACAATCAAAGATTTTATCTACCGGTACATATACATTAAACCTCAAATTAAAAATATAAACTGTTGATTAACGAAGATAACGATAAGCAATTTTTATTAATTTATATATGCCTCTCAGTATTAAGATTTGCAATCGTTATAGATAAACTGTATATCTGGTCAAAATGTGTTTAAATTATTTATCAGAAATTTGTTATTAAATAAAATTTATCAGTACATCTAGGAAGAGATTACATAGTACCAGCATACGTTAAACTCGTTTTGTATCTTGAAAAAGGTATATAGTTTTCAGATCCCCATTGAACCTGTAATTTACAAAACTTTATTCAACATGGATTTGTAGGCAATTCAGAAGAGCAAAAATCTAGTTTCAACACTGTAAAAACTTGCTTAATCGAGACATTTCGAAGGGAACATAAATTGTCCCCTATAGAGGGTGCAATTTGAAAAGGATACATGTATGTATGTGTATAACCTTGTGATCACTACTTTCAAAGTTCTAGAATAGTAAAACTTGTCAATAACATTACCTTCTTGTTAGGGGGGTAGACCCCATGTCGCGGGAATTGTGGTCCCACTCAGTATTATTGTTAAAATCTTATTTAATGTTTTCAAAGTAGATAACAACCTTCAACTATGGTTAAAGGGACTGTAACTCTATCAGACGAGCCTCAGATTCATGTGTATACCGTCGAAGATGCCCGTGAAGGATGTTGGAAAAACAGAACCCAATTTTTGTTGACATCACTTGGATTTAGTATCGGCTTTGGCAATATTTGGCGTTTTTCATGGGTTGCTATTGCCAATGGCGGGGGTGAGTGTAATGTTTGTTAGTTGCATAAAGTAGAAGGAGTAAGTGACAGAGTCACGTGGTGTTGTTTATTCAACCATCTTAGACGGTGTGTCTAAATCTTATACATGGTGACAAGGCCATATGGGCACATATCATTTATAGTGAGTGGCATTAATTGAATGATGCATAGTGAAGAATGGAGCCTGCATGATCAAAGCATGTAAGAAACTCTATAATCTTTCTAGCTCTAAAAATGTTCAACTCCGACTGAAGCACTATTTATCGCATCCATAATTGAACAATAGGTCCTAAAAAATATCAGCATCGTATGTTCTGGATTTAATAATAATGTACTAATAATAAAAGTGGGATTGTTTCACGCCAGTTCTTGTGAAAATGAAAATGAAAATGAAAATGAAAATAATCAGAGCATTTATAGAACTTGACTTGCCCAAGTCTCACATCTTTTGATTTGTTTGATACGCTTACCTGCACTCGTCAAATTGCGGTGTATCAAAGCGGGACTTATAAATCAGTCACTATTATAGAACCAAAAAATATCACACTATAACATACAAGAAAAAACCTAACAGAAAAATGTCACTTTAAATAAATTGCCTGTTGATTGCCTTCTGGTGTTGAACTTGAAGTAGCGTAATTCTAGCATGTTTCAATTTTGTATGTTTTTAATTTAACTTTTAACATTATTCAAATTTAATAATGTATTTGAATATTTTCCATTTTCAGGTGCATTTTATGTTCCTTATCTGATCACAACATTTACCCTCGTTCTGACAATGTTGCGTATGGAATTCAGGATAGGTCAACATTTGAGACTTGGTCCTATTAGAATCTGGTCTGCATTATCACCTTTCACATGCGGTGTTGGTGTAGCAACATCAATAATTTGTTTCACAGTTGCATCTTATTACATCATCATTTTGTGTTGGTGTATGCACTATTTTCTAAATTCATTTCAAAGTCCTTTGCCTTGGTTATTTTGCCTCAAGTAAGAATATTATTCAACTCAGATGATATCTTTTATAATTTTAATCTGCATGTCCATTTAATCTAAAGAATTATCCAAATACCCTTAACAAATGATTAAAGGCATAAAATTTACTGGCGTCCTTTGCACTCGACCCTCGAATATGTTGTGTGATATGCACTGTCCACCTTATCGCTTGAGAAATGATATCCACTTTTCAACGTCGAGCCTGCAAGGCGAATGGTCAACTTTAATAGCTTTTAATGATTGATGGTTCAATGTTTTTACATTGACCTGTACTGCAAGGGTTGTCATTTGAGTTGAAGAAGCATAATTTATACCATTCTAGTCTTTTAGTAGAAAAATATGCTGCCTTGAAATTTCCAAGCCTGAAAAAGATGTAAAGTTATTGTGCAACCAAATAATATAGACACTTTGCTTGGCGTTTTACTATAGTTATCATAACAAAAATAATAATGATAATGATAACAATATATAAATTTATAGTGCTCTAAAATTATAAATATTCTAAAGCACTGTTTACATACAAATATCAATATTAATATAATATAATAATAAGAAATTGGCGCACAGTTTCCTATGAGCTATTGATATTTGGCGCATGAGAGGCACATTAGGAGAAAAAAGAAGGCATTAGAAATTTACGAGCCGCCTCGGCGAGTAATTTTTGTCTTCGAGTTTTCTCCTAAAGTGACTCTAGTGTGCCAAATATCAGTAGCTCATAGGAAACTGTGCACCAAGTGCTTTGTATCATAACTAGTACAACTTCTAGAAGCATTTACATGACTTTCTTGCTCATGAAGTGTTTTTAAAACTCTTGATCAGATTGGAAATTCTCATTTATGATATCAAGTTCGAATGGTGAGATTGATTTTGTTTTCGAACCTAGTTTTGCTATGGGTGATTTGGCGTCAAACTCTAAACCAATCAGGTTGATTGAACTCCTTTCATTATATTACAAAAATAACCATATAATAACAATGTAATATAAATGTAATAGATCGCAAAAAATAGTATATTGAAATATGTTCTTTGTGTTTAAACCGTTAAAAAATAAAAAATAATGATTTGCTTAAAAATGTACATTTACTAGAAATATATATATCAATAAAAATAAATAGTTATAATAATTAAAAATTTCATGAAACCTTCATATTGTAAGTCTTTCTTTGTTTCCTTGTCTTTCAATCTTTCATTTTCTAACTATTTCGAATACCTTTCTAGAACCCCAACATATTGAGGTCTTTCTGAAAACCACGCCTCAAAATTGCCGAAAATTTTTCATTTCCCCATTTTGGCACCTCACGGCAGGACATTTCCGGTTTGTTAGCCAAATTTGCCAGCATGGTGCCAAAATGATACTTTAAATATGGCAAATCCCGTATAGCGATTATATGGTAGTTACCACCGGTGAATCATCCTTCGATTCCTACCTATATTCGATTAATTTAATTACAATTTTCCGAATAAATTTGATATCGAATGTTTCGATGTAATTGGACCTAATGGCAATGTAATCAAATGTTAGCTAGTCAGTAGTTAATGCACTTCAAACTGTTCTTCTTGATCTCTTCAACAGTTCCTTTAACGAGCTGATCAACCATTCACAGAACGAAACAATCACCAATCTTAATACTGAAGAATGTTACATGAGTGGTCCAGCTTCATATTATTGGTACAGAGAGACATTAAACATATCAGATAGTCTGGAAGATGCTATGGAAATTAGATGGAAATTATTCATTGTTTTGATATTTCTTTGGATAATTGTATTCCTTGCTGCAGCTAAAGGACTCAAAGGAACAGTTAACGTAAGCATTTACATTATGAGAAGATTTTACTTGATCAAAGGTTTATTCTGGTGGGAGGCTTATTTGTTTTGCTTTATCTCAATAGTTTGGTTATGTGCCCGTATTTGATATTAAGTCTTTTTAATTTTGAGGGCTGTACTTGAATCATGAAAATCCAAATAATCACGATAATTGAACTTGTCTTGCTATACAGTCATACACATCGGGAGATTTTTTTATACGCTGAAACTATAGCTGAAACAAAATTTAAGCAACAAAGTTGATCGAAAAGTAAAAGTTTAACCAAAATTTACATAATTATTTATAATAGTATGCTATATATGCATTCTATATGAGATGACACTTAACATTTTACTGACATTTTTTTGTTCGATTGAGTCTTTTAACTTGCATTTTAGCTTCAAATTGGCCTCAAATGAAGAGCTGAAATAGACGGAGCGTAACATAACTAAAACGGCAGGTTTCTCCAGGCAACTTGAAAATCACATAAAAGTGTTCATAAAAATATTCTAAAAATTCCATACTTCTTGTTTTAATTAAATTTTATTGTGAACCCTTCCAAAACTCAAGTTATATTTCATAATTCGCCGGCAAAGCCTTCTGACCATTTTGAGAAAATGCGGCATGTGAGCTTCATGGTCTTTGATTCTTTTGTTTTCCCATGATGTTGCGAATCCATGCATAGAAGCATGACGAAAACATAAAATGTACAAATTAAGATGGCCTATGAATTAGTTTTGAATTATGATGAATTATGACGGTGGAATGATTTATAAATTCAACGTTGATGAAATCCGCAATAACATTTGATTAGAACAAGAAACGGGAAAGTGTTTATGGTATTTCTATGAACATTTATGTGAATTTCAAGCTGCTCTTAGAAACCAGCCGTTTTAGAATTATGGCGCTCGGTCTAAAAGGTTGTCTAGAAGTTTAATTATTTGCTGCTATAGTATTCGCGTAAAATCAGTATCAAAGAAGGCTTTTTTAAATCATTTTACTATTTTTTTGCGGTCCAATTAATAGATTAGAATTGGCAATATAATTGAGGATATACATCTATTTGTAGGAAATCTATATATGTATGCTTTTTGCTCTTTTTTGGAACTTGGTTTCTGAGTGGATTTAACTAGCAAAAACTGCTACATTACTGTCAATGTATATTCTAGGCTGTTCCCTTTGGCCATTTCCGTAACTCTCTTCAAAATGGATTTGACGACAATTTGCGTCAAGCTACGGCCAAATGACTTTCATGAAGATGAATTATATATTTCTTCGTAAATTTCTCTGTTTCAGGTCATTTATGTAACATTAATTTTTCCTTATCTCGCATTGATCATATTGGCGCTGAGAGCTGTCTATCTTGAAGGTGCTGAAGATGGAATAATATATTTATTCAAACCTGATGTATGTATTCCAAGATAAGACTATTACTTAAGTATATATATTATGATTACGATTTAAAATATTGTTTTTAACACATTTTGCATGGTGGTAGCATTGGTTTCTAATAAAATATGCTTTCATAAGGATATGGTATAGCTGTTTATAATTTTTATCATTTGGCAACTAGGGAGAAAATGAAGTGAATTGATTGATTGAAGACATAAATAGGAAGTTTACTTCAAATTCATGTTTCTCCATCGACATAGAGAAATTAAAATTCCTATAAATTTAGCACGGAGGTAGGAAAAATAAGACAGTAATACAGTTAATCACTTTCATGTGATGACAAATGCAATCAATTCTCAAGTAATTCTGTTTGTGCAAGTAGTTGCACGTTTTGAATTAAATATCGATCTTTTGGCTGCATAAGTATCTAAAAATATTTTCACTTGGACATTAGAATTATAACACTTTAATAAAAACTTCTTCCGCTTAAGAAAATATTACCGCATATATGCACTAAATAGTTAATATTACAAGAATATGAGTACAATACTGCCGATGAAGAATCATCCAATTCCGCTGCTGTTTCCGCAGCGATCGTCCATGTGATCTTTCATACTGTTATATATAGCTTTGGAATAATTCTTTTCTGATAGTAATTGCTAGAAGTGTAGTTTTATCAATGGATTGGGAAATATATAGAGATTACTTCTCTTGTATTGTGCCCGTATGGCGATGAGACACTCATTATAACGTTTTCTCTAATAGCATAGCAATTTCAACATGTTTTTAGTAAGCAAATCTGTGAATAGAAAACAAGGTTAAACAGCTTAAAAGAGGACAACTGGAAGTCAGATTCAATGATCTTGAATTACATTACAACAATACTTTGATAGCTACACTTGAGACAGCAGGGTCACCGCAAAGGTCATAATATAAGTTGTCACTTTCTTTTCAAATCAAACCCAAAGTGAATGATAACAATCAGGCCCTTTTTGCATGATACATTTATTTTGTCTGGCTTTTCTTTACTTTTCCAGGCAAGAGGAGAATTTAAATTAGACGTATCATTTCATTTTTATCAACGTTAGAAACATCGTACGAGTCATTTGATTTGGACGTATCGTTTTTCTCACTTGTGCGGAGAAAGTGCGTCCTCGAATGGCTAAAAGTGTAATAAAAAACGAACATATCGCAGCAAGCTACCAATCAAAAATCTCACTTAGTATTAAATAGAACAATTGCTTGTATAGATTTGTCATAATACTTCTTGTTAAATATATTTTTTTTCTGAAACAGTGGAGCTATCTCGCTCGTCCTACTGTCAAACTACCAATCGAAAATCTCGTTTAGTATTAAATAGAACAATTGCTTGTTTAGATTTGTCATAATACTTCTTGTTAATTTTTTTTTTCTGAAACAGTGGAGCTATCTCGCTCGTCCTACTGTCAAGATACCAATCAAAAATCTCGTTTAGTATTAAATAGAACAATTGCTTGTATATATTTGTCATAATAGTTCTTATGTTAATAGTTAATAGTTAATAGTTAATAGTTAATAGTTGTTATGGTAGAGTAGTATCTTTTCATAATGTTTTGTATCGTGAATTGTGTTATTTAAAAGTTTCTTTGTCAGCTATGTCTGACCGTGTTTTGTGGCGTTCTTTATGTAGCAAATATGTAAGGCGTAAGAGGGACGGCACATTCCTATAATGTGACTGTCTATACTACTACTATAATAGTTCTTGTTAAATATTTATTTTTCTGAAACAGTGGAGCTATCTCGCTCGTCCTACTGTCAAGCTACCAATCAAAAATATCGCTTAGTATTAAATAGAACAATTGCTTGTATAGATTTGTCATAATAGTTCTTGTTAAATTATTTTTTTTCTGAAACAGTGGAGCTATCTCGCTCGTCCTACTGTCAAGCTACCAATCGAAAATCTCGTTTAGTATTAAATAGAACAATTGCTTGTTTAGATTTGTCATAATACTTCTTGTTAATATTTTTGTTCTGAAACAGTGGAGCTATCTCGCTCGTCCTACTGTCAAGCTACCAATCAAAAATCTCGCTTAGTATTAAATAGAACAATTGCTTGTATAGATTTGTCATAATACTTCTTGTTAAATATATTTTTTTTCTGAAACAGTGGAGCTATCTCGCTCGTCCTACTGTCAAGCTACCAATCGAAAATCTCGTTTAGTATTAAATAGAACAATTGCTTGTTTAGATTTGTCATAATACTTCTTGTTAATTTTTTTGTTCTGAAACAGTGGAGCTATCTCGCTCGTCCTACTGTCAAGCTACCAATCAAAAATCTCGCTTAGTATTAAATAGAACAATTGCTTGTATAGATTTGTCATAATACTTCTTGTTAAATATATTTTTTTTCTGAAACAGTGGAGCTATCTCGCTCGTCCTACTGTCAAGCTACCAATCGAAAATCTCGTTTAGTATTAAATAGAACAATTGCTTGTTTAGATTTGTCATAATACTTCTTGTTAATTTTTTTTTTCTGAAACAGTGGAGCTATCTCGCTCGTCCTACTGTCAAGATACCAATCAAAAATCTCGTTTAGTATTAAATAGAACAATTGCTTGTATATATTTGTCATAATAGTTCTTATGTTAATAGTTAATAGTTAATAGTTAATAGTTAATAGTTGTTATGGTAGAGTAGTATCTTTTCATAATGTTTTGTATCGTGAATTGTGTTATTTAAAAGTTTCTTTGTCAGCTATGTCTGACCGTGTTTTGTGGCGTTCTTTATGTAGCAAATATGTAAGGCGTAAGAGGGACGGCACATTCCTATAATGTGACTGTCTATACTACTACTATAATAGTTCTTGTTAAATATTTATTTTTCTGAAACAGTGGAGCTATCTCGCTCGTCCTACTGTCAAGCTACCAATCAAAAATCTCACTTAGTATTAAATAGAACAATTGCTTGTATAGATTTGTCATAATACTTCTTGTTAAATATATTTTTTTTCTGAAACAGTGGAGCTATCTCGCTCGTCCTACTGTCAAACTACCAATCGAAAATCTCGTTTAGTATTAAATAGAACAATTGCTTGTTTAGATTTGTCATAATACTTCTTGTTAATTTTTTTTTTCTGAAACAGTGGAGCTATCTCGCTCGTCCTACTGTCAAGATACCAATCAAAAATCTCGTTTAGTATTAAATAGAACAATTGCTTGTATATATTTGTCATAATAGTTCTTATGTTAATAGTTAATAGTTAATAGTTAATAGTTAATAGTTGTTATGGTAGAGTAGTATCTTTTCATAATGTTTTGTATCGTGAATTGTGTTATTTAAAAGTTTCTTTGTCAGCTATGTCTGACCGTGTTTTGTGGCGTTCTTTATGTAGCAAATATGTAAGGCGTAAGAGGGACGGCACATTCCTATAATGTGACTGTCTATACTACTACTATAATAGTTCTTGTTAAATATTTATTTTTCTGAAACAGTGGAGCTATCTCGCTCGTCCTACTGTCAAGCTACCAATCAAAAATATCGCTTAGTATTAAATAGAACAATTGCTTGTATAGATTTGTCATAATAGTTCTTGTTAAATTATTTTTTTTCTGAAACAGTGGAGCTATCTCGCTCGTCCTACTGTCAAGCTACCAATCGAAAATCTCGTTTAGTATTAAATAGAACAATTGCTTGTTTAGATTTGTCATAATACTTCTTGTTAATATTTTTGTTCTGAAACAGTGGAGCTATCTCGCTCGTCCTACTGTCAAGCTACCAATCAAAAATCTCGTTTAGTATTAAATAGAACAATTGCTTGTATATATTTGTCATAAAAGTTCTTGTTAATTTTTTTTTTTTCTGAAACAGTGGAGCTATCTCGCTCGTCCTACTGTCAAGCTACCAATCAAAATTCTCGCTTAGTATTAAATAGAACAATTGCTTGTATAGATTTGTCATAATAGTTCTTGTTAATTTTTTTTTCTGAAACAGTGGAGCTATCTCGCTCGTCCTACTGTCAAGCTACCAATCAAAAATCTCGCTTAGTATTAAATAGAACAATTGCTTGTATAGATTTGTCATAATATTTCTTGTAAAATATTATTTTTTCTGAAACAGTGGAGCTATCTCGCTCGTCCTACTGTCTGGGCCAATGCAGCAACCCAATCCTTGTTTTCAGTTGGCATTGGGTTTGGCACGATGACAATGTATGCGACAATGAATCCTATTTGCCAGAATTCACTTGTCGATGCATTATTTATTGTTACAAGTGATGCATTGACATCATTCATTGGTGGTATTGTTGTATTTAGCATGATGGGTTTCAGGTAAATGATAAATACATACATATATATATATAGGAATAGTACTCAATGCTATTGAATAGCAGAACGTGGATATTAACAAGGAGAAGGTCAAGAAAGACACATTCTTTGGTTGTTTGTGTCTTCCTTGACCTTCTCATAATTAATATTAATACATATGTATATAATAAAATTTATGTTTATCTAATAGCAGATAATATAGGGCTCTATGTCTTCATTTGACAGAGCGGTAAATAATAATAATATATGGCGAAAGAGTCAAAGAATACACATTCTTTACTGTTATTTGAGTTTCACGCATTTCACGGCGATCTTCAGACAGATTTTTTACTCAGTTGAGTGAAAAGATTGAGCAAGATTGAGTAAAAAATCTTTCTGAAGATCGCTGTGAAATGCGTGAAACTTAGGTAACAGTAAAGAATGAGTATTCTTGGACTCTTTCGCCATATATTAATATTAATACATATATATATATATAAACATTCAATACCGCATAATACGTTAATCGTTGGGACCCAAAAGAAAAGAACGCATTACGCGATTAATAATATTGATAAATAGTAAAACTTAATATTGGCAAGTTTCAAAGGCAAGTGAACAGCAGAATGTAAATGATAATAATGTGAAGGTCCAGAAAGACACATTATTTGGTTGTGACTCCAAATACAAATAAAACAAGAAACAATTTATTGTATTTGTTTCTTGTTTTACTTGTATTTGTATCTGTTGTCTGTTGAGCATCTAATTCCCCAAGCGCGGTAACGCGATCCAAATGCCAAGCACAGCTTGACGTAAGCGACAGGCTCTTAATCCTTTCCATACAAACACTTGCTATTTCTGATATACGGTTATGACGTTCAAGACCTCATTTCGGGCGATTTTGATAAGATTTAAAAAAAAAATTAGATTCCTAAATTTTTTACCGTAGCATCACATAATTTTGATAGTGTTGAAATATATTCTTGTCCGATTTATATGCTATTTAAGTAAGAAGGATTTGACTCAAATATCGAAGCCCTTCTAGTCTGCTTCAAGCTGTGATACCACATTCCATGTAGGGAGAACAATAGCAGCACTTGGTGAATAACATGAAATTTAGAGTTACAACCAAAGTAATGTGTCTTTCTTGACCATCTCAGTATTGCTCATTAATCATAATTATTCATTATTATCGACCCATGACATAAATGTTTAATATTTTGAAGAGTGTCATCAGTCTTGAAATTTTCACATTCTATGGCAAAATGAAACGATACAACACACATCCTTATTTTCATTTGAGCAACGTTTCGATTCAAAATCATCATCTGTTTTCTCCTTATACAGAAAGAGATAGAGCTTCATAAGTTTTATCTCCATCAATATCTGTCAATAGATAAATTTCGTTATTCAACACTTCTCAGACCAATTTAGCCCGGGGCTGCCAAGCTTTCTGTCAATATTATGCAGATCCTAACTATCCTAAATAAGAGATTTATGTCTGCGTGCATGTTATGAATCGAGGTATTCTCTTTGTAGAAGAAGAATTACATTATTATGCCACCTCTAATATTAACTTCTTTCCTGGTGAATATCAATGATACGATTTAAAATCATTATGTCATGTGCAGAAAAAAATATCAAAAAGTCTTCTTTGTGTAAATCCTATACGAATGTGTTGGATATAAAACCAGGGTTTAGAATCATAAATTGTACAGTGACATAAATCTCATATTATATAATATCTGAATGATAAATAGATAGCTCAATATATTTTTGTCATAAACAACATAGTGAGACATAAGCATCTGATACGCACTATATTAGATTATCTTAATTAAATTTATATTCCTTATAGTGCCCATTTGGATTATGAGAAATGTTCGGAATCTTTCAAAGGGAGGAATACTACGAATTTTCCAACTGGCTTCAAAAACCCAGTTATATACGACAGCAGTAATTGCTCGGTCAATTACTTTTTAGAGAACGTAAGTAGCTTCTTACTGCATTCTCTAGTTTTGAAAAGCTGAATCAAATTCCCAAGGCCTCCCAAGAATCAGCCTCGTCATTTGAAGGATAACTGATTGCTAAAACATACATCGCCACTTCCAACCGTTAAGCGTAATCAGTGTCATGTTATTAGACTCTCTTTATTGCAAGGTGAAACGGTTAAATAATTTATTTTAATTGCTACCACTTGAATGACAATTAAGTCTTCTCTGTCTATACCAACAATACTATAATCACAGATTATAACCTATTAATTTGATATTCATGCACTTATTAAAATTTGGCTCCAAATTGCAGCATATACATGTGCCAGATTGAATGATGACACAGTTCATAATTGGTTAGTCCTCTTTATTATAATATTGGTTGGTCGTGTCTGCTGATATTGCAGGGAAAGTTGCTAAATGCTACTATGGCCATTATAATCAGAGCTCTTTAATACAACAGACCCGCAACAGACACGACCGTACAGTAAGATAGCAAGAAGTAAAATAGACTGCACATCCATATGATTTACAGGAAATGATTGACACTAAACAATTTTACGATGACGTTAATACAATATAAAAACACGACATATTAAATATTATCTAATAGCAAAAGATAGTGTTCGATGTCATTTGACAGAGCTTAATATAATAAAAGGAGTCAAAGACTACACATTCATAGTTGTTACTAATAGTTTCATGCTTACGAAATCATCAGACAAAGAAACTAAAATATAATAAACTGATTTTTAGTTTATTTTTCTTAAGATTGCGTAAGCATGAAACTATTAGTAACACTTATGAATGTGTAGTCTTTGACACCTTATATAAAAAACACGACACATATATATAGAATATTTCGTATTTGAAATGTCTTTAAATTTCCTTTTCTTCTGATATAGACCACCGGTGGGACTGGTCTTGCTTTTATTGGTTTTACACAAACAATCCTCCAAATACCTGGTGCTGCTCTCTTCTCAGCCGTTTTCTTTTTCATGTTATTTTCACTTGGATTCAATAGCTTCTTTGGTTTCATTAATCCATTATTTAAAGTGGTGCATAGCTTTCCATATTTGGAAAAAAGATCACCATATTTAGCTTCTGGTAAGTTTTACATGCATCATATTTTAATGACGAAGATGTTACTATTTTTGCAGATTGATAGATAATGAGATATGATATGAACTATCAAGTAGCAGTGGATGTGTTGGACCGATCTAACAATTTAGAATCACAGCAGTCCACCTTTTACAAGGACACTAATTTTACGGTCAAACCCTTCTTAGCTCAAATGCATATCAAATGGTCATCGAATTGGGGAAAACGATTAGAATAATGCTTGAAGATCGCCTAACTGAGCCTTACGAGTTACCCCCACACAGAAATTTAGGACTAATTTCATGCCTGACTTGTACGTCCTTTTCTTCCGGGCACGCCTAATTACTGAAAAGAAAGAAATTTATGGAAAAATTTGAAACGAGATATATTGTATTCTGCATTCATGTAAATTAGTTTAATGAGTTTGAATTTATCGTCATGAGGAATATATTTGAGCGCAGTGTATATGACATTTGCTGCATTTGTTGCTTGTGATTGTTTTGTCCCAGCATGCCTTTTATTCCTGTGTCTAATAGCCATTAATAATAGATAGAAAATAATACGAAATTGCAGATTTTTTTAATTTAACACGAATTACGATCTAAACGGTGTTTACAACGAGCTAAAACAGCCAATATCTTGACAAAGTATAGACATTGAAGACTTTGAAGTTTACCTTAACAATCAGAGTTTTAATGAAAGCTTTCGATTGTATGAGAATTGTAGTCACCACTTTACGTCACGTCTTTACTTCCACAGTTACCACTGCTTAGTGCATTGTACAATTTTACGTGGCTTATTAGTTGACCTTCGAACCACAGTCGATAAAATATTATCAAATCTAAACTCAGCTTTCTCTACCATTATACAGTTTTGTATGAGGGTATATTTATTAGATGTTGACTCTACAAAGGTTGATAAAGAAAGGGGGCGCTTACATATTACATTGATCAGTTAGAAAGACAAATATAAACGGACGTTGCAGTATATATAAACCACTACACCATCTAAGCTAACCAAAATAGGCTAAGAGGATATATCACCCTACTTCATATTACTCGTAACCATCTCATATTATATATGGATTCGATATGATTGACATCAATTTCTATTATTTTTTATATAGGAGTAATTTGCATATTTGGATTTGTTTTGAGCGTCTTGTTTGCAACAACATCGGGAGATTATTTCCTCCAAATATTCTCAGCATTAGCTCAAGATATTCCCATCATTTTAATTGGTTTAGTACAGGCAATAGCTGGTGGTTATCTCTTGAATTTTGAAAGGTATTTTACTCATCAACCAACATGTTTCAATACAGTAGAAACCGTTTATAACGGCACCCCTGGGGAATCTGAAAAAAGTACGTTATAGGCGATGTGCCGTTATAGCCGATATTACGTCATAACAATAGAGCAATAGAAAATGACTTGGCTTCATTATTCGTTCTGATGACGCATGCGCACTAGCACAGTATTGATTTTTGGTATGAAATCATTTTCTTGTATATATATATATATATAGTCACCTTATTTCAAAGTTCTAGGTTTTTACAATTTTTTAAAGGATCTATCCGTATGAGCCTAAACAATTTCCACTATTCAACAGCTCTAAAATATTGGCCTCGTAAAATTTCAGAGAATGAAATGATGCGCTGGCAATGCTGTGCCATCTATTTTATGAACCGAATATAATAAATTACTTGAGACACAATAGTGTAATTTACATGTGATTGATGTACCCCGCGATGCGTAAATTATGGTTATACAGGCTATAGCTTTTACAAAAAGCGTTAAAATATTAATCGCATTTTTACAAACTCTGTTTAATTGATCCTAGCCTGCGTGCAGACTAAAACCCATCTTAACGAGCCCAGCAGACAGAAAAAATGAACATACAACGAACTCGGGTAATTTTTTCAAATATTTTCAACACAAACTAAAAAATAATTTTATGGAATTTTAAAAATAGAGTTTCGTAGTTTTCTCCTCTAAGTCATATTATTTCAGTGTTTTGATATTTCGGCCGTAAATTTTGATAGCTAATTTTTCTTGATAGGATCCAATTTATTAGGCTTAATATAAGTTGTAAAATGATTAAAAATTGAAACAGACTAAAAATTGATTTAAAAGGCTAACTGCTTATGTAAGTGATTTAAGAAAGTTTTCTAAATATTTATACATTCTTTAGTTTAAAAATTTCTTCAGATGAGAAAAAATTGAAAAGCACGATTAATCAATCATCATTTTTTAAAAGGCCAGTTTTATAATGATGGTCTGCGTGGCTTTGGAAATATAACATTAGGCCCGTAATGGTTGTTTTCTTGTGAACGGAGCTACTCTGCAGTGTTGTGCCTGTTTGTTTCCATAGTACTCCTAAAAATGCAATGTGCTATTAACCGTTGTATTATAACGAAAATGATTAGATCAATCTGATTGGTTTAGAGTTTGACGCCCAATCACTTTCACAATTCGAATTTGTTCTTACGAATGAAAATTTCCAATTTGATTACGAGATTTCAAAAACATTTTATGAGCTAGAAAGTCATGCAGGTGGTAGTGTAAAAGTTGTGCTAGTTATAATACAAAGCAATTTGCGCACAGTTTCCTATGAGCTATTAATATTTGGCCCCATAAACTGTGCGCCAAGTGCTTAGTCGTCTACAAGCCACCAATAGTTTTTTGGCAATTTATTTGAATGATTTAGTTTCTCTTCTAAATTGAACTGTAAGCGTTAGCAAGGAAAGGCCCGAGAGGTGAGCCCATGGCAACGCCGTCAGTTAGCTATTCCTAAATAATAATCATCATCATCATCCTTATCATCATTTATTCAGAAACCTGTAAGTTATACATAACTTTTTTTCAAAGTACTGATACATAGCTAAGTTAACCGGAAAACAGACATTAAGTAAAAAAGGTATAAATAACAGGATAGAGTGGTAAGTATAAAGTATATTAAGAACGTAAGTGCTTCTCAAGGAAGACGTTTGAAAGTAGGCCTGCTTTGGACTTCATTCATTGCAGACGGTAGATCGTTCCACTTATGCACACCAGCATCTTGAAATTAATGACGATGGCTCGACTTGATGTAAATGCCATTGTGGGCGTGAGATCTTGTTCTGGTGTTAGTTTTATCAAGATTTACCAGCATTTTTGTACCAGGGATTTTGTTTTTGTACTTTTTCGCTTATATTTTCAGGGAATCAGGAACAGGAAATATGAATAGATGGTCATCGCTTGCAGATAAGTGCTGTAACGTTTTTGACAAAGTCATCAATCCATTAGCTTTGGTATTAATTTTCATCACTAGAATAATATTAAACCAGCATACTAATGCATACAGTGCATGGAATAGAGAAAAGGTATGATAGGTGGATTATAGTATCCTGTATTTATGGAAAAATGGTGTTTTACTTAATTACAGTGGAATGTGCATTTAATAATATTACATATACCAACACCAGCATGGACGATATGAAAAATCTCTATATAGCTTTTAAGAAATCGGGAAACTTTTCAGGTATACTTTAGTTTAAAAATTTTAATAGGTTTCTAATCGAAGATTTTATCTCTTTTTTTTCAAAATGAATGCTGTGAACGCTATATGCGTTGTTTCATTTGTCATTAACAAAAATGATGCTAGTTTATATATAGTTTATTTTATGAGCTAGAAAGCTATTACCATTGTATTGATAAAAACTAACCCAGGTTCAATTTAATTCGCCTGAACACTGTAATTCGTACGATTCTCTGTAAATTTCGCTGGTATGAACACAAACAAATCAATCGGGGATTGAATGACCTGGCTGAGCCCCGGTTAAACGTGTGTATAGCTTGAAAAATTCAATATTAAGTTTGTTAAATATTTGACACATCAAACCTTCCTGAAACCAAATATTTATTAGCTTTTGCAGTACACAAGGGTCGATACCTAAAAGTTATTCACTCCTATACCTATACCTATACCCATGAACAATTTCCATTATAAGTTAAATAGATCAAATAATAATAATAATAATAATAACAATAATAATAATAATAATAATAATAATAATAATAATAATAATAATAATAATAATAATAATAATAATAATAATAATAATAATAATAATAATAATAATAATAATAATAATAATAATAATAATAATAATAATAATAATAATAATAATAATAATAATAATAATAATAATAATAATAATAATAATAATAATAATAATAATAATAATAATAATAATAATAATAATAATAATAATAATAATAATAATAATAATAATAATAATAATAATAATAATAATAATAATAATGATAATAATAATAATAATAATAATAATAATAATAATAATAATAATAATAATAATAATAATAATAATAATAATGATAATAATAATAATAATAATAATAATAATAATAATAATAATAATAATAATAATAATAATAATAATAATAATAATAATAATAATAATAATAATAATAATAATAATAATAATAATAATAATAATAATAATAATAATAATAATAATAATAATAATAATAATAATAATAATAATAATAATAATAATAATAATAATAATAATAATATATACATTTATATAGCGCTTATATCACAAAAGCTCTAAGCGCTTTACAAATTTAAATTAAATGAAACTATAAGGAACTGAGAAAGTAAAACAGTTTCTAAGACATATAAGCCATCTAAACAATTAAAAATTAAATTAACTATTCACTTGTACAATATATACTGTTAGCAGTATTCATTAAACGCTTTCTGGAATAAATAAGTTTTTAACATGCGTTTAAAATATGATATTGAACTAATACAAGATCTCAAATCATCAGGCATATTATTCCATAATAACGGCGCTGCCACAGAGAAGGCACGGTCCCATAAGTTTTAAAATTAATTGAACAGACATATAAATTTTTTTTGGATGTGGAACGTAAACATCTTGGAGGATTATAAACCTCTAACAATTCTTCCAGAGATACAGGGGCTAGGCCATGAAGAGATTTGAAAGCAAGCAACAATATCTTGAATTCAATTCTTTGACAGACAGGAAGCCAATGAAGGTCAAATAAAATTGGTGAAATATGATCATATTTGCGAGTACATGTAACAAGTCATGCTGCTGCATTTTGCACAAATATGGCACAATGCATCCGATCAGCAGTATCGTAGGAAGAGTCATATAGGAAGTGATTAATCTATATGGAGAACTTGTATTCCTCATAGTTCTTGCCAATGCGTTTAATTAAAACTGCTTAATCTACAAAATCCAGTATTGAAGCTATTTTCATTTTATTGATTTTTTATATTTGTTTCTACTTAGGCTACGCTAGAGCAGAAAAAATTTCCTAATTGGGCCTACCTATTAGCAATTGGCTTAGCAATTATTGGGATTATTCCACTTCCTCTTGGATGTTTGTATGGAGTCTATAAAATCAAAAGGAAAATAACTGACGCCAAAAAAAATGTGCAAAGTGAAAAATGAGCTGCTATCTGGGAACGATTCCCCTATTATCGTACAAACAATATTGAAAAAGTAAATATCAACATGATGATTTGCGGTTTACCATTATTTGGCCTGTCATCTTCTCCTGCTCAAGAGAAGTTTGAACTCACAAATTCAGGCTATTCTGATAGCGATATAATGTCCTATAAATATATTTGACATGCCAATCATTACATTACATGGTGAAAATTACAAGTCAACACCTGATATTTCCCGTAGTGTATAAAAATGTAAACAATTTATTTTAAAATCTTGTTATCAAGTGGAAAATGTATATATGCTTGATTATGCAATGTAAAAAATGCTTTTAAATGAGACAATATTGCTTCCTATAATTATATTTATTTTTTACATGTTAATTATTATTTTGCTGAATTGAGTAATATTGCTGAGTTATTTGATATTACACAATTTAATGTATGAATACAATACATAAACGTTAGTTTCTGTCTGTGACAAGCAACGACTCATTGGAAAGCTCTTGCTACGGGGTTCTATTTTTTCCAGCTCCATGTTACAATAAAACCTCTCAAAGATAATATGATCTATATTTGAGCAGCCCTAGTTTATTAACCTGCATACAGATAAACTTTTCCTTTGTAAACTCCCTCTGTGTATTGGCGCAGAGAATCGCGTAATAAGTGTTGGTACTGAATTAATTTTAATTAAATATTTACGTAGTTTGATTTTCTGTCATTACTCAATTTTAATTATTGCTACACGAGGAAGTCTGCACATTCTCCAAATGCATTTCAGCAACTTCCAATTCAATTTCGGAAGTGTTCGAGTCAATTGCAGCAATTTCCGATTGATATTCAAATTATCATTAACTTCATGATTGAAAAATACGCATAGATTCAGCAGTTGCCTTTAAAGTAATTTTCTGTCTGCAATTCATTTGGAAATTTCTGAAATTGAATTGGATGTTGTAATGTAGATAATGGAATGTCTGAGTTACGAATAGGAAACGGTAGGCTTTTGAAAAGGTAGTGGATATCATCAATAGAAATTGTTGATATATATGAATCGATTTGTAAAATTATTGGAATTCTACCGTCTCCCACTAATGGTGTATTCTCAAGGATTGAAATATTATTGAGTAAGCTCTAATAACTAGTCATTATCATTATTATTAAAGTTATATACGTAAACATAATATATGATTATTTTAATCAAATTTGATGTAAAATATATGAATGACGTCTACTGGATGGATATGTTATTTCGTATATAACGATGGGTTGAGACTACAATTAATAATTATTCAAAAAAGGGTGTTGTAAACCGAGACATTGTTATCATATATGTGATTTTAAAGAGGGATAGGTTCATCTTGCATGAAAAAGCACTAGATTGAATGTTTTGTGAATATAAGCCTTCATTTGGAATAATATAGTTTACGATTCCACTGAACTAATGTATCCACTGTATAATTAATAGAAACTAATAGAAACTTTCTAAAAATGGGAACCACTTCTATCTTCTTGCTCTGTTTGCCTTTAAATATCATATATCATTATAATTGAAAATAGTCAAAAATTAGATATTCATTTTGCTGCTTAAAGTTTCACGCCTAAGCGATCATCAGGCAATTTATTAAGCCGTTTGTATCCCATATTAAAGGGTTACCACATACTTGCCATGTTTGTATTAATATTTACTAAACGAGAAAATGTTGGGAGACACGAGTGAAGCGCTAAAAAATCACGAGCTCCGAGCGAGTGATTTTTAGCTTCCCAAGTGTCTCCCAACATTTTCGAGTTTAGTAAATATGAATACAAACATTTGCAAGCATGTGGTAACCCTTTTCTAAAATAAAACAAATGTCGGAATCTCATTCGACGGCGAATTTTCAATTCATGAATTCACAATTTGAAATTCAATTTCAATTCATAAACCAAGCATGAAGAGAATCCCACAACAAGATAGATTTTGTCGAATAAAGAAAGACATATACAAGAACGTCTGTAATATAAGTGGTACAATAGTTCTTAAGCAAATTAATGAAGTAATTGTTATTTAAATTTTAGGTTTACCTTGAAACAGCGTAGCCTATAATTGTCTTTCATTCTGTGTTTTTATTTTGCATGTTACACGATCAATAACTCATTTACCACGCTTTTCGATAAATAAAAACATCTGGAGCTAAATGTCGTTTTGTAAATCGTAGCCATTATTGAGATATTTATTGGATTGTTATCAAAAAGTTATAAATTCTGTATTTTATCACAGATCATACTTTTTGAAGCTTGCGGTTTTTCCCGGTTTTCGGAGCCATGTTTTACCCTAGGATTTCATGCACGCTCTTTCGACCAATCAGATCGCAGAAAACCTTCGTGATATTTTAGAATACTTGTTACTTAAAGCCCACGTGCTTATCATAATTTATAATCGCTCGAATAAGTAGAGTTTCTGGTCTACATTCTACTTTAACAATAGGCTAGTTCACCTATCCGTGCTCCAATGCACTTTGACTCTCAACCTTAGTACATAAATGATCTATGAATAAATAAATGAATAAATATATAAAGTGATTGTGTGGGCAAAACATCAATTTGAGTTCTCAATGCTAAAAGCAGAGCAATATAAATAGTAGATCAAAGATCACGAGTTTACTCCGTTACTCTGAGTTTCGCGTTAAGACGCTCTTCAAACGGTTTATTCATTCGAATAAACGATGAATGATTGAATAAACCGTCTGAAGAGCGTCTTAACGCGAAACTCAGAGCAACGGAGTAAACTCGTGATCTTTGATCTACTATTTATATTGCTCTGCTTTTAGCATTGAGCACTCAAATTGATGTTTTGCCCACACAATCACTTTTTATATTTATTCATTTATTTATTCATAGATCATTCATATACTAAATTATCGTGGCTTTTTCTCGTTTTCTTCCTTCAAAGCTATTGATTGCATATCAGTCTGTTCACATTTGAGCGGTTGCTTAGAGTCAAAGTGCATTGGAGCATGCAGAGGTGAACTAGCCTATTGTTAAAGTAGAATGTAGACCAGAAATCTACTTATTCGAGCGATTATAAATTATGATGAGCACGTGGGCTTTAACTAGCAAGTAATATGGGATACAAACAGCTTAAATTGACTCGACAAAATATAATTGCGCTGTTATTATTTTTTAATGAATGTTTTTATCTAGTAACATCTGTAAACTCATATCCGGAGTATGCAATCAAAAACACGCCAAGAAATAAACTATTACTTGTAACTTTGGATGGATTTCGCTTCGATTTCGCTACAAAGTATAAACTACCAAATATTTTAAGGTTAATGGAAAGCGGTGTTTCTGCTGATCACGTGAGAAACGTTTTCCCAACAAATACTTTACCAAATCATCAAAGTATTATTACCGGAAGATATCCTGAAAATCATGGAATAATTGATAACAGAATGTATGATTTATCTAATGGTAAGCAATTTGAACCTGATACACTTGAATCTGATTGGTGGAATCAAAGTGTACCCTTATGGCTAACCAATCAGAAAGCAGGTGGGAAAACACTTGTTTACGATTGGCCTGGTGGCATGGTTCAAATACAGGGCTCTAAACCAACAATTTTTAAGAAAGGGAAAGAAAACTGCTCAGCAATATTTCAAGATTCAGCATTTCAACTAGCTACAGAATTTAACTTTGCTGCAGTTCATTTAGATATGCCAGATGAAAGTATTCATGAGATGGGACTAGAAGATGATGACAAAGTGGCAAAAATTCTTCGTGTGGTGGATAATTGTATTGGCAAAATGTTGATGCAGATACAAAGATACAGATTGCAAAATACTCTCAATGTGATGATCATAGGTATTTACTGATTCGTAATAATCTCCATGATTTTTCCCCATATACTACAACTTTCAAATATTTCAACACCCATCAATAATATCAAATGATGAAATACCATTTTATTTTGCATTAAATGTTTGCAGTGAGCAAGAAAGAGTGTTTATAAATCTGTTTACAGATTTACAGTCTGATGCATGATGAGAAAAATCAAAACGCTTTTTGTGAATTCATAAAATGTATTAGCCCATGCACTTGCCTCGAGTAAAACTTTTTTACAGGTTTCTACTTTTTTACAGGTTTTCTTTTTTACAAATCAGTCCCTCCAGAAATAATTAACGAAAAGATTGATAACCTAGGTGATGTATTTTGAATAGACTGTTACCCTGGGATGTATTTTCATATCCACACCAGCATGGCCGATTTGAAAAATCACTATATATAGGCAGGAATGATAAATATAGTTGATACATATAATTAGAATGTTTGTGAAGAAAAGAGAGAAAAAGCAACGCTCATTTTAAGATCATAGCTAATTATTAAGACAGAACAACGCCATTCTAATAAAAGGCAGCCAAATAAACTTGATTGAATAAAAACAAGTTAATGGCTATATTTCGGCGCAGCTTGGAAATTGAAATAATTTTATTTTCCGGGTATTTGAATTCTATAGCCAAGAATTTGACAGTGAAGTTGTGAAACACATTGAGTAATGCATTAAGTAATATTAACAAGTTTATGATTTTGTTTCCAAGGAGATCACGGAGTAACATCAGCAATAAAAGAAAACATAATCCATTTAAATGATTACTTAGACATGGAAAGTCATGTGAAATACGTAACTGGATTTACCAATGTGTTCCTCTACCCGAAAGAAAACCACGAGTATAAAATCTACAAGATGCTCCACAAATCCCATCCAAATATGACTGTTTACCTCAAGAAGGATTTGCCAGAAAGGCTACACATTCGAAATAATAACCGGACTGCACCATTGCTACTGTTACCAGATTTGGGTTGGACAGTTAATACGACAATAGAGGATATTTCTTATCTCCATGGAAACTTCAGTCGTGGGGAGCATGGATATGATAACATAGCTAATGACATGCATCCTGCTTTTGCTGCAGTGGGAAATATATTTCAAAGAAATTATAAAGTGAATGAGATACATACTGTCGATCTTTATAATGTAATTTGTTGCATATTGAATATAAAGCCAGAAAGAAATGATGGGAAATATGATAGAATCAAGGGAATTTTAACTGATAGATTTAAATACGCATGTGAACAGATGCTAGCATGAATTATAGTATATAGTTAAATATAGTAACTATCATGCAGGAAATTAGCATGCCAAACAAACGGCAATGATTAGTCACATCACACTTTTAGGGTACTGCTCCATGATCTGCATTGTGATTTTTCCAAAAATTGAACATTTCAGTTCTCTGGCAGATTTCAAGCAGTAAACAAGCTATTCGCAACTGTTTTGATTTTATTTGTAAATTCCGTACCCTAGTAAATGGTGATAAATGCCGGTTAGTAATGAAAGTTAGCGTTTGTTTGTTTTATTATTACTTATTGCATTGTTGCTTCTACTGTCGCTGTTTTTGTCGTCACCAAAACACATCCACATCAAAAGCAATGAATGATTATTGGTAGGCATCCACACCCTCTTCTATGAGAAGACTGATTTGGACAAACTGCAAAGATTCCGAAGCAGGTGGTCCTCCCTGACCAGAGGGACTGAAAATTCACTCAGGCGGTCCGAACCCCTTTAGAATCACATCCTTTTATACCATGCATAGCAGTATTCCTGAACAAATTTAAGCTCTTAGTGAAATAGTAGACATGTAAAGCATTAATGTATAAAACTAATGACAAAGTAAAAATACAGAGATGTAAAATTAACTTTTTAAATAGTGAATAAGAATTGAAAGTTCATGTCAACAGTCATCAATCATCATCAACAGTTGGAATGACCTGGACTTAAACCAGCATGATCTGCACTATAATCAGACGCACTAACAATCCACAATTCTAATCATATTTATAACAATCTTGCTGCTCTTTTATGTTGCTACTTTATTGCAGATTAGTTCACTAGTCAGATAAAGGTTGTAAACGTGTTGTCTTTATATAGCATGGTCTTATTGATTATTTTCTATTTAACAATTAAACAATTCGCCCTTGTGTTTTACAGTCGTTAATATTCACTCCGGAGGACCTCTGTGACTAGGCCTATTCGACGGTAGCGAACAAATTATATTTATAATTTACTGCCTTGTTGTCTTCCGTTACTTTTTTTCACATCAACTTCAGTCCACTACAATGATCCCGGGGGGTAACTCCAGCTCTTTAGGGACGGTGAGGTGCCACTTTGGAAAAAGGTAAAGTACCCAAAAAGTTCCAAAAATTCTGTTGATGCTACCCAAAAATTTCTAGTAGGTTGATTGATTTTAGGTAAAATATACAAAAATAATGCAAATTTTTTCAAAAATTCTTGAAAAAGTCAAAAATAGGATGTCCAAAAGCTCCCAAATTTGAAATCTCATACCCGAAAAGTTTTTTCTCAGCTGGAATATGGACCCAAAAAGTGGCACGTCCCCGAATAGCCGTCCTAGTGGAGATACCCCCCTGGAACAATGATGCAGCTATCATTGATCTACAAGTATCTGAAGTATAGCTACTGCTGATGGCTTTGGAAATATCATAATCATTTTAGTTTATCTGCGACTTACTGCAAACACATTTACGATAATGATTCCATCGTTAATCATATGCAAAATTAGGTTCCTGAGCAGTAACTGGTGAAGAAGAAAAAACAGCTTGCTTAAATGATTTGAGGAAGGTTTTCATTATAACTTTATGAGATTTCAGGCTTATACTATATGCGAAATAAATAATCACGGTCGTGATCACGTTCATTTTATCCTATTGATCATCACTACTCATCCATGAGAAATTGTAAACTTGGCGGGTGTTTGCGTTTCAATTTTTCTTCTGAAGACGCTAAAAGATTTTTAAGGGTCGCATATATCTTTCTTTGTTAGCTTCCAATTTGTTTATCAAGATGGGAGTATTATTATAACATATAGAAATGGTCCATATGAATATGATGTTTAAAATGAGGAACTGTGCAAGTTTATTGATGTTATTGTTTATTCAAGGCATTGTTAGTACAATGAAAACAGTGAAGTCTCCAGGTCGAGTTTTACTGATATCATTCGATGGTCTTCGTTGGGATTATGTTCACGATTCAAAATCAGTTGAATTACGTAAAATGGCTGAGAGAGGTGCTTCAGTTAGCTATGTTCATAATGTATTCCCAACGAATACACATCCCAATCATCATAGTATGATAACAGGATTGTATCCAGAAAACCATGGAATTATTGATAATGTTATGTATAATGATAAAGACGGTAGCTTTTTTAATATTGGTAAAAATGAAAGTCAATGGTTCCAAGCAGCAGAACCATTATGGAATACAAATCAAAAATCAGGTTATAAAAGTGGTTGTTGCTTCTTCCCAGCATGCAATATTGAAATCCAAGGCATGCGACCTAATTTAACGATAAGTACTGAAAATTATACCTTGCCATATTTTAACAAAACGTCAACAATGTCATTTCGTAAAAGAGTTGATGCAGTTGCAGATTGGTTTAAGAAAGATAAAAATGTCACCTTTGTGGCATTGTATTTTGAACAACCTGACGCAACAGTACATGATATATCTCCGCTTGGTGCATATAATAAGGATAAAGCGACATGGAATACTGCATTGCAATTGGTTAATAAAATCATGGAGTATTTATTTTTAAAATTTGAAGCTGAAGGTTTGAATGAAACTGTCAATATTATTGTTACAGGTATGTATGAGGCTTTTACTCGATATTCTGTAAAACATACCCTCCAGGGTAACTGTCTGGTTCAACTTGGACCTGCAGTCGAGTTCGAGTTTTTAAATAAATAAATATGATGAAGATGATGATGATGATTACGTCAGTCATATTGGTGTTCATTAACAATACCTCAAAGGGTAGGGTTACGATCTATTCAAAATACACCACCATGGTTATCAATATTTTCTTTGAATACTTCTCGAGGAACTCATCGGGCACCTAGGAAAAGCTCTACACAATTACAAAGGGTAAATTGATATTTAAGTTTGATTTATTAGCCCCTAATTTTTATTTTTTAGTTATATAATATGGTGTAAGTTGTATTACTGATAGAACATAGGGCTCAATGCTATACGGCAGAGCTTTAAATAATATATAAAATATGAAATCAAAAATCAGACAATCATCTTTGCTACTCGAATTTTCACGCCAAGGCGATCATCAGATTGATTGAATAGATTGCCTGATGATCGCCTTTGCGTGAAACTTCGAGTAGCAAAGATGATTGTCTGATTTGTGACTTCATATTTTATATATTACTTTTAGTTATATATACTTGAAAGATATATTTTTGACAGACAAACACAAAAAGCCTTATGAATATTAAACGTTGCACTGGTAGCTCTGTGGCAGAGTGTCCGCACTATGTGCAAGAGACCGGGGTTCAATTAAAAAAAAATAAATGACATTTTCAAGCGAATAAAATTAAAAGAATAGAAATTTAAATAAAAGAATATTTGTATGATTTAACTTACCTAATTTACAATATGTGATAAGAAATTTCAAAATAATGTGATAATGAGGGATAACGAGTGGGTCTGAATTTCGATGGCCCACTCACAAGGGTGATGTAATCCCTCATTATCACATCATTTTAATAATCATGTAACATAACCTTTGTCTGGAACATCACAATTATCTCTCATCAATTTCACTACAACAATGACTTGTTTTCTAATTTAATGGGTCATTGATTTTTTATTAAATACAATTGGAATGAAATTCTTACGAATATCATTTCAAAATATGACGCGAAGATTTCAACATAATTGTTTTTCAAACATATGTGCAATATTAAAAATAAAAAAAAGAGTTACATTTGAATATAGCAAGTCCCAAGTTGTTACTTTTTGAATTTCTCAAGTTGAATTTTTAATTACGGAGTATACATTTGACTAATTTTAAAAAAATATTCCATCTGTCGCAGCTCGTCGCCATTTTCAAAACACATAAAACAGTGCAGGTATAGGTCTATATAACCGCACACGTGCGGGTATAGACCTATACCTGCACGCTTTTAGTGGTTGCCATGGTATCTCGTGGGTTGTCTTGATATAACTGCTAAACACGTGTACAAATCCACCAATCGTGACTCGAGTTTTTTTCAAGTGATTATAAATTTACAATATGTGATAACAAAAATCAATATAGTGTGATAAAATTCCACAAAGAATAGACTATTATAATTACAAAGAAAGGTGTTAATGACGTAAAAAAATACAGTTACGCGGTAAACATTTCTTGTCTTCTTATCAAACTTATTAAGCAAAAAGTTTTTCTTATTAAATAGATAATAAAGTTACACAGTATTCCGATAAATTGTTCCATACACTAATTGATCTAATAAAAAGAGTATTTACTACATTTAACATGACAATTAATGAGTCTTTTCATTGGAAATCTAAACAAAGCTATTCAGTATTTTAGATCATTAGAATATAGAATTGACACAAAGATGAGGCAAAAGCCTTTTCTGTTACTCGGAGTTTCACGCGTACCCTGTCTTAATAAACATTGAGCACTCTTACATATATGTGTTCACCTCATATCAGACTTATTTTATCATTAACATATATTTTCGAAGTTTTCGATACTGATAATTTCTGCTTTTTGACATTAGTATGAGATTTCAATGAATTTACTTTTATATACAAAGTATACCGCGTAAAACAAAGTGATCTCAGCACTTTTTTTCTAAACATCAATATTAGAATGTCTCCCTTATCTACAAAAAGAGGTGATTACTAAAGTTATCAACAAAGTACATTTACGAAGTTATCGTATACGTGTTTTCCGAACGTTCGAAAGTATAAGGAAATGTTTCTAAAATAAATAAAACTAAATTTAAAATACTCTGTAATTGATATATTCCAGGAAAGTACAAATCAAAAACAATCTTGCAAAAATGAAATATATATAATAACAACAAATTAAACAATTATTTTGAGAATATATGTTAATGGCTTTTATTTTATCAAAAGTATACTGTAATTTATATTTATACATGTTCAAAATCTGAAAATTTACATTGTAAGAAGAGACAGATATGAGACAAAAGCCTTTTTCCTTTATTCAGAATTTCACATGTCTAATTACGATCTACAGACGGTACTTTTATATTTTAAAATATCACCAAATGAATATATTTACAACTGCTGTTCATCATTATAAACTCACTTAAATACCTTAATAGTCACTCCTTCCAATCAACTGATGCTCAATTAAAATATAATGTCAATATTTTATCCTCTCTAAGGCCTATTAGTGACATTTATGTTACCTAAACATTGTATACAAATAATTAAATAATTTAGCCTTGGATGTAATTCATAGCTTGATCTAATAGGTTTACACGTCTATGCTTATATATTCGTCTCTGAATTATTCTGAAGATATTTCGATACAGTAAAATTTCAACATTTTTCTTTAAGGAGATCATGGTAGCACAACAACACACAAAAGTAAAGTCATTAAATTGGACGAATGCCTTGGTGATTCAAAGAAATATCTAAAAACTGCCATTGGATTTTCATTTGTATCGATATACCCTAAAGATGGATATTTACCATATGTCTATGACAGCCTTACAAAATGCAGTCCACATCTTACAGCTTATCTTAAAGACAAAATACCAGAAAGTCTACATATCCGTAATTCCGCAAGAACAGCACCAATCGTTGTATTAGCGGAACCAGGTTACATTGTAGATAATGGAATATTTGATCTTGAATATCAATTAGACTTCCCAAGAGGTGAACATGGTTACAGTAACTTTGTACGTGATATGAATCCAGCCTTTATCGCAGCTGGTCCAGCTTTTAAAAAAGGTTATCGGCAATCATCAATTGAAATTGTCGATATATATCAATTAATCTGTTATCTCATTGGAATTCATCCATCGTTTAATGATGGGGAATTTTCAAGGGTTGCAACCTTGCTCAAAAACTTTTACTAGTTGCAGGAACTTTGGGGATAACCGGGTAATCAGCAAGTACATGGTCCATGAAAGGTCTCTATGACGACAGCTATAGAAGCGAAACACGCCAATTTCAGCAATTGTCCAAGCCAGCAGAGACTTAGCGTTGGAGTTGAGATGAGAACTGGATTTTGGATGAACTCGATTCAGATAACCGATTACGATCTGAATAGTTTTTGTTAGGACAAAAATGGAAATTGTTTCGAATTAACAGACAAATTAATAAGATTTATGAATCATCTAGTTTATGTTAATACGCATAATAATTACATCATTTCTGAAACCTATAAAATAACAACCATTTTTATTACAGATAGATTACCTATATATATATTTACTACCAGATAAATATCAGATTGTTTATCTAATCGTAAGTGCTATGTGGTAATGTAAAATTATAGAAAACAATAAACAAAGTCAATTGCCTAGACACATGTGTAGATGTTCACTCCATTTATTTAGAAACACTTATGATAGAGTTGAAACAAAGATGAGGTAAGAGCATTTCACCTAACTCGGAGTTTCCCCCTTTCAATTTACGATCATCAAATCTTCTTATGATCACAAATTATACACGTGAAAAGGTTCTTGCTTCGTATTTGTTTTACATATTCTTATTTTCTGTTTTACCAAACACTGAGCATTCAGCCAGCATATGTGTTCACATTAATTATATTAAATTATTTACTATATATTATCACTTTATCAAGTCAACCTCAATGATGTAATGTTTTTCTATTCAACATAATGGTTATCTACCAAGACCATAATATTTATATGTGATCCTTCCAATCTAATACAAATTATTAAACCTTTGTCGTATAACAAAATTACAACTTGGAGATTGAACAATGAGACCTAAGGCAGACTTGTTTAACTTCAACAATGTAATAAAGCAACCCCAACTCAGACTAGCCGACTGATTATATTAACTTAATCGACAATAGTAGTTAACGCTATTCCAAGTATAACAATTACAAATTAAAACAGAAACAAGAATTACAACATTAAAATGAGGATAGTCAGTAATCTATAACAGCCTTCGATATCGAGATGCTACTAAATCATGACCCTGGACATGACCCCTGACATTGTTGTGATAAAGGTCATAAACACAAGATCAAACTAAGGTGGTCACACGATTGAGATTCACGTACAAATATACATTGCATTTAGATATTAAACGGCTTATTTGCTTCAATTGAATATATATAAGAAGTGTTCATTGCTATTTCTGCATATAATCAAAATGCAACTTCATTGAAATACAATTGGTGAAAAATGCCATACGATAACTTACATTTCTATCATTGAACTAACGGGTGACAATGATAAACAATACTGATCTTTATATTAATTAACTTTCTTTTAATTTTAAAAGTGTATAAAACCCTCCATGAAAACTTAATGCAATTACAAGCAAAATTTTATCATCGGGAAAAGTTTTATGGAGCAGAATTGAAATATCAAGCACTTATAAGCTAATTAATACATATCTATATATATTCCATTACTTGTGCAATGTCTTTTCTGGTTCAAATTTGAATGAGCTGCCACATGAGATGAATCAGTGTTATCCAATGCAGCAGAAATTTTATTTATTATTAACACTAACTTTAATTACCTTAGAGGAAATTATTTGCAAATCACCAGGAAGGGTTCTATTGATTTCAATTGATGGTTTGAGATGGGATTTTCCATTATCGCCGGAATCAAACGTGATGAAAAAAATGGCTAAAAATGGTGTTTTGGTTGAAAGAGTTAAAAATGTTCTACCGACAAATACGTATCCAAATCATCAGAGTTTAGTAACAGGTTTATACCCAGAGAGTCATGGTATAATTGACAATGAAATGTATAATCAAACAGATAAAACATATTTCAGAGCATCTGAAAAAGATGGTCGCTGGTATAAACAAGCGGAAACAATTTGGATAAAAAATCAAAATGCTGGTTATCGTAGTGGATCTGCTTTTTATCCTGGTTCACATTTTAATCTATCAGAATTATCACCCACATTTTCAGCAGTTAATGTTGAAAATTATACTGATGAAATGTCATATAAAAAGCAAGTAGACTTGGTAGTTGATTGGTTTGCAAATGGTAGCGATGTTACATTTGTATCTACCTATTTTGAAGACTTTGATTCTTTATCTCACGACATTGCACCACCCGGTATTATCAAAACCCAAAATAAAACATGGCATTTATCACGACAATTAATGAATCAAGTTTTAGATTATCTTGTCAAAAGATTGAAAGAGGAAAATCTTTTAAATGAGATCAATATCATAATCACAGGTATGTCGATACTTAATTAGTAGACAGTGACAGAGAAGTTAGGTTGATTTGACAAAGAGGGGATCACTTTGAATATGTAAGGAAATCCAATATTTAGCATTAAGTGAAAGCTGGAATCTGTAAATTAAATAATAGGATACAATTGATCCACATTGTCATTGTTAAGGAGATTCTGTAGATTAGCCTCATTCCATATCGGCCCTCAACTCCACGCAGACGCTACGATGATGGCCTATTAAGATTGAGGAGGCAAAATGGCTGAAGCAGGGAAAATATACATGGCCAATCACAGAGCAGAAAGCTCTGGTTGGCATAATATCATTGATGATTGGCTCTTATAGTACCTGGCCAATTACAGAGCAGTAATTTATCATGTAGGCTTCCATCGTATGACACTGTTTTAAGGTTTCAAGTTTTGATTATCAATATTATGATTTGGTAAAATGGTTTCTTTTGAGTAAAAATGTATACGCACCCTGCACGACAGTTGGCTGTAGCATGAACATGCGCAAGCATATTTTTTACAGTATCTAAGTTTGTAATCACATATTCTTTATCGATGCTGCTTGTACGTAGCGTAATATTGTGGATTCTCGATATCGGTTTGATTTTGGAATACTGTAAAATATACAAACTCTGTACGATTTTCGTCACAATACTGACAGCCACAAGCGTATTATCAAAGTAAGTTATATCCATCAGACCGTAAATAAAATATTCTTTATGGGTACTTCTCGTGGTTAACAATGTGGAGATTCGATATCGATTATATTTTGTAATATAATAAAGTATAAGAACGCTATTCGACTTTGACTGCGGCAGCCACAAAAGCTTATTATCAATAGCGAAGACTCCTCACGTCTAACCTGGTAGAACAGTTTAAGTTTACGCATAATTTGCCGTATTAAATTACATATTCGTCGTATATACTGCTCAATATTGTATATGTGGAACTAAAGCCAAATTATCCTTCTATTTTTCCCCTTTCTTGCTTGAAGACTGAAGTTGTAAGATTGAATTAATAAATCTGTCGTAATAAAGTTTGCTGTTTATCTGCAAAACCAACATTTGAGACCCTAAGCGCTGCAAAAAAGTTCCTTTGTTCTCTTGAAGTATAAGAGCCAATCATCATTGAGTTTATGCCCACCACAGAGAGTTTTGCCCCATGTTTGGCCAGGTAGACTTTTCCTGCTTCAGCTGTTTGGAAAGCATCACCTTGCCTGCTGGGATTTTAGTAGGCCCTCATCGTAGTGTCTGCATGGAGTCGAGGGCCTTTATGGACTGAGGCTATCTGCAGACATGACCCCATTTTGGATTTAAAATGAGGCAAGACAGTACGAAATCCGCGAAAAGCCTGTAAACACGATTTATTTGGACTAATTTGCGAACGACCGATAATCTAAATTGCTGATGATTAAAGCTTTTTCGTGAAATTTATAAACTAAATTTTTGAAGATTTATTATCTCTTAGTTGTTTAAAATGCTTTTCTTCTGTTATCCAACTTATTTCACGGATTAAGATGTGATTCACTGTCCATTGAGTTGCATCAATTCCAACCATGTTTCTTTGCCGATGTTCATATAATTTGTAAATTTGTTGCCAATTGCAACCGTACTCGACAGCTTAAAATAATAATATTTCTTTTGCCTTGATAGAGCCCCTTATTTCCTGGATCAATAATTTTCTTCTAGAAGGGGTATATTTTCGCTTTATGGTATACTGGTCACCTTTAATAATGTTGTTGAAAAGTAAGCCAGTGATCCGTTATTTTCATTCTAAATTTAGGTTTTTTATTACTAATGAAACAAATATAAACTTAAAATTCTAGGGGAAGTAGCTAAAAAATTTACCTTTGCTTTCGAAAATGAATGAGTTCCTAACATTTAGAAATGTGGATGCAGCCCCATATTTTTATTTGGGAAATGTATTGAAAAATGAATTCGAAGTAAATAATTTGTTAAAATTTATACGCAGGTGACCATGGATGTACAGTTATGAAAGAGAAACAAGAAATTTATTTAGAAGAGTGTTTGCCAAAGCCAAAAAAATATATTGAAGCAGTCACTGGATTAACATTTGTTTCATTATATCCTAAACCTGGCTATACATCATACATATATAATAAATTGAAAAACTGCAGTGATAATTATCAAATTTATTTGAAGGATGACATTCCTGAAGATTGGCATATAAAACATTCGAAACGAACTGCACCTCTTGTATTATTGGCTGATAAAGGATATTTAATTGATACTGGGATTTTTAACGCTTCTTTTGGTATGAATTTTCCACGAGGAGAACATGGATACAGTCCTAGCGAGAAAGATATGAATCCCGGCTTTGTTGCGATGGGTCCAGCATTCAAGAAAGGATATCATCAAAAGTTTATCGAAACCGTAGATATTTATCAGTTGATATGTTTTATTATTGGTCTAGAGCCATCTGTTAATGATGGCCAGTGGTCACGTGTCTTTCCATTATTGAAAGACATCGAATAACACATTGCATAATTGAGTGATAAGAGTAGGGAATAATTAAGATGCAAATGAAGTCTCATGCTCAATAGATTTCTCTAGATGACGATACAATTTAAATGTGTGACCAAAATTGCCCTGTCTTCAAATGAGTGCACCAAAAACAGATCGTCTAGTTATGCGAGAAGCAGATAATCGGTTCCACATGACTGCTTCTTCTTCGTCTTTTAAGGCAACGAAACCAGTAGCGATATCCAACAGAAAACACTTCCACGGCTATTCCAATGATATCAGTCAATAAAATAAATTAATACGTTGATAGCGTTTCGATAAACTCTAGAAAAGTGGTCCAAATTAGAGAGCAAGTTTCAAGGCGACATTTTATAATATCACTGCGTAACAAAGCATATTATCAATTAAGTCTATGAACTTTTTTAAAATAACTGCCTTTGCAACAAACCGAACTATACGTATCATGATGTCATGTAAGTATGTTTCAAATTAAATCAAACCAAATCACTTCAAATATCAGCGATAAAATAATTTGTTGATGAAATTATCCTTGCAAATATACAGATATAAAATGGATTTTCATAGTAAAACCTTGAAAGCTGTAAAGTAAAATAAAATGCAATGACATTGTGGATTAACAATTTCCCTCAGTTATGGGAATATTATCTAAAGTTGACCACTCGTAAAATAATGTCATTGTAGAAAGAAGACTTGGCACCATGATAAATCCAACCTATGAAAATATATAGCATTGCATGAACTAATGATACCAATTATTGATATATCAGTAACAAAGTTAGGATTTCATCCATTTGTAATTAATCACTGCGTTTTCACCTTAAATTTATAATAGCGACCCTAATACATTTTAAATCCCTTTTTCATTTGTTTGTGGTTCGCTGTATGATCAACATACATACATACAAATGAATCTTGGCTATCGTCTTCACAAAAGGTGATGGATAACCAGTCAAAACCCTGCATTATTGATTGCAGTCATACAGGGTGACTATTTTAAATTTATGCTTCCATCAATACTTAGTACTTCAGCAATCTGATACCATAAAGTTACACTTTTCAAGCAATACTTTTTTCTCGAAAATTTTGCAACTCATTCTGCTTAGCTAGTAAATTATTTAAGTAAGTTCGGGTGCTCTAGCCGATGTATAAACCCGATGTTGGAATCGAAAAAGAGGCAAAGATAGGTTTGTAAGGAACTGTATAGCCCCATGGAATGTATTATATTGCACTCTTTAAAGCATTCATCTTTGATTTACACACAAGGTAACTTATTTATTGACTTTTCACCCATTCATCCATTTAATTAGGTTGTGATGTTCGTCATGAAACTAGCGAAATAATTGACCATTTCTACTATAGTTATTTATACAATACATAAATATTTACCCGAAAGGATTCCCTAGCTGTGATCTGAAGTGTGTAGGCAGTTAAAACAGTAGATGTAGCTGATGTTCCAATATTACATTGCAATGAACCCTTTGTGTTACACAAAATACCATTAGATTTAGTTAGGGCTTCACCAATAGCATCACTAGCAACATATTCAAGTACATTGGTAGTAATACAACTATAGCAGCATTCAGATAGACAACATGTAAGATTGTACCAGCATCTAGCTGTGCCATATATTTCAAGCAATATCGAAATGATAACGATGCCTGGGGGGTAACCATATGACGGCTATACGGGGACGTGCCACTTTTTTGGGGTCCATATTCCACCTGAGTAAACAATTTTTGGGTATGAGATGTCAAATTTTGCAACTTTCGGGTAGCTTATTTTTGACCTTTTCCAGAATTTTGAATAACTTTTGAAACATTTTTGTGTTATTTACTTAAAATCAAGCAACATGCTGGAACTTTTTGGGTAGCATTTTGAAATTTTTGAAATTTATGGGTAGCATCAACAGAATTGTCGGAACTTTTTGGATACTTCGCCTTTTTCCAAAGTGGCACACCCCGTCCCTGAAGAGCTGGAGTTACCCCCCGGGTAACGATGGTGCTAATGTTTCATCAATAATATAATAGGGAAATGGGATGGCACCAGTTCCTCATACAAGCTTCAGTACCTTGTTTCAAGTGACTGCAATGTAATATGAAGGGTATGATACTTTTTAAACGATAGTAATTATGTAATATCAAACGTCAATGGGCAATAATTATACACAAACGTTTCTTCTGCCAACATTACCATTTCATCGATTCATAAAGAATACCTTTGTAAAGGCTTACTTGACATAAATTTCATGATGGTATATGCGATGAAAACAAACATTTTGCCGTGGATAAACTATTTTTAATTGTGATTGCCATTTCATTGTGTTTGTATCATACATCCGTAATTTTATCTATTTATATATATTTTATCAATTATACTGAATTTATTATCATCTCTCCCGTAATTTTTATTTGCCATTATTAACAAGAATAATACCTTTCCAATAAATTCAATAAACAAATAGATTAGATTTTGTATAAATATTCATGTGACTTTTTAACTCTCTCTTTTTTACCTTGTCTAAAGATGATTTTCTATTAGATCGAAACTGTTGCACCAACTACTGTGTGTTTTTTTCGCATATACCATCATGAAATTCATAAAGAATAACAATTTAAAATGTTTACCTTAAATAGTTGTGCAAAATGTTTTGATTACTCTGCCAAATTTTGTGGCAAATGGATAACTAGTTTTTGAGAAATAAAGCATTTAGGATGGTGATCATTTCAAATCTGAAAAAACAGCGGTTTCAGTTAAGTGACGTTATACTATATCAATTATTTGTTCACAACAAAGAAAATTAGAAAATGATGTTTAGATGATGAATAGATGAAAACATAACAATACACAATTATGTCGTTAGGGCAAAATCACGATCGGGATGTGGAGGCAATTAAATCTATAATAATATGCATAAATAAAATAGTGAAAAATTACAAGTACTATAGGTTCTTTAGAATGTTCTAGATCTTTCAGGAAGGTTTCTACATATAGAATATAGGAAAACCTACAGTATAATTACTATACATAGTGAAAATTTATAAGCAATAGTATAATCAGTGGAATTATACCTGTAAATTTGATAAGACTGGACTCCTGAACTAAAGCAAATATTATAAATGGGTTAGCTAACTCTGAGCTATTGTGAAAGCTCGATAACATTAATTAAACTGATAATGATTTTGTTCAAAAAGGGCGACTATATCATATTCCACATAAGTATCCATACAAAGGACAGGGTTTAGTATCACAAGTATTATCGTTACTATCGCTTATATAGAGAGCATGAAATATGATTGTAATGTACTTTTTTTTGGCATTAAGGCCCTTTGCACGCTTTGCAGAGGCTGCGTCAAAGCGAGGTAGTCATCGTAAGTGATTCTCTTTCTTTGCGTTGTTAGTGAAAGAAACCGGTTGTTTCTGCAATTTGCTCTCTAATTTGGACGGGTTTTTTAGAGTTTATCGAAACGCTATGGCAACGTATTAATTTATTTTATTGACTGATTACATCATTGGAATAGCATATATTCCAATACAGCATACAAAGAACATAAAATAAGAAAATATATCGCCAAGAATCTAATCTTTATCTACAAATGATTGGTAAAAGTTATGACAGATTTTTAAAAACGATGTCTTCTTTTTGCAATCTATAAGTAGCATTTTGGACGAAACCATCAGCGATATCCAACAAAAAACAATTCCACGGCTATTCAAGTGTCAGTGCGACAGTTTGACTTGCCACACCATTTGTGCATCGGGAATCTGTTGTAGTAGTCTCAAAGTTACACATTGGCACTGCAGTAGCTATATGGAAACAAAGATTCAAGTTTAATTATACTGTAAAACAAGGTAGCATGGGCTGGCAATAAGGGTTGGTTATGAAGAGATTTAAATTTGCAAACCTTTACAACTTAATTGTTTAAGGTTATATAATTTATTTTATTTTATGGATTGTGCTCATGCTCATAAGATCTTTATGGCTTGTAAAATAAAAAATTTGGCTTCAAACAAGCAAAATATTCATGTAAGAATGAAATGTTTCCTGTGTAGATGTACTTTGTCTGTTCTGTGAATTCATAGCAAAAACTTAGCGTCACTATTTCACAAATTTCACACATTTTAGTTTGACTACATTCCCAAACGCATATCATATAATTGAAATATTATAATAAATATTTTGGTTTAAATTTCTGATCAATATGCAACTTTCAAGAACTTTGAAAGGGTGTCAAAATGCTTGAAGGTTTTAACCAATATTAACTAATTTATGAGAACTGATCACGAATTTTTAGGCTTCAACATTTTCAGTCATACATATTGTTATCAATCATATTTTTCTACGGTTATCTATTTTAATTTTGTGCTACAAATTCAAATCTCTAGCCGATAATATACACTTTAAGATGAATCAAATTACAAGCTGAGTTGCTCCATTTTGAATTGAGTACACGTCTTCATCATCATCATCATCCTCATCATCATCATCATCATCATCATCATCATCATCATCATCATCATCATCATCATCATCATCATCATCATCATCATCATCATCATCGTTATCGTCGTCAAGTTAAGTCACGAATAACAATCCTCGCTATTATCATAGTTATTACAACGATCATTTAGGTATAAATACCAATGGAAATATGCTTCTGAAAGGGTAAGAGTATCTTAAGTATTAGTTGTATATTTATTTACAAAAATGGTGGAATGTGAAGAGCAAAACGATGAAAATTATTCTAACAGCCTAAACATTTTAAATAAAATGGCAAATAAACTTGATCCGGAAATGATTATTACCACTAACATAGAGCCGAAATATAGAGATGGAGATGTATTACATTAAATTAAATTCAAAACTAACCAAAATGAAATATGGATGTCTGCATGTAAAATATACTTTGAATCCTTGGGCATGATTCCATGGATAAAAGACACTAAGGGCGAAGGCCGAAAAGTTTTAGTCATTTCCCCAAGGTCAAATAAGAAACACAAAATTCTGACAATGACATTTTTTTCAAGTGGAACAGTAATGACATCAGGGAAAGAGTTAACATTGTTCATAAACAAATACTTTGACAAAATAAAAGAATCCCTTCACAAGGTATACACAGAAAACAATAGTAAAAATAAATTTATTGGAGATAGCGAACACAAAGAAGGATATTTGCTTACAAAACCTTGTTACGAAACACCACGTGGGAACACACCGACAAACACATTATCAACTCCTACGTCCACACCTAATACCCCGTCTCCTATTCAAAGAACTAATAAACAAAGTTTATCAGTGCAACGTTCATTAACTTCCGACTCAGAAACAGAGGACGAAATATTATTTCACAGTGAAAGTGAGGAAGAGCTGAGCCAATCAGTTGTTACGGTAAAAAAACATTTAAACACACGGAAAAGTACGATGACTATCCGCTCAGTCGATTCCGCGACCGTTACAACACCGGTCAATTCACAGCCAACAACAGGCCAATTGCGAAATCTTCAAACAGACATTCTAACACTTAAGGAAACCTGCAGATTATACAGATACACGATCTCTAAAGTAGAGCAGGAAAATCAATCTCTGCAGGCCACTATTACTGATCTTAAGAATGAATTGAAGAACAACTCTTCAAAACACGACACTGAAATTAATCAGATCAAAAATCGCTTGTCTGCCACAGAAACAAGCATAGCTGAAATGAAACATTATATGTCCAAAAAAACAACAACTTCTTCTTCAACCCATATTAATCAGAATAGCACGCATGGAAACAATAACAATAACAATGTCAACAGCTCAAGGCCACAAAGTCAAGTAGACAACACAGGCACCCCACTTGACCTTTTGATTGTAGCCGACTCACACATTCGTCACGTCATCCCTACGAAAATTGCAAAATCATCCAAAGAAAAAAGTCATCTGTCAGGGAATGCCCACTCACCAGTTTGTCACAGAAATAGAAAACATTGCAAAAACTAACACTAATTATAAATACATAATTCTTCATTTTGGATCACATGATTCCCATGAAAAGATTGAGAAAGTATCTCTAGCCGACATTACTACGGCAATCATGAAAACAAAAACTTTATTCCCAAGTTCTCAAATTTATTATTCTTCAATGTTACCAAAGCCTGAAAATAGTTCAATATTAATAACAATGCGTCTAAATGAACAATTAGAAACATTTTGCACATCTAAAAACATCACCTTCATTAACAACAGCAGGATATTTGTCACCAAGAATAACGGGACCCTAGAACAAAACAAACCACTTTTTTTACAGGATAGTATTTATACAAATACACACGGGACAAAGCTACTATCCAGAAACTTCATCAGAGCTATACACACCCAACAGCATGATATGATTACACCAAATATTCAACATATTCCGCAAATAAATGTAGATCAAAGAATGCCTAGTATACCTCCTATGACCACCGAGTCCAACCAATCAGAATCGGTTATTCATCCATTAATGAGCCAACACCTAAAGCAACCCAATTATGTTATTCCACCGAGAAATAGAGAGGAGATAATGCAACAGACTCTTTCAGATTTCATGAAACTTTTTCATAACAGATTTAGTAATTCTGTCGAATTTACGTCTACTATACCCCCTCAAGAAATGGCAAGACCATTAAACTTAATGCCTACTCTCCATCGCAGTACCGATAGAAATTACGATGCTCATTCAGCATGGGAAAATATTCCGCCACAAATATATCAACATCCACAAAGACATTATTAAAAATGATTTACATATACAATTACAAGATTATTACAAAGATATACATCAAGTACACGTTTATGAAGAATATCCATAGAAGTTACCATTCAGATAAGTTTATGTGTGATATCATTGATATCGTAGCTACTGAAACTAGTTATAGTAATGTTAAGAATAGTTTAAAAAATATTTTTATTAGAAATAGCGTTACAATAGATATAGTAAAGCCCTTACATTCGAGAGATGTGTCTCATCCCTCGAAATTCTCCAATATAAACTATGGAAATCCCTGAAAATCTTACTTTTACCTTTTGGAACATCAACGGTCTGGGCTCTAAGCTAGGGAATCCTGATTTTCAAAAATTTTTAAAAAATGATCTCATTTTTCTTAGCGAAACATGGACGCAAAGGTCATCACATTTTCACCCTCCCCCAAATTATGATATAATTTATAAACATAGAATAAGTAAACAACCAAATTGTAGTAGAGGTTCAGGAGGATTAGCAGTCCTCATAAAGTGTAATATTAAACATGCGTTAACCGAAATTCCGTCAAATTCAGAAGATATAATGTGGTTAAAAATGAATAGGTTAGCTTTTGGTCTCAATAATGACTTGTATATTGCTTTCGTGTATGTTAGTCCACAATACTCTTCGGTAAATCCTATTCATAAAAATCAGGTATTTGAAATTTTGCAAAACGAATTGATAAATGTACCGGGTGGTTGCGATGTGCTGGTTGGCGGCGACTTCAATGCTCGACTAGGCAAATTAAATGATTTTATTTCCAATGATGATGACTCCTTTTTTGATTTACCTCCAACGTATGTACCCGACTATCACAATTTAGTTCTAAGAAAAACTCGAGATAATACAATCAACGATTATAGTAGACATTTAATCAGTATTTGCACTAGCAACCAACTTCGGATCCTTAACGGCCGACTAAAAGGTGACGAGGAAGGTGAATTTACATACCATGGTAATATTGGGTCTAGTCTCGTCGATTTTGTTTTGGCCTCAGAACAATTGTACTTACAATCACCATCAGTTCTCAAATCAATCAAAGTCGATAAAGATGCATTGCTACTTTCAGATCATTGCTCAATTAATTTGTCTCTTAACGTTACTCTAAGGCATACCAACAATGATTGCTCAAGCATTCTTGTCGAAGAGAGACCACCCCGATATTTGTGGTGCGACGAAAAGAAATTTGATTACGCGGAACGATTCTCTAGCGAATCTCATGAACGCCTTATTGAATCACTCTCTTCAGAAATATTAACATCAACTGAAGTCATTGACCAGATCATCGATAAAATTTCGGATTTGCTCACAACGTCCGCTCAAGGCATTTTGAAATTAAAAACATTTAAAAAGCAGAAACATGCTAGGCAATTCAAAACACGATGGTACACAAAATCATGTTCTCATATAAAATCACGACTAAATAACATCATCAGACTTTTGAAAAGGCACCCTAATGATCCATTTCTTCGAGGTAGGATTTGCCGGTTAAGAAAGCAATATAAAAAAGAAATCAAACTGTCAAAACGTCAACACAATGATACTGCTTTGCAGAATCTAAACAACGCCATGAATAATGATAAAAATAAATTTTGGCAATTAATGAAATCATTTCGAGCTTCTGAAAATAAAAATGAGACACTGCCTGATGCCTATGAGCTCCTATCTCATTTTAAGCAACTCCATGAAGAGAATCCTATCGAGTCAGATACTGTAGATGGGAATTATACTGTTATGCAATCCCAATCTGAATCCAATTTCGTGGGAGATCTCGACAGGGCAATAGACACAAGGGAAATTATCTTTGCCATGAAACTCTTAAAAAAAAAAAATCACCTGGTAGGGATGGGATATTGGCAGAAATGGTCCATGCAACGGCAGATAAATTTATCGACGTTTACAAAAACCTATTCAATCAAATTTTTCAATCTGGCTACTTTCCAAATTCTTGGAAAGAGTCTTTTATTTTACCCCTTTTTAAATCTGGGGACAAGCTCAACTCAAATAATTACAGAGGAATAAGCCTCACTAGTATTCTTGGTAAATTGTTCTGTCTTATCCTCAATGAGAGGCTCAGGCATTTCCTTGACGAAAATGATATAATTCATGAAGCACAGGGTGGTTTTCAAAAAAACAAACGAACGGCAGATCATTCGTTTGTCTTAAAACCCTTATTTCAAAATACACAAAAAATAATAAAAAGCTTTTTACCTGTTTCATTGATTTGAAAAAGGCGTTCGACACTGTTTGGCATCCTGGCCTTTTATTGAAGCTAAAGCAATTAAACATCGATGGAATTTTTTATAAAATAATTGACAACTTATATGTTCATAACAAAGCACATATCATTTACAACAATCTCTTGACTACGTCGATCTCACCCAGTGTTGGCGTTCGCCAAGGGTGTATCCTTAGTCCTAATCTTTTTAATATTTATATCAATGATTTTGCAAAATCTTTAACATGTCAATCAACACATCCAGTTTTTCTTGCTGATAAGCCATTGAATTGTTTAATGTTTGCCGACGATATAGTCTTATTTTCTCAAACCAAAGAGGGTCTCCAAAAATGCATGGAGAAAGCATATCTTTACGCCGAGCAATGGAAGCTCAGAATTAATTATGAAAAGTCAAAATGCATGATCTTCTCAAAAAAATATGTTGATGAGCAACATTTCTTTTCCATTAATAATACCCCCATCGAAATGGTCGAAAATTACAAATATCTTGGTTTTTCGCTTCATTGCTCCTCAAAACAATGTTTTGGCATTAAGCAACTTTGCACAAAAGCCGAAAAAGCATGGGCAATAACACAGCGCTCTATGGGGCGGTCGTCAACCAGCTATGTCGCAATTCACAAAACAATGTTTACTACCATGATAAAACCCATACTTCTCTATGCTAGTGATGTTTGGGGTGATTCTGTTACTCACATTGAAAATAACCAAATAGAAACTGTACAGCGAGATATTATGCGGAAAATATTAAATGTTAGAAAGAATTCCAGTAAGATAGCTGTTAGAGCGGAATTGGGGATCATCCCTCTACAGATTGACGTTAAAATTAATATGATCAAATTCCTTGTTAGAATGATTAACTCCAAAAAAAGTAGTTTACTGTACAAGGCATTTGGTGAACAAATCGTCAACAGTTCATCAACTTCATGGCTGGGTAAAGTTACACATCATTTGTCCGAAATAGGAATCAATTTACAGCTTTTGATCTCTAAAGAAACAAATCAAAAATCTGATCAAATAAAACTAATCAACTCTATAAAAGATCAATTAAATAACGAATACAAAATCAACTTTGAGCAAACTAATCTAAACTCTAACACTCCAGGCCAATCGAACCAATTGAAATTCTACAAAACAATCAAACATAAATTTGAATTTGAAAATTATTTGCTACTTCCACACAAAAAGTCTAGGATAGCAATAACTCAGATCAGAATCAGTGCTCATAAGCTCGGAGTACAGACCGGACGATATTCTAACATTCCCTACGAGGACCGGCTATGTCCCCATTGCGATAGTGACAGTATCGACGATGAGATACATCTACTCTTTAACTGTAATATAAATAGTAACTTGAGGGTAGCGTTTTTTAATAAAATAGAAAAGTTGCATAACAACTTTCAGGTATTCTCGGATACAGAGAAATTGGAACTGCTCTTTTCCCAAACAGAGTTACAAACAAAGAAACTGTTGGGAAGATTTCTTTACGAATCTTTGCAGAAACGCTATAATAATTTGCAATAGTGAATAATAGAATGACCCATGTTTTGATAATTTTATAACTATATAGTGAATCAATATTATCTTAATATGTTGTTATTTAGAAGCAAACTGGATAAATAGGTTCTTATAACAACTATGCTAAATAAAAAAAAAATAAAAAAAAAAATATATATATACAAATATCGAATAACAACATAATAATATTAAATAATACTTACCACACACCTGTATCTATGTAAACTGGTATATTGGTATTAAATCAAAACAAACAAACAAACATCATCATCATCATCATCCTCATCATCATCATCATCATCATCATCATCATCATCATCATTTATTCAGCACCCGATAACTTGAAGCTTTTTTTCACGGGACAGTACGCGTTTTAATTATATATACTCACTTGTTTTACATGATAGTTGTCCGTTAATAAGACAATCTCGTATATAAAAAAGATCATGTACGGTTGTACATATCTGATGACAGTAATTGTAATGATAATAGAACGAATTGGCTGTGTATCCATTTTGTTGTTTGTATTCTCTGTGACGTACTTGTCTTCCAGGTCCACAAGCAGTAACTGGCGATGATATGTGTACAGCTATGCATGCATCCCATGCCGCACATGTTGTATATTGTAATTGCGGATGACAACCATAATAACGTGTATATGTAGTAAGAGGTCGAGGTTGCATGTACCCTATAGAAAGTATCCAACAATTGAGGAAACAATGATTAAAGAAAGCAGGCAATCCGACTCTATCAAAGAAAATTTTTTTTCCAGTATTTTTTCTAATGGCAATCATTTATAATAGTAAATGATTAAATACTTGAGTAAATAAACTTTTTTGTAAAAGAATTATGTGGTTTTCTAATTTATAACTCAACCAGATTTCATACTGAAATGATGTTTCTATGTATGTTTTTAAATGGCATAATCAACTATATAAATATTTAATTTCTCGACAGTGGGATAATTATTCAAGTTTGAATTTTTGAGCCACACTTTAAACCTGAGGCGAGGTATTATCTGCACGGGCCAAAACTAATTGTCATGGAAATGTACTCAGAAATTGTACAAAATGATTGATTGAGTGCACTATACATTCGAGCATTTGGTCTGAATATGTTTCTTGGCAATTGACGGGAGCCGATCCTGATATACTTGCCTCCCGAAGGGCAAAATAGAAATTTAGTTTCAAATCAAAGGCTAACTAGAAATGAACTATATATAGCTAATAATCACAAAATAATCCAATCCTGCCTAAAGTCCACGAATATTTAGGGAAAGGCAAACATAGGGTTCATTGTAAAAAGGTCGTTAGCTAAGAAGTATATGTCTTGAAGTAAAAATTTATGACAAATTAATGTTTTTTGACAGTGTGTAAGTCTGCGTGTGTATATTATAATTACCCAATTTATTTTGATGTCATTTTCCTAATGGGTAGAATATTAAGCTTTGGTTCATAGGCTCAATGGATTTGGGAACAAATGCTGGGGCTGATATCTAGGCTAATGTCATCAATGTTATGTTACAAACATCAAATATATGCCTGGATTAAATAACTTTGATGCTTTTGCTTAATCGATGTCAGATGGAAAAGATAAGAGTTGCTGATATCGTATAGCTAAATCGAGTCGTCTTAATAAGATCATATCACTTGACGTCATGCTGCTGAGAAAGGATTTATGAATATGATTATTTATACCAAAGACAACTTGAAATGCTAAAAAGGTCCTTATTTTTATGTTTTTTTGAATTGTATACATAAAAAAAATTAAATGTTGAGTAATACAGGTTTTGTTACTCATGTTGAGACTAAGATATTGATACCTCCACTTGGTCGTCCCCACATATAATGTCCTTGTGTTAGTGTCAAAACTGTGGCGAAAATAATCAATGAAAGGGAAGCCATAATAATAACAATGTATTTCAAATACCCTTAAAATGTATACTATAATTCTCTATTGTGTTCTCCTAAGCAGTCAAAGACAGCTGCATTCTCAAAAGAACGTATTTTGTACTTTTATACAATAACTTTCTATCTCATATCATCATTTGTATTTGTACTTTATCGTATATATTGTTCTATATCTTCAATTATATTGCTAAGCAACAGTTTCAATGTCCCATATCGTATAACTTATGAAAAATTTGTTTTATTTATCACAGGTAGCATCTTCATGCAGCTGATGTTGTGATTAATTAAAAGATTAACACATCAAGTATTTGGTGTTATATCTCCATCAAAATATTTCTGATTGCATTTTAAGGTATTGTCTGCTTACCAATGAATGCGATAAATTATATATAAGAATTATATATCTAGTTATATTTAGTTTTCTTACGGAAATCTCGCATATCTATGAAATGAGATTGATGATTCCTATTGAGCTTGCTAAGAACATGTACAAGCACATACTATCGAAATGCTGTCTGTCCAGCAAAACTATTTTTGACTAACTTGCAACGCTTGTAATTTGACAAATAATGAACTTAATGTTATCAAAATGATGCACTGAATTAATTTCGGAATGAGGGACTATCGAAGTCATATATTTGTTAGGGTATAAAGCGTTTCTATAAATTAACTATGGCAGATCTGGAAAAGAGAGGATTATTATGGTTCAACTTAAACTAATTTCTGGGCGTTAATTAATTTAATTAAATTAATCTATCTTTTAAAACTTAGTAGGGTTGGTTTGCTATTTGATACTCAGAATTCTGACCTGTTTATAGCGAATCAATCAGCAGCGAATCACTGCGTATTGAAAATCAAGGTTGATCTGCCACGGATTCGGTTGAATTTCATAGTAAGTTCACATCTGAGATTGTGCAGTAAATAAAGTACGCAGTCATTGGACTTGGCGAAAATAGCCATTCCTCTGAAAATAAAATGGTACAGGCGCCTTAATAGGAAATACTATATCTCAATATCGCTATTATTCTGTTTGCTTTCTCAATCGTCCACTATTCTCAGGGGAGGGTCAATTAAAAATCTGACTGTCACTTTAGGGGGCATCCCCTTCTGGCAAAGTCCCTCCCATTTAGATGTTCCGGGATATGCTTTCACGGAAAACTAAGATGCTTTCTTGCTCCCTAACTGTGTTTCAAGGCCACATCTATTAGTTTATGCACATGAGTATTTAAGTGGAGAATCTGATTTGACTATAAAATATCGCGAATAGGAAAACAGAGACAACAGCAAGCTTTGACACAAATGAACGAATAACGCATTATTCTGTAAATCAGTTTTAATTCATTACAGTAACAGTCAAAAACATATAAAGATATATATTGTTTTAGAATTATAATAAAATAGAGTTGATTATTAATAAATTGGAAGACTTGATTCAATACTAAATGTCTGCGCCTATCCAGATCTGAAGCCGATTCGATGTTTTCATTGTGGCCGTCTTGGTCACAGTACAAAAAATTGTGAAATGATTGACGAAGAGTCAATTTGCTTTGATTGTGGTGATCAACATCCACTGGACGGGAAAAAGAATTGCAGCAGGAAAGAAAGAAAATGTGCCCCATGCTACAAATCGAAGGCATTCCAATGCAAAGCAACATCGCATCACACCTTCGATGGCAGTTGCCCACTACTACTCTTACACATAAAACGCAACATCGGAAATACAACTTTCACAAACGCCACTTATGGAATCATCGAAAAACAACTTCAGCATATAACCCAAACAAAATCCCGCAATGCCCATCAATAATCAACAATTCCGAATATCAACTGGTTTATTTAACTCATCCATCAGTAAATATCAAGTAACTACGACTAACACCAAAACAAAACTTTATAAAATATTGAAGCATATCGTATTATCCACCATAAACAATTTGTATGTCACAATAACTACATCATTCACTACTGTACTCAAATGTTTTTCACAGATCAACCAATACTTTATAACACTTATCTATCTAATAATGCTCTGCTGTGGTGATATACATCCCAACCCTGGACCAATTCATAATATTAACATCGTCAGCTGGAACTGCAACAGTCTAAGGGGGAAGCAGCACGAAATCGACCACCTCACTAATAAATTATCACCGAATATCATTGCCCTATGTGAAACCAAATTAAACACTAATATCAGCAATAAGCAAATAGACTTAGATGGATTCATTCGACATAGGAAAGATCGTCCCAACAGCACTGCTGGAGGTGGGCTTGTATTCTACATCAACGACAGCATCGCTTGCAGAAGAAAACCTAAATGGGAAAATAACGAAATTGAGATGATGGCATTCGATATTAAATTTGGCTTAAAAAAGGTGTCAATAATATTAACATACCGGCCACCAAATTTTGCACTGAAAAAGTATTTTGACTGTCTGAATAGTATTATGGAAACATTACTTAGATCAAGATCTGAGATAGTATTGCTAGGTGATTTGAATTGCGATATTAGCAAAAAAGTGAATAACACTCCTAGACAATCCCTTCAAGAATTTATTGATAACTATACGCTCTCATCAATCTGATCAATGGACCAACCAGACCATCATCAGGGACATCACTTGATATCATACTCGTATCGCATCCAAGACACTTCGTTGCTAGTAACATCATCGCAACTGGAGCTTCCGACCACAGTATCTGCATGACAACATACAAAACTAAATGCCTACGCACACAGCCAAGATTAATAACTTACAGAAAAACGAAAAATACAAACTTTACTTCACTCAATAATTATCTCTGTGGGATACAATGGGGACGTATGTACACTAATGATAACGGTGAGCTACTGTCAGCCGATGATGTATGGAACAGATGGTTCTTTGAAGTTAACTCAGTCATAGAGAAACATTCACCATTGACATCTAAACTTATCAAGGCACAAAGACCACCATGGATTACAGCTAAAATCGACGAAGCTATCAGACTCAGAGATCACTTATCGAAGTTACCATGAATTGAAGAAAATATCCACCGCTTCCACACTCAACGGAATCTAGTCACAAAACTTAAACGACACAGCCTCCAACAATATCTCGAAACATCTTCAAAGACTGAACCCCCAAAATTTCACCGTAACCTACAAAAAATCACTGGTATTGGGAAAAAAAAATCTGCTAATGTAGCTAATTTATTGGAAAACAATTGCTTAATAACCTCCGCTAAAGAAAAAGCACAAATAATAGGAAGATATTTTAAAAAATGTATACCACCTACTCCAAACTGGACTGCCGACTATCTCAAAAATCACCCAAGCATACATCAAATCATGAATCGGTCCTGCACTTCCTTCTGTTTTCAATACACGTCAGACAATGAAGTAAATTACATTATCAAAAGATTCAGAACTAATAAGGCAACTGGGGCCGATAACATATCCGTAAGCTTCCTCAAAACTATCCTACCTAGCCTCACCTCTCCTGTTACCGATCTATTCAATCACTTAATAACAATAAATGAAATACCAAAAGGCTGGAAACATGGCATAGTCTCGCCAATATACAAAAATAACGATCCATCAAATAAAGAAAATTATCGACCAATAACCATCGTCACTCATATCTTCAAAGCATTCGAGAAAATCTTAGCAAATCAACTCCAAAATCACTTCAAACCAATTTTCCCACCTGATATGTTTGGCTTTGTACATAGTCACAGTGCTGAAATGGCTCTCATGAAACTCACACAAGATTGTAGAACAGCCATCAACAAAAAAAAATTGGAAAAATTGAGAGCTTACGGTGTAAATCCATCAAGTTGTAACTTAATCAACAATTACCTAAGTGGAAGAACACAATCTATCAGAGTTGAAAGTCACACTTTCTCGCCATTCTCCTGCCCTCGGAGAGTCCCACAAGGATCGATAATATCACCACTACTATTTAATATCTACGTAGCAGAATTTTCATTTCTTCCAATAACCTCTTCCATCATAAGATACGCAGATGATACAACGCTATACTATTCCTCCAACCACAAAAACACTGCTGTCCAACACCTCAACAAAGACTTGGAAAAGGTGCACCAATGGTTCCAGCTGAATTGTCTCAAACTGAACCCCTCAAAAACTCAATGCCTACTAATCACTCACATTCCAGAACCCGACATTCACGCTACGAGCGCAAATCTTCTAAGTACTAATCAAATACATAACAAAGACATTACAATCGATGATGTAACCTTACCTTGGCTCAATATAATAAAGATTCTCGGTGCTCACATTGACAGTAGATTAAACATGAGATTTCATCTTCGCAATTGCATCAGAAAAGCCAATCTCTCCCTATATCAAATCAAACAGGTTAAAAAATCCCTAAACCCACACCTTGCCAATACACTTTACAAGACATACATCCGTCCTCACCTAGAACATTGTAGCCTACTTCTTCTTGGAATTAATCAAACGGATAGACTAAAATTAGAAAGAATTCAAGAAAAAATCACTAAAACACCTAACACGACCCAATACTGGTAAAGAATATCGTCTTCCATCTCTACACGTCAAAAGAATAGTAAAATTAACCAATATGATCCACAAAACACTCATAACAGAAACTCCAAAACTTTTACACTCCCTCTTCAAGATATCCAACACTAAATATACGTCATCGTGCCGTCCAAACAAACTCATCCCACCCATTTTCAGAACAACCCTGATGAAATGGTCGATTGTAGCAGTAGGTACTAGAGTCTGGAACTTTATCCCGGAAGTAATACGTGGGGAAGCAATAAGAACATTCAAAGAGTCAACTCTTGCGTATTTGAGATCCCTGGAATGGAAAATAAATTATTGGTTTATGTCAATCAGCTGTCGATAGTTAGATTATAATGTTATAAATATCAAAAACACTAGCATTCTCCTCATAAATATAATACAATTAGCATAATTATGGAACTTGTCTCGTTCAAAAAACGAAAAAAAAAAAACGAAAAAACAATAAATAAAAAAAAACATAAAAAAAATAATAAAATAATAAAATAAAAATAAAAATTATATTATATTATTAATACTATTATCCTTATCATTATTTCTACTAATTTACAATATTATAATTAATAACTTACTTTTAAATTCGTATCAATGTATAAAGGAGCATTTGCTCATTTTGGTTACGAATGGAAATAAAATTATACACACACACTTGTTGGAATCACAAAAAAGTATTTCAATGCTTTACAAATCAAATTTAATAATGTAAGCACTATGGGCACAGTGGAATGATCACTCTAAAACTTAACAAAAGAAATTCACTACTATGTGTAAATGAAAAATTCAATACATTTATAATAACATGAATCATTACCTATTGAGTCAAACATGAAAACAATATATTTTTCTATCAATGATAATCATGTTGCATTTAATACTTTGAAATGTGAATTGAACTAATTATGTTTTCATCTGTCTTCCAGTCTTTAGTACCTTTGCCCACTTTTTCACAACATCATCCAAATTTAATGCATCTGTGATGTCTCTCTCTGTTGCCAAACTCATTAGACCATGGAGACGTGTTTGACTGGTTGTACTCCTTAATAAAGTCTTTACTAAGTTTAATTTGGAGAAAGCTCGCTCATTAGAGGCAGATGTTATTGGTGCTGTCAATAGTAGCTTGAGACAACGCAACGTTAATGGGAAAACATTCGAGTACTGAAGACAATAACTATAAGCATCTTTAAAATAATTGCAACCTGTCAAGTAATCTTTGCTATGAATTCGAAATATTTCAATTTCACTTTCCAATGATTCAATATTAGGTCTTGCGGAAATCGGAAAAAGATTGAGAAGCTGTTGAACCTGACTAGATTTTACATTCTCATTGTACGGTGGCTTAAAGACCAAAACAACAGGTTCAATAATTTTGAATGCATCTTCATAGTTTTCCTTCAAAAGTTTGATCTGGGTATCTAGTACCTTTAAAAATTCTGTGCGATAAAAGCTTTGTAAAGTAAATTCAACACTGTTAGCTGCATTTTCATCGTATCTCCTTGGCTGTAGGCGTCTGCGATGGCGTCTTGAAAACTCTAAATCAGGATCCACATCGTGATCCATACTAACTTTTATTGATGCGTCAATTTGATGATTTATAGCATCTTCATCCATGCGAATAGAAGTTAGGGTGTTTATAGTAGCAGAAGTTGCCTCCAACACATCTGTTACATTAAGATTAACTGTCAGCACATGTTCAGTTAGTATTTTTGTTTTGGTCATAACATTTTTCATGAACATTAATGCAACAATAAATTCAAACGAAACAAGCTTCAATGAAAGATTTTCTGCTTTGTTTGCTGTAGAACGATCTCCCTCTTCCATTTCCTTATCCAGCGCAGAAATGATTGCATCATAGCTAGACCACACAGCTTTTATAGATTCACATCGTGCAACCCATCTTGTACCAGAAAGATTCCTCAGTTGCATATTGCTCTCAGCATTCACATCTTCCTCCATCTGCTGTTTGAAGATTGCGAATCTTTTTGTACTGGAACTAAAAAATACATAGGCAAGCTGCAATGTATCAAACATGTTGGAAATAACACTACTTGATGCACAACTGTGTTCAACCGTGGTGTTGATGCGATGAGCAAGACATGGGAAGTATGGAATTTCTCTTTTCAGATATTCAGACAGCTTTGCTTGGCAACCTTTAAATTTACCGGACATTGAGGCTGTGTAATCATAAGATTGAAAAGCAACTGCTTCAGTGTCAAATCCCTGACTTTTCAAGGATTTAATGATTGCTTTTGCTTGACCATCTCCTGTTTTGTCATCTGTTATGCCCATATCAACGAGACGTTCCTTGATTTCACCCTCAGCAGACACGTATCTCACTACAACTGATAATTGGTCCCTGTGAGATGTATCGGGTGTAGTATCGGCCATTACAGCAAAGAACTTTGCATTGCTTGCTTCTTCTCGAATTCTCTCCTTCAGTTGCTCATGGAGATGGTCAATGTATTGATTTTGGGAGTCCCAGTACATGTACACCGGTCGCTGGGGGGCGTTTTACAGCATCATCCAGCCATCCTTTCAAAAGAGGACAATGACGTGCAATCAAATGAACAGCTTGATGAAAATTTCCGTTCATATCATTTTTTGCACTAGATCTTCGAAATGCTAGCCCTTGACGACCAAGAAACCGTGCCGCATCGACCAATATCTTTATTGCCTCCCTGTTTCTTTCCCTTTCGCACTCGACTTCAATGCACTCTATTCTCTGCCCTTTAGTCAACATACTGTCGACATGTAAATGTTGTCGTTGGTACATGGCCAAAGCTTCAACTGCAGATTTGCGACTCTTACTTGCGAAATGGCTCGAGAGTTTCCCTTTCTTTACTTTACCTCGGAAGATTGTTCATGCCCTAATCCAGTAGCAAACAGCTGACAGCAGAAACAATATGAAGCATCCTTTGCGGTTGAATATTCCAAATGTGGAAATTCTCTAAACCAATCACCACAAAACCTGCTCTGCTTCGAAGGGTCGACATCACTATTTCTGGGATAGGATCGCAGTAATGGTTGAAATGGGCCCATGCTCAATACATAATCTCTATCTTCATCATTCTTAATTTTTCTACGCAAACCAGGATCATGATGTACTGGCATAAAGCTCTGACTTGGTGATTCCGTGCTTTCTTGGCTTTGACATGTTTCAGAATTTTCTAAAAGTTTTGAAGATGAGTCACGTACTTGTCTGACGATCTCCACTATATCTTCCAGGATGATTCTAGGGTAAGCAAATTCTGCTTGATTAACAGCATCCATTATTTCTTGGCATGATGACAGTTTCTCGCATAGAAATCGTAGTTGTCCAACACAAGTGATCCATTTTGACGTGCTCCAAGAAGAAGATGCCATAGAATCATCATCATCATTCTAGTATCTAGCATCTGATAAATCAACTGTCATTGAGGTGTCATCATTCAGTACCAATCTTTGCTGTTTTCTTGCTGGTTGTAAAGTATGAGGCCGCTCAAGCTCTTCATGTAATCTAGATCTAGTAGCCTCTCTATCTGAGTTACATTGCGAATTCTGAAGCGTATCGATTTCGTCTTGTAACTCTTCTGTCATCTCTTTGCTTTTCATTCCTAACATCTGATTGCTTTCCTCTACCGTTTTGCCTACAACCGTTTTGTTTACTAATTGAGCTACACTTGTTATTGCGTTGGCTGAATCAGAGGAGCTTGAACACAGCTGCTGACAATTAATTGAAGACTGGCCTGATTGAGATGCACTTTAGGTGAAATGGCCTCGCAGCTATAGGAAAAACATCAAAAATGAAAATAAAACCATATTACATATGAGCCGATTTTAAATTCTAATCAACCAATACTGCATAGAATGCACATTTTAAACTGAGTACACAGGGGCTTCGGAGTGGCAGCTGACCCTCCTGCCCTTGAGGCATAGGGGGAAGAAGGTGGCTTTTTATACTTCTAGTTAAAAGTAAACACAGTGGAAAAGATTGAAAATTATCTTCACAGCGGGCATATAATCAACTTGATATTATTTTTTTATTAAAGATATGTCTACAATATAAATACTAAGGTAGACTGCAAAAGAAAATAGTGAGAGCTGATTTTGCATTTAAAAAAATGTTTAGGTGCCCTAGCAGAAGGATCTACAGTCCCCCTGGAATGACCCCTGCGCCCCTGTGTGTATATACATAAAAATCATGATTTTTGAGTGTTTCAGACGATCATATTTCAGTTGTTTATCAAGTTAGCAGCCTCATAAAAATCATGATAATCGTGAGATCGATCTTTCTGATGACTTGTTGGGATATTATGCAATCTATATTTGACAAAATATTTACTTTCAGATTTCTTTCTTTGGCCATAAAGTATGCCTCGGCCTAGACTTCTTAAACTTAACATAAAGCTATTAACTTTAACTTTTAGTCCACAGGAATTCCAAGCGCAGTGCACCTACTTTAACTCTTTAAGTTTAGTATTAGTTACAAGCCTTCGGCTTGCGGCCTGCGCCCGGGGCCAGTCAGCCTTCGGCTTCCTCAAAGAGGTCGCTTCGCTCCCGTTAGTATCCTACAGTATGTCTTGTCAAAGAGAATGTCAATGAAACAAAATAGTCATGAGAAGGAATTAAAAATGCAGAACAACACTGATAATTCATTTCAGTTTTGATAATTAATCGTTACATATATGTAAAGCATAGTGAAAAGGAGATAATTGATACTCTATTGTATCACATATTTCAAATTAAAAATATTTATAAATATGGGTTATCCATAAGTACATTTTATGTTGACTGGAAATGTCAAAATGGAATAAATATGGATTGCATCTTGGGTATTGCAGTTAATGAACTTGTTTTCACAATGAAAGGCATTGGTATGTAAATATTATTGCTGTGTCGGTTGAGTGAATCTCAGCATGAGTCATTGAGTGATATTGGTAATAACAACAGGTGATTCTGAAATTTGATACAGTAAATTACATAAATGAGAGACCCAAACTCTAATATTTTATTAACTTTAGCTAACTTCTCACAGAGAGGACACATGTCTATAATGGTCACCATTCACATACCTCGTATAATAATGATTAAAGTAACCAAGCTAAAATTCTAAATTACAACTCCAATTTTGTATTTGTACAACTTACAACTGCTAGAGGACTGAAAAGTACCACACTAATTCTCTGAATTTGTTTATTTGTTATGGGTCAAATCTCTGTGTGTGCAGTGTGGATAACAGAACAGAACTGCTGACATAAAACGGTGACACAGTAAATCCTTTCTTCCAACGAAGAACAGTTCATAACAAATCAAGCTAATATCGGCGATACAGTGACACAGTAATCTCTTCTGCCAACGATGACTTGATAACAAAGTAGGCTAATTGGGATTATGATACTTGAAAGAAAACTAAAAGTAACAATTGCCATCAGAGTCCTGTAAGCAGCCCTCATGCAACAGGGTAAAAACCACAGTAAAAGTGACTTCAACAGACTTCACATGAAGCATTTAAACATTTAAGTTGTAAAAGACTTACGGAGAATTGTGTCTTCTGTTTGTGATGTAAAATGGAGTATTGTTGGACCACTTCTCCTTCTAGGCATATTGGAATACTATTGCAAAATGATGAAACACTTTTACGAAATATTGGCAGCCATTAAAACAAAGCGTGCTCTAAAATTCGTGATGTTGCTAGGCATGACGGGATACACCAAGGAAAGCAGTTTATTTTCACATAACTTCCGTCAAAATATCACGATTTTGGAAATTTTAATCGCAATTTATGAGCAATTTATAGCATTTTAAACTGTAAAAACAAAACGTCGGATAGCCAGAGGCCTATAGATAACCCACAAGCGTATAAGAAGTTTGGAAAGTGCTTCACCGAAAAGGAGTTTAACAATAATGAAACAATGGTGATTTGATCACCGACACGGTTTGCGTATTATTATTATTAATTCTATGAATGGTAACATGCAATGTCAAAAACATAAATATTGAAAATCGTATAATAACAAACGCAAAACATTCAAGTTATAATACACTATATGCGTCCCTTATGTAAGTCAACATATCTGAGATGATCAACTTACCGATGATTGATTAGGATGAATTATCGGCAGTGTTTTTGCTGTATATTCGGGATGAGCAGCTTTACAATGAAGACCCTTGTAGTCGTTGTCAAACGCTCTTTTACATATTCCACAAATTACTTTATGTCTATTGTTCGGCATGATGACGGGAAGTAAAACCAATTAACGACGGAAATGTATCGATAGTCATGAATTCATATAAGCCGATTATTGGAATCTCCATCTATTCAAATATCTATTATTCTGTACTGCGTGCTATATTCACTTGAATGTCTGGAACGTCCTACTTGAAAGTAAAGTTTAATATGAAAATCCGTCAAATCTACTTCTGCTCTTCTAAGCTTATTATTTGCAAAGTTATCGTAGGACCAACAGGGACCGTTTTTGGGCCAAAAATTAAAAATGGGGGGGTTAGACACCCCCACACCCCCCCTAATTTGCGCCCCTGGTTAATTAAGATTGCTTCATTATAGATGGAGACACTTTTCTATTCGTATATCTTTTAGCGTTTCTGATTTAGGGCGATCATTACTTCTCCAAAAACGCATCCAAAGTGCTGATCTTGTGTGTGTATGAAAATGTGCTTATCAAATTGTCATTTCAATGTTCATAGGAAGATGTTGATATCTTTTTATCAATATTAGAAGTCCAGAAAGGAAATTAAGTTTCTTACAATTGAAAAAAAAATGCAAAATTTATGCTTTTTATTTTTTCTATTATTTACCACTTGTCAAATTGCGGCATATCAAAGTTGGACTTATAGATCAGTCAAGTTCTTTTGTTAACTTTTAACTTTTCATTATAGATACTCCAATCTTTTTCATTGGACCTCAAATTTGGATAACTTATGTACAGGATGTATTGAACGCTTGAGCTGAATTCCGAAACGATCATTCTGGAGGCAGCTTTTCATCTGGTACGGAATTTTTTCAAGAGACAGAAACTCGAAATGTTTAGTTTCTGATGGGTGAACCTTTTTGAGAAAAATAAGCATATTCTTTGTGGCAGAAAAAGAGTGAGACACAAAAATAACCTAAAATTCTCACTTTGACTGCAATTTTCAGCAGTAATGATCGCGTAAAAAAATCCCTAGAGCAAAAGGCACGAATAGAAAGAAGCTTCTCTTGTAGAGAAGCAATCTTACAATATCCGATATATGTTCTTTTAAATACTTTTTTATTTCAAAAATGTTCAACCTGACCTGGCTCAGTTACTGCGTGCATTCTTTGTTCACGGCTGTAGATCTGTGTCATTGTAGTAGCATAAAGTAATTATCGAACACTTTTTCTGCCAATACATGATTGATTTATTCGAATCACGTGACAGATGTTTTTCCAATGCTTGCTTTGCTCGTACCTTTGTGATTGCTGCTGATACTTAAAAATTGGACATACAATCCAGTGGATCGTAATGGCCACAGGGTATTTGTAAATAAATAATGGTGAATTAATTGAAACTTAATTGGTAATCTTAGTCAATTGAATATTTCCCCTAATGTTTCTTTTACATAACAATCATAATAACAGAATCTTGTCTACTCCATCAGGCCACACAATCACTTTATCAGCAACTAATATTTTGTAATAGAAAGAAATTGAAAATATAATTGAGAATATTTTTTGATCTTAATTTATTATTATGAATTGTATACGGGTGAATGAAGATATACATGACAATACTAAATAAAGACAGAAAAAAAAAATGAATTGAAAAGCTGTCATTGGTTCATATTTATTACACTTCACATTTTGTCAATCACCTTGTAACTATCAAATTAATATCACATCCTAATACATTCCTGCTTATAATTGAAACCCATGATAATACCAATCCATCAGAATATTATGTGAATTGTAATGGCTTGGCTTCACGAATAACGCAAGCCCTATTCGATGAACACCATAACAGAGATGGTCTTTCATAAAATGAACTTGCAAAAACAGATACTGCCAAGTAGTAGACATGTGCAAATCCATAACAAGGATCAATAAACCTTTTATTTATGTTACCATGCTTCACGTTCAATGCATGATGTAGTATTTCTTTGGCTTCTTTTACTTCAATTATACTCCTTCGGCCTTTTTTGCTTTTCTTGCAAATCAACATCATATCAAGTAAGAATTGTTTATCACAATCACCTCTTTTCCATGAAAGCATATTCCCCTAAAACAATCCAAAATATTACAGCTAATTAGTTTTAGTATTGAATATGATGCTATGATAAAGCCCGTGTTTTTTTTTAATATATCACGGAAATGTTGAAACAGCACACGGTTGAACAGCTACTACAATAATGCAAAAAGTTGAACTGCTACAATAATTGGTATCAGTAAATAGTGTTGTAAATGATAGTATACATACGCATCCATAACATATATCATGTTTGTTGCAAGCAGGCCTGAACATTTGCTTGTAAGGAAAACTGAGATTGCCAGGAATACTGCAGCCATTTGTAATTTGATACGATTTGCACGAAGGATCTCTGATTGCTGTCCCCACAGTATCCGTTGCTATAAAAACTGTAACAATAGCAGCTATAATCCAATAGGATGTCTTTATGCTGAACTCAATAGCCTATAAAGAAGAATAATAGCCAATGATTGAGCAGAATATGGTATCATAAGAAGGATTCAAGAATCCTTGAAAGAGCCTAGCTCCACAAGGTCCTTTATTCCGCTACTCTAAATCTGGGCCTCGTTAAATTATAACGAATTAAGTGATGCACTAACAAAGCTATGTCATCTATTTTATAAACAGAATACAATAGACTACTCAAGAAAACGGGCGTAATCTACATGTGAAACGATATGCCCGCGATGTGTGTGTGTATATTTTATTAAACGATAAACGACCATCTTATGGAAGCTATCTTTTATGTTGGAGCGATCAATCGTGAACTTCCTATTAGATCATATTTTGTCTTGGAGAATTGGAGGAAGGAGAATACAGCTATTGGTATCTTTGCGTTGATTAGCTTATAGACAATTGTTGAGATTATACAAATTCTTCTTGTTTTGAGGCTAGCAGTATGAGTTCCATTATTACATTGGAGCCAAACAGAGGACGGAAACATCGGACTTTGGAAGAGTCGTTAACAAAGAGTTACAATATTGGAGGTTTGGTCGTGTGTAGCATTTGTACAACCTTAGACTGAAATCCGGAGTTAGCGATCTTCTAAACTGTCGAATTCGATGTATGCATAGGTTGGCTTTCTTCAAACAAGACCGGAGATGGTCCTTCATTGTTAATTTATTATCGATATCTACTCCTAATAATGTAATACAATTTATCCATGGTATATTAATTTTGTTAACAAATATGTTCTCAGGGATTGATAGATCTCGATTATGACTGACTTAATTTACTTGCGATCATTGCTTGCGTTTTCTGTGGATTTAATTTCAGGTAGTTTTCATCTAGCCATGTTGTGACAATGTTCAAATCATCATTCATTATCGATGTAACATTATCAGGTGTATCTGAATAGTACAGAGTGGTGTCATCTGCATATATCATCAGAGAAGATCTCTTGTGAAGGAGTGACATATCAGCGACATATCGATATTGAAGAGTAGCGGACCAAGTATAGATCCTTGAGAGACACCTCGGAGAGTAACACATGGTGAAGATAATTCACCATCAACTTTAACTGACTGACATCTATTTTCTAAATGTTTTCTGAGGAGATTACAAGTTGAACGAGATACACCATAAAATTCAAGCTTTTTAGAAGTAATAAATGATGTACCATGTCGAAGGCCTTTGACAAATCCGAAGAGACACAGCAACAATCTCTTTGTTGTTGATTGCTGTATGACCGTCCTGTCTTAATTTAAGAAGCGCAAATCATTTTAATGCCTTTTCAACTCACACAGAAGTTTAATGATTTCACGAGTTGAAAAATAGACCAATCACAACCTAAGGTTGCACACGCTAAGCTTTGATTGGTCATTCAAATTTTTTGTATTGAGCACATCACTCCATTCGCTAAAAAGTTACATAGGGACTAAACGAAACAGTCGTTAGTATAATGGAGTACAGGGAGCATGTGGAACAGGTCTACCTTAAAGGCAGCCATCCGGGCAGCCATCTCATAGTTTATTTGCCTCATCGATTTCACATGCTGATGCTATACATCACTTGAATACCTGTAGCTATAATACTATTACGGATTGAGTGTTGTAGCAGAATTATATCCCCAGGGCATGTATGTATGACCAGGGCAGATTGCGTTATGCAATTTGGAAAACAAAACAAATGTTACTACTCCAAGTACTTATCAATAGATTAACTGGCATCGCATACCCATAATATATATCAGCGTATTACTATTGCATGCACAATTTAGATAACGTGTGTTGCGTGTATTTGTTTTTGAATAAAAGTTACTTAATGATAAACTGACCAATGCATGCGCGATTAAGGAGATTCCATACAGTTAGCTTCTAACTACATCTGATAAAATTTAGATAAATCACCGAAATCACAATTTTTAAGTGTTGTACTATCAATTTACTTGAAAGAAATGGATGTCACCAGGGAAAATAGAGCATGGCACGGCGTCGAACACGAATAAAATATTCAAAATTTAGCGAAAACCCTGAGTTTCAGAGGAGCAGCAAGGGAAGCAAGAGATTCTCAAATGTTGAACAACTTCGAGTGAAAACCCCTCTAAGGCAGCAGTTAGAGTTACCTGTTAAATTACTTTTACTGTTAGCTGTGTCTATATACTGCATGGTGATGCTATCACTTATATACATAATACTGTCTGTTTATATATCACAATATCACTTATATACATAATACTGTCTGTTTATATATCACAATATTTCTATATTTCTATATTTCGATATTTCTGTGTCTGTCCGCGACTTATGTACGTCTTACTGGCGATATAATACGGATAATCCGTTGTCGGGAAATTATGCAAACATTTGTGTCGAGATAACCGTGTACAGTAACAAATTTGTTGTATGAAAAGTATGGGTCTATGGCGTTGTTTTAAAATAATATACTTCATCTGATATTTTATTTGATATCATTGCATTAAAAAATTCAGAGATTTTGAAAAATTTCATAGGTCGATAATCTAGCGGGCAGCCAAATCGACTTCAAATTGAAATCTCCAGAACAAAAATATTTTGCTTTAAATTTAAAAGCTGCGTGTAAATTGTTTGAACAAGTGAAACTTGAAACTGAATCAGTTTTATGATAATTAAAGCAATACGAAATACTGAATTACATTGAATTACCAGTATAAATAGGCCAGACAAAATATGTTTTGAAATCAAAGAAACGTAGACATATTTCATGTAGTGTTGATATCAGCAATACATATAGCGCGGCACAAACGCTATGAAATTAAAGAGACTTGAGGTCTTAATTTAATTTATTAATGAAACAAAATGCCGTTCATTACTTTTCTCAAAATCGAGATATAAAACATTTCACTTTTAAAAAGGCTATTTTGATACATAATTTGTGAGAACACTGAGCAAACAATCTGTTTTGAAATGAATAATCTATCGCGGGGCTTAAAAACAAATTAATTTGCAAGAATTTTCAAATTGGCGTTGGCGTTCGACTATTTCGAAAAATATTCAAAGTTCGAAGAGATTATCTGTCTACAGTCTAAAATCATAGAGTTTAGAATTAATCAAGGCATTGCACAAAAGTATTTTTATAATTTATTATTTAATATAAAAAAACGAATCATTTGGTTTTAAGCAGCAAGGCTTTTATTTTCAGATTTTGCTTCCATAATTAACGAAGGAATTATACTGGCATCGATTAATATTAAAATTTCATTTTGTTGACTTGCTATACGAATAAGACACAGTATGTTACTACAGTTTCGAGAATAAAAATAGCGATGTCTTGTTATTATCTTTGATCAACATTTAATAAAGTTAATTTCAGGTATATCAAATTTAACAAAGTTAAATTGAATTGAGCGTATGATTTGTGATAAATAATAATAATTATAATATTTTCAGCGTTCAAAAATTTTGCTTTGAATTTAAAAGCACAAAAACATAATTCAAAAACATTTTTAAATAGTTAATACAGTTTGGATGAGTGTAACAAACCTTGTGTTACAAAAATAAAAAGTGAAAAGGTTGCACGAAATAATCGATCATAGCAAACAATATTTATTAAAATAAAACTTACCATTTTCCAAATGAGATCCAAATAAAAACTATACGAGCGGCATAATCTCCGAACAACATTTAAATACATAATAGCGGGTTCTCTGAGTTAATACACCAATCAATAGTAAGTTAACAACCATATTTTATCGAAGGAGAATGTACGCCCGATAAGAATAAAATAAAGATTGTCTTTTATTCGAAATAATTCTGACAAAAATGATCATTTCATATCGTAATCAAATGCATGGTAAAGTAGATTCATTTTCTACATAGTAAATTATCCTTTTCGTCAGACATCATAACATGAGCATTTAAATATTACCATCGGCTGTGGTATTATATATCTTTGAAGCTGCACTAAACATTTCAACTCTATAAACCATCGCGTACGTTTCAATAAATTCTGAATAAATATGCATATCACGAATCTGGCAAAATGAGTTGTTTTCGTTTTCCTATCAAAATAATTAATTTATTCATAATCATCTTTCCTTTCATTCGACATCTGTAATGTTATAAATAGCGCGTAGAAATATTGACGACAAGATGTAACATAATATCAATATCGAATTAGTATAGCGATTTATTATAGAATTTTATTTCCTTTTAAAAGAATGTTGATGCTATTATTCTGGAAAATTTGATAACAAGAACCCCTATCAGACCAATTTTTCAGATCTTTTTTTTACTTATAAAATTTTATTTTCAACGAACTCTTAGTATTTTGATAGACTGCCATGAAAATCACAGGCATACTTGCTGAGATTGCAAAGATCAAAAATATAGGCTCATATAGTATCATATCATAATATTTTCAGATTATATATATAATTTGAAATTCAATACACGCGCGTGGGTCGGCCTTGTTCAATAATACGTTGTCGAAGCAGTAGGTTTGTTGATAAGGTCAGTCAAAGCGCTTATGTCAGTAAGTAACGCAGTGGCTAATTGGTTAGTGCTCTGGTATAATAATTTCAGGGTCGTCAGTTCAAATCCGCCGTTCGGAAACCTTTTATCAACGATTTTTCTTTTTTTTTAATATGAAGCAGTAAATCATTTTTAATTAACAAAAGATATCGTTTGATCATGTTAATAACAGAAATCAGTGGACCATGTGTCTTGTTTAAGCTAAATTAATTTAATATTGAATCTATCGCATGCAATGCCACGAGTTTCACTGGCCACACTTTGACGGCGGCGTTATTTTGTGAACACCACATTAGTGTTGTATATATTGCAATAAAGATTTATGAATCCGAACCGAACGCGATCCGATCGTATCGGGTCAGATTCGGGTTAATATTTTAGATCTTCGGATCGGATCGGATTTGTAGTGATTTTTTATGGATAGTTTCAGATTTCGAAATTTGACTGAGTATTTGTAATTTATAATAATTAATGTGTTCTGGCCTCCTTTCAGCACATAAAATATTGTTTTTCTATGTAGATATAGCTACGTTAAATTATACATTTCAATCGACTCAATTGATGTGAAATAAATTAAACTTTTATTAAAGGAATGATTAAGATGTATTGATTAATGCTACATCGTTTCAATGCATATTGTCTCTCATGTTCTCCTCCAGAGTTCATACTCCGTATTATACAGCGATAGAAAGCTTAGTCAATTGTTTAATTATAAGTGATCTGAAAGTTTTATCATAGAAGGTCCATTATGGACTACACTCATAGCTAGTTTATATTAATGTCGGTTGCTTTTGTATCAACAAACTAAACATTTTCGAAAGGACCACATTTCGAAATAATCATGGTTTTTTAATTTCATCTTTTAAAACCATCCAACTGGAACCTTACAAACAATGTTTTACCTCACGGTTGCCGTAGCTTGACCGTGGGTTTGGGACATATTAGATCGAAGCAACACATCGTGTCTTTCATTGCATAATATAATGGCATTTCATATCACAGTGTGAACCAATTTATAAAATAAGATATTATATAATACAATATTAAAATACCAGCCTGAACAAATTTTGAAGTTTGTAACTTCTTTCTTATCATTGGCTAACATTTCACAATTCACAATTCAATCCCAGTCACAAATGATTATTGATTTTATCACGTTTTGATTGTGAGAGATTATATGCGAGTCAAATTTGGAATCTCCATAGTCTGAGCATTTTGAATTTAAATTTGTTGTACATTAGCTTTATTAATTGACCGCATGATATAAATAATGATCAATCAGATGCCCTGCAAGTCACATGGATTGCGAAGCGAAACAGTCTCGGACACAGGCCGCAAGCCAAAGATTTGTATAATTTAATAACCATAAATCAGACAATCATGTTTCCTACTCTCTTGGGATAAAACTAACCCATGTTTAGAAATTTAGCGCAGGTTAGTTGCATTCACACTACCCTGCATTCTACTCAAATTACCCAGGGTTGGTTAGTGTATTGTGAAAATGACTTTAGATAGACTTTTCTTAAGAGGTTACAAATAAAGTAATTGGCTGATACAGTACTGATACTGTTTAGACAACTCTAAATTACTAGGCATAGTAATAATTATATAAATACTATAGGTTATTATGACTACAATTATTATCATTATTATTATTATTATTATTATTATTAAGAGCACTGCTTAATGGCTTCTCAAATATTAAACAATTACGCAAGTCACAGCAAAATGTTTGTTGTAAATTGAAATTTTGCATATATATATTTTTTTCTTCAATGCCCAAGTTATTCTTCTGCTTTTAATTTATAATATTAATCCCATCACCAACAGATAAAAATTATAACATAATTATTGAGGTCAAAATTCACGATAGAATTTCTATAAAAATAATGAATTCCTTATGCAATTTTGAGACTATACCTGCGCTAGCATTCACTCAGAAAGATGATATTTCTTTGGAAATATGAAAAAAATCTCGGAATAAATAAAGATTTCTTGTCATTATAAACTTACCATTACAAATATAGAACCCTTGTTTGTTTTCCTATATTTTTCTGTACTGCGTCCTTGTGGTACTGAGCTTGGCAATGATGTAGCAATGTAGGGTTAGTTTCATTGCGTGCCTTTATAAGAGTATTTTTTTAATTTTTAATGTTGACAAACAAATATTTAATCATCTGCTATATTTCCACTATAATTACGATGGATCTAAAATGTTAAAAGGGTTCAATTAGTTTATCAAATCATCAATATGTTGTTATGTCCTATATATATATTGACAACTATAGCAAGCCATAAATTGCAAACCAGTGTACTTATCATTTGAGAAAACGGTCATAATTAAAACACAATTTTTCGCAATATAATCACGGAATCTTTGAATACCCCTAGACTTGAAGTACTTACTTGATGCAATAATGTCTGTGATATTGATAATATGTTCCTCATCATCTGCGCGTTATCTTCACTATACGAAATCATTTATAAAATACGTCATGGCTATTCTTTTCTTACTACTTTGTGAATATTATTCTCATTTTTCGAAATTTTTATTTTGATCAAAACAGGGATGATTTTTTGTAAATTTATAGATGTAATATAATATTATAGCTTGTTGCATATATAGAGATAAAATCATATTTTTAGTTATTTTATGGTTATTTTAATTGTTTTATATGTAAATTTTACAAACAAAGGTTTGTTTAGAATATTTAAATACATTATTATTATGAATTAAAAAAATATATATTCTAATAATATCTAAATTGACTGTTTAAAATAAAGCCACAGACTATAGACGTTGTCTCCGTTGTTGATTCTCTCTTTCTATACTGTTCTGATTATAAATCAACACCAGAGCCCTCTATTGATGTTTTGCCACCAATAAAGTTATTAAATTGACTGTTATATATTTTCCCATTTATAGTAGTTACATTACAATTTGCTAAGCTAACATTCATTCATTACGGTAGATATCTTTAATTCACACTTTATTGCAACAGTATGGAAATCATGTTTATAAAATTCATGTTACATGAAGTAAAGCCCCAGCCGAATGGCTTTTTTATTTTCGCCAACATTCATCGGATTTTGCTGAATTCATGAATGTTGGCGAAATAAAATGTCATTTGGCCGGGGCTCAATGGAAACAAATTAGAAGTTGACAGCTGGAGATATATTCGAATTCCGATTCTAATTAGAAGTATATTTGTATTCATGAAGCTAAAACAAGCCAGCTTGATATTAAAATACCTAGTTATTGAATACAAATCTGTGTCATTTAGGGGCTAGAGACTGAAGCAAATGTCTTGGTTACGAATAACTGCACGATTTGCCTGTATAATGAACTTCTTTAATCAAGAAATTGTATAATTCACGAGGGCACAAAGAACAGGTGCTTTCTTTGTACTTCCCTCCCACTATACATATCTATGGAAATGTTGTATAGGTTAAAGGTTTTCATATTTCCATATTTTGGTATGAGTGATAACCTATCTACTGTCTACACAATTATCTTTGTTATATTTCATTTCAAACAAATTCTACAGATGTATTCCATATAGGGATTCCATATCATCAAAAATCAGGACAACTTGTTAATACAGAGGATAGCCTTCAAAATACTGCTAGTGATTATTCAAGATTTCATCTATGCAAAACCTGAAAAATGATTAAAAGACTGTGAATGTCAGGTTGTTTACAACTGATGTTTGAAAGTCATGTCTTGATTGTTTTTTTTCTAAACAGCGGTCGCCAGTCTAATTGGCTTCTTTAACTGTATGATTGTTAATGGTTAAAATTGTATGTTCTTATGTTATTAAATACGAGGTAAGTAGAGACAGACCCACTATTCCGCTGCGTACCTGCGCTCATCTGGGCCTTGTAAAAAATAAGGTCAAAAAGTGATGCACTGAGAAAATTCTGATCCTAATACGCATGCGCTCCACAAGCGCCTGCTGTCAAGTATATGCGGGCCAACAGTAAACGAAAACAACAACTGTCAAGACGGAAGGACATTTATCGACATCACACAGTTAAAATCAATTTCAAATTTTAAAACAGAACGTAGTAATTTTGTAGCTTTGCAAATCCTAGACATTTTGATCGAAGTGAATTAATATTGCAGATATGAATTGAGAAACGGAATGAAGAACAACTTCTACAGAGTGTTAAAGAAAAAACAACATTGAGCCGAACTAATATATTAATGTTGTTACCACACAAAGGAAATATTACTGACATTCACATTACTAACATTTAACAATATAGTAACGTAGATGTATTCAAATCATTCATATCATAGAAAAGTATTATCTGTAATCCATTCTATCAACTAATGATAAAAATATCTGTAATGAATTCCAATGTTATGCCGCTAGAATGAAAAATGTGTCAGCCACATTCACGGAAAATTGCAATATTTGCATTCTGATAATTTACCGTTTGATGCCAGTTTACCAGCTGTTTTCAACTCATACAAGTAATCAAGGTTTAAATTTGTATGTCGATCTTCACAAATTGCTGCGATGAGTGTTTCAATATGAGTAAATTAGTATTTCTTAGGGTATTCAGTGTTTTCTTCCAAGTTGCACGTGTTAGGCCTACAGTTTGATATCAATCGATTGTGCATTCAGAAGGCACATCTCCAGATAAAACAATCGTAACACGCAATAAAAGCATGTTGATATATTTTATAAACATAAAATCAAGTTTAAAAACCTTAAACCTTGGTTTGAACTACGAGAAAACACATCCAAGTTGCATTCGAGCCAGCATATTAAACGGCGTAACAATATTCGGTAGTTTATAAACTTTAGTAGGCAGGCACATCTCCAGATAAAACGAATTAAATACCCAATAGAAGCATGTTGATATATTAAATGAAAATAGGATTGAGCTCAAAACCTTTGGTTCAAACTACTACGAAACATCCACAAAACGAGCAAAATGTAGCTCTGCTTGGAGCTTTGAAAATACGTTTGAACGATATTTTGCTCTTGAAGGAGTTGGAAGTTGTCTCATGATAAAAAGTCATGAAATAATTTCATAAATTATGTAATTAGACCAATCACTGCATAGATCCAAGATACGTCACAGATGCTTGGCTGTGATTGGTCATTTCATTTTTCTTAAATGAGCGCATCACTTTTTGACCTTATTTTTTACATGTCCCCTATACGTAGCAGCCGCAGGTCAAGTGAAGTACAGGGGCATGTGGTACAGATCTACGTGTTGTCAGTCAGCCATCTTAGTGTGTCTAGTGATTTAGGTGTAAGAGGTCTGGTAATAGACCAATAGTGACAAGATAATTTATATCTAATTATATAAGAACACTACATCTCCCCCTCCTCCCCCCAGGGGAAATAGAAGAAGAATCGATTACAAATGTACAAGGTTACATTAGTATATTTAATGTTTTTATAATTTGTAATATAGTTTGTATTTTCGCTAGTAGCAATGGATGTAATACATGTGTAATCTTGCTGAAGAGTGCATCGTACTGATTTGACTTGAATATTGCAATACGACTTGATTTATATTGATGTAGATATGATACTGACTTGACTTGGGGTGAATATTACAGTTAGTTGACTCGAGTTAGTGGAAGAGGAGTACTACATTGAATATACGTTGAAGTAAAGTAATGACGACTAGATGAAGGTCAAGTTACTCGATAATGATTTTTGTTTTGCTTTTAAAAATATTTGAACTATAACCAGAGTTTGTAGTAATGAAATGCTGAATACTACGATGCTAGTGACTTATGAATAGCAACGGTAGCAGTAGAGTGGCAAACAAAACTTGATAAAGGTTGTAAATAATGTAAAATATTAGTAAGGTGATAAAAAACCAGCTACCTTTGATTGTAGACTTGTGGTAAGCAGTGTCTAATAACATTTTGTTCAATTATAAATGTAACGTAACCAACGTTTGTAGATGATTTTTATAGTTGATTCTTGAGTATTTATTGTAGTGTCCTTATACTGATGAAGGTAGTTGAAAGTGAAGTAAGCACATTTAGTCGTTGTGGAATATGCCGACTAGCTGATTGTAGTTCAGTGTGCTTGTTACTTTTGTGAGGCGATAAAGATATAGTTGTGTGGATCTAAGCAGATTTAGTCGTTGTTGACTATACCAACTAGCTGAGAGTAGTGGTAGTGTGCTTGTGACGTCTGAGGCGATGGAGGTATAGTTGTGTTCGAGTTTCAACTTAGTGACTCTGATGATTGTGATTAAACTTGACTTTTCCTCGAATACTTGATGTTTATTGTCTAATTTGACTTTGATGTTTTACAATATTGATGATTAATAACCAATCAACTGCGCCATGTAATGTTCTTATGTTATTAAATACGAGGTAAGTAGAGACAGAGTCACGAGACACGGGTTGTCAGTCAGCCATCTTAGTGTGTCTAGTGATCTAGATGTAAGAGGTCTGGTAAATAGACTAATAGTGACAAGATAATTTATGTAAATGTATATTTCAAAGTAAATGATAACGGAAAGAGAAGACTAGGAGATTATCCTCATAATTTATTTCCGTCAATTATAGTTATCATCTTAAAGCAAATTCTTCTTACTACATTCAAAAGTCAAGAGAATGAAGAGAAACGGAAATACAATCGGCGGGTTGTGGAGGTCGAACACGGATCGTTTGCACCCATCATTTTCTCCAGCCTGCGTAGTCCTGCCCCCCACCTCTTCAAATTTTGTCCAAATCATCATAAGTACTTTGATCAGTACATTGTGATCAGGTGTTTTTAAGACTGATCAAACAAAAGCGTTACAGACTACGCCAGTCCCCCCCCCACCCCACAAAATTCAAAAATTTACATATTAAAAGTTTAATCACGCTGTCATAAGTATTGATCAGGCATTTATTTTGCTGATAAAATTACGTTCAATTAACGAAATATTCCCGTTTTAGGCTCAATTTATAGCGTAGTCCAGGCTCCTGCCCCCCACCCCACTTAACCACGCCCGATTTCGGAAATTTTCCATGTCAAAAGTTTGATCACGATGTGATCAATCCTGATCAGGCTATAGCTAAACTCATCAACTGAAGATCAAAGAGATATTCACCCTCCACGGTACAAAATTACCGTAGTCCTGGTCCCCCACCCTCTTAACCACGCCAAGTTTCGAAAATTTTCATATCAAAAATTTGATCGTGTGTGTGGACGTGAAAAATAATTCCATTTCAAAGTCATTTAAAAGCCATTTGTTAGAAGTCGCAAGACATCGAGAGAGCAAAATGATGCCCATGACTGGTAAGCCAACACTGTGTATAAATTTAAATGTGACTATGGTGTTAATCAGGTCATGTTAAATTCGCTAGTATCCATTCACACACTTGAATATAGTATCAAAGACCTTCTAAATATCAATACGTGAAAACACAAGGCAAGCACATCTAAATAGGGAATGAAGGATATTACCAACTTTTACAATTCTTCGGCATTTCCACAATCAATTTGATTGTAAAGTAATGTTTTTGCTAGAGAATGATGGCCATTTCTATTTCGATTAATTGGCTTGATCCATCCCTACTATCTATGTAAAGAAAATATTAAAGTACAGTTGGCCCAAACATACTTTTCTGACTAAGTCGTGCTATTATGGACAGTGTAGACTTTTATAAGTATTTATTTATCGATCTTACATTGATCCATATCTATAAACGTCAACGTCTGTGTGTGTGTACTTGTGCTGTCGCGACCATGGATTTGTTTTTCGTTTTTCTCTGTCAATTTTTACGTTAAAATTTTGAAAAACTTATCATTAGAATCAATGTCATCCCGCGAGTTTAATGACGCTTTTAGTTTTTCATATTCCATTTCCTATTTCTTGCATCGAAAGAAAACATATCTTTATTTTGTAATCCAACTTTGCGTGACAACAACAAAGCAATTTGTCCTTCTCAATTTCACACGCATCATTGACCATTCTCTATTGTTCACGAGGTTATTCTATTGTTCTATTGATGAAATCTGTCAATCAAATTATAAATCTAGGTAACGGAGACTTGCAGTCTTGCAAATGAATGGATCAACCCAGCAGTGCAAGTCACTCATATGTGTCTTGTAAAATAATTTTAGTTTGAGAATGCTTAATAGATTCTTTGCAAATCCAAAACGTTATCAATAAAAACATTACATTAGTTGCATTATTTTCTATTTTTTTATATTTTATTTCGAATTTTTATGTATATTTTATGTTTGCAAATATAAACATTGACAACCCTTAAACTAACCTGTTGACCAATACATTTCCTATTTTTTTTTCTTCATATTTATAAGAACTTTCTTTGTAAGCCATTTCGAAGTAAATGGTACGACAAGAGAATACTAAGAGGATTATTGCAACCTTTCTAATTATCAATGTCAATTCATTTTCAAGTTACAAGAAGGATTTTAAATTTTTATATAAGTTATATATAGTCTAAAATAAATCTAATTTACGTAATGGATTGTATTACAAAAAAAAAATGAAATTCTATACAAAGACATAAAGACGAACAATGACAACTATAATTAAACATCCGAATATTCTTGGAATTTTTAGGATTAACAATAAAGCTTTATGAGTAGTCATAAAATATATACAGGAAATTTTCAACATATTGTACAGTGAATCTGTTTTGTAATTTTTACTTTCTACAGTTTATAATATTAAGTCATGTTGAACTCTAGTTGAGTGATCCAACAGCTCGGCTTAATTCAATGGCATTTGCATTTGTTGGCACAAAGGTGTGTGATGAGGTTGTACTTGAGCCTCTTATGCACAAGATAGCTGACCACAAAGTCACAAACTGCAGCTTTGTTCTAAGCCAGTTTGTGACAGTAAGTGTTTGTTTTACTTTTTGAAGCCAGTTTCGTTGCCAATTGTAGAATGAATCTTTCATTTTCTGGACTGCTACCGCCATTGATGGAGAATAACCTGCGTAGTCCTGGCCCCTCACCTCTTCAAATTTTGTCCAAATCATCATAAGTACTTTGATCAGCAATTGGGGTGGTTAGCTCAGTTGGCAGAGCAACTGAACTTCAGATCGTATCATATCTGATCGACTGTGGTTCAAATCCCCCTCAAGTCAACTCAGCCTTGACTTTATCTGAAACATCAAATGAGTACCATCTAAGGATGGTGGATGGAATGGTCCAGAGGGAATTGCATTGTGAGTAGCTGCGGCGCATCGTTGCGCATTGACAATCGAGACCTATCTGCCATGAAATCTGTTGAAATTGATCTGCAGTGTCGAGGCTGAGATCAACAAAGAGCGTTTAACATCATTGCTCTTAGTGCGGCGCATCGTTGCGCATTGACAATCGAGACCTATCTGCCATGAAATCTGTTGAAATTGATCTGCAGTGTCGCGGCTGAGATCAACAAAGAGCGTTTAACATCATTGCTCTTAGCGAAAAGAGCCACTCTTCTAGAAATAGAGGAGTGGTACGGATGCCTTCGGTAGGGCGACACTGTATACATTACTTTTTTTTACTGTATGTACAATAAATAAGCATGCAATAATTAAGATTTTTCTTGGATGGATTGTCTATATAGCAGCAATTTGATAGCGAAATATTTGCTAAAAGAATCAGACATACAACATTATCCGAAAAATGGTCATTTAATAAAGAAAAATATTACATAAAGCTAGCTTAGAGCTATGTATCTAACACCAAACTAGAAAAGAATTAAACAGCAGCAATTAGTTAAAGAAGACATGTACATAGTGATACAAACTCTAAAATGCAAAATAAACTCGAATTAAACTTATAGTATGCAGTGCCATTTCAGATTTAATTAGGATTCTAGCAGCCACCAGCGACGACTTCTATATCATCAAGTTGGCCAGCTGAGTATCCTAGTCCAGTAGTAATTTCACTTGGGATCATAAAGAAGCCAATCTGATAACGAGAATAGAACATATATGATTAATTCATGCAATAGATGTGTTGATCATAAATTATGGTACGTGTCTATATTAAGAGGTACCACACTTTGTTCGTGTTTTATTTTTATGAAACTCATTCTTTCAACCCTTCTCTCACGACTGTCAGCATTCCTCTTGTAGTAAATATAAATAGATACACGGTAAGTATGCGGTAAGCGCTTTTTAAAATGAATTATAAATTAATGGAACGTGATACTGATCGCTAAATGTGTATTGTTGATGTTTTTATCAAGCTAGGTAAAATCGTGCAATTAAGGCTTTTGGCTTGGAACCCCCTAAACGAAACATATGACGAAAGATCTTTGTTTGATTAAACGCCTAAAATATGCTTAAAATTCAAATTAGCAACACGAAAACACAATTACTTTTAATCAAAAACATAAATTAAACACATTTTACAAAAGCTTCATATTTTGATGCTTCTGTCTTCTGTATAGTTCGTATAGTTCTACAGCAATTTTGTATTTTGATAAACGCCGAGATGGCGCGTTACGCTACGGAAAAGATCGGCGCTTCATTTCTTGAAAAGTAGAAATTCATAGAATCCTGTGTACGAATAGTTGAAAAGTACTCTAATTTGTCTGCAGCCTTCTATATAAACTTTGTATCCAAAATTAACTACTTAAGTGCTATTATGCAAAAACTTTGGGTGCTACATGAGACACGCAAGAGGCCAAAATCGCTCGACTCAGGGTTCGTGATTTTTTAACCCTCTCTCATCTCTCATTACATTCAGCGTGTTGGTATCTTTTGTCGCTAACTTTTATTCAAATTATACTTTCTTTTCCGAAAATTTCCAAACTTCAGTGTAAACTGTATATTAACTGATCATACTAACTACCACGAAACCCCTTATTATCATTAACTTTTTTTAAAAACTGTTTCAAAAATTATTATTCATAAAAAACTATTCAACAATACACATAAGTGAATGTACATTCCTGTGTGCTCGCGTCATATTTGACAAAAATACATACATACAAAAACATCGACCATGATTTCACTACATGAATATTACAAACCGCTCGTTTATCTCGCTGTTTGGCTGCCCTCAGGCAACGATATGAAAAGATTACACAGTTATTGCCCCATCTATAAATAAATTTATTGAACGTTTTCCACCTTTAGTTCATCACACAACCACAACTATTCATTCTACTCACACCAAATGCATCTTTGACAGTAATTTCCTGTTGATATGTCTTCAGAGAAGTTGTAGACGTTGTTCCAATGTCACACCTAAATACGCCTTCTCCTTCACATCTGGCTCCATCGACGTAATTATCAGCAGCGAGCAAGGCATTTGCACATAAGAAAGCCAATTGATTGGCTGCAGGAACAACAGCTGGAACACTGAGATAACTTGCAAAAAGCATCGTTCCAGCATCTAGCTGTGCCTTATATCTTACACAGTATTTGTAATTGGCTGAAGGTGGAAATACGATAGTAGGCCAATAAACGCCTAAAGGCAGAGTGCCAACACCCGCTCCAAGTTGAAGATAAGTATTCGCTCCTGTAATGAAGATTTCAAATTAATTTCACTTAAACTGAAATAGGGTTGATGTATAATGTAGTAGAATGCCAAAACCCAATAAAAAGTTGCTACGAGCTCTCTGCCTCTTACTTCACAGATCACTTGATCATATTGACAATATAAGCTATAAAACTCAATGATCGTATTTATGTTTGATTCTTCGTTTGTGCAATCATTTTTATTTAACTGGAGATATGTTTTCCCATATTATATAATTCTCATTCCTTTACTGGTCGTTGTTACTGTTGCGTTTTAAATTTATACGAATAATTAAATTCAAGAATTACTATTGGTTGAGTTTTTATTGTTTAGCTAAAAAGTATGAATATATATTAAGCACTTAATTTTATGTTGTGGCTGTAAAACTGACTATAAGAAGTTAATTTCGCTCTCAACGTCTTTACTTTAGCAAAAATGCATTTTTACAAAAGCTACTAACTACAAAAGGTGGTTGTGTGTGTGGATTTTCAATTATTATTTCGATTCGTAACCAAATAGAGGATTGTAGCTCGTTTTACATTATTTATACGAATTACGGTAATTTACAGATGTAAAATTAGCAAATATAACTAAACAATAAATGGGACAAAGCGATAAAAATTCTCCAGATTGCTTCGCTTCAAATTGTTTTTGAACCTCAATTTTGAATATATCTCTATCATTTATCGTTGATACCTCAACTGGTAATGTTGACCAGAATCGAAGACTAACAGCCCCAAACGATTTTGCCGTCACACCATACTTAACCCAAGGTTGCTTCGCTCGGAAAGTTTTTCTCAAATTGTACTAAAATCTATCCGTAGATGATATATGACAGGAGCTACTTACCTGCTACTGCTGTGGCGAATTGATATTTTGCTGTTGTAAACCCTGCTTGTGCTACGACTGCAGGGTCACAAATTAGTGCCGGGGCTTGGAAATCACACATAGGCATGGGAGCTAACAGAAAAAAATACAGGTTGTCATAATGATATATTATAATTCCATTCTTATTTGCAAATTTTCAATCTGTGTAGTATTGTATAGTCCCATAGAAAAATTCAACCAATCATAGGGACATTTTAACTATATAACATCGCTATTGGAAAAAGGACAATCGAAACACGGACAATCTATACATATGCAACACAAAGTTCGATTTGTAAAGTTTTTGAAATGCTATTGATTCGTGAAACGAAGTCTTCACTGAATACACAATCGGAACCGATAAAATCATTGCTATGGTGCTAGGAAATATAACTTAATCCGTATCCTTATATGGAATAGATTAAAATTTTACAAACCCTATTCATTAGTATAAATAATTAAAGTATATTATATTTTTTAGACTTGATAATGGCTTTTTGTGAAATTTGAAACGTTTTCAGAATATATAAAATCATTGGTGTTAGTATTTGTAGTGAGATCCATTGGAAATAGTCTACAGCTATTTACCGAGATACTCTAAATTAATTACAGTCAAACAATATTTGAAAATGTGCACCGGAACCAGTTTTATCTGAAACCTCAGATAAAACTGGATTCAGATAAAACTGGAAAGAATTACTTTACTACAGGTTACGGAATTGATAAGGAAAACTATTCTTGATCAAGAAGTCACTACAATCGTTTAAGAAAATGTAATCTAGCATAGATAGTTTTTCATTATTCAGAAAAATATATTCTTTATGAAATGTTTGTGTTATTGTTGTTTTTTATTTGTCAAAATAAATGTTGACTTGAGTTATATAGGGAAGAGTAACTCACACTTCGATGCATCCTTAAAATAAATTCCTATACCAAAAATGAAATACAGTAAATGTATAGGGTTGGTGTGTCTTAAATCAATAATTTATAAACTTTACATAAAATCTTTCAAAATTTCTTTGTCCAGTTTCAAAAAAGAATGACCATGACGATGATTTGGATTTGGATGCGAGCACGCTTTCTGTTAAGTTGTTCCACCATCAAATTACTCGATTAAGAAATTGATATTTGAGTACATTTAGCCTGCAAGGTACGTTTGTCAGTTGTAACTTTAAAAATCTTAGAATAACCAGCAGCCTTTGCATATTTTTGTCTTTGAAATCTGGACCAAGATTTCAATCATTTGTTTTCAAAATACACGACCCGCCTTTGTGTCTCCTTTTCACACACACGTGATTTTGAAATATTATTTTGAAAAACAAATATGGGCATGCAAAGATGTCTGCTAATTTAGCTATCAAATGACTTGTTTAGGAAGCTACAAGAGCAATGAAGGATGACCTAGTAAGGCTTTTGACGCTTGAAGAAACTTGTACTGTACCACCATAGGCGTAGGGGTACATTTCAAATCAAGGGAGTAAAAACGGTTTAGCCCGAAAACACTTTTCCGCGAAATGTTATTATAAGAGGTAACTGGCATGCAAAAATAATGAAGATATATCACAAGATACAAACACAAACATCATAGGCCTCCTTCAGCCCCACAAATTTCTTAATACCGTCATTAAATATTGAAACATATTCATTTTACATTCATTTTAGGCAATTATATGATTATATAATTTTTACTGAGTTCAAAAAGCCGTTATCAGCTCTTCCATTCCTCCTGCAACTTAGCTTTACGGTGTAAGCAATATTGCTCATTTCTCCCTTTAGTGGATCGTTATAAATACCGTTTTAGTCATACCTGGTTCGTCAAGTAGGCCATTCTATTTTAGGCATTTACTTTTATTTCCTGAGACTGTTTAGACACCTTTGCGCAGAAGATTTTGCTGCATATAACAGTGTATTTTAGGCACCGTAAAATACACTTTTATATGGAGCATTGGGTTGTATATTTAATTTGAAAGAGCGCGACACACCTATTTCATGGTAGATAGTGAACCAATAGTAACCGCTCTTAAATAGTAGTCTTCTAAATAAATCAAGTCCTGCAAGTTAATGTAGCGAAAATGTTCACGTCGCGTGGGAGAAATACTGAAGTTCAAATTATTTAGCCATAATCAATAATGGAACAATTATGGAAACAATTATGAAGAGGAATAAGTACCTGAAAACATTTTGGTGCTAGATAAACCGCTTCTGTTACTTTGGCACTTTATTGATGTGCTTGACTAATCCCTAAATTATCTGATTCTAAGAATTGTTGCGAGCGGAGCGAGCAAGAAAATGTGGATTATTGTTTACTGATAAATTTAATTATACTTTTCAGGACAATGTTACGTATAACCGTCGAAATATCGAATGACTGAATAATTTCATTGCAAAGAGATATAAGAAATAGCTTGATCTGTCCGAAAATTGACCTAAAAATTTCCACTTACACATTTGGGTCAATGTAACAGTGCTCATGTCATCACAGTCTTAATCTTTTTAGACGTTAACATATCAAGCGTGTAGCTGAGTTCTGGATTCTTTATATTGCAAATCGGATGAGGTGGAATCTTCGAAATAATTAAGCGATATAGCAGCCATAATTACTACATAAAATTATGAATATTAAATTTCAACATGATAAGAAGAAGGCTTGCCAGTAGGTTTACAATGCATAGTATACTCCTGTTCATAAAACTGTTTTTGTGAAGTGTTTAATTTATTAATACAGAGTTTAATAAACACTTTCACTGTAACACAAAAAACTTGTAATTTGTTGATTTGCCCAAAAAAGTGCCCGAATATTTTTCTCAAATGCGTCTGGGGGGAAAATGTCCTCCCTGCCCCACCAGCTCTTACACCTATATGTACCACGAAATTCTATTCACTTGCAACCAGCGTCATATGAATTGTAGATGGCAGGCAGGGTTAAAAACTACAACTGAGCTGGTTCAAAATTTCATGTTGTTGGCTGTGTTTACTTGATTATAATACAAGAATATTGAGGATTGAAAGAACAGGAAGAGATTTGTTAGCATTCAGAATCGAAATTTATTTCCGAAACAAATTGAAATTATAACTCAAGATGAATTCTCATTCGTAATTTGGATACTGTGATCAATGATCATTGACTTATTGTCGAATTTTGAAAAAATTTTGTTTGTATAGACGTAGCCTTCGTCTGAAAATTGCCATGTCTGTATGTTTTTATGTTGGATTGTTTTTCTATAGCATTTATACATGAGAATTGTAGTTCGAAACGGATTATGAATATTCATCTCAAGCAACAGCGTGTTGCATCATTAATAAATAGAACCACAGCTATAAATGTACAGAAGTTAGAACCACATGAGTTTAACTAGTAGGCCTATTGATTTGAATTGAATTCATTGAAAGTACATTTCACTGCAGCTGTTTTGGTTTGCATCAAACTTCTCAGATATGCTCATATATAATTATAGCCATATACTTTGAATTTCGATACCATAATATGTACCTGCATCTACCAATGTTTGTGAGCAGTAAGTTTGATTCAAATTGAAATTGATAAACCAGACTATTTTCTAGAGCTTTCTGTCGCGTCGTTTCGCAGCTACAGCCACGAGGACAATGCTATGACGTAAACGCTAACGTCTTTTTCCATAAGCTTAGCCTCGTTTCTTGTAATCAAAACAACAAAACAAATCAAAGGCTTCTGGTGATTCTAAGTTCTTTAATAAGTTGGATGTCTCGTAAATTGTTTAGAAATATATTGTAATCTTGGTTTGAGCATAAGCACAGCAGCTGACCACTGACTCAATGGACATAATACATTGGCAGAGACTAGGTGTTGCTTATTTAAAACCAAGTTGGGCATAGTATTGATTAAAATCTCGATGAATATGTCAGTCAGCATAAATCGAGAGTTTCAGATTCAAGTGACGACGACGATAAGCATCATATGCTTTCATATAAAACCGCTGTGCGGTGCCCGCACACCGTCATAAACTTTAATGTGCTTCAGATTTGTCTTGATACGACGACGATCGATAAACCACAACAACAGCTAGTGTGATCAAATTAATAACATCAAACATCATGATCTGTTTTCAATTATCATGCTATTTGAGGAATAATTTTGTGCAAATTGAAATCAAAACAAGTTTTAAATTGGGTAATGGTACATTTCTTCACAATTATGCAGAAATCAACCTACTTTGATAACGAAACTATTGCATTATATATTATAATATATAACTGGCATTTGAAAAACACGGAGTAGACGATCGTGCACTGAAAATGATATGTATTAAACACCTTACGAATGTAAACGACCGAAAGACACTAAATTGAAAATTCACAAGTATAACAAAATAGTGAAGTCTTGTTGAATTAAAAAATATTTGTATGCTAGAATGTTAGATTAATCTTTATTAGTCTTTTCTGTGCTACAAAAGTTTCCATGATACTTCTGGAGTTGTCTCTCAAGGAGCTTTAAGTTTGTTTCAGTCAAATTGCCATATTCCTATAAATCCCGACTCTCTCCTTTGAGCCATGAACGAAAAGCCATGAACAAGGTTTATGAGCGAAAATTTCATCAGCCAGTCACGCTATATAGCAAACGTTAATTCTCAATTTTTTCCCATATAAATTTCGTATTCTTGACTCTATCAGAAACTGCAGTAATTTCAATAATCTCAGACATTTAAAGAATGAATGTTAACGCAAATACAAAATAGTTTATTTCGACAAGATCGATCGTCACTGCTGACGGTATTTTTTGAAAAGACCGTCGTATATCAGCAACTGACGACGGTGGACTCAGAAGGTGATTAAAGTAATCAATATGCACAGAAGCGCTGCGCATCGAAATACCGTCGTCGTTACTTGGATCTGAAACTCTCTAATGATTTATCTTCAGGCAGCTGCCATGCTTTGGTTTCAGAATGAATGGTATGTAACTTGACTCTGGTGAAGTACACACGAGAATAATCAAGCACGCCTTCAAAAGTAAGGTGTATATCCCAACATCAGCGACCGACATGAGCCTAGGGGAGTGTCAGAATTTTCTAGCACGGCTTATGGAAAGTACGGCGTATAGCCTAGGCCAAGCAAGCGTTTCATATGGAATGAGTTTTACCAGTATGCTCAAAGACAAAAAAACTTACTTGGAATCATTCCATTTTTTAAGAAAAGTATTTCTTGCTGCATATATTCTCATTGTCACTAAATTGATCATTTTCGTACATAATTTGAAAGAAGCTCCCACATTTTTAATGGTGCCAACACAGCGGGTTCTTGGTCTAAACCTTGGTATATAGCTCTTCTTGGAATATGTTATACTATAAGAAAAGTAGCTAACAAGATTGAGATGAACAGTTAAATCTTTATTGAAAAAAAAGTAAAACGATTCCGACATTTTTGCGTGTAGCAATTAAAACGTAGAATGTTGGCAAAAATCAGGGTCCAACTCTCTTGTGGAAAATAAAATCCTTCTTTGGTTTCAAAAAGTCGAACACAAGAATCTCCAAAATTCCATGTTTGAGGTCAATTTTGACGGGGGAAGAGTCGCGCTGTGTAAATACTCAACAACAATATGTACGAATAGAAAAAAGTTATATCCTCATCCGTTTAAAGTGTATATCCCGGATATTGGGAGATTGCTTCTTAAGATAGAAAAAAATTCTATAAGTGTATAATTCTTCTTGTATTTTTACTTTGCGCAAGCATTTCCCCCTCAAAAATGCAATTGAAGTTACGATTTTATGTCTCACTCTTTTTCCTCCAACAGGAACCCGCTTATTTGCCACAAGAGGGTTTACACCGGAAAAAACATTTTACTTAATTGTCTCTTAATAAAAAGCAGCTGACCCAAATAGCAATCTGCCTTGGGAATGATGTTTTCAACATTCAGCTCAAGATTTTGAGCTATATTTGATCAATATACGGGATCAAGGTAAAGAGATATAAGCCTCTAAAGTCAAAAGTTTTTCGTTTTGGATTTTTCTCATTCAAGTGCTCACGTGATTAACACCTCTTTAAGACTTCGTCTAAGCAGGTTATCGCTGCCGATTATTGAAGGTGTGGGACTATTTTTAATACGAATCAACTATGCCGACTATGCTTAGACAAAGTCGTAAAGATGTGTTAGTCGCGTGAGCACTCAAGTGTGAAAAATGCAAAAATAAAAGCTTTTTGACTTTAGAGGCTTATATCTCTTTACCTGGATCTTGAATATTGATCAAATATATATCTAAATCTTCAGCTGAACATTGCAAACTTCATTCCGAAAGCAGATTGTCATTTGGTTCGACCGTTTTATTTAGAGATAAATAAGTAAAACGTTTTATTGTTTTTCCAGTGTAAACTCTCTTGTTGAAACTAAACGGGTTCCTGTTGGAGTAAAAAGAGTGAGACTCAAAATTAACCAAAATTCGTCACTTTGACTGCATTTTTGAAGGAGAAATGATCGCGCAAAGTAAAAAAACAAGAAGATCATGTACGAATAGAAAATTTTTCTCTATCTAAAGAAGTAATCTCCCAATATACGGGACATACACTTTAAAAAACAGGCGAGGTATACACTTCAAAATCCTAATTCCCATGATGATTAATCTATTGTTCTATAATTCTGTTAACATTTCAAAGTTACCACATATTTTGTATGTAAATTTTATTTCACCACTTTTTGATCTTATGACGACACCATGCTAGCAAATAACATCTTAGGTGTTTATTTTACATTACAAATTACGTGTACCAAGTTACAAACAATCGCAAATTTTTACACATTCTACATACCCCAATTTGATTTCTTCCAAAGTTTCGATGAAATTAAACTTTTTTATTTGCGGTACTTGTACACCTAACGGGGATACTGAAAATCCCCATTTGGTCTTTATAGAATTTGTATAATTGTTTTTGAACGACTTGACTTAAAAATGTATTACGGAACTCTGACATGCTTTAAAAATAATGCAATTATTTTTGCATGATTTTGTTTCATAGCTTAATATAACACAATAGACTTGAAAAAGCTTAAGTTGGGAATAAAGCCCCAGACTATCTTTACATATGTAGTAGAACCCGACGTGAAAAAAACAATGGCGTAATTATTTTTTCGATCTTCAAATTATTTCTTGGTGAAAAACGCCTTCAAAGTGGTGTTTTCATCCAAATGTCGCTGAGAAAAAAAGGGATTGGATCTCGCTTTATGACGACAAAGTCACAAGTCGTGCGGTTTGTCTAACAGACTTAAGAGTGGGCTGATCACGCGACGTTATCTTTGAGGTGACCATGCTCCGAGAAGTCACACAACAAAAATTTCTGACAAGGCTTAGCCATGAACAAACATATACACTCGCGAATTACGTAAAAAAAGATGCAATTTGTGATTTCAGGAGCAGAATAAAATCTATTGCAACGCTCTGTGATACATATTTGTTACGTATTCTGTGTGACCGCAGTACTTCTTCAAATCTTAATTAGACACGTGCCCTTCGAAATAGCTTTATCCTTCGCTATGTAAGTTATAACTATTTTTAACTCTGTCTGCAATTTGTTCTTGAGTAAATCCTTTTCTTGATCTAAATGTGAATGTAAACTTACTCGATTTGCACAGGCATGCACAGACGACTTTTCCTCGAGATAGTTGGTACTACAAAGTATTAATTGTACTTTTTCGGATTTATTTAGATATTACGAAATTAATAAATAGACATTTTTCAATTATCATTTCCAAGTTTAACTTCGAAATTGATGTTTGTCTAGTAAAACTTGACCATGTAATCGTATAGTTTATACGACTGTAGATAGATATATTATACTTAATAGTCTAACAAAGTGTTCATCATTCATTCACCAATCATTCAATTATTATAAAACCATTGAAAATTCTAGTTTACAGCCGTATACTAGAACTACAGTAATGCAGAATCTATAATTTTTCGGTTTTGCAGTATATCTTCATTCATAAATTATTATCATCCTCTCTATCAACGCATAATCAGCGTTATCTGATTAACAAATTCAACGTTTTGCAATGTGAAGTCTCATTCCTGACTATACATACGCCACAAAATTATTTTACCAGTCTAGTATTCATTCCTTTGGCTAGAAGGTGGGACATGTTAGCATCATGTCACAATCTGTAGTTTATAGGATGCAGTAATACAGTGCAGAAGTTGCTTTGCACAAAATACCTTTCTACAGAGACGATAAATCAGATGGACAGATTTCGTTTCTGTGAAAAGAGGACTATAAAACCGACCGTTATGGTGTTCTTATACGGTTTCCCACCATAGATTATGACTTTTACCCTCAAAAGAATACTCCATTTCCAGTTCATACATATGCTTACAACAATAAATTCTACTTAGCCAGCTATTGTGGTCACCAGAGAATATTTTGATATGCGTTAAATATGTGTGAGAATGATATGTTAAAATATAATCTGTATAACGCGCGCTACGAATGAAACATTTTGTAAGTTTATTTTCTTCAAATTCGTGAACCTCAAAATCATTAAATCATCTGGAATTTTGCTACTCTTGAGTTTATATTTTGTTCCTTACCTCAGTTTTGAGGGAGAGAAAAATAGATTGCCGTTACAGAACTACGCCAATCTCAAACGTAACATAGGTTAATTAATCCGATCTAAAGTCTATCAGAAAAACCACACGACTTGTGACTTTGTCTTCATAAAGCTAGATCCAATCTCTTTTTTTCCCTCAGCGACATCTGGGTCAAAACCTCACTTTGAAGGCATTTTTCACCAAGAAGTAATTTCCAGATCGAAAAAAAAATTACGCTATTGTTTTTTTCAAGTCGGGTTCTACTACATATGTAAAGTTATTCCCAATTCAATTCTAGTATTCAATTTAAATATTTAAGTATGCAATAGGTTTGCATTCAAGAACATGAAATAACCTTATATCGTTATTCATTTTCATAAAACCTTTCGAATAAACCGTAATTGTCACAGAAACATTAATCTTCCCTGCAAATGATTCATTTTAGCAATCTAAAAAGTCGGTATACATTCTAAGCAGAATCAGTATCAACATAAATTAACTGGTTAGCTGGTTTACGAGAGTAAATAAAAGAATAACATATGTGAAAGAATGTTGGCATTGTAAACACTGTAAGCATACTGTAGTGTAAATTTTAATAACGCTAAATAAGCATCGAGTGATTTTTCCCGGACGGAAATTCACACATATTAGTCTTGTAGTTTCCAATAAAAATCATTATTGCTGATTGTATAATATAATATGAAGTAAACACATGCATGTGAGAGTGTTCAATGTTTGTTAACAAAGAGAATAATATAGAACTGAGAAAAAGATGAGGCAAAAGTAGTGGTATGTTTTAATTTATTAGTAAAGGCCGTCTGATAATCGCGAAATAAACGAGTGAAATTCAGAGTAACGGAAAAGGCTTTTAACTCATCTTTATTGCTGATTGTATAAAGTTTTTCAATTTCTGTATGAATTGCCCATAGTCGGAATATAATTCGAACATGCACTATGGAATGAAAACAGCAAGTAAATCATACTTGCTTATGATTAGAAGTGATGAGAGAGTGAAGACATGGATTCATCCTGTGGTGATGTTTGCTACAATTCCGGGAGGGGTGACTTCAAATGGTTGGCTCCAATATACGTGCCATACGGGGACATGCCAATTATTGGAGGTACCTTTTAAAAATCGATAAAAGAGGTATTTGGGTATACATTTTTGCCTGAATAAACTATTTGAGGTATCATTTTGCAAAAACAAAACTTTGGGGGCAAATTTCTGTATTCAAATTGGCACCCCCTTACCCCGTCCCTAAAATTTCTTGATTTACCCCCCGGGCTACAATTACTGTGATCATAGTGTATAAACAGAATAATATAATAACTTACTTTCTACACAGGTTGCAACTATACCAGGCACAACAGTACATTGTTGTACCTGGAACAATTCTTTTGAAGGAGCACAAGATGCAGTGCATGTCGGGTATCGTACATAAGGAACACGATAATATGTTGGTGTTGTTAATGTAACAGGCTGCTTTCTTTGCCTGCTCCTAATTTGTCGACCAGGTCCACAATCTGTAACTGTGTCAACAAGTTTATGAACTGCGATACAAGTTCCCCAAGTACTCCATGTTCCATACGTCGTTCTACAAGCGTGATGATTTGAATAATGAGTATTTGCATATCCATATCTATGACCATGGCCATATCTAGCTGTTGATATGGCAGGATGAGCGTATCCATGATGACTAGGATAGACAGCATGGTTGACTGTTTCTGCAGCTGGGTAAACATAATTTGTCGTTGTACCGACGGGAACAACGTGTTGGTGGGGATAAGCTACATGATTGTATGAAGGAACAGGATAGGCAGCATGGTTGGTTGTTGTTGATGCAGGGTAAACTGCATGATGGATTGCTTCTGGTGCAGGGTACACCGCATGCTGAATTGCTTCTGGTGCAGGGTAGGCTGCATGATGGATCGCTTCTGCTACAGGGTATACCACATGCTGGATTGCTTCTGGTTCAGGGTAGGCTGCATGGTGGATCGCTTCTGGTGCTGGGTAAACATAATGTGTTGGTGTACCAACAGAGGCGACTTGATGTTGATGATAATCTAGATGATGGTATGGTACCGGTTCAGGATGGCCATAATGATATCCTATTAAATAATGTAAAAGGTGGATTAGGTGTTTATGATCGTAACAGCAACAAAATATTTTGCTTGACATTATTAAACTAGCTGATATTATTGTTATATAAAGCACAGAAGAAAATTTCACATTTCGAATAATAGCTCGAAGTTGCTACAGGCCCTATTTTCTAAACGCGGTCATGTGTTTAATGCCTGAACACAGCATGAAGCAAGCCCATATAGAGAGGGATGGTTTTCTATGCATCAGGGCATGGGCATCTTTCCCATAAGAATCAAGTAATCTTAACCCATAAATGTTCGATCGACGTATTAACTAGATTTATATCGCTACTTAGATTTCGCTTTATATTTTTATTACATCATTAAAAATTACATAATTATTCAAAACAGTTAAAATATTTGCAAAACCATTGTTTTAGATTAAACAAATCAAGATAAGTTATTTGATTGGAAAGTTCTAGGGATCCTTATAACAATTGACAGTACTTGGTTGGAGTAATTTATTTCTATCATCTTGAATCACATTTGACATAAACTAACATTTCAAGGTTGATATGAAAACACTTGACTTAAAAAACGTCAACGTTTTTACTCTGCGATTCAAAGAAAGGTGTCCATTTGATAAAAAAAACAAGCTGCACTCCTTGCGAGCAATATTATTGGCTCAAATTAGATGGCAGCCTGGTCGTAAATTTATAAAAATATCAATTTTTGAAATTCTGCTTGAATTTATGCTCATTGGAAAGAATACATGTTATTCTACGTTTTGGTTAATTAATTTTCATCAACTTTTATCCACAAAATGTAGTCAAATAACCTTTCAAAGTTTGCAGTTTGTTTTTGTTTCCTTCTCCATCTTTGTCATTTTATCAAATTACTTACATTATGTTTTTATGACATAAAATATCAATTTTTTACCGATTTTGATAATTTAGAAAACTGCCGTCATGTCATTATTTCATGCATATACCCTAGATATATTTTCCCCTGAATAATGGGCTCTAGTCGGCGCAAATCACTTTAGTTTTGTCCCACCTGTGCATAAGCCATCCATGATCATTTTCTCTATACCCTTCTTGTATTTTAACTTCTTAATCGTTTTTAACACGGAAAAAGGATTTAAATTAAAAAGTGAAGTTTCAATACGAAGGAGAAGAAGATTTAGAGGTAATCAAATTGTTTGTTTTTTCATCAGAAGAAGCGGATACAGCTGCTACAAAGTACACAGCAAGAAAAACAAAATGGCGGAAACGAAAACGATATATCTTCGTTTTCTTAATTCCATGAGTTCTCTATTGAGCAACAAGAGGAGATAGAAGATGATATTTTAACATCAGAAGAAAAAGAAATAAATTCTTCAATAAGTAGTACAAGGATTATGGACTTATCGTGCTTGGAACAACTTTTTTATCAGCCTGCATTTGTGCCTCTTGTCAAGAAGGAATATTGACAATCGAGGAAGTTTGATTGTTGGCCCCTTTGTTGGAGTAGCTCGATAAGTATTTGTTGTTTAAGATCGTTTCGAGCAAAATCAAAGGTTATTTCCATCAATAACACTTTAAGCAATCCCAACAAAAAATGGCTCAAAAAAATAATTTATTTATCATCTAATTAAACTGCAGAAAAGCTGTCTAAATTTGATTACACAATAAATACAGTAACTATGTCATCTCAATGTAGCCTCTGGAAATATTACAAATGGTATGCAACAGAATTTATTCCAATATCGGTAATTACAAAGTTATAGATCAACTGTTTGTTTAAATAGTAAACCGAAACATAATGCTTTATTGTTTCGACGAGATGGAAAGATGATATTAAAAACTCACTCAGAATGAATATTAATAGCAGTTCACAGTCGCAACCTATTTGAATTATAGCTCAAGTTAACCCATATTTATGGTTTATAGAACTAAATTTGATTTATGGAAAATTTCACTAAAAAAAACTTCGTGAAAAAAGGCATTACTTATAAATCTACTATAATCAATTTCATTCATTTTTTCTCGACGCGCTTTTTGGTTTGTTATCTTATATGGTCAAAACCTGAAATAATATAAAATAGGGAATATGAAATGCTCACTTTTAAATTGTTTCTTTTTCTATTTAACTTTTCTTCCTGATTAGTTTCTGCTTTTATCTGTTTTTGTTTTAAACAACTTTATTACAAAAAAGTAAATTAATATTCAAAATGCATCAGTCTGAGAGTTGCTATTGTTATCTATGATTCCTACAGCCTGTATGCAGACATCAACATCGTTTTGCTAAAGTTTCAGATTTGAAGTAGCAATCAGGAACGATCTAGATCCGATATTTGATATAAACTTTCAATGTAGCATTATCAGTTCTGATTGGTTAACAATCAACATGATATTGTATAATTCGTAATCATGGAGTAGCCATTCCCCATTATACTTGCCATTTTATAGTTATGGTTTATGCTAATTTCTACTAACCACATGGTTTCTAAATGGTAAATGGCGAATATAAAAGGGAACTATTCCATACAATTTCTCATGGAAAAACCAGAGCCTCAAAACGCGGGGATATAAAAGTAACATCATATAAAACAAACTTTGGGGACATGAAATTTCACAAGATCTAGAATTTACACTACGTTATGTATAAAACATGGGATAGAAAACAACAAAACCATAAAGGCACTAAGATCTCAGTTGAATGACACTAACTTACCGCCATTTCATCATAGCTACGTTAAATAAAAAACACTATTATGTACTATATTATACTATTACACTATTTTTATTATTATCATTATTATTATTATTTTATTTTTTATCGGACAAAATATAGAAGACTAATATAAATGTACTATTTAAAATCTATTAATTAAAATAATGTTTTCACACATTTTTCTTAATAGTTGCAACTTTGGCTTCCAATAAAACATTCCTTTGAGGCAATTGTACATAATTTTGCAGTCAGAAACGAGGAGTTTAAATAAAATAAATTAAAATTGAATTAAATTTGCAAATCAGAAATAAACTGTGTGAAAACAATATTTGGATGTTTGCTGTTATTTTGTTGCTAAGGAACATTTCAATATCCTGGTAAGCTGGTTATAGTTAAGAATTCGATAGAACGTCACAGTGGTGTGATCGTTTTGTTAATGAATATAAGTCTAAGTATATTTTATATTGCTTTGCTATGATACACTACAATGGAAACTGTCTTTGGATACCATACCTTATCTATAGAAATAACGAATAATAAATTCCAATTTCAAGTATATAGTAACTTGAATTTAAGTTTTGCTTATCCAATTTCGTATTCTACAAGCGATGCAACCTAATCGCAGTTAGTGTGTGGAGTTATTGAACTATATATCCATCGATCAATATCTTTGTCATTATAAAACTCAGCAATTTCACTTGCCGAAATTAATTTGTTAAGTCTAAAATGAGGATTGACAGCTCCTAGTTTCAAGGTCGCTATGACTGAAAAAGTGTATACTAATGATGTTCTGAGTAATGATAGAATGATAAATAAAATCGATATTATTGTTTGTTATATCAATCATTGAATATAAAACTTTCGAAACAGAGCAGTTTTTGAGAGTTCTGAATTACCTTGCGAATAAATGGATTTCGGTGCTAAGTCCATTTCAAATATTTCGTTATTTGTTATTGAAATCCATAAATATTGACATTTTTTGTAGAGACTCCTCGTGTTAAGAGATCTCATTATAATAACCGCTAAATATACAGCTTCTAGAAACACTATGATGCGTAACCTAAACACATCGCTTATATAACATTTAAAAATAAACTAAATCATTTACATTAAAGGGTATAAATTAATAATTATAAAACTTACCCGTTTGATAGCCGTTTGATATTATATGAGCTTGAGAATAAGTCACGAAAGCTGCCAAAATATACGCCAAGTTCAAAAACATCTTGCTCAGAAATGTTACTTAAAAACTCATGTGAGCCCCGATGTGAGCATTGCATATCGTATCGACTCTTTTGATATTCTTCTTTTATGTTATTCAAATATTTTCATGGTTCACTTATCAATATAAGTATAGACATAATAATCAAAAAAAAGTTAGGACACACTTGCCATGTTTGTATTCATATTTACTAAACGAGGAAAAAGTTGGGAGACACGAGTGAATTGCTTAAAAATTATGCATGTTTTGCTTACATTATGTTGATGTATAATTATTCACTATAAAGATCTCGGAAATGCATTATATTTGATGGAAGTATCAAATGAAATATGTATAGAAATGATGAACAATATTAGAAATACGCTCACTCAATGACTAAATTTTGATATTAGTATGATACTATTCTAAAATTATAGGGATAATTAAAATAATCAAGACAATGTTTCTTAACTGGAGGTGTTGGTGCTTTTCGGAGATTTGTAATCATGCATAGACATTGATTACGTGATTGTGCTTTCTAAATTACTTTGCCAAAGTCATTCTTTCTTCTCCATCGTACTCATATAAATACGGACATAAGTAGTATCATTTGAAAAGGCATTTTCCTCTACTAATTGATTCATTAGAGTGATATGTCTCTTGCGGATCTGACCTGCTATCTATATTTCATTTGTTCTTTTCGACGCGGGGGGTAACTCCACTATGACGGCTCATATATGACGGTTATACTGGGACGTGCCACCTTTTTTGGGTCCATATTCCAGCTGAGAAAAACTTTTTTGGGTATGAGATTTCAAAGTTTGGAGCTTTTGGGTATCCTATTTTTGACTTTTTCAAGAATTTTTGAAAAAATTTGCATCATTTTTGCATATTTACTTGAAATCAATCAACCTGCTAGAAATTTTTGGGTAGCATCAACAGAATTTTTGGAACTTTTTGGAAACTTTACCTTTATTCAAATTGGCACCTCCCCGTCCATAAAGAGCTGGAATTACCCCCCCCCCCCTTGGCGTTTCGATAATGAGGTTAAAATCATGAAGAGGCTATAGATAAGTAAATAATTATGGAACGAGATAATTGAACGTGGCAGTGAGAGTTGTATCATGAACACATTCTACATTTCACAAGTGTATTTACACTTACATGTACACTGATAATCGATCTCAGTTTTGATAGTTAATACCTTACATTCATGTAAAGTATATAGGAAAAATAAGACTGATACTCTATATTGTACTACATGGTTCAAATTAAATAAATATGAGTTATGAATATTTACATGTAAATGGTATGTTGACAACATAGTTTAAATTAAATAAATATGGGTTATCTACAATGTACATGGAAATCTAAACATCTTATTGTTTTAATAGATGTTTAGATCTTCGAAAAATTAAATATTCGGGGGGTTCACATGGCGTGAAATTATCGGTTAATATTGCCTATCTTTACTACCATACCAATTTCATTTAACAATTAATAGATTTTTGATCAAACTGACCAAAGCAAATGACAACAGGAATACAATGATAGCTCTCATCATCACCTCCACGATCATTCGTTGACTATGAGAAGTTACAGCATATCGTAGATCAACAACGTGCCAGAATCAGTTAGTTGAGACAAAAAAAACGTATCTCAGTTGGAACATTTTCGACAATTCTAGAGCTATAACTGATGATTATGAACGCAAATTGCACTTTAAAAACAAAACAAATATTCCACGCTTCTCTTGTTTCAATATATGCAGAAAGTAGATAAACATCTACAGTCTCATTGTTTTAATTTGTGCATGAATAAAATTATTCAAAACGTTATAAAATGTATTATTGGTAACGAAGGATTTACAATAATGCCTCTGTTGGATATTAAATCATATCTCTTTTCAAGATATTATAAAAATAATACTATGGGATAATATAGTTCTGTGACTCATCAGCACACTGTAGCTACATTTCAAATTTATGGCAAGATGTGGTTGTTTATGCTATTAATTAACTGTGCAATTGTGATCATTTCGCAAGCACATCTACAGAGTGGATACACTAATGGTATGTACCAGTACTATATATGTTTTAAAATAAAAATTTTGTTTACAATAATACGAAATCGTTAGAACTATACAGTATACAACTCCTACGAATTGTTAAAAGATGTAGTAAACTTATATGAACGCTTATAAAGAATATTTCTAGGTTTAATGTAAACAGTAATTAATTATTTATACCTTTTCTGCAAACTTTCATTCATCATAAATACTATATACGTATGTAAAAATGATCATCGCTATTTTTGATATTATCGGTTATTACTATAAGGCTCCATGGTATATTGAATCTATTGTAATCAGTTAAATCCTCTTCAGAGACGTTACCACAGGCATGAATTCGAAACTATTTATAGGATACTGAATACATATTATGAATTACATACTGGTAAATGCAATTTCGCGCTAATGTGATAATTCATTCAAAAGAAGAAAAATCACTCGCAGCGACCGCTCTTGATTTTCTCATAACCTCAGTAGTGTGTCACATTTCGATTCAAAAATTAGATTGTAATTCAAAGCTGCTGCCTATTTATCATTTGATAAATATTATACCATAGATCGAAGTTAGTTTATATTATAAATGTTTCCTATGCAATAAATATTCTACTTATAACTTGATAAATATGTGTAATCATTCATCGTTTTTATGTGTACAAACATTACGAGCGAGTCTTGAACTTTTACTAATAATCCTCGTCAGTTATTTTAGTTGATATTTGTTTCTTACTAATGCTGAATCTATTCAATTACCACCAGTTACCTGAGACATATATAGTAAGGAATGAAGGATAGTCAAAAAGGATGAAATAAGTTGAAATTAAACATAAAAACAAAACAACTTCAAGTGACAGTATTGTAAGATATTATGTATAATTATACTAACGGCTTGTTGATTGGTTAAGAGCACCGAGATTAAAAAAAAAAGTTTATTTGGAACTAAAACGCATCATATAATATTGATTTAGTCTGCATATTTTCTTCTATCAAGCAGAAATCAAAATCTTTTTCCCTAGTTCCCAAGCACTGCGTGATCGATTTGAAGTGAGTTATAACAACAAAACATTTTTGAATAATTAGTATTTTTGCTATAATACAAATATTTCAATAATAACAGTAGGATTGTAACACCAGTTATTGATAGAGTGCTCAATGAAAGTAATCAAAGCATTTATAATATGAGAATCAAAAGTGAAACATGCTAGAATTACGCTACTTCAAATTTCATACCAGATGAAAGATTGAACGAACAAGATTCAATTATTGTACAGAGACCCAGGGGGTAACTTCCATTGCGCATCGATGGGGTCGTTCAAATGAAACTTTGGCAGAATGACCATAAAAATTTTCCACACGATGAAAAAGAAACCCAAATATAATTTTTTTATTGAAAGATTCAACCAAAACAAATGAAAAAAACAAATTCATAGGCAAAATTGGTTTTGCAAAATAAAAAAATTGCAAAAAGCTTCAAAAGGATACCTCATAAGATTTTCATGACTAAGCATACCCTAAAAAATTTTTCTGGAGTTTGAAAAAGGTACCCTTTAATATTTGAACGTCCCCGTATACTAAAAGTATGGAAGTTACCCCCCGGGTACAGAGAACATCAATATACCTAGTAGGAGCAGCTACTTAAAATGTCTGATTGAGAAAATGAAGAGCGTAATTAATAAACAATAGCATAATCAATACCAATCAACTGTAAACATAGTAGCTTGCATATAGGATAGGAATGAATTTTTGTAAGATAGTTGAAATAAATCGCCTTATGATCACCTTCTGGTGTGAAACTAAAAGTAGTGTATATATTACTAACATGTTTCGTTTTTGACTCTTCCATTCTATTCTGGTTCTATTAATATTTCGAAATTTCGAAAGTAAATCGCTTAGTAACATGTATGAGCTCAAAAATGAGCTAAAATAACTGTTTGCTTTCTCGATAACAATGGTCTCGATCAACTGAACATCTATAAGAACAGTTTCACACATGATTGCATTTCCACTGTGACTTCAATAATGGTTTTGTCGTCTTAAATATATAACACAAAATAAAACAAAATTATATTTCTTATCATTTGAAATTTCCTTTGGAATTTATATCATCAGTATAATCTGAAAATGACATGGAATAGAAACAATATCAATTTTGTAATCAAGCCCGCGCTGTGCGAATTAAAGTACAATGATATAAAAAATATATATATATATATATATATATTTTGGATATGGGAACTTCCACATTATTGTTTTGTGTAAACTAATTTGCTTCAAGCAATTTAAACATCTCAGCAAAGTAGACATCGAGAACATAGGAGAAATAGATAATATTGCATCTACTTTGAATCAAACCAAATGATTCCTATGCTCCTAGAGCAGTATGGCAATAGCAAATATCCGAATGCAACTCGGAACCTATAGCATCATAAAAATGCAGCCAATGAAACCAGTTTTTCAAACGTGTTTTATCTAAATAGTTTCCACTTCAAAAATGTAATGCATCCCCGGCAACTTCGTTCGAAGCTTTCATCTGACATGATATATAGTGTGAAAAAACTAGTAATTAATATATTGGTGACGTCGGGTTTTTCTATGCACATTGATATGAACCTAGTTTTGCCATGATTTACTAACATGATTTTGCCAAACTAGCCGATGTTAGCGTAGCTCAGTCGAAACAAGATTAAAAGTGTGTAGTGTGAGAAGTGCTATATGGATTCAGTAATTATTTCCAAATTTTTTCATTCACTGCAGTGCATATAAATCAATTTGTAAAAATTTTGCAGTGCAGTGCGTATATCAATTTGGAAAAATTTTGCAGTGCAGTGCATATATCAATTGTTGAAAACTTTTGCAGTGCAGTGCGGACAGCGGATAGGTTTTGCATCTGTAGAAGCGGGCAGCGGGCATAAAAATGCTGTCCGTGCCACCTCTAATATGGAATACTTTTATACTGTATAAATGCTTGTTCACAGTTAATTAATATCTGTCTGTGTAAGACAATGCTCGAATATCCTGAACATTCTGTTACAAATGTATTGAGACTCACGATAGACCAATTTCTGAGTTTAGGTAGGCATATATTACTCTATTTAATGTTGCGCAACTTAATAATTTTTAATTGCAATTTATGAAACTTGGCTCACTTGATGCTGATTAAAATTAAACTTTGCCTAGTTAGAAGCCTCCAGATATCGAAGATTGTGTTTGTCTACCTCCGGAGTTTACCTAGCCAGTTTAGATATAAAATTATTGTAGATAAACAAAATATACATGCTAGCCTTATGACTATGAAAAGCATATTGATAATAAATACGATGATATTTTCCCATGACCGACTTTTTAACTGAGAGTGCAAAACAATATCTCAGCAAGCCCAGGATACCCCGTTAGACATTGATAGCAATCATGATTTTTGTTTCGATATTTCGACAACATATTCTCGTACGTTTCATTAAGTCAAGATAAATTCATAGAAGTAGTCGAGAAGCACGCCCATATGCGCTCTTTGCGGATATAATTCATATCAGATCATATCCTATACGTTAAAATGATGCCATGGACTCATATGCTTACTTATTGTCAGATAAAACAGATAGGAATTAATGGTATAACAACTCATAAAATGACAACATTTTCGTATTTGTAAGCAACCAAACAAATTGTAAACAAATGTCCATGTCAGGATACCAATCTGATGAGTAATGCAATCACAGATTACTAAAGCAATCACATTTCACAATATTCACTAATAATAATATGTTCTAGTTCACAAAGCGATAACGAGGTGTTAAACCGATCAAGCAAGAGATTAACAGCATGGACAAAATCTGTACGGTCAAAACATTCTTAGCTCGAATAGATATGAATTTGACATTAGAAATTAGAAATAAGGAAAAACATCAAAAAATGTCTAATTTTTTATAGATCCTATTTTTAAAATGCATATTAGACTTTCAAACAAGTCTAAAATGGGACTTGGATAATCAATATTTATAGCAAGGGTTTGTACTGGAAGTGTTTAGTGCATTTACTGTTGCGTGCAAGTTTCCCTTAAGCTAATGACAATTTGATGAAACGTAGATTAACATCATGGAACCAAGTATGGAGTGAGCGACTTTTCTGATCCGATGTTTGACGCGAACAATCACAAATCCTGTTATATTCGAACTTTGATAAATTAGAATTGCTAGACAGTTTCCCGACCGTTTGATATAGGCCCTAGTTCCCTTTCTATATTTAAGCCTGATTTCCATATAGCAAATTTGCCTGCGTCGTTGCCTGCGACATTTGCCTGGATCACAGCCGTAGACATTTAATGATCTTTTTTCTATTGTTTCGACCGGATATCATTAGTTTTGCCTGCGTCATTTCAAAGTTGAACTCACTCCAACTTTTAAATCAGTCAGGCAAGACAAGTGATATCCGGTCGAAACAATAGAAAAAAGATCATTAAATGTCTACGGCTGTGATCCAGGCAAATGTCGCAAGCAACGACGCAGGCAAATTTGCTATATGGAAACCAGGCTTTAATGTACGACATCAATCAATTAAATTGCTTTCAATCTATTATCAATGAATGTTGCAGCTTTGTTTTGAAGAATTTTTGCTTTAATTATATTGATACTCGTTTCAGTCAAGGGCATCTCTTCTGATAATTCTGACACAGAAAATTTTCAAAAAAATATTCCAAGAATGTTATTTAAATCTTGATTGAATAATCTGTATTTCTATAATTAGAGAAAAATATCCGGTGCCCTTTCAAAAACTTCAGGTAGAACCAATTAAGCCATTGTTAGATGAAGTTTATATAAAACAAAATTATATTATGTGGTGTGATTTGTCTTACTGATTGAAGATAGGGCTCAATTCTATACAACAGAGCTTTAAATCGATCACATTAATGATCACCCTGGCGTGAAACTTTGAGTAGCAAACATGATTGTCTGGTTTGTGACTTTTTATTTTATACGTTATAAAATGAAATTATAAAATTCTGAAACTTTCCTTGCGAAAATTGTTTCAAAATATTTGAATTCTGACAATGACGATTGGAAGCAAAGGGAAAGCAGACCTGAACTTTTATTATATTGAATTTCTGAAATTGAAATGTGAAATTTCAAATGAACGTCGTAAAATGTTTCTCCAAAAATTGAACAGCTAGAAATATAATTGGAGTCCTTATATAGGATCTGGTAACATTCATAAAGCTCCGGCCAATGAAGACATCATTTTTACAAAATTTGATAAAATTTTGCGTCAGTGTTATGAAAATGCTGACTAGTCAAATAAAGCAAATATCTCACCAGAATTTGATGAAAATTTCACTTAATGTTGTCAAAATTCTGATAAATTGTTGCTGAACTTGTCCCGGACTTAATACATGATAAATACAGATATCCATCTCATAAATCTTGCATTTATCTAGTTTTGATTACCGCCAGCATCTCAGGTCAGGCTAGACGGTGACAAAAAAAATTCTGATAATGACGAGACGATATGTCATTTCATAGTAGTCATCAAGTAAAATTCAATTACTTTTCATTATTGACAGGCTACCATTATGGCCATCCCGCTCCTGTACCATACCATAATGTAGGGTATCATCCACATGTGGTTCCTGTTGGTTCTGCTACCAATTATGCTTACCCTGCTACATCAACAACCAATCAAATTGCTCATCCTATTTATCACAGTCACGGCTACACCCAACCTATTGTGTCAACTGCTAGATATGGCTACGGTGGTCATGGACACTATGGACACGGACACGGACATGGATATCCTCATTCCTCTTATCACAACCGATGCAGGACAACATATGGCACATGGAGCGCTTGGGGGACATGCTCGTCAGTACATGTACTTGCATCTAATCCAGCAACCCCATGTGGCCGTGGTAGACAAGTAAGACATCGACAAAGAAATCAACTTACGACTGTATCTCATGTTACATATTACCGTGTCCCTTACATAAGATATCCAACATGTGCAGCATCATGTGCTCCAGCAAAAGAATTGTTTCAAGTTCAAGAATGCACAATCGCAAGTCATGTGTCGTGTGTTGAAGGTAGGTATAAATGTAATGAGGGATAAGTGAGCTTCAACTGACATATATCTTAGTATTATTATTATTATTATTATTATTATTATTATTATTATTATTATTATTATTATTATTATTATTATTATTATTATTATTATTATTATTATTATTATTATTATTATTATTATTATTATTATTATTATTATTATTATTATTATTATTATTATTATTATTATTATTATTATTATTATTATTATTATTATTATTATTATTATTATTATTATTATTATTATTATTATTATTATTATTATTATTATTATTATTATTATTATTATTATTATTATTATTATTATTATTATTATTATTATTATTATTATTATTATTATTATTATTATTATTATTATTATTATTATTATTATTATTATTATTATTATTATTATTATTATTATTATTACCGTGATTTGTTGCGTTGTTCGTGTAGCAGATATGTTATTCGCATGAGAGACGGCACATTCCTACACTGTGACGTCTATACTACTGCTACTATACTACTACAATTATTGTATTTATTACAATTTCAGCGATTAATACAATGCCATTATGTGATTTTGATAATGCTGCGTCTGTGGCCAATCCAATTTGTGATACGGCTGTTGCTGGTCAACCAACATTTCTATATAAATTTACTATGACCACAAATGGAGGTAAGTATCTATAAAAATGAATGAATCTTTACCAGAAGTGTGCATCAACGACGTTATGTGCTAATCACTCCAACAATACCAGGATGTGTGTGAATATATACATGCAGCTAATCTGGTTATAAATCTAAACTGTAATGTTTGGATATGAAGGAATGAACAACAACCACATTTACTTACATCTATAAATCCTTTGCCCGATACTTTGTTCGTACATATTGAAATGTAGCTGTTTGCCCAAATCCTATCGACCAAGTAATGACACAGCTGGCATTCCAATAAACTAGCCAATACCTTGTTGTTGCATTTAGGCCCACCTTTTAACTCATTCGGCTCTTTACAGGAATCGGAGATACAAGCTTGACACCTCAAATTATTATCAGAATCAGTTTCTATCAAACCAAATTGTTCCACCTCAGCCACTATCACGATCCACTTATTATCACGATTATTATCACAGCTGAATCATGGACAATAATAAGGATACATTTTACATAAGGAGAACAGTGTTTTCAATTCAGATATAATATATGTATGTTTATTATGATGCAATGATAAATGCGATCCTTGCTGAAACATTGTATCACAATTGCGACAACAGTAATTATATATAGATAATTAATTGGCTATATTCTCAAACATTAAACGTTGTAACGAATAGTGAAATGTTCACTCTTATCAAAATTGAAAGATGTATCATCTGATGATTTTTAAATACGGATATCTAAATCATTGCACTGAAAACAGTCAGATTTTACAAGTACTGTATACTCAATTATCCACTGCTAAACAAGAGTTTATGTAATTGATTCTCAATATGTTTGATATCATTCGAATTCGATTCATACTATATGGGTATATCATACGTCTTCAGGCTCAATAAATGAGTTGATTTGAAACAGGTTGGTTTTTCAAAAAGCATATAATTTCCACGATATTGTAGGGCTAGTGCAATTGAGCTTCCATAATGGATATTAATAGCAATTGAGATTGTATCGCCCTGCCGAAGGCACATTTGCTACTCCTATATTTTAAGATGACTGTCTGTTTTCGCTAATTAGAGCAGTGATTTAAACTCTCGTTATTGATCTCCACCGTGATACTTTAGATCAATTTTAGCCGATTTCATGACAGATCGTGACAAATGGGCCTCCATTGCACAATGATGTGCCGCAGCTGCTAATTACTATGCCTCTGGACTGCCCCATCCGCCATCATTAGATGGTACTCATTTGATGTTTTAGATACATTAAAGGCTAAGCTGATCTACTGGGAATTTTAGCCACAGTCGAGCACATATGATCAGTTCTGAAGTTCTGTTGGTCTGCCATCTGAAGTAATCCTCCCTGGTCCATATCCTTAAAGAATACTCGAGTTTCAAATTGATCCCAAATTGAACGAAAACCCGTATGATTATTACCTGCATACATTCAAAATTCATTATGAAATCCATTTAACTAATGTAAATCAAATCAATAATTCTCAATACATACACGTATCGAAATCACCATCGTTTTGTTCAAAAGGTAGAACGTTATCAAAAACTACAGAAAACGTTTTGATAATTTTCTACAACAATAGAAAGATATTGAGCAAAAGGTTGGAACTGCGGAACTGTGGAACTTTCGGAGTGCGGCACCAAATTTAAATGTTACCTACGAAATTTCGAGAAGAATAGTCGATACAAATAAGTGTAAATTATTAACACCATAAATCTCCATACTTGTATATACTGGTAATTACTGATTTGTTTTATATTACAATATATTTATTCTGAAAAGCGCATAAGTGTGAAACTCGAAATCAGGGTAAAATATAGCTAATCTTTGTTTCTTTATATGTCATGGATATAACACATCATATTATGATGGCTCATACAGGCTATGGCAGCTGCACTTCGAATATTTCTAGGTCTTTATTACTTGAAACAATTATGTACATTTTATCAATTTTCATAAGAAAGAAGCAAATCCCGGGGGGGTAACTCCATATGGTTTGGTATACGGGGACGTGCCAATTATTGAGGGTACCTTTTCATCGTCTTATAAAATATTTAGGGTATACATTTCATCATTTTCAAAATATCTGGGGTATTAGTTTTTATTAAAAAATTATTTGCATGTATCAATTGAAAATAATGCTTAAAGGACATAAAATGCTTTCTTCGCATTTGTGGATTATTTTCTGGGGTATATATTTTGGTGTGAAAAAAATATTTGAGGTACCAATTTGGGATTAAAAAAAATTTTGGGGGGGTATTTTTAAAATCAAATTGGCACCCCCCCCCGTCCCTATAAAGTTTTTGAGTTACCCCCCCCCCCCCCGGGAAGCAAATCAATGATCAGGTGATCAAAATAAAGATTTTAAAAATCTAGGGAAATTGTAACTTTAAGAGACTCTACCAATGCGATTAAAATATTAAATCGTTTATCTTACTACTTTGTGTTGTGTTGATGCTTGTTGCGAAAAGTGTTTTCAGTATGGCCGACCCATAAAAAATCGAAAATCGAAACTGTTGCCTTAGCTTTTTGCACTATAAGTGACTTGATTACTTTGCCAAGTTTTTTGATAAACGGATAAGTGTTTTTTTGAGAAATATACATTTGAAAGAATGAAAATTTCAAATCTTGAAAAACGGACACTGACAGGTGATTGACGTCATACTGTAAAAATTTCCATCACGACAAGTGAGCGCGATAAGATCACCATAACTATCGAGCATTCGTTCGTAAGCTTGTTTCCCAACAATACTTATTCGTTTATCTAAAAAACTTGGCAAAGCAATCAAGTCAATTTAATTAGTACAACAAATTAAGGTAGAATTCTGATTTTTGATTTTTTCTGAGTCGACCCAATTCAAGATTTATAGTTGCGTCAGTTGCATATGGAAGTCTTCACTCCAATTAATTTTCTCAGTATATGTTTACTTACTAAAACAAAGTAAGTTTCGATGTCATAATTTCACCTTATCCTAGTCTGTATTTTCCGAACACTGTTTTGTTTTAGCAATTTTGGGTTTGGTTATTCTATTAGCTAATCATTTTAATTAATTTCTATTCCGAAAAATGTTGACGTTCTTCATAGAATTATCCGGCATGCATGATTGCATTTAATAGGGAAAAACATATGTGTTCTTTGCCAGTCAGAATTAAGCATTTTTATACGTATACCATTTCTTATATTACAATCAAGTAACACCACATTTGCGTTTCATAATATCAACTACTATTGTCCTGTTTATTATAGTTGCCAATGATTATCTTCAACTTGGCGGTAGCACAGGAACGTTACCTCTTGCTGCCTATTGGCCAACTGTTGTCTTTCCACCTTCCGACAATTACAAATACTGTGTCAAATACAAGGCTAAATTGGATGAGGGTACAATGCTGTTTGCTGGTTATCTTAGCATACCAACTACAATACCCTCTGCAGACCAACTAGCTGTACTTTGTGCAAATGCATTGCTAGCTGCTGATAACTACGTTTCAGGTGGCAGGTGTGAGGGTGAAGGAGTATTCAAGTGTAATATTGGAACATCATCGACAACTGCTTTGACCTCCTACCAACAAGAAATTACTGTCAAGGATGCATTTGGTGTAAGTATAATGATGCTTGTTAAACGAGATTTGTTTTTCATTAGGAATGAATGTAGTCTTAACATTATGATATTCATCGAAGTGTATACTGCTGATGAAAGATAACATTTTTAATCTTGATTGGAGCAGCTGTTATGCTAGACATGTTAACGGGCACATTTTCTTTATGAAATGTGAAGGTTACAACAGTTTGTACAATGACAACATATAAGATTACCATGCAATAATGTGCAGATGCCGTTCTCATCCAATAGATCACTCATCATAGGCCTTGATGAATGCCCGATCACATTAAATGTCTGGCTAGCATACATAATCAGAAACATTTCAAAAGTATCACCTTTGAAAAAATCTTGAGAATCATCATTTAATAAGTAAAATCCCGTTAAGCCTTTTCAGTCTTTTTTCACAGGGATGTTATCGCATGCTTCGCGCGCTATTACTACATAACCCTATAATGTAAATGCCTCAAATTTCATTACATCATATATTTATAAATTGCAGGTAATTGAAGGAAATATTATGACATTTTAGACTCTCTGAAGGCATGGCCCTTAAACCGAAGCAGTTACTGTAATAAAACATTAACTATCTGCGTTGCCCGTATGATACCTTTTGAAAAGAACATCAGTATATGATCACTTGAGGAATCCTGCTAAATATTTACTGTTCTTATAAACATTTATTTATTTAGTTGTTGTCATTTCATACCTTCCAGCTAGATTAATTAGTGCCTCCTTTTACATTTGGGAATTTCATTTGCAACATTTCATTATTTTCATTTTCAGATTGGTCTTATTATGATCCCAAGCAAAGTAAGTACAGGCCTCGGATACTCGAGTGGTCAAATTGATGACGTACAGGTTGTTCCGGGTGGCTGCTAGACAACTGAAAATGCCCAAATGGAACATTACTTCTTTCATCAACTGCTATACAATTATTATCTAATTGTGGTCGCTGTAACCGAATTTATTGGGATCTTGTTATTATCGTTTTTAATAATTTAGATCGCTGTAAGAAGATTGTTATACCGGCTTCTCAAGCAACTTCATTTAATCTTGTAGAATTTTACTTTCAATATTTATATATAGCAATTTTCAATTTTTTATAATTTTATGCCAAATTGAAGTTTTGAAAAGTCATTTTTAGACGCTTTTTAAACGATATGTAATCTTAACTACGTTTCGTTATCTTCTTAATGACATCTTCAGGTTCTTGATAGCATAGACCATATAGTTAAAGTTAGAGCCTTCCTGGCCATCTCACTATACTAAATATGCATAGACGGCGCGCTACAGAACTGTAACAGAAAGTTTCCAGGCAGTTTGAAATTCACATTTAGGTGTAAAAATGTAAATATGATAAATGCTTTCCTTGTGCTTGTTTTAATCAAATCTAATTGTGGAGATCATTACACATTAATTTACAAATCATTTTGATTCCAGAGCATTATTCATGTATCATTCTGTTACATGTTACATTCTATCATTCCAGTTGTGTGGGAATGCCGTTCAGCTGCTGAGTCACTTGATATATTTCTCCCTGAAATTGTTTCCAAGTTTATCTGGATAATCTTCTCTATCGATCAACATAAATCATTTTCGAATATCGTCTAATTACAGCTAAGTAGCATTTTGACAATACCATTTACTAGATTTCGAGTTGCATGCAAATGCATGCTTATATTGAGTTTTGAATCATCTGGCTCGACTGGTTCAAGTAAATGCATGAAGAAATCTAGGTAGAAAAGATGATTGAAGCCGAAATTTAACTCAGAAGTTATTCTATTTTATTTTTTGCTATTCAAAAAAGTGAAAAGTGGAAGTTAAGTAGCCATACACCCCCCCCCAAAAAAAAAAAAAAATCAAAGAAACATTTCTAATCCGAGTGTCTTAAAGCTGCAAGGTAACAACTTTTGGGGGTTTGTCTAAATTTTATTATGTTCCGCCTAACAACACTGGCACATCCCGAAAAAATTTGATTGATTATTTTTTATTCATAACGTGGTTATTCAACATTTGATTCAAGTGACTTCTGAAACAGTATAGAATGAAAAACTATTCATCATCTTTACATCTTATTTTATTAATTACTGTCAGTCCTGTGTTGAAGTGTTGTGTAACGTCCCCCAAGGTAGGTCTGGCATCGTCTAAATAAATATTTTCTAATATATAGCTGAATGCCCAAAACGTCAAATTTAATTGATACTAATATAAGTTATGCAGCATGCCCCCTCCTTTAATGAAACATGGATAAATTCTATCTTTAGATTATCTGGGGGATTTTCCCACTTGCAGATTTCAGCATAAGCAGCAATATCAGCCACCGTTTTAGCAACAAAACCATCAATTAAATGTCAAACCAATGAGCCAGTTCAATCACAGACAGCTCACCAAACCGTTCCAGCACGTCGGGATGAGACTGCAATACTCAATAACAAACCAATTTCAAACTTATTTTCTCTTAAATACTCCGGATATTAGGAGTTTGCTTCTTCAGATAGAGAAACATTTTCTATTAGTATATGTTTTTCTTGTGTTTTTGCTTTGCGCTATCATAACCCGGGATCATAACCCCTCTCAAGCTGCAGTCGAAGTGACGATTTTGTGTCTAACTTTCTTTCCCACGCCAGCAACCCTATCATTTTCCAAAAGAGGGGTTAGACGGGAAAAAGGGTCGATTCAATGACATAGCCAAATCGTGCGAGCGCTGACGTCACATATGTTTAAAAGTTAGATTCGGATAATAGTTAAACAGAGGCTCCTTGCGAAACATAATACGCGGGAAACATGAAATTTGATGTCGTAGAACGGCATAGATCAAACCATGTACAGTATGGATAGCGAGGAGGCTATCAATGAATGTCACTATACTACACATAAATTCACAAATCAAACAGGATTATATATATTTTTCGAAAAGTTTAATGATACATAAGATAATACATATTCTGGTTGGCGGTTATATCATAAAGAACAAATATATATACGGTGAGTCGGACATGAATGTTTACGCTTGCAATCAAGGTGACCCATGTATAAAGAAATGATAGAAAAACAAATATGACAATTTTTTGTATATTAGTCAAAAAATTTTAAGAATTTTTGCCTTCCCTCCTGAAGCCTTTCGCCGTCCACTTCAGGAAGCAATGATGGAATTTCAAACCCTTTCGATGCTATAACAATCATAAATGCAGGCTATTGTTATTATCAATGCCAACAGGTGTACGATATTGATACAATCGTCAAGGAAAAAAGAAACAAAAGATGGTGGGAGTTGCGGGATGGCCTCTCTGTCTGTTGGGGTTTGGGAAAATTCTATGAGAAATACTCCTCCTGAAAAATTGGGAAATGAAAAAACAACACAATCTGGAAAATTATGTCAATTTACCAAAGAAAGGACAACAGAGGACTGTGACTTCAAAAACTATGACCTCCACACCAGGGGCGCCGGAGCCATAAGACAACAGAGGCAGATCCCACATAAAGGACACCTTACAGGAAGAATGTTTTCACTGTACAATTTTGTTGCCGCCCCCCTAATTTCCCAACAAATTTTTGAGACATTTCGTCAAGCAAATGGACACCTATCACCTAGGTCACAGGCATGTATAGCTACGACCGTTGTTGTTGTACACTGTAACATGTGAGTGAAGACGAAAAAGAGTGAGACACAAAAGTAAACCAAAAGTGCCATTTTGGCTGCATTTTTGGAGAGTTAATGATCACGCAGAAGCAAAAACACGTGAGCAATATGTACAAATAAAAAATCTTCTCTATGTAAAGAAGCAATCTCCCAATATTCGGATTCGGGATATACACATTAAATTCTTAGAAAATCTTAAATATACAAGTAATATTATTTAAGCTATATTAAAACTGAATTGTAACAGCTTTTACCTAACTATAAATATAGCATACTTTAAAGGTAGACAATTAAAATATAAACCTCACTATTAGAAGCTGTTAACTACATTTATAGTGCCCGAAGTATTTTTCAAACAGCCCAAGATGATCTTAGTGAATTTACTAGTACTTCACAACCGTACAGTCACAAGTTACAAAAAATGAAATCTATCATACTCATGAGCTCCAAATAGGAAAGGAAATATTTTATTTTATTTGTAATTAAAGAAGTGCTTTTAATTGCTACATCATGAACGCAAATATAACATATCTCCGATTCTTTCTGTACTCGAAATATAACATGCCATTTCAAAGCAAGCATTTTAACAACATTGATGCGAAATTTTATCAAACGTTGTGAAAGTGTTGGCTTCATTTAGCCGGGACTTACGTACTGACAAACGCACTATCACAGCCTTGAATAAGATTAAGTTGCAAGCTTGAAAGCTGGCTAGGGAAATTTTGATGCAATCACAATTGTGTCATCAAAATCACTTACAGAACTTTCTTGATGGGATAAAAACCTTCCTAGTACATCCAATGACAAAACATACTCAATACCTAAGTTCTGATGCTCCTCTCTCTGGTTGGGGTAATGTTTTAGGCTTACAGTGATCACCTGAGGGTCAATAGTCTGAACAGGAAGCCTTAAATCATATTAATTATATTATGAAGCTTGCCGCATATTTTGCATTGAAATGTTTTATTCCAAAATCAAAGGAAAAACAGTAAAATTGATGATTGATAACACCACTTCACAGTACGTTTCTGTCGTTGCAAATGTGTAGGAACATGCAATAGCCCATATGCAGCTCGCTTGTACAGCCCATTTGTCAAGATTGACAGAATAACAGTACTTCAGGGTAACTCAAGCTGATCCCACAAAAGTGGAATGTCACTGCAGATATGGAATCCAGAACCAGACATTTTGATCCTGCAAATTGATTCTCGATAATGCACTTTTTCGAAAGGCATTGCATTCTTTGTCATTTACTTGAAGGAGGATTAGCTCAGATGGCAGAGCAACAGAACTTCAGACCGGATCATATCTGATAGACTGTGGTTCAAATCCTCCTAAGGTCAACTCAGCCTTGACTTTATCTAAAACATCAAATGAGTACCTTCTGAGAATGGTCCAGAGGGAATTGCATTGTGAGTAGCTGCGGTGCATCGTTGCGCATTGACAATCAAGATCTATCTGCCATGAAATCTGTTGAAATTGATCTGCAATGTTGCGGCTGAGATCAGTAAGAAGCGTTTAAAATTATTGCTCTTAGCGAAAAGAGCCACTCCTCTAGAAATAGAGGAGTGGTACGGGTGCCTTCGGTAGGGCGACACCGTCTACATTACTTATTATTTACTGAAATAATTCGCAAGACGTAGTCACGCGACCAATATCAACACACAGCGGAAGCTTTGGTGAAGCACCAAACACTTCTAGTACAAACCTTTGCTAAATACAGCACATTCTAATCTCATTTTAAGACTTCGCTGAAAGTCAGAATGGAATGGTGATATATAAAAATTCAGACATCATATATAGCAATTTTGTAATCTTTTTCCCGTTTCTATTTGAGATTAGGAGGGTTTGATCGTAGAGTTACTGTCCTTGTCCATACCGTCCTGCTGTGATTCTATTGTTTGATCGGTTCATTGCATCCACTGCACCTTGCGAATTGATATATTTGCATCTAGACTTCATATACAGAATAAAACAAATATTTCATATAGAGCAAATCCAGATGTTCTGCACATCGATGCATTTACAATTTCCTGGTTTCGCCTCCCGGAAGTATATACATGGTTTGGTCAAGAATTTTCAAATCAGTAAATATGAGTGTAAGAAATTCGTGTAGAAGTTCATAAAAGTTCCTTGTGTAGATATTTTTTACAATTTATTCAAACAATTTGATTAAAAGGTATATATACTACAATCTGAAATGATTCGCCGATTGCTTAAAGGGGCATTATTGACCGGCGATAATCGTTTTGAAAAAAAATACGTTTTTTTCAAAACCTCATTTTCAAACACCACAAAAGACGTAATATGGAATAAAGCATTTTGTTGAAAGAAAGCATAATGTAGATAACTGTGCACATAATAATACTGTTATTTTGTCACAAATATATGAATTTGATATTTCTTACAGGGAAGAAACATTTCAAATCTAGCATCATTTTGACAACAGCAAATCAACGGCTTATACTTCTGTATTTCAATTACACTGACATTACTGAACCTCGATGGAAACAAAATACACATCATGTGTAATTTCTGGTGTTTTGATATTATGGTTTGCTACAAAATTGATTCCAACTGAGTTTCATAACTGACCGTTGCCCAGTCGTTCATTTGTCTGCGTTTCGAACCGCGATGTTTTTCGTAAGAAATATTCTGATGAAACTTCAGACTTGTTCGCATGGAATGATTATTTTGAGGACATATATATATGTCGTATTTGAAGTCCTGGTTGTCCTCATCTTTATATTCAACTGGTAACTTGCTTTGCTTTTGTATTTCAAAAGTTGCGTTTCAGAGTTCACGGCTCAAATATCATCAACTCACTGAAATAACATGACGTAAATAAAAAAGGTACGAGATCAGATCTCAAAAACTTCCACACAAAGGCTGCCGGTCTTGTTTGACCCTTTAATACTCGCCAAATTCACTTTAAAATGTTAGTACTCTATTTTACGATGAAACAATGTTTCTTTTTCTCAATAGTTGATATTTTGAATGAATTAAATTATAATGTTGAGAATAATAATATTCTTTGTTGATAATTGTTTAATGTCTTTATTTGAATCTCTGAACTGAATCTAAGTGAAATGTGAACAATGAAAATAACAGAATAACAAAAAGAATGGAACCAAAAGAAACAAGACGCAGTATAATGAGAATAATACGTCCTATATCTGTAGTATGAAACTATGACACGCGATCTCTTGATACATTTATCAAATAATATTTCCCTTCAAGATGTATTTTAACTTGGCATATTTTTTAGCAGGTTGTTTTACTTGTTCGTACTCTCATGTCATATCAAACAGTTATCAAACAGGTGAGCCTTTAATATATACGATATAATCTTTTATAACATGTTCATTTTGAGACTGAGATATCATGTAATGACATGCTAATGCATTTGTTACTGTACATCAAGGTTATCTCGACACAAATGTTTGCATAATTTCTTCGACAATGGTTTGACTGTATTATTTCGCCAGTGTATAAATATAAAAATAATTTATTTACAACAACACAATACTATTAACTATATAGAGTTATCAAATTGGTCATATATATTATATAATCTTATATAAGTTGTTGCCTCTGTTTTATTTATGAGGGATATTTTCATAAGAATGTTTCTTGTTAATTTAATCTGAATAGGTTTTACGAAACAATTCAAAAATAATCTATACTATAAATAAGTAGCACCTCATTCACTAGTATCATTTATTATCAAATTAATATGAAGATTTTCAATAATATATTTACAATTTAGTATTAATATATGATCATTTAATTGATTTAAATTAAACAAGATTACAAAAATAGAACTGTCTACTATATAAATAGTTTTGGACTAAATCCAAGTGAAACTGTTCTTATTTCGAGTGGATTTTGGGTACTAAATGATTCTTTCCCAACAACGTATTTTCGTTTACAATAAAAATGTTTTCCCTGATTTTTTGAACGCTCGAAACTCTTCTTTGTTTATCAGGGCTTTCGATATACTAAGATGTAAGCTTTGATGGAATGCTCTTTGTTCTCAAGCCTACCCATTTTATATCGCTATTGTTTGTGCTAAAATATGAAAGGAAGGCTTTACTAAACTATTATTATCCAAAGTTGTTGATGAGAGAGTCTTATCATTTTATTGAAATTGTTTCTTAGTTCTATACAGCCAATCTTCAACAAAATTTCTATGCCTATTGATATTTGAATAATAAAAGTGTTACGAAAGTTTGAATAACTCTATTGTGTCGATCAGAAGGAGGCGGAAATCACGATTTGTCAATTTTCTATCTATGATTTGACTAACTAAATCATCTTTTGGCAGTAAACAGATTTAAATCGGTTACATAAACTCAAGCAAAAGCTCTTTATAGTTAATAATGTATGTATGTTTGTATGTGTATGTATGATAGATAGATAGTAGTTTATTTTGAGACATGTAAACAACTTAATACAATTTTCAAGTGGCTATTATAACTTATGTAGGTTAAAAGGCTATATGGTTTTTCTAGGTATAATTGCAGTTGTTTCTTGATGTCTATCAGGTTATTTTAAACTGTTGATTTATTATGTTCGCAATAAGTTCATTACTTCTTGTTTATATTGGTATTTATTATAATTTTCTAAGTGATTATATTTATTTAGCATCTGTGCTCCACGGAAGGAGAAAGAACGTTTGCCGCGGTCAGTATGTACACGTGGAAGTATAAATGATTTTCTTCTAGTGTTATAATTTGAATTAGTTTTGGTAAAAAGAGATTGTAATTTAGCGCCATTACTGCCTAAAACTGATTTGTGAGCTGTTGTAGCTGTTCTTAATTCAACAATTTGTTCAATTGTCAGCCAGTTCAATTGTTTCAATGCGTCTTCCATTCGTGAATGTTTTCTTTTCCCTATGATTAATTTGGCTGCCCAATTTTGTATTCCAATCTGTACCCTACGCAATTGAGTTTTTGTACATGATGAAAATACTTCAAGAGCATATAAGCTTGGTTCTACAATTTTTGATTCAACAAGTCGGGTAAAAAGATGTTTTGGAATGTACCGACGTTGTTTTGCTATTGCTGATATTCGATGTGATGCTGTCTTTAAGATTTGGTTGATGTGTTGCTTGTAGCTCATGTCTTTGTCGAATGTGATACCAAGGTTTCGAGCAGAAGGGGTATAGGAAAGAGTTTCATTGTTTATTTTTAGCAGTGGCAGTTGCGTATTTGCTACTTTCTTATGAACAATGGATAGAATTTGTGTTTTCTTGGCATTGAGTAAAAGCGAATTTGAGTTGAACCAGGACGTAAGTGTTTGTAAATCAGCATTTATTTTCGATTCTATTTCAGGTAGTGAGCCTGGTTTTTTTGGATTGTACTTATACAGGATTTGCGTGTCGTCTGCAAATTGTCCAACAGTGCCAGATGATATGGCATTGGGTAGGTCATTTACGTAAATAAGGAATAGTAGTGGCCCAAGTATGGATCCTTGGGGAACTCCACAAGTTAATATAACTTCACTAGAATAAATATTGTCTACTTTCACTACTTGCTTCCTTGCAGTAAGGTAAGATCGCATCCATTCCAAGGCTTTGTCTGAGAGTCCAAATAATTTCAGTTTATGGAGCAAAATGTCATGTTGAAGACTATCAAAAGCTTTTGATAAATCCATTAATAAAAGTAGCGATACCTGATGTTCATCCATTGTTTTGAAAATTTCTTCGGTGATATTTAAGAGAGCTGTTATTGTCGATCTTCCGAGTCTGAAACCATGCTGATACTTATTTAAGATTGGTGCGATGAACGGATATAGTTGAACATACGCCACTCTTTCCAGAATTTTTGACAACAGTGATAATAGGGCTAATGGGCGATGCTGGTTTGGCGTTGAGGCTGCTGGTGTTTTTGGAATTGGATTTACAATAGTGTTCTTGAATATTGTTGGAAAGGTAGATGTTTTTAATGAAAGGTTGATCAGTTGAGTGAGTGGTGTAGCAATGGCTGGTAATGCAGCTTTAATAACAAAACCATTCAGTCCATCATCACCCGGTGCTTCCAATTTGGAAGCATGCCAACAGCTTTGATTGTATCAATCACCGATATTTCAGTGAAGTTGAATTGTTGATCATTTTGTTGAATATTGTCGTAGGATGGAGTTGTGTGTGTGATCTCCTTGATATTTTGTCCAACTTCGCTGAAGAAAGAATTGATTTCATCTAGCTCTGCTTTAGTAGTAGCTGTACATTTTTGTTTTGTCTTCTTTGTTAATCTTTTAATTAAATCCCATACCTCTTTCATGTTACTTCCACATTCCATAAATTTAGTTTTGTTGTATTCAATCTTTGCTCTTTGCAAGTCAGTATTCACTTGATTTCGTACCTGGCGATATGATTCCCAATCGTGTCGTTGTTTTGTTCTCATAGCCTTATAGCGCATTTTGTTGCGTTTTTTGAGTGCATTTCTTAGCTCTATTGTCATCCATGGTGCATAATTTGGATGCAGGGCAATGACCTTTTCAGGAGCGTGTTTGTTTAGCGCTACTTTTAATATTGTTTGTAAGTTTTCAGCAGCCAATTGTACGTCATTTTTTTGTATAGCTGACGTAAAAACTGACATATCACTGTTTATCAAATCGTTGCAAAATTCTTCTCGACAAAATGTTTTGTACGATCGAGTGCATTTCAATGATTTTTTTGTATATTTATTTTTGTCCAGGGTTACTATGGTTACTAAACCAAGATGATCAGAGCTGCACACATCCTCTGGCGTGCATTTAGTTATGTTGGATTTAAAGGAGTGTGAAGTGATAAGATAGTCAATTGAAGTTTGAGTTTGATGTGTTATGCGTGTCGGAGCAGTGTTATGCGAGTGTAAATCAAATTGATCCAATGTCTCCATTAGCATAGTTCTGGAAGGAGAATGTTTTAAATGGTCTATATTAAAATCCCCAGCCAGGATGAATCCACATCCCTTTTCTGTCAATGCTTCTGCTGTCGTACGGATAATTTCAATGGCTTGTAAGTAATTATCATTGCGTGGATTGTAACAATCTATTATGTAGATACTGTCACTGCTTGAAGTATATAGTTGTACTGCTAATTGTTCATATTGGATGCCCTTTGCTTGCTTCGTCAATGTTAGGTCAATTTTTAATTTTAAGTTATTTTTGTAAAGTATGGCTGTACCAACATGTCTACCGTCTCTGTCATTTCTGTATAAGTTGTAACCAGATATATTGCAATCCATTGATTCAGGTTGGAGCCATGTCTCTTGTAGTAGTAGTATGTCAATTTTATGGTGTACAATGAATATTTGCAGTTCTGCTATTCTTACAGATGTTAAGCATTGGGCATTGATAGAGAGTATACTAAGAATTTTGTTATCTGTTTCTTTTGCATTAGCGGTGGTGGTAGTCATAATTTCAATGGGTGCTGTTTTATTGAGTCATTGATGGTCGTCTGCCTTCTGAGATACATTTTGGTTGAGGTTTTTTACTTGCGTCAGTTGTAAACTCCTTACAATCCACCTCTCTTTTTCATCTGTTAAGTCTTCATTCCTCTTCTTACATTCAACTCGAAGTTCCAAGTGGAGTTTTTGTTCTACAATGGTATAGTCTGGCGAAAAGTATATCCCTTCAGTAGCGATAGAAGTTTTAAGCTTTTTTGCTGATGTTAACATTGTCTTCTTTCCTTCAATTGTTCTTAATTTTACTTGGATGGGTTGGGTCCGGAGGCCATCAGCTTTTCCTAGTCTTTTTGTGGATTCAATTTCGACATCCATGTTTAAGGCGTCTTTGCATATTACAGTTATTAACCTTTTGTCAGACAGTTCCTTGTCAGGTTCTAATCCTCGAACAATGACATTGAGCTTACGTTTCTCTCTTTCCTGGATATTTTTAATTGCTTTTTCGTGCAATTGTTGTTGATTTTGTATACTGAGTACTGCCGCATAAGATTGGGTGGGTGGTGAAGTTGTTTCTTTTCTTAACTGAGTAGAGTGCTGTACATGTGATGTGGCAGTGATGTTTGCATATGTTTGTTTATTAGAAATTAATGCTGTTAAACTGTCTAGCTTTTGTGAAATGGCTTTTGTTTTTAATTCTGTTGCCTTTACTGTTTCCAGTATTGAAACATCAGAACTGCTGCAGTGAGAACACAGAGCTCTGATGCCTGGAAAACTTAAAAGAATTGCTGCAGTTTCAGCATCAATTTCATTCCCGCTTTTGTTTGTGAAACACTTGAGGTGAATGGGCAAGGTGCAGTCATGGCAACGCAGACGCGGACTTTCAACCTCACTTGCGCAATGAGCACATGGTTGACCGTCTCCTTCGGTTAATTCAAGATGGCCGCCGTTTTGTCCTGTCTGCTGGAGTGAGCAAGGGATTAGTGATTGTATTTCTGTAAATTCTGTATTGTAAAAATTATTCATACCATGTATCCAAGTGATAAATGCATTGCCAGTTGTATCTCTAACTTCAAATTGTAAGTATTTTTGTTTCTTTGTCTGGTCGGTGTATATTTGAATTGTGTGTAGCGTAAGATTTTCGTGGTTTATTTTGTTCACAAACATGTTCTTATTTTGGTAATACTTTTCAATAGCCTCCTTCCATAGTTTTGTATTAGTTGTATTAAATTGCAAACTTTGTAGATAGTTGGTACCTTTACGATATGTTTTATCCAGTATGCTAGTTTTTACATTGCTAGACTGGACATCATTTACCTTGTTCAAATTTTCCATTGGGAAATTACCAAACTTACCAGCACTGGATTGATGGTACTGCTGCTTTCTACATCCATCTTTTGTATCTGGTGACTTATGTCATATATATTGTGTATTATTTAACTAAAATAATTTGATATTACCAGTGTTGTAAGTACTCGTTACTAAAGTAACGCGTTACTCGTTACTTTTGGAGTAATTTTAGGAGTAATTAGTTACTTTTTTGAGAAAAGTAATAAGTAATCTAATTGATTACTTTTTGAAGTAACGAGTATTATTTGAGAGAAAGTAATTGACGTTACTTTTCAAATTACTTTTATGATTACAAAATATTTGCTTTGTTGTGATAATTTTCATAGGCGCTGCTGTCACTTAGTTCCGCTTTTTATTGTTCTGTCTGCGATGCAATCTCACATTATTTGCAGCTTTCACGAGAGCTATTCAAACCAGGTGAATTGTGTGATATATGACCAATAAACCCTATCCCATAACCTATTCTTCTCTGTTCTGACATTGTTCCGTTGATCAATAGTTTCCATACTTTTTCACTTTTTATTTGAGTGAGTTTCGAATATTGAAAAGATGATGTAAAATTTATGGCTATATGAATAGATTGATAAGATTAAAATAAACCATTTTGATAACTCAAATGAAACCATTTATTTGTCAACTTTATTAAAAAGTTTACAACGTCAATTTATCTTCTGCTGCAGTCACCAGTATTAAATTAATATTATTAATTAAATCGACCGTTCCCCTTCGTAAAAAAACAAGTTGGCCGCCATGATTGTCAAAACGAGACATGTCATTATCGAAAGGGAGGCAATATCTTTTGTTTCACAAGTTAAAATAATCATGAAGTAATTAGTAATTAATTACTTTTTTTGGGAAAGTAATTAGTAATTGTAATCAATTACTTTTTAGGCTGAAGTAATTAGTAATGTAATTAGTTACTTTTGAGGAAAAGTAATTTGTAATGTAATTTATTACTTTTCAAAAGTAATTCTCACATCACTGGATATTACGGCATATATTGTACCTTTTATTTGCAAAAAGTCATGCAGTAAAAAAAGACGTCTGTCTTCCGTGAAAATAAATCCTGTATGTATGTATGTATGTATGTATGTATGTATGTATGTAGCCTATGTATGTATGTATGTATGTATGTATGTATGTATGTATGTATGTATGTATGTATGTATGTATGTATGTATGTATGTATGTATGTATGTATGTATGTATGTATGTATGTATGTATGTATGTATGTATGTATGTATGTATGTATGTATGTATGTATGTATGTATGTATGATAGATAGATAGATAGATAGATAGATAGATAGATAGATGTATGTATGTATGTATGTATGTATGTATGTATGTATGTATGTATGTATGTATGTATGTATGTATGTATGTATGTATGTATGTATGTATGTATGTATGTATGTATGTATGTATGTATGTATGTATGTATGTATGTATGTCGTATTTACATACCAGAGTCATATAGTTTTGTTCAATGAAGACTTTTCTTACAATGAACTACTTTTTATAATATACTTGCATGCATATGCACTGTAACATTCTGTAAATTGCAGTAATTATACTAGTATTGAAGCATGTTATCGGCCTGATGTTATATGGGCATTTATATCAACGAGCTCAAACAACAAACTAAAAACTATCAATGAAGCCAATCAACGACTTCGAAAATAATTTTTAGTTTGTCGTTTTCAACGAGTGAAATTCAATTCAAATAATGTAACTACCAAAGTATCGCACTTGAATTATTTGGATATTTATATTTTAAATAAAATGGCGCCATAATTACTTTTTGGAAATACTGCAAAATAGATGTGGAAATATAATGACAGGCTTACTGTGAACAATTCAAATAAAGTCCCCTTAAAACCATTCATATGAAATATAACAATTTTTGCCTGAATGAGCTTTATTTTCGTTTACAGGTTGTCTACAGCAAAATTGAAACAAGTACAAACTGATAGAAAATTAGGCCAACTATCCCATCATCCTTCCATAAAACCTCTGAAATTTGGAAAATGTATGCAAAGGAAAAGTTCAACTCTTCCATGAATAAATTTTTTGCATAAGTTAATTTGTTTTACAGTTTTAATTCTAGAAAATTCTTGACTTGACAAACTTTTCCTTTTGCTGCGTTTTGCAGTAATATTAAGCAAGTAGTAAAAAATGGTAAATACAGGAATGTCCCTCTTACGCCTAACATATTTACTACACAAAGAACGCCACAAATCACGCTCATCATCATCACCATCATTTATTCAGAACCTTTAAGTTATACAAACTTTTTTTCAAAGGACTGATAAGGACTGACAAACATAGCTGACAAGAAAATTTGTAAATAAGGCAATTCACAGTAAAAAAAAACATTATGAGAAGTTACTACATACTGGAGTTTGTGAGATGTCTAAATTTGATTTCCAGAATATCGTTTAGAATATCGTTCAGAATATATATCAACAAAATTTTCGATCAAGTTGAGTTAATTATGGAGCAATCGTAAATATTCTTATTTTGAAGAGGTATCGTTTTTATTTAGAGTGATATCGGTTCGCAATAATTCCCATAAGAGTCTTCTCTCGATAAATTGTGATTTTATATTCAAGTTAGATCTTAAAACATTTAATACGATTCGCTTATTTAATAGTTTATCTCTCGTTGGCGAAAACGTATCATATATGTAAACGATGTCACCTTTTTCGGTATCTCCATTAAGACTTTTACTGCCTAAAGATGATTTGAAAATATTTTTATTAGCTGTAAATGCTCATTCAAATTTTATTACATAACACCTTTTGACGGTAAAGGTCAGTTGGAAATGGTTTCTAGTTTTACTCTGATCAATATCTCGGGCATCTTCTGTATCCATTTTCAGGAATAAACATTATTTGAATTATTCTACAATCTTATAATAAAATTATTGCAATTAACTTGCCTGGAAATTGAATTTAAGATAATGAGGAGTGCAGGAAGTCCATTTAGGAATTTACATTTGGTTTCAATTTTATTATGAAAATAATTTCATATAAGAGGCTGTCTCATTGGAATCGCAATGTCGTAATACCCGCAACGATGAAAACAGCGATGGTACCGCCCTATTGGTCGCTCTATACCGGAGGCCCCCGTACCACTCTTCAATCTCTATAAGCTCCCGCGTAGATGTTCAAATCTATTGTTCTTGTTGGGATAAACAACATTCGTTTAGATTGAAAAGGATGAAGATTCCTACCACTCCGTTTTCCCTTGGTGACAAGCTCCGAGGCAGCTTGTTGACTTGCTCCAAGTCTTACTCAGTTTAATGGCGATTTTGATAGGTTTTGTAAGTGATAATACAGCAACCCCACATCAAATTTCGGAAAGTCAAAATCAGCCGCACTTTCAGTTCAAAGTTTATTTCTAGAGTAGCGAATGTTTTCTCTGTCAATGCTCATTACCTGTGCTCTCTGCTGATCTCTGCCGCAACATAGCAGATCAATTTGAACAGATTTCAATTTAGATAGACATCGATTGCCAAGGTGTAGTGGTACTCTACATCTTTTCATAATGAGATTCCATGTTGCTCTGCCATCTAATCCATTGATTGTATTGAATTTCTTTACTAGGATATCATTATGGTCATCCTCAACAAGTACCATACAATCACGTAAATTATCATCATATTGCCCCTATTGATACATCTACAAGCTATGTTTACCCTGCTCCAGAAGCAGTGCATCATGCGGTATACCCTGCTCCAGAAGCAGTGCATCATGCGGTATACCCTGCACCAGAAGCAATCCATCATGCAGTTTACCCTGCATCAGCAACAACGAATCATGCTGCCTATCCTGTCCCTTCATTGTACAATCATGTAGCATATCCCCAACATGTTGTTCCCGTCGATACATCGACAGATTATCTTCACCCAGCAGCAGAAACAGTCAACCATGCTGTCTATCCTAGCCATCATGGATACGCTCATCCTGCAATATCAACAGCTAGATATGGTCATGGTCATGGATATGGATATGCAAATACTCATTATTCAAATCATCACGCTTGTAGAACCTCGTATGGAACATGGAGTACTTGGGGAACTTGTATCGCAGTTCATGCACTAGCTTCGGATTCAAGTATTCCATGTGGACCTGGTCGACAAATTAGGAGCAGGCAAAGAAAGCAGCCTGTTACATTAACACCAACATATTATCATGTTCCTTATGTACGATACCCGACATGTACTGCATCGTGTGCTCCTTCAAAAGAATTGTTCCAAGTACAACAATGTACTGTGTCTGGTATAGTGTCAACCTGTGTAGAAAGTAAGTTATTATATAGTATTCTATTTATGCAATATTTTAACCATAATTGTAACTATTGTAAATGAATTCAGATTTCAGTATTTGTGCATTTGTAATAGTATAGCGCATATATTTAAAGTACAACCTCTTCAATATGACTCCATATAAACACTCGAATGAGAAGCAAGTTGAGATACGAAGTAGGTGTCAGTCAGTAGACCTTAATAAATATTACTATTTTATTAACATGATTAGTTCTTCTTTGTTAGCTGCTATGGCGATGTGTGACTTCCAAGCAGTATCAGCAGTGATTTGCGATCCAGCAGTAACCGCACAACCATTATTTACAACATTAAAATATCAATTCTCCCAAGTAACAGGTATGTATACTGTATACTGTATTTATTCGAGCCATGATTTCTGCAAAGAGAAAACGGAAAATCTATATTTCCGTCGAATATTTCTAATTATGTTCCGAATATTTTTTATTTTGAATATAATGTTTTCCATTGACAGTGTGCCAAACTGTAAACTACCATTGAGGTATAGATGTAGGGTTTCTTGGTGATAAATCATCATGTGTTCGATTTTTAACGCTTTTCGCATGACCTTATTCGATTTATTCGAATCAGACTAACACGGAAGCTTCTATATATAACACTGTATAGTTTATAAAAATGTGCTCTTGAATGCATGTATAGATTCCCTTCCTCCATTCCCCTTGGTTAATGTTCCGATGGAACGTATTGACTTGCTCCAAGTCTCACTGATTTTTGTGACGATATTGATAGATTTGCTGCCAATGGAAATTTGGAAAATAATTCAGCAATTTCGTAAACACAATTATACATCATTCAATTGATTTAAATTATAATACTAATTTAAATTATCATTGCAGGAACAAATAACTATCTTCAGCTTGGAACAAATGTTGGAGATCTGCCTTTAGCCGTTTATTGGCCAACTATCGTATTTCCACCTTCAACAAATTACAAATATTGTGTAAGATATAAGGCACAGCTAGATGCTGGAACGATGCTTTTTGCAGGTCATCTCAGTGTACCAACTGGTATTCCAACATCCGATCAATTGGCTATTTTATGTGCAAACGCCTTGCTTGCTGCTGATAATTACGTCAGTGGAGCCAGATGTGAAGGACAAGGCGTATTCAGATGTGACATTGGAAAAACATCTACAACTTCTTTGCAAACTTATCAACAGGAAATCACTGTGAAGGATGCATTTGGTGTAAGTATATATATAACACAGAAAATCAATTAGATAGGGTAGATTTTTGTTTCGTTATTTGAAGCAAAAAATTCTTTAAACAAGAAAACAAATGCTTTGATCATTTCATCAAGAATATATGTTCAGGAATCAAGAATACTTTTCTAGGCTATCATAAAATAGTCTAAGGATGACGTATAAAATAGATTAAATAAGATTATCAGATATCCATACATTGATCATTTGCTTAAATCAAGAAAATTTTACTTGAAAGAAAATATGAACGAATTACGATTTCCACCATGTTAGCCTGCGCATGACCTGCGAGAGCCTTCTGGGTCTTCCACTGGCCTGAGACCAAATCGAGACCATGATCGAGACACATTGAGACGAAGTTGGCGTAGGTGAGGGTCTGATAGAACAAGCATATTACTTCGACCATGTTCATTTGCATTTATAGATTGTGAGTGGTCTTGCAATTAAATTTTTTAATGAAGCAGTATAAAATCTTTATCCGCATAACTATAGAAATAATCTTAAGAATTGATTTTCTTTGAAGAAAATACTTTCTTGGAAAAACGTTACAATATATAAGTATCCAAGGTAACAGTAATGGTATTTATTAGATTGAACGACGTTTCGGCTATTGAAATCAGCCATTTAAAGTTAAAAGTAAAATTTTAATTATAGGGTTTCATCTTAGGGTCAAGTTCTTTTTAAAATACGCCACTCTGGTTATCAATTTTTTATTAAAATAATTCTCAAGGGGATTATTGGGAACCTGTGAAACAGCTCTATTTATATAGATTAACTATATAATTAATTGAAATATAATCTATAAAATATGAAGTCAAAAATGTGACAATCATGTTTGCTACTCAAAGTTTCACGTCAAGGCGATCATCAGGCAATCTATTCAATTAATCTGATGATCGCCTTGGCGTGAAACTTTGAGTAGCAAACATGATTGTCTGATTTTTGATTTCATATTTGATATATTATTTAAAGCTCTGCTGTATAGCATTGAGCCCTATGTTCAATCAGTAAGACAACTTACAACACATTAACTAATTGCATAGGAATAGTTGAGGGTATTGTAGATTTAACAAATCCAAACAATGTAGATGGTGTCGCCCTACCGAAGGCACCCGTACCACTCCCCTATTTCTAGAGGAGTGGCTTTTTCGCTGAGAGCAATGATTTTAAATGCTCTTTTTTGATCTCAGCCGCGACACTGCATATCAATTTCAGCAGATTTCATGGCAGATAGGTCTCGATTGTCAATGCGGAACGATGCACCGCAGCTACTCACAATTCCCTCTGGACAATTCCATCCGCCATCAGAAGATGATACTCATTTGAAGTTTCAGAAAAAGTCAAGGTTGAGTTGACCTTCGGGGGTTTTGAACCACAATCGATCAGATATGATCCGATCTGAAGTTCAGTTGCTCTCATAGACTTACATAGACTGCTGATTCCATTGCCAAACTTCATGGAAAACACATAGCGACCATGGGCATCCATAATGGCTGACGCAAGGTATCAAAACAGAGGCTTGAAAACAGCGAAATTTCAAGCCATATTTTGAGAAATTTTTGTTTCTCAATAAAACAGGATTTTTATTCATAAAAGAGTTATTTATGACTACCAATTTCAAGTTGCATCAGACATAAGTTAAAAATTCTATTTTTTAATCGCATTTGAAGGTGAATAGTATTTTTTTTTTCTATTTTTCTATTTCCTTGTCTCTTGGTGTGATTTCAAATTATTCATAAATGTTTGAAAATAATTGCGATCATATGAACAAATCTCGATTCGCTGGCAGGAAAATCCTATTTAAATTATCTTTCTATGACAATGAGAACATATTGTTTGGAGTTTAGATTACAAAAGAGTTTATAGGAGAGATCAAATAATTTTGAGAATGTCAATGAGGAGAGCGCTAAAATAAGTCCTTTGCGTCAGCCATCTTTGTTCCCCATGTTGCACATTTTCGTCAGCAGTCTATGTAAGTCTATGGTTGCTCTGCCATCTGAGCTAATCCTCCTCGTGAACAAATCCACAGTAAAAGAATACTCACACATACCATATGATCAACACCTCTACTTCACAAAATATTTATTCTCTTTATCAGATTGGCTTCTTTATGATTCCAAGTGAAATTACCACTGGACTAGGATACTCATCTGGCCAACTTGATGATATAGAAGTCGTTGCTGGTGGCTGCTAAAATCCTAATGGAGCTGAACCGAAAGGCATGAATACCATGTACTTTTCATCATGGGTCTCAATTTGTATCACAGAAATGTTATCTTTTTTTAACTTATTTTAATCGAAGTCTGTATGTTGTATTTTGTATGATATAAAGCTGTCAGCTATCTGCTTTTGTGTAATATTTGTATTTAATTACATTATCAATGTTCGCTATTGAGACTACTACGTTAATTCTTTAAACCCGAATATATATCAACATCTAAATAGGTAGCATTGTATAGCTAATCAATTCAATGTGAATTCTAGCTGTCAGAAAAGCACCATGAACAGAATTACAGTATCTTTTTTGAGTCTGGAATTTGAGTCATTTATTATCAGCATTTTTTCATATATATCAAACAATAAATATATATGAGAACAATGCTCTCGCAACATTTTCAATGCATAACGGTACAATATATAGCTATCCATTCAAGATACTGGGGGTAATTTTCATTATACTTCAACAGAACATGACCGTCCTGAGAAATGTCTCTTGAGGAGCCGGGTGTCGCGCAATTAAGTTTCCAACTTCACCGGATATACAGTATATTCATGATTTGTGTGGACATAGTGGACATGAATTAATATAACTCATTATTTATACTTGTTTACGCGATATCACAATATCGCAGAGTCTTGAACTGTCTCCGTTTAGATTTACCATGCATGAAATGACTGACAAATAAATGACAAAGATTGATGAATTCAACAATTTATTTTAATTACGCAGTTTCTCTAAAGGAGATAACAAAAACAGTATTTCATTAACTCAATATCTATATATATCATTAAATACAATCAATAAACATGAAATATGTATATTTACTTGTTTTGGCTCTCTGACAGAATAATGGGATTCCAACAAACAATTCGAAGAAAAATTAAAACTAAGACAATGAACAGGAGGTGACGTGACAAAGAACAGGAAGATTTACGGCAACGCTTGATTGACTCGAAACACTGGCCCTTATGAGGAACCACGGAAGATCCTCATTTAACAACAATAATATGCATACGTAACCACCTCATTATCCTTCGGCATGGATACCTTCCAAATGGCATAATTATACTATTGGTGTTGTTAAGCTAGTCCCCATGGACCTAACCACAACCGATCGCACACAGCCATCCTGTCCTTTCTGAGCTTCTATAATGCGTCCCAGTGGCCATTGATTTATTTCTGTCGGCTCTGCGAGTAATAAGATATCACCAACATCTTTGTGTGTCATTGTGTTCGTGTTTGTAAAATAGGTAAGAAGACTTTTATCCATTTTCGCCAAAATTGATCTGAAAGAAACTGCACTTGCCTCCAGTTACGCATCGAATTTCTCATTTTGAGAAAAGATACCAGGAGGTAACATATAGTCCCTCTGTGGCGGATTAGCCGGTGCATCGGTTTTATGGTTTCAATGTCGTATTGGTCTTGATCGCTACTCATTGGACATAGAGGTATGCTGTTTATGATGTATTCTGCCTCTACCATAAAGGTTCTAAGCCCTTCATCATCCAGTAATTCATTAACGATTGTTGAACTCAAGATTTCTCTACAGCTACGTATCAATCTTTCCCAAGCACCTCCCATGTGACTTGCAGTTGGTGGGTTGAAGCTCCATTTGATATGGTGTGTCTTGAGAAACAATTTAAATTTTCTGGGATCCAGTTGATCTAGGCATGCCTTTAATTCAGTATTTGCTCCCACAAAATTTATGCTATTGACGCTGAACATTTTGATCGGATATCTTCTTCTAGAGATAAATCCCGGAGGGTAACGCCCGCTCTTCAGGGACGGGGAGGTGCCACTTTAGAAAAAGGTGACGTACCCAAAAAGTTCCAAAAATTCTGTTGATGCTATCAAAAAAATTCCAATAATTAAAAATGCTACCCAAAAAGTTCCAGCAGGTTGATTGATTTTAAGTAAATACACAAAAATGATGCACATTTGTTTTCAAATTCCTTGAAAAAGTGAAAAATAGGATACCCAAAAGTTCCAAAATTTGAAATGTCATGCCCAAAAAGTTTTACCCAGCTGGAATATGGACCCAAAAAAGTGGCACGTCCCCGTATAGCTATCATATGGGAGTTAACCCCGGGAGATAAATCGTCTAAGAGCATTTATGAACGATATTGTATCCAAACATGCCGAGATTTTAGGCATGTAAACAAGCATGCATACCTTTTCACGACACTTCTTTTTAACTTGACGCTGTACGGGCCAAAGTAGCCCACTCCACAATAGCTAAATGCTGATTAAAATGGAGTAACTCTGAAGGTTGGTAGATCAGCCATGAATTGATGTGCTGTGGCCTTTGACGTTTTTTTGACATAATAAACAGTTTTTGGCATATTTCTTTACACTGCTTAATCCACCAGTAGGTCAAATCTTTTGTCCAATTGAAATTAATACATTGGCAGGACCGACATGTCCAAATGACCGATGATAATGGTCAATTATTAAATAAGCAATGTGACAGCCTTTCGGAATAATGACTGGGTGACGTTCCCAAAAAGGTATTGGTATGTTCTCCAACTGACCATACATACGTATTATATCTTCTACCAAGACTGGACAAAGTATTGATATATGTGAAGAAGCTTGTACAGCTTTCTCCATTTTCAAATACTGTAATTCTTTGCCGTAATATTGTCTTTGAACAAATCGCACAATATTGTTCTCTGCGTTATCCATCTCCTCGACGTTGATTCCTGCTGATTGTGTCACTTTGCCTACTACTTTATTTTGAGATGTGTGATACACCTCATCAACCATGCCACTGAGGTCGTTAACATCCACCAAGATGAGCTTCTTTCGATAAGCTTCGATACTAACTCTTATCCATCCTTGCTTTCAGAATCTTTCTTCTCGATCGTCACTACTTCACCACTCGTCATTTCCTGATTGCAATCACTGTTGGTAAGAAAGTTTATGCCAGGTGTTCTTTCTTTCATTCGAAAGGATGGCCTTGACAATCAGTGTTCTTAGTTGAGTTCTGCAAAATGTCCTCTAAATAGACCATCTGCTAGGTTTGATGTCGTTTCTGCCTAGTACCATTGAGATGCATCAGAAACTTCTCGAATCTCTGCTATCCGGTTGCTCGTTGGGAATCTTTTGCTAGCATTATTGAGAATTGCAGAACAACTGTGGCATCTGCCCAAAAATAGATATACTATTATTCAGCAGTAGCTGCCTTATTAAAGTAGTACCAAGGAGAACTGACATCACTGCAGCGTGTAGCTCTAGATTTGGGATCGTCAATCGCTTTATAGGTGCAAGACGTGACTTTCCCATCAGCAAACTGCATACTTCACTCCGTGATCTGTTATTTGGGGCACATATCCCATGGATCCGAGCCCATGTTCAGATTCATCAGAGAAGCAATGAATTTGGATTACCAATAATGATAATAATAATAATAACATGAGTATTTATAAAGCGCCCTTTACGAGAAAATCTCCACAATGGCGCTGTACAATGCAATAAATAAATAACGTTAAGAATTATATACAAATGTTTACAAGTTCATTAATGATAAAAGATCAAACAATTTAAAAATTCTAATCAATAACTATATAAGGAATGAAAAAGGTTACAGTGCAATATACGCTTCTCTAAAATGTTCAGTCTCAGCAAAAACGTTGCAATTCTTTATTACTTGGTAGAGAGTTATAGGCAAGTGGTCCCGCTATATGGAATGCACGTGATGCATAGTTGTTTTTATATTTAGGCACACATAAGTTACAGTTATTTGTAGATCGGACATGCGGATAATTTTTTGTTGATTCTAATTTAACAAACATGTCCGATAGATACGATGGAGCCATACCATGTAACGCCTTGAATACAGTTATGCAAAGCTTGAATTTAATACGCTGCTGTATAGGCAACCAATGCAGATTGTCTCTTACATAGTCCTTGATGGAATGGAATTTAGACCTGCCAGATATAATTCGTGCAGCAGCATTAATTATCACTTCCATAGGTTGTAGCATAATTGATGGTAAATTTGCATGAATGCAATGCAGTAATCTAAACGAGACAGTATTAAAGCATATGCAGTATCACGAAGGGAATTATGAGTTAATGATCTTTTTATAACATTGAGCTGATGCAGTTGATTAAAACATGACAGACAACATTTTTTACTTGGTCCATGATGCCTGTGTCAGATCTCACTCGAACTCCCAGGTCTTTGACTGACTTTGTTGGTTTAAGCTCAACGCTAGAAAACGTAACTGATAGGGCTTAGAAAGTTTTAGCTCTTCTCAAAGATGTAAGTAAGTAATGTGGACGGTGTCGCCCTACCGAAGGCACCCGTACCACTCCTCTATTTCTAGAAGAGTGGCTCTTTTCGCTAAGAGCAATGATGTTAAACGCTCCTTAGATCTCAGCCGCGACACTGCAGATCAATTTCAACAGATTTCATGGCAGATAGGCCTTGATTGTCAATGCGCAACGATGCGCCGCAGCTACTCACAATGCAATTCCTTCTGAACCATTCCATCCGCCATCCTTAGATGGTACTCATTTGATGTTACAGATAAAGTCAAGGCTGAGTTGACCTGAGGGGGATTTGAACCACAGTCGATGAGATATGATACGATCTGAAGTTCGGTTGCTCTACCAACTGAGCTAATCACTGAGCTAATTCTCAAAGATGAGCACCACATCAACTCTGTTTTTGATGGATTAAGGCGGGGTTTGTTTGACGCTAACCAATGGAGGATCTTTCCCCAGCGTGAACACCTTTCTCGGAATTTTGTAGCTTTTCCAATACAGGAAATGACTTCCACCACGATTTCCATGACTCCATATGATCTCCATCAACGTGTTCATCCCAATCAATCTTCGCTCTGCATAGGTCTTGCAATAGAAGTTTGGCCTTGAAAGTGAAGGGTGCAACTAATCCAAGTGGATCAAATATTGAACTCACGCAAGACTGAATGTTAGTTTTTGTTCCTTCCTTTACAATCTTTATGGTTTTCACGTAAAACGTATCGCACTGCACATCCCATCTCACAACTAGTGCTCTTTCGACTGGAAGATCATCCAATTGTAAATCTACAAACTGTTTGACTCTTTCTTTTGATGGGATCATATCAAGAACGACTTTTCTATTCGATTCAAGCTTTGGTTGAGTGAAACCCTCCGAGTGCTAGAAGCTGTTGCAGTTCAGTGGCAATCTTTATAGCCTCCTCCTCGGTTTCTACAGCTTTAAGGAGGCCATCGTCATCATAAAAGTTTTTCAAGACTATTTCGATTGTTTAAGATGAAAAGGCATCTTCGTAATCCTTAGCTGTTTTTCTCAAGGCGGAATTCGCAACGGCATGTGATGACGTCGTACCAAAAGTATGATCAACCATCTGATAGAAGTCTGGTTTGTTTTCAACATTCCCGTCTGACCACCAACAGAACCGTTGTGCATCGTGAACACTTTCACTATCAACTAACGAATTCACTGCCAAACCTTGTATTGTTGTCATAACGCTCATGCATTCGTTTGCAACAAATTTAAAACACTTAAATACGAGGAAAGATTCGCATTTTCTAAGGAAAATCGTCTCTGTTTTTGTTGGCTGAAAGCAAACCACTTTTCCGCAATAGCAAAAAGCGGAAAGTGTGTGAGCAACAAGGATGAAACAATATGTACGCTGATTTATTACATCCGCCTGAAGCCTCAATGCAGTTTGATTGATCACATGCAGGAACCAAATAATCAAGGCACAGTGAACCGTTGTCAAACAAACAAGACGTGGTCTGGTATGATCATGATGCATGTCGTACCACTCAAAGTTTATGGTAGGCATAAAAATATTGAAACTTATGCTATACTCGATTCAGCCTCAGATGTGTATGTATATGAATCTTGGTTGCTTCAAGAGCTACAAATGGGAGGGCAACAGCAATCTTTTGGCTTAAAAACTCTCACAGAGTCAACTAAATCTGGAATGACAACTTCTGTCGACCTAGAGCTGTCATCAATATCAGAAAATATTATTCAACATTTACTTTACAGTCAACGTTGTCCTTACCCAGTTTATATGTATCACAGAGAGTATTTGGAGCATTTAACGTTGAAGAATTTCCCCATTTGAAAGATATTCTTTTGGCTATAGATTGCCCTATACGGCCTTCTAATCAAATTGGAGCAGGTTGTCCAGAGGCACTGGTAGCATCTGAAGTCAGAAGAGGACCGTCGAATACACCATGGGCCATCAAGACAGTACCCGGATGGTCTGACCTCAGCCCAACTGGAAAATAAAGGAACAATAATTTCAAAGCTTCTGCCAATTCTTTGACGAAGTATTCAGATTTAGATAATCAGTTTGGAACGGTTCTGTAAAATGGAAGAGTATGGCAAACTATGGAGACGTCTGCCCGTCTAGTTGATGGTCACTACCAGATGGGTTTGGACGTCTTTCAAAAAATGCCTCTCTTAAGAGCAAGTACATTGATGTAATGAATGATCATACAAGGATTTGTGAAGAAGATGTCGGGTGATAAGGTCATGGCCAATGTACAAAACGAATGGTACCTGTCACACCATCCTGTCACCAATGTCAATAAGAACAGCATCAGAGTGGTTTTCGACGCTGCAGCAATATACAAGGATGTCAGTCTTGATTCATGTCTTTTGCAAGGACCAGATCTGACAAGTTCTTTGGTGGGAGTTTTAAACAGATTTAGATTTGATAGAATATGTTTCATGTGCAATATTGAAAAATTGTTTCTATAGCCATTTAAGCTTTGATCAGTTTTTTTGTTCTCTGGCAATTCCGAAAACAGGATCATTCAATACCCTGGATTCCATATCAATGTGAGTGGTTAAATCATAAATGTTTACTTTACGTTTGCAACCAATTTCGTATAAGCTTTTCTCCATCTGCTCTGAAAATATTTTGGCGTTTAGTTCACAATTGTGGCCAAGTAGCTCATCGAAATTTTATTTAAGCTGTCAAGGCTCGCCAATATATCAGTTGCATTACGAACTGTATCAGTAAACTTCTGAAAAGTTAAATGCATCTTCGTAACGAAGTTTGAATTTTGGGTAATTTTTCGCACCTCCACAGAATTTGATACGATATGGTTTTATATGGTTTGCTATGGTTATGGTACATCGATATGGTTTCAGGGCATAATGGTTCTATTATAATATCTTGATATCATCTGTGTTTCAAACTTGACACAGGCGATCTTTGTATGGGATACCAATATGGCGCGCGTCCTTTTTGTACAGTTAATTTATGAGAACTTACTCTCAGTTCTCAGTTTAGTTAAATAATAGTTAACGCTATCCTAGCTTTTGTATGAGGTATAAGTAGGTAGTTTTCAAATTGAAACTTTGATTTAATTTTCCGGTAAAAGTTCAATTGATTAGAGTTTTGATTAGCGAAGAGATTATTTTCAAATAATTGAATAAATTTTTTCGTCAAATCTTGTTCTACTGCTTTTATAAATAAGTTTTGAGAAGTCAAGGTCCATATATCCTTATTGCAAAGGAGTGTAAAACGTACAAATATATTCTATAGAGTAACTGTTTACGCGGTATCTGAATATCGCAGAGTCTTCGACGGTGTCTGTTTAGATTTACCATATGGATTACCGTGCATTAGACTCACAAATAAATTACAAAGATTGACGAATTCAAGAATATATTTTAATTATGCGGTTTCTGTAACGGAGATAACAATGCAGTATTTAATTAACTCATTATCTATATATATAATTAAATGCAATCAATCAATACGAAATTTGTATATTTACCTTGTTTGGCGTCTACCCTCTCTGACAGTTGACTGAAGTGATTTATATAGAAGTCTCGCTTTGATATGCCGCACTTTGACGAATGGTAAGCTTACCAACATATTAAAATACTCAAAGTAAAAGTTAGACTTGGGCAAGTCAACTCTGACAGTTAACACACGACTGATTACAGAATTACGGGATTACAATAAAGACAATTAACAATTCTGAGAACAATTAAAACTAAGACAATAAACGTGACGAGGAACAGGAAGATTTACGGAAATGCTTGATTGACTCGAAACACTACTAGAAAGAAAAACATCACAATTATTCCTTTTCATTTCTTCCCTCTTTTCCTGACTGGAGACATTTCAAGGAAGATTTGCCGACTGGCTAAGTTGCCAGGTGGGGTATCATACCCCAAATACTCCCATACTGGGGACGGCCCTGAAACGGAATTGCTCAAATAGAACTTACACAGAATGACCATAAAAAAGATTTCTTTTCAGAATCACGAAAAAGATACCCCACATGTTTTTACAAGAGATATATCATTCTAAAATAAAAAAGAACAATTTTAAGTAAAAGAAGAAAAATTTATTAAAAAAAAAACAATTATGCGCCTTCATATGACCAATCCAATGCGATGCAAGAATTACTTTGCTCTGCTATAATATAAATCTTGAAATTACTCATTTGTCTCATAAATTATTTTTCGGCAGTTATGTACAAAATCTATTTCTGAAAAAAGGCACATATCAAGTACTGTAGAAATGGAAAATCACTTTTTCCAAAACAAGAAGTGGATGAATAGTTTGTGCACATATAAATGACACATCTTGATGAAATATATATAATTAAAGATAAGATTTGGATGACGTCATATTAGAGTGGGATGGTCATTTCATTTGTGACAAATAAAGCGTGTCACAAATTGCAACATGCTTTAGCTAATTCAAAATGGCGAATTCTGTATTGCTTTCGGATGATAAAGAATTAGATGTTGATGGTATTCTAGCAGTTATTGGTTCATTTGGCCGTTACCAAATTGCGTTAAATATATTATGTTTCATTATCTTTATTCCCATAGTAATTCCATTTCAACAAATCTATTTTATTGGCTATAATCCGCCGTGGAAATGTGCAAGCAACAGTAGTGTTTGTCATTTAAACGGGACATATTTACCTTCAAGTCAACATTATTTGAAACGATGTGATATGGAAAGAAAAGATTGGGAATACACCAAACCTAAATATTATTCTATTGTCACAGAAGTATGTACTTTATAGTAGGATAAAAGGCTGCCTTGATATAGGCCTTTATTTTCAAAAATGTACACTACATGTCTACATCCAGGCCCATCCGCTCAGCAGGTAGGCCTAGGCTATAGCTCAGAGAGGTCAGATCAACAGTCATTCTCTCAATATGGGCCTACGTACAGCAGATCTCCCAACTTGAAAAAGGCAACTCTAGCTAGTAAGATATTTGAAAATTAAGGGGGTAAAGACTCAAGAGTAGGTAGGCTACCCTGCAGGGGTGGTGGATCTGAATGATCTGGTATGACCTGGCATCCTGGCCTGTAGCTAGAAACACTATTTCTGGCTATTTAAGTATCACTTATCGCCCCTATGATAACTTTTTTGCGTCTCATCAATCGCTAACAGAATCACTATCCAATTTAACATTGTCTTTAGTAAGAGAGTATAAACTTAAAAGATATAGCAATGCATTACCCGCATTTCCTGGTTCAATTTGGGCAGAGTTGGTTATGGGGAGATCCCTTGTGAACAAGAGCAGGCTATGACGTGAAGCCGCAAAATGAAAAGATATATTTTTTCCATACTGATCTAGTACAAAATGAAAAGGAAAAAGAGAGCCAAATAAGAACATAGATCAAAACATGGTGATTTGAATGATACAGTCAAACCTGTTATAACGGTCACCTCTATATAGCGGCCACCTGTCTATAGTGGTCACTCTTGATATGTCTAAAATAATATTTTCTATTGAATCAACCCTGTATATAAAGGCCACCTGCTTATAGTGGTCAATTTATCTACATCTCATAGCTGGTTGTTATATACAGGTTTCACTGTACTGCATATTTCAAACATTTTTATGGAGAATTCGAAGAGTTATTATAGTAGGCTACAGAACATATGTAAAGCAACTCTGTTTTGCTATATAGAGGTAGTCCCTATATTGAGGTAGTCCCTATATAGAGGTGGTCGCTATAGCAGATTAAAATGTATGAGGCGTAGATTAATTTTGTCAATAAATCCGATTACAGAGTCACCAAAACTATAATGGTTGGTTTTTACCACATGATGTGTAGCAATTTTATAGCCAGCTAGATAAGATGACCTTTAACAAACATACAAGACAAACATTAGCCTATAGTTTAAAATTCAGATATACAACGACTGGTCAATAACAAAATAAAATTTTTAACAAATTTATTGAACCAATTCTGATATGAAGCTTCTATAATTTGCTTCAGTATATATATCTGTTACCAAGACCTTAAATCTTGGGGGGCAGTTTCACACCCCCAATAAAAAAATTTTGATTCATATTTCGGGCAATTTTGAGACAAAAAGTTGCAAATTAAGCCATTTTGAAGGAATCACAGTACCAAATAGCTTCCAAATATGTTGTCTGAGCCTTTACCTTGTTATAATCAAACGCAACAAGCTTAGGCTACCAATCAGTAAAACAGTAATATCCGGCTAAATTACAATTGGCAATTTCACAATCTGAGCATCTCCAATGAAGATTTTATGAAGTGTGTACATTATTTTAATGGCTAGATATTTTAAAGACACTGTGTAACCGTTAAACTTATTTGACTTTTTACTGTTATCTTACATTTGATATTATGTCTGATTTTAAAATTCTTTAGTTTGACCTAAGTTGTGGTAGAGAAAGCTATATATTCTTGGCAACAACTGTATTTTTTATTGGATTCTCAATCGGATCTGTGATCATGGGAAAGCTATCAGACAAGTAAGTGTTTTTGTTGCAAATTTACTTTAACGCTAATAGCCTCTATGAAACATGAACTATTCATAAACACCTTATAAATAAAATGTGATCTGTCTTCCGTGGACTTTCCCCTGCGAAAACAGTTCAGGAGTTCATGAACAGTTCATGAACGTTAAATGGCCCCAAATTTTCATGAACTGTTCATGAACTGTTCATGAACTGTCTGTGAGGATTCATGAGCAGTTCAGTAAAATTGGAGCCGATTAACGTTCATGAACTGTTCATGAACTGTTCATGAACTGTTCATGAACTCCTGAACTGTTTTTCGCAGGGGTTGTCATGAATTGTTCAGTGTTCATGTACTGTTGATGAACTCAGGCCCCTGCGAAAAAAATTTTATGACTTATGAACACGAAATTGTCCAAACAATCATGAACTATTCATGAACTCATGGATTTTTTTCACGTGGGAGTATCAGATAAAGGCTGGAATCCGGCAATCCTAGATTCCAGAAGGTTAGAACAAATCCAGAAGAAAATTGATATATATGTGAGCTTTTGGTCAAATCTCAACCAAAACTTGAAAAGAAAATGTTGAAATGCCTCTAGAATCTCAAAATGCTCAACCTTTTGTCGGACCATGAGCACTCTTTTTGCGGTGTATATGACCTGGGACACACATGAACAAAAAGGGGTAAAGTTTCTCTGAAATTTTTATATAACTCCTGCGGAAAAGATTATTGATTTCATGAACCTCTTATAAACATTTCATGAACATTAAATTGCACAATTTCATGGACTTTTTCAAGAGAAACGCATGAACGGTTCATGAAAATTGGGCTATTTTACATTCATGAAACTGTTCATTTTTCGCAGGGCAAATATGCTTATGGTCTCAAAATACACCATAGGGTCCGTGTTCTCAAAAGTTATAATAATTTTCTCATTTCTTTTCCATAGGTTTGGTCGAAAAACTATTGCATTTCCTAGTATTCTCTTTTCGCTTGCATTTTCTGTTGCAAGTGCGTTATCAAATGATATTTGGATGTTTATAGTATGTCGCTTCTTTCTTGGATTTGCTTCTCCAGGAGTATACCTACAATTTATTATATTAATATGCGAATTAACAAGTCCAAATTTAAAGCCTTTAGTCAATGGTTTGGTTTCATGTTACCTTGGTTTATCATTCACAATACTTGGAATTAAAGCTAGCCTTATTCACGAATGGAGAATGCTGATTTACATTTGCTCTCTGCCATACGTTTTTACTCTTGGGTTCTATTGGTGAGATATATAGTTAGTATATAGTTCAGGGACTGCTGTAGACCTATCCCTCAGTTAATAAATTGTTCATGAAATATTAACCAAGTTTATGAACAGTTTTGAAAAGACTCTTTGAGCTGCTTGTCACATAACATTAGGAAATGATTAGTGTTCGAACTTCCAAAGGGTAAGTAACGTTATCAGGTTTTATTTTGAAATTTGGAATTCTATCACCTTGTCATCCTAACTACTTCTTCTTGTACAACACAGATTATAACGACCAGATACGGCACTGAACGTTCGGAAATTGTGATTGGTCAAATAACGGCCATTATGTTTGTTGCCTATTTTTGACGCATTTCATCGTTGTCCATTAAGATTTTAGGGAATTATCGACAAAATGATACTTAAAATAATTCACTTTTGAAGGTGAATTTAGCCTTTCTCAAGCTACTCAATGCGAGTGGATGGATGGTACGCTATATGTAAAATTCAAAATCATAATTTTGATATTAGCAAATTTATTTTAAATGCCATAAATTCAAAAACCTAAAAAGTCTACGGTTGAAATGAAGAAAGGACGACAATATTTATAGCTTATCACTTAAATTTCATTGCAAACTGTAAAATAATATGCACTGATGCTTGGTGATATGGAATAATGCAATCACAGTCAAAGAATAGGCTATTTGGAATGGATTTTTATGGAAATTACTGCTTACGTTTTTGCCATTATTTTCGATGGAATACGATCATACGCACTCCAAAACCACAGCATTTCAAACTCGGAAAATTCATGTAGGCTAAAGAGCCACATACATTCGACAAATTAATGAAATCATATTATGAAATATTATTTGCAATGTAATTGTAAATTTTATTTACCAAAAACTACTTGTATTCATAATTTATAGCCAGTTTTTCTCTTCAGTAAAATCAATGATTTTGTTCAACTTTCATAAGTCAATAAAATATTGTCTTCCAGATACAATATACCATTATCAAGCGACCATCTCAAAATAGATGATATACTTTCCTGTTATTTTCCTTTAGCATGAAAATTGGGCGCAAAAGAAATGTGTTATTTTCCTATAAAATAAGTGCAAATTTATCGTGTTTTTCCATTGCGATTTTAGCGCGTAACTGCAGCCAGGTTATCGAGGGGCAACAAACATAATGGCCGCCCAGAACAATTGAATTCGAAAATACAATGAATTCGACTTTCAGTGCCGTATCTGGTCGTTATAATCTGTGTTGTACAAGGACGAGATGTTTATTTACTGACTTGTGCTTTAGTTGATCAAACTGTTTCAGTAAGGAAAATGTAATCGACACGACCTGAGATTCAACTTTTAATTGTATTCTCAAATTCAATCTAAAATATGTGTTAAATGTGATTGTGTTTCATTTAAAGTTTGAAAGTGAAATTATTATTATTAGGAGATGTCAAATGATTACAAGCCCAATGTGTATACTGTAGCCTACGCTCTTAAGGAATGAAAACCTTACCCTGCGAAAAACAGTTCAGGAGTTAATGAACAGTCCATGAACAGTTCATGAACGTCAAATGACCCCAATTTTCATGAACTGTTCATGAACAGTTCATGAACTCCATGAACACTTGTCGACCGTACATGAACAGTTCATTAACAGTTCTGAAAATTTTTGGGGCCATTTAACATTGATGAACTGTTTATGAACTACTGAACTGTTTTTCGCGGGGGAAGGTTTGGAAAAATCTAGAAGCCTCCAGTGTTATGTAAACTTAAGTTTGATAACATTGTAATCAAGAAAAATTTCTGAATTAGTTGTTATTATTCAATAAGAGCCATCTCTGATAAATATAGAGTCACGTCCGTGTTTGCCGTTCGTATTGGTTCTGTGCCCGAAACCATGCTGAAACTTGATATTTGAAGCCAGGCGTAAGCCATGACTCAGACATTGATCGTTAAATTTACGCTAAGCGTAATTCAAATTGAGGTCTTAGCTACTGCCGGTCAATGTTGCACGTTCAACGTAGCTTCTTAGTCAGCAAACAAATTTATTACTAAACAACATTATGAATTGTCTTGGACAAGTAGCTAAAACATTATTAAATAATATAGTAGTTGTTGCTAGGTTTTACGCTAACTAGTTTTTTTTCTCTTAATGTGAATTTTTTGTTACTATGTAATTACCCAGGCTGAGAAAAACAATTCAGAAGTTTATGAACGTTAAGTAACCCCAAATTTTCATGGACTATTCATGAACAGGTTATGAAAATTTGGACCATTTAACGTTTATGAATTCCTGAACTATTTTTCGCAGGGGTATACCATAATAAAATGCCACATTCATAGGGGTTATCTTTGTGTTAATGTCTGTACAGGATCTTCCCTGAATCGGTCCGATGGTTACATGTCGTGGGGAAAGAAAAAGAAGCTATGTCTGTCTTAAGAACAATTGCAAAGATAAATAACAAACCATTTGGTAATATTAAATTAAAAAAGCTACCTGAAAAAAGCACAGCTGAAGTTGCAAAATTGTCAGAGATATTTTGGCCCCTGCAAACTCTAAAGAAGACATTGATACAATTACTTGCTTGGTGAGTTGTAAATTTGTATTTTCAAGATTTTCGCAAGGAATCAAAAAGTTCCTAGAACTGAAAAATACTTTCTAAAATATCACGAAGGTTTTCTGCGATCTGATTGGTCGAAAGAGCGTGCATGAAATCCTAGGGTAAAACATGGCTCCGAAAACCGGGAAAAACCGCAAGCTTCAAAAAGTTTGATCTGTGATAAAATACAGAATTTATAACTTTTTGATAACAATCCAATAAATATCTCAATAATGGCTACGATTTACAAAACGACATTTAGCTCAAGATGTTTATATTTATTGAAAATCGTGGTGAATGAGTTATTGGTCGTGTAACATGCAAAATAAAACACAGAATGAAAGACAATTATAGGCTACGTCGCTGTTTCAAGGTAAATCTAAAATTTAAATAACAATAACTGCATTAATTTGCTGAAGAACTATTGTACCACTTATATTACAGACGTTCTTGTATATGTCTTTCTTTATTCGACAATATCTATTTTGTTGTGGGATTCTCTTTGCTTGATTTATGAATTAAAATTGAATTTTAAATTGTGAATTCATGAATTGAAAATTTGCCGTCGAATGAGATTCCGACATTTGTTTTATTTTAGAAAAGGGTTACCACATGCTTGCAAATGTTTGTATTCATATTTACTAAACTCGAAAATGTTGGGAGACACTCGGGAAGCTAAAAATCACTCGCTCGGAGCTCGTGATTTTTTAGCGCTTCACTCGTGTCTCCCAACATTTTTTCGTTTAGTAAATATGAATACAAACATGGCAAGTATGTGGTAACCCTTTAATATTACACATATACAATCCCCTGAGATAACAGTTCAGGAGTTCATAAACGTTGAATGACCCAATTTTCATGGACTTTTTGATGAACTTTTCACGAACAGTTCATGAACAGTCCATAAATTTGTTGTTCCTTAAAGCTACAGGTCTTGATAAATTTGTGAACTACTTATAAAAACGTTACATTACCAGTCATTTATATATAGGGTAGGCTACTGATAACCAGTAAATTATTATTTAAGCAAAAACGATATTTCATCGGCAAAATCCATATTGTACCTTTGATTTCCAATAATAACATTGTTTGCAAAAATACCATACAGTACTCATTTTTAATAAGAAAATCACATCTTTTGTACCATATTTTAGGCTTCTTACCTATGAAAATTAATTGATGGAACAGTTTGATAAGTGTTCCAGTTTGTTGAATTGCTCGTTTCATTTTTTTCTCTTGAACTGTTTGTTGAAATTCTCATTTGTGATATTAAATTTGAATCGTAAGATCAATTGCATTTTCAAATTGCGTTTTATTCTGCATTGATATAATGATTTGGCCTCTAATCCAATCAAATTGGTCAAATCATTTTCGCTGTAATACATAGCAGTTACATTCAAACCTGCTATAGTGGTCACCTATATACATTGGCCACCTGTCTATAATGGTCACTTTCTCACTGTGTAATATAGTATTTTGTAATAAATCAACTCTGTGTATAAAGACAGTAGTGGTAGTACATATAGTGGTAAATATATTTAGCTCTCGTAGCTGGCTGCTATATACAGGTTTCACTACTATAGTCTCATACACAAAATCAACTTATCATAGTACACTATGAGTCGTCGATGTACTGAATCGCTACTGAAAACCTACTGAAAACATGCTGGAATGGGATTGAGTACTGAAATTATACTGACAGTCACAAGACACTTGATCTAGATTGTTCTCATTCTACTGATAAGAGCCCAATTCAGTAGCATACTCAGTAAGTTGTCAGTATGCTTCAAGCAGGTTTGCTGAATTTAACCTATCTAGATCATCTTGGATATACTAGATAATGATATACTAGAAGATTGGATATACTGATAACTTACTTAAAACATACTGGAATGGGATTGGGTACTGAAATCATATTATAATTCGCTAGACACATGAATCTAAAATCCTCTGATTCTACTGAAAAGTTACTGAGCCGCATCACAAAATTTGAAAGCTTCTGATCAGGAAAAGTGCCCAATTCAGTTGCTTATTCAGTATGTTTTCGATTTGTTTTTCAGATTTTCAAAATTCGTAACTTCCTTTGTGAATGGCCTCAAACTTTCATGAACTGTTCATGAACTGTCTGTGAGTGTTCATGAACAGTTCACAGACAGTTCATAAAAATTGGGGCCATCTAACGTTCATGAACTGTTCATCAACTCCTGAATTGTTTTTCCCAGGGGTTGAGAATAAATTGATAAAAGGCTGTGATTGGAATTAGTCGAGAAAGTTGTTTAACTTATGATCATTGCTTTAGTCACACTTTCTATCTGAGTTAAATTGTTATCTATTAATAGGTTTGCATTGTTGATGATATTTTTTGGTATCTCCTTATCTGTTGATGATTTGGCTGGAAATGAATATTATCGAGATTTCATCATTTCAAGTCTTCTACAAATTCCAGCTGGTTTGATTTCTATTTATGTTTGCGCAAAGTGAGTAGTAGCCAAACTTTTGTAATTAAAATACGTTAAGCCATGTTTTAACACTTGAGATGTGTCATACAAAAAACATTGCTGGATGCCCCTGCGAAAAACAGTCCATGTGTTCATGAACGTTAAATGGCCCAATTTCATGAACTTTTCAGACTTTATAATTTCATGTTTCACTTTTTGTGTAAATTCTGTTTTAGTTCTGTTCGAAATAACAGTTCATGAAAATCGGGGCCATTTAACGTTTATGAACTGCTCATGAACTCCTGAACTGTTTTTCAAAGGGGGGAGTTCGAAATCTCAAATAATAGTAATACTTGTTATTATGAAGACGTAGAAATTAAAGGATTAAGCATCTCAAGGTATGATTTCATGTGAATTAAATGAAAGATTGACTCCAGTATACTATAACCCACCACCCTGTGAAAACGTTCATGAACGTTAAAACAGTTCATGAAAAACTCCATGAGATTTGGATCATTAATCGTTCATGAACTAGTTCATTAACTGTTGATGAAGTTGTTTGAAAGGTGTCCATGAACAGTTCAAAAACGTTAAATGGCCCAATTTTAGCGAACTCTTCATAAAAAAGTCCATGAAAATTGGACCACTTAACGTTCATGAACTGATTAAACAAAAAAAATTGCAGAGGAATCCAATCGAAAAAATAACGTATTGGATTCCTCTGCAAAAATGTTTTTGTGTAATCAGTTCATGAACGTTAAGTGGTCAAATTATGGACTTTTTTATGAACTTTTTATGAACAGCTCATGAACTCAGCAGATTTTTTGCAGGGGAATGCAATCAAGAAATATTGTAATTGATTTTCAAATGACAGACTTGGACGTAAATGTAGAACCATTACGACCGTTTTCACGTTCATGAACTAGTCCGTGTATAGTTCATGAACTCAGCAAATTTTTCTCAGGAGAATCCAATCAAAATATGATGTAAATAAATTTTTATATTGGCAGACTTGGACGTAAATTTGGAACCATACCACCGTTTTATTTCACTGGATTTGTTCTCATTTGCGTATCAATGGTGCCAGAAAGTTCAGGTAAGAAGTAATGAGGTTACTAATGAATTAGTTTTCTTGGTGGGGTTTTTACTATCATAAACGAGAATTTTCACTTTTCAATCTGGAGTTCAAGTATGGAAGCTTCCTGAATGTCGTGTTCACAGTGTAGTGCTGCTATGCCCAGATATTTGTTCATTCAAATGCTTCGAAATAAGTTAATATAAACAAACAATGATTCATTTTGAGAAACGCAATGACCATCAACGCAAACAAGAAATTAAAAAAATAATAAAATAGAATATTGAATAAGTTGTTAAATAAGGAAACCGCTAAGAACTTTTTACTGCAGATCTATTGTTGACGCTGGATGATGCACATGAAGTATTATGATGATCTGTTAAACTGAGAAATATTTTAAGGGTTTCCGGGTCAAAATTTGGCAATAACGGCTCTGACTTTAACGGTATTCTTTCAGCAACATTAAATCAAAAAAAGTTGTACTTTCCTAAATATTCACCGTTATAACCCCCCAAAATGGCTATTCATGAACTGTCCGTGAGAGCTCATGAACTGTTCATAGAGATTTGGGCCATTAAACGTTCATGAACTGTTCATTTACTGTTCGTGAATTGCTCATTTACTGTTCGTGAAATGTTCATGAACTCTTGAACTGTTTTACCCAAAGACAGATGCTGCCAAAACCTATAAAATAGTTTGTCTTCCTAGCATACCATTATTTCCAATTTCAACTGTATTTGACAAAAGCATACCACTTCTCAATCAATGATATTGTAACAGACATTTCCAGCATTTTGCCTTTTCCTTCTGAATTTTGCTGTCATTCCGCAAACTAGGTTTCCAAGTTTCCGGACTTTGTCGGACCCTGTTCAGGAGTTTATGAACTGTTCATGAATTCCTGAACTGTTCCTCGCAAGGGATATGTTTATGTGTGTGTTGTTACTTTTTATTTGATATCTAGAAAATAGATTAGATTGGAAACAAGTATGAGGCAAAGTCTTGGCATTGTGCACTTTTACATACATGTGTGACGTGTCTGTCCAATCAACTATTATTGCTAGAAAATAGATTATACAGACGGTAAAATTGATTCCCAGATCTAACTGAATTTTTAATGTTCTAATTATTTTGTTGAAATATTCAAGGACTAACAACCATACGTGTATTCCTTGGAATGAATGGCAAGTTATTTATTGCTGTGGCTTTAACTGGGATGTATGTATGGAGTCTTGAACTGAATCCAACTTCAACAAGGTATCAATTCAAATTATTAAGAGTTTTAAATGTGTTACAGTGTAACCGACGTAAATACAAGCTCATATTGCTCAAGATTTCATTGCATTAATCCGAATTTGCAGTTATCGATAAGACAACAACTTCACCATAAAATAGTTTATAGGTCTCAAAACCAGGTTGCGTCATAAGTGTCACCCTTGTGAAACAAAGCCATGAATTTATGAACAGGTTGTGAACTTCATGGAACATATTTTTGTGGGTTCATGAACAGTTTATGAACAGTCACAAAGAGTTCATGAACATTGGTTCAGGAATGTGAAATTGCCTGAAATCTCATAAACAGTTCATGCAACTTTCAATAACTGTTCATGAACTTTCATGAATTGTTCATTAACAATTCCTGAACTTTTGAACGATTTCACATTCATGAGGAGGATTAGCTCAGATGGCAGAGCAACCGAACTTCAGATCGGATCATATCTGATTTATTTATTTATTTATTTTTACTGAATATTTATACAGGATAAAAACTTAAGTAAAAATATGTAAAAAGTAATATGTAAAAATTAAGAGTATGTAATGGTGTAATTTTTATTTCTATACCTGTGATTGATATATATTTTAAAAAATATATGGATTATTCTAATTTTTATAAAGTGATTTAAGGCTTAATTTTCGGGTATCTATTTGTTGAGAATTAAAAAGTTTGGCTCCTGAATAATAGAATCCATTTCTTCCAAACTCAGTTTTCATTTTAGGTAAAACAACACTGTAGCCATTATTACGAGTGTTTTTGCTGTGTAGAAAAGGGATAAAATGGTCCACAAATGCATCACAGATATTGCCTACCAATACATCTTCCACTAGCTTACAAGCCCTTTTTTCTATAGATGTGATAGGGTCCGACAGTGTTTTGTTATCTTTGTGATTGATGATGTCGATTGCACGAGAGTGAAGGGATTTGAATTTGTTTCGTTGAGTGATATTTAGACTTAGATGAGTGGTGCAACAGTATGTGAGTAGGCCTAGTGGTAGAACCATTGTGATATAAACTGTTTTGGCAGAATTTCCATCTAAATAGGTTCGTAATTTTGCAAGTAGTCGCAATCCGCCAGAGGCTTTTTTGGACTTCTTATCAAAATCATTATTCAAATTCAGTGATGGATCAAGTTCAACTCCTAGATAGTTGTATGAGTTGGTATGGTTGATTTTGTTTGTTTGATGATGTAGATGTAATGAATGTTCAGTTTGCGTTCTTAATCGCTGAGTAGTTCCAAATAGCATGCTTTCAGTTTTACCTTTCTTGATTGACTGTGGTTCAAATCCCCATAAGGTCAACTCAGCCTTGACTTTATCTGAAACATCAAATGAGTACCATCTGAGGATGGCGGATGGAATGGTCAAGAGGGAATTGCATTGTGAGTAGCTGCGGCGCATCGTTGCACATTGACAATCAAGACCTATCTGCCATGAAATCTGTTGAAATTGATCTGCAGTGTCGCGGCTGAGATCAACAAAGAGCGTTTAAAATCGTTGCTCTCACCGAAAAAAGCCACTCATCTAGAAATAGGGAAGTGGTACGGGTGCCTTCGGTAGGGCGACACCGTCTACATTACATTACTACATTCATGAACTCGTGAACTTTTTTGTCGGAAGCGGAAATTGCACTCATTGAACATTGCAGTTGATATATCTTTTGTTTTTGAGAACCAATGGAATAACATTCCACCTGATACTGATAATGACCCCATTAATATGCATGCACTTGGATTATAAACTTGTAATGCTTTGGCAAGCCATGATGCGCATTCTGTACTTGTATGCTTATGCTGTGTTTTAATACACTTAAATCTGTGCTCTTAAATCAGTCTTGTGATTACAAACTTTTCTGTTTATTCAAGTCCTGAATAAATGATATTGATGATGATGGTGAAGATGATGACACGGTACACCAACAAAACCCATTTTGAGATGATGTATCAGGCGATTTGATACCCCTTGGACGTTGGGTTTAATTTCAGTTGACAGAAATACGGGGACATAACATTTTTGACTACGTTTACAAGTTTGTAGAACTTTATAAGGATCAGAAGTATAACCCTAAGAACAGTTCATGAACTTTTTTGATGAACTGTTTTTTGCATGGGTTGTCCATCTTCTTTGGTTTAATCACAGATTTCTATACACCCCTGTGAAATCGTTAAATTGCCCCAAATTTTGATGAACTGTTCATGAACTGTCTGTGAGGGTTCATGAACTGTTTCGCAGGGACATCTTTACCAATATTTTGCTACAATTATTTCTGAAAATCAAGAAGTAAATTAAAATACTTCATAAGTTATCAACAGGTGACGATTGTTTAATAATTAATCTTTTAAAACATATATAATTAGATCTACATATAGTATGTGTGCACATTAGGTGACATAAGCAAATGTATGACATGCTAGATTACGCTGGAATATTCGTTGCCTCTTATTAATGTAATTTTGTAAACATTGAAGACTAGAAATTTCTGTAAAAATCAATTAATTAACTTGTAAACTAATATCCCTAGAAACTTCTTAAACTAGAATAATCTTCATGTCAGCAAAAACATAGTATATAAACAGTGTCAGTAATAGTAAATAAATCAGTAAGGAAGTAAACAATTCGAAACAAGAACACCTAGATGAAGCTAAAGATTGTTACTGAGTAAAGCTATGTATGTTAATTTTATTATTTGAATTATATTATTATCAAAACATTAGAAGACTTGGTAATTATTTATTCATCTTGGCCCTGTATTCGAAATCGTCCAAGCTCATTAGAAGGAAACCAAACAACGATTGTATATAGCTGGACATGTAACTGCAGCTTTGATTATTCCTTCAACTTTAAAACATTTGATAATTAAAGTTATCGACAAGAAACTACAAGTAGTTGTTGGTGGAAGAGTTTCGATATCATTCATAGTATCATCGCCATAATATTAATTTCATCGTCAATTCAAAAATGAATAAATTTCAAGTTAGAATCTATTTATAGGTTATAGATCTAAATGAATTAACATACTATATTTTTGGAAATACTACTAATAAGTAAACAATGCAAAAGGATAAAAATCTATTCAATTGCATAAAAACTACCCCTGCAAAACAGCTCAAGCGTTCATGAACAGTTCATGAAAATTGGGGCGTGATTTAACATTCATGAAATGTTCATGAACTGTTCATGAACTCGTGAAATGTTTTTCGCAGGGGTATTGTTTGTGCTGTATATTACAAAAGAAGCCTAATTATTTTTGTTTGTTATAATTTTTGTTTGTTGATTATAATTTTTTTTTGTTTATTATAATTTTTTTGTTTATTATAAGTTTTTTGTTTGTTATAATTATATCTATTTGAATTATAGATCACTTGCAATGGGTTTGACGCAACTATTAGCACGTGCGGGTGCTGCTTGTGCACCATGGGTTGCCAAAGCATTACAAGTTTATAGTCCAAGTGCATCATTTATTTTAATGGGATCATTATCAATATTAGTTGGATTTTTACTCCATTGGTTACCAGAAACAAAAGGCTTACCAACTGCTGAAGTTCATGAAGATGCTAACGCACAAGATATAAAAATGGTTCATATTGCAATGACAGAAAGTATTTAATAATTGATATCATAATATTCTGAACATCCGATGTTTCCCCTGCAAAAATAGTTCAGGAGTTCATGAACAGTTCATGAACGTTAAATGGCCTAAATTTTCATGAACTGTTCAGGAACTGTCTGTGAGGGTTCATGAACAGTTTATAAACAGTTCAGGAAATTAGAACCATTTAACATTCTTGAAGTGTTCATGAACTGTTCATGAACTCCTGAACTGTTTTTCACAGGGGTTGAAATGGCTCTTGGAATAACACATAAGCTCATTTATAGTGATTAGTGAAAATTGGGGATTTTGTCATGCTCTTTGGCAATATTATATATAGCCTACAATATCGATTTTATAATCAAATCAATTACAATACAATATGATGGCTTAGGTTTGGACTAGCCTAGTAGCCAGAAAGGAGCTATAAGGCTGACGAAACTTCTAGCATGCTATCTGACTTAATAAATGGAACAGAGAAAATGTTAAATTCAATATTTTCAAAGTAATTATAGGGTAGCATAAATTATGAATAATGAATAAATTATAAATTATGAATTGGAATCTTAAGATCTAATCTAAATGTTATGTTTTGGCAGGTGTGCCAATCTTTTAATTGGCTTCTGAAATCTGGATAGATATTATATAGGTACTATAATTAGTTTTATATTTTTTATATTATATGATATTCACATTTATTACATTTTATGCCTGTAATACTGATATACTTTTGTACTTTTAGTAATTATAATTTATTGAAAATATTTATACATTCTATTTAACCTGATGTCTGTAATATTCCTTAATGTTTTTATTAATTCTTGATAAATTTTCGTCTGATATGGAAGAATAGACTATATACTTTTTTGTATAAGAAATAAGTTGTTTGAAAAACCTGGAAGGGGAACTCCATCTCTCCAAGGACGGGGTGCCACTTTGGAAAAAGTGTAGTATCCCAGAAGTTTTAAAAATCCTGTTATCGTTTGAGGCTAACAAAAAGTTGAAAATGCTTGCCCAAATATCTAAAAATAATATTCAATACTCAATTTTGTTTTTGCAAATTCTTCTGGTAAGTCAAAAAATGATACCCAAAAGTTCAAAAGTCTGAAATTTCCTAACCAAACTGTACAGTACTGAGCTGGAATATGGACGAAAAATCAAGACAAATATTTTATTGTGATTTTTTGTCGCTATCTTTCATACTAAAATATCTAATTCTTGTATAATTATATTTAATCTAAATTATCCATTGTCGAAGATGTTGGTTGCCATGGTGATATAATCTAAAATTTTCTTTTAGCCATCTTTGACCTTTCTGTCAGAGGTCAAAGTGTCAACACGTGAAACTGCTACGGAATCCTTGTAAATATAAAATGGCGAATTCTATCCTGCTTTCTGATGAGAAAGAACTCAATGTTGATAGTATTTTGAAAGTTGTAGGCGAATTTGGTCGTTATCAAATTGCATTGCATGTATTATGTTTCATTATATTTATTCCTATTTTAATTCCAATGCAGCAAATTTATTTTATTGGCTATAATCCGCCGTGGAAATGTGCAAGCAACAGTAGTGTTTGTCATTTAAACGGGACATATTTACCTTCAAGTCAACATTATTTGAAACGATGTGATATGGAAAGAACAGATTGGGAATATACACAACCTAAATATTATTCGATTGTTACAGAAGTATGTATAGGGCCTAGCTAGTATACACTAACATTTTTTGCCAAGCCAGTTAGCCAGATAAATAGGCATCATCATCATCATCATCATCATCATCATCATTTATTCAGAACCTTTAAGTTATACAAACTTTTTTTCAAAGGACTGACATCAAGAGTTAATGCATTACAATAATATGTATTCCAAGTGCCGCGGATTTCAGAAATTTGCAAATGAATTTCAGATATTTTCAAAGTTAGTTTCAGAAATTTCCAATTCCAAATCAATTTTAGACAGCTCTCTTCTAAATGAATTTCAGACCGATAGTTACTTTATTACTTTTATTTTGTTCTAGTTTGATTTAAGTTGTGGCAAAGAAATCTACATATTCTTGGCAACAACTGTATTTTTTATTGGTTTTTCGATGGGAGCTGTAATCACTGGGAAATTAGCAGACAAGTAAGGCTTTGTTCAACATCTATTGGCTAACTGTATTTTATCAAATAAGCTTGATATGGAATGTTTTCGCAAGGGAATAGATGGGTTATATGTGGATTCCATACCCCTGCAAAAAACAGCTCAGGAGTTTATGAACAGTTCAATGCAATTTGTTGGTCCATTTGATGTTCATCAACTGTTCATGAACTCCTGGAATGTTTTCGCAAGGGAATAGATGGGTTATATGTGGATTCCATACCCCTGCAAAAAACAGCTCAGGAGTTTATGAACAGTTCAATGCAATTTGTTGGGCCATTTGATGTTCATCAACTGTTCATGAACTCCTGGAATGTTTTCGCAAGGGAATAGATGGGTTATATGTGGATTCCATACCCCTGCAAAAAACAGCTCAGGAGTTTATGAACAGTTCAATGCAATTTGTTGGGCCATTTGATGTTCATCAACTGTTCATGAACTCCTGGAATGTTTTTGCAAGGGAATAGATGGGTTATATGTGGATTCCATACCCCTGCAAAAAACAGCTCAGGAGTTTATGAACAGTTCAATGCAATTTGTTGGTCCATTTGATGTTCATCAACTGTTCATGAACTCCTGGAATGTTTTCGCAAGGGAATAGATGGGTTATATGTGGATTCCATACCCCTGCAAAAAACAGCTCAGGAGTTTATGAACAGTTCAATGCAATTTGTTGGGCCATTTGATGTTCATCAACTGTTCATGAACTCCTGGAATGTTTTCGCAAGGGAATAGATGGGTTATATGTGGATTCCATACCCCTGCAAAAAACAGCTCAGGAGTTTATGAACAGTTCAATGCAATTTGTTGGGCCATTTGATGTTCATCAACTGTTCATGAACTCCTGGAATGTTTTCGCAAGGGAATAGATGGGTTATATGTGGATTCCATTCCCCTGCAAAAAACAGCTCAGGAGTTTATGAACAGTTCAATGCAATTTGTTGGGCCATTTGATGTTCATCAACTGTTCATGAACTCCTGAAATGTTTTCGCAAGGGAATAGATGGGTTATATGTGGATTCCATACCCCTGCAAAAAACAGCTCAGGAGTTTATGAACAGTTCAATGCAATTTGTTGGTCCATTTGATGTTCATCAACTGTTCATGAACTCCTGGAATGTTTTCGCAAGGGAATAGATGGGTTATATGTGGATTCCATACCCCTGCAAAAAACAGCTCAGGAGTTTATGAACAGTTCAATGCAATTTGTTGGGCCATTTGATGTTCATCAACTGTTCATGAACTCCTGGAATGTTTTCGCAAGGGAATAGATGGGTTATATGTGGATTCCATACCCCTGCAAAAAACAGCTCAGGAGTTTATGAACAGTTCAATGCAATTTGTTGGGCCATTTGATGTTCATCAACTGTCCATGAACTCCTGAAATGTTTTCGCAAGGGAATAGATGGGTTATATGTGGATTCCATACCCCTGAAAAAAACAGCTCAGGAGTTTATGAACAGTTCAATGCAATTTGTTGGTCCATTTGATGTTCATCAACTGTTCATGAACTCCTGGAATGTTTTCGCAAGGGAATAGATGGGTTATATGTGGATTCCATACCCCTTCAAAAAACAGCTCAGGAGTTTATGAACAGTTCAATGCAATTTGTTGGTCCATTTGATGTTCATCAACTGTTTATGAATACCTGGACTGTCTTTGCAGAAGATTTATCTTTCCTTAAATTGATTCAATTGAAGTATTTACAATCTCAGAGCAGATTTTATCTCCTTAGTTTTAACTTGAAATTTTCAAGCAAAATTTGAAATTTAAATTGCATGTTCTTATCAACGTCGAAATGCATAGTTGGAACAGTTAATATGAAAATATGATGAAGATATTTCTGAAAGACAAGCCATTTGAGGCATATAACTTTCTATGAATAATTAAATAAATAATGTCCTTCATGAATAGGTCATGGATTCAATATATGGCTCATACAGTCAAACCTATGATAAGGGTCACCTCTATAAAGCGACCACCTGTCTGTAGTGGTCACCCGAGTATGTCTAAATAAGTATTTTCTATTGAATCAACCATGCATATAAAGGTCACCTGTGTATAGTGGTCAATTTGTCTACCTCTTACAAGTGGCTGTTATATACAGGTTTTACTGTAAACTGATTGTGAACACATAAAACTATTTGGCAGCGCATCTTTTACATCATAGTAAAATATTTTATTTTGAATTACGAACAGTATTTTTTAAGAATAATTATTTAATAATCTTATTATGGTTTTGAATTACTGTAATTTTCGTTGATTTTAAAATCTGCACCAAACAGTGTAATTATTGATATTTTGTAATAATAGTCTTAATAATAATAATAGTCTATTCTCCGATCCGATATCATTCCACGTCAAAGGTAGTGTTATTTAGCCAAAGTTAATCATGCAACATGGGTAAGACATTGCTAGTAAATTTACATTGAATGTTTTAAGCTTTAGCAAATACTACTTTCTGCGAAAACAGTTCAGGATGTCATGAACAGTTCAGGAGTTCATGAACAGTTCATGAACATTAAATGGCCCCATATTTTCGTGAACTGTTCATGAACTGTCTGTGAGGGTTCGTGAGCTGTTCATGAACAATTCAGGAACACTTGCTGATAGTTCATGAACAGTTCATGGACAGTTCATTAATAGTTCAAAAACAGTTCATGAAAATTTGGGGCCATTTAACGTTCATCAACTGTTCATGAACTATTCATGAACTCCTGAACTGTTTTTCTCAAGGGCTGGTCCTGAATTAATGATGATGAAGGTTTTGTTTTATTTATTTTCTCTGTAGATTTGGTCGTAAAACAATTGCCTTTCCTTGTATTTTTTTCTCTTTCACATTGTCAGTTGCTAGTGCGTTGTCAAATGGTATTTGGATGTTTATTGTCTGTCGCTTCTTTCTTGGATTTGCTACACCTGGTGTGTTCATGCAGTGTGTAATTATAATGTGTGAATTAACAAGTCCAAAATTAAAGCCTTTAGTCAATGGTTTAGTTTCATGCTACCTTGGTCTAGCATTTGCAATGCTTGGAATTAAAGCGAGTCTTATTCAGGAATGGCGAATGCTTATTTATGTATGCTGTTTACCTTATGTTTTTTCACTTGGGTTCTATTGGTAAGTACCCCTGCAAAAACAGTTCAGGAGTTCATGAACAGTTCATGATTACTCGCGGACAGTCCATGAACAGTTCATGAACACTCGCGTACAGTCCAGAACTGTTCATGAAAATTTGGGGCCATTTAACATTCGTGAACTCCTTAACTGTTTCGCAGGGGGTGACACAACATAGAAAAACACTGATCCTTAACACAGGCCTACTATTATGGACTTTTTTTTATCTGTGATTGATTATACAGTATCTTGAATTGAAAGTTTTGAAATCATTTGATAGAGTATATTTGTTTTTTATTTGTTGCAGGATCTTCCCTGAATCAATCCGATGGCTACATGTTGTTGGGAAAGACAAAGAAGCTATGTCTGTCTTAACGACAATCGCAAAAATAAATAAACAACCATTAGGTAATATAAAACTAACAAAAATATCTGAAAAGGGTACTGCTGAAGTCGCAAAGCTTTCTGAAATATTTTGGCCATTGCAGACACTCAAAAAGACAAAGATACAAATGTTTGGCTGGTGAGTGACTTTCTAATTGGTTTGATACGCTAACATCAATTAGTTCAGAAAATTCTTTTTGGAATGCTGTAGAACAATAATAATGGATCTGTGCCAATTTCCAGTTCAAGGCTTGATGGAAATATTAATACATTGCAGCCTGTATATAACAACCAGCTATGAAATGTAGATAGATTGGTCATTACAGCAGGTGACGTTTATACAGTGTACATTCAATAGAAAATACTCATTTAGACATTCGCCTGCAAACACAGTTCAGGAGTTCATGAACATTTCATGAAAATTCCATGGACGTTAAATGGCCCCAAACTTTCATGAACTCTTCATGAATTGTCTGTGAGGATTCATGAACTGTTCATGAACAGTTCATGAACAGTTCAGAAAAATTGGAATAATTTAACGTTCATGAACTGTTCATGAACTCCTCAACTGTTTTTGGCAGGGGCTGTTAGACCATTATATACAGGTTTCGTATATGACAACCAGCTATGAAATGTAGAGAAATTTGCCATTATATGCAGGTGATCTTCATAGGCCTATACAGTTTTGATTTAATAGAAAATACTACAGTACTTTATTAAATGCAGTGTGTAAACAGTATTCCATTATCAAAGTTGTCGTTATAAACAGTTTCTTCTGTATAAACATTTCCATAAAAATGAACTATTAATAATTCTGGTATTATGTGTTGACAGGTTTATTTGTATGGTAGTCTTCTATGGTATTTCATTGTCTGTTGATGATCTTGCTGGAAGCAAATATCGAGATTATATCATGTCAAGTCTTCTACAAATTCCAGCTGGCATAGTTTGTATTTATGCTTGTGCAAGGTAAGACATGAATCACACATTGCAAGAATACATTTCACACAACACAAGATAATGAAAGTAACCCCATACTCTTTCATTGAACCCTATAGACTGAGCGCCACAGATATAACATAGTAGGTATTTCTGAGCTAGACATGCACCACACGCCCCTGTACTTCATTTTACCTAAAGCCGATTTGTATAGGATGCAGAGTAGCGGAATAGTGGGCCTTTTGGAGCTTGTCTATCTCGGGGCAACTTGAAATTTATATAAATGTTTTATAAGTGTTTTATAAAAATACCTTGAATACTTTCCTGTTTCTTGTTTTAGTCAAATTTTATGAGTCAAGTCTTTTTTTGTCATTTGTCATTTTGTCTGGATTTGCAAAGTTATGGAAAAACAAATTAATCAAAGTCTGTGAAGCTCATTCTGAATTTTTCTTAAAATGGTAAGAAGGCTTTAATGATGGGTCAATCATGGAATGTAGCCTATATTGTAGGCCTACTTTTGAAAGGTTAAATTTAAAGTATCCGGTATATTATGATGAACACTTTCATGTGAATTTCAAGTTGCGTGGAGAAACCTGTTGTTTTAGATGTGTAGTCACACACACATTTAGGTCTGCTAGCCTTTCAAAATATTCAATGAATTTGTCATTTGATTAGTTGGTGAATTTTCATGACCTTCATTCTCTGTTTTTCAAATTTTCAAATTCTCACTTTTCCAAATACTTATTTTCTCAAAAAATACTTGTCGGTTTATCGAAAAGACATGGCAAATCTTTTAAGTAATCAAGGCACTTCGTATATAGTACGACAAGTCAAGGTAAAAAAAATTATTTTCAATTCTTTATGAGTCCACCTTATTGAGTTTGAAACCATTCATTATTGTTTAGGTAAATTAACGTAAATTAAATTGATCGACTGTTTTGCTTCTGTTAATTTGACATTTAATTAATTTTGGCTTGGAGTTCTGTTTTGAGTAGCTAAATCTACACTTTCTCAGCAATTTAGTTACTGTAAAACTGAATCAACCCACAAATTAGCCCAGCAACGCATGCATGGAACTCATTGCTAAGTGACTTCATAAATGTTAAGATAATTTACATGTAATTATAATCCCAAGTTTTTAATGTGAAAATAAACAGTTTTTTTTTCATTAATTAAACAGGTTAACTGTGTGATGTCCCGATGCAAACAGTATTTTTGTGCTATGCTACACCACCCTTGCGAAAAACAGTTCAGGAGTTCATGAACAGTTCATGAACATTAAATGTCCCCAATTTTCATGAACTGTCAATGAACTGTTCAGGAACTGTTCATGATCAACTCATGAACACTCGCAGACAGTTCATGAACAGTTCATGAAAATTTGGCGCCATTTAACTGTCCGCGAATGTTCATGAACTGATCATGAACTGTTCATGGACACTTCATGAAATTGGGGCCATTTAACGTTCATGAACTTTTCATGATTTCCTGAACTGTTCTTTGCAGGGGCAATGCTAAAATCATTTTTCTGGCAGCTCATCAGTTGTTAGGCCTTCTCTTATGTCTCGTTAAACACCATGTTTGTGTCAGAGGGCATATCACGAAACACCAATTTCTATTTGTTAATTGGAACTTCCTGATTCATTCTTTATTGCATTAAAATAGATGACGCAGATTATAATGAGTACAATTTATCCAATAGACAAATAAAATGTGTGACTGTGATCATTCCATTGTGTCAGGTTGGGACGTAAATTCGGAACTATTCCACCATTTTATTTCACTGGATTTGTACTTATTTGCATAGCAATGGTACCAGAAAGTTCAGGTAATAAATAGTATTTTATAATATGTAATTTGAGATCAGTCGCCAAATTTACTTAGTGCATGAACTGTTTGATGAACTTCATGGAAAACCTATAAACAGTTCATAGACCGTTCATAAATGTGACAGGGCCTCCCCTGCGAAAACAGTTCAGGAGTTCATGAACAGTTCATGAACGTTAAATTGCCCCAAACTTTCATGATCTGTTCATGAACTGTCTCTGAGGGTTCATGAATTGTTCATGAACTCCTGAACTATTCATGAACTCCTGAACTGATTTTCGCAGGGGCTGTTTTTGTTAATCTTCTCATGAACAATTCTTGAAAATTGGGCAATTTAACGTTCATGAACTGTTCTCACAGGAACCGTTAGCAGTCAAATTATTAACTTCAATCACAATATTATCTTTTTTTCAAGCGTATATATGTTTGTTAGTACGGTAGCATATTATCTTCCTCGTTGAAGAAGATTTATATCTATCAACCATGGGTAATCTATATCTATAAATGTCAAAGTCTGTGTGTGCAGGGTCCGACAAAACCCAGCAACCCAGCAACTAGGTTTGCGGTAGGCTAGACGAAATTCCAAAAAAAATCGACTTTTCCTTTCAATTTTAATTTGTTATCTTTCAGAAATGAATATGAAAAACATTTTTCCCAAGGTTCAATTTGTTTTCAACCATGCTCCAATTGTGTTTATTGTGAACATTTGTCTCCTTTCATTGTTGTTTTCATCTATCTAGTTTCAAAATTGTTGATATTTCAATGGGTTTGCAGTATTTCCATGATAAATTTTCCAAAGATTTTTCAATACAAATCCAGGTTTCCGGAAGACAAAATAGTTTGTCGGACCCTGTGTGTGTGTGTAACGCATGCTGTCGCGACCATGGATTTGCTTTTCGTTTTCTTTGTCAATAATTGTTACATAAAAATTTCGAAAAACATATCATTAGAGTCAATGTCATCCCGCGAGTTTAATGACGCTTTTAGTATTTTTATAGTCCATTCCCTATTTCCTGCATTGAATGAAAACGTATCTTTATTTTGTAATCCAACTTTGCGTGACAACAACAAAGCAATTTGTACTTCTCAATTTCACACGCATCATTGACCATTCTCTATTGTTCGTATCTTTCAGATTTAAAAGGTATCTTTTAATAGTTTTTTATTGGAATGAGAAAAAAACTAAATTAACATTTCTAGTGAATTTCAGTACTGTTTAAGTCTCTGGTTCCATGCCATTGCCAGTATGCTTTTAGTAGGATTCAGTATATCCACGATTCATAGTTCATGTAGACTAGCCCCTGTGAAAACAAGTTCAGGAGTGCATGAACAGTTCATAAAAATTTGGACCATTTAACGCTCATGAACTCCTGAACTGTTTTAGCAGAGCTGATTCTAATTACTCTTCAAGTTAATTTTAGAATTGATCATCAAATTTCTTATCAGGTCCAACTTATTATTGCTACAATTGCCTTATAGATTTTTATTATCAGTTGTAGCATTGTTTCTCAATATATTTATTATTTTAACTCAAGGTCTTAAAACCATACGAGTATTCCTTGGAATGAATGGCAAACTATTTATATCAGTAGCATTGGCTTCAATTTACACGTGGAGTTTAGAGTTAAATCCAACTTCAACAAGGTGAGATCCAATCACAGTATTGGACTATCCAACGCAGTGTTCAATGTTAGATAGTTTCTTTTTAATAATCAGCTTGAGGTCTCGTGTAAATGTTATGTAAATGATTATCGTTTTGGATGTTCATTTGCATCCCTAGTTTACATCTAGACATTCTTGGCGTTTACTGAATTTATCCAAATGCGAATTTATGCTGTGCGCCCTACTGGTAAGCTAGCACATGCAAGAATGACTACACACTTAAAGAAGCACGAGACTTACCCTCTGCCGGAACGAAGAGGTTGACCAAGATTACATGATTCCAGGTAATCCCATGTACCAATGCCTCATTGCATCTGACGTCATACATTCAAACGAGGCCATTTCAGCCTAATATTGTACGTAGGATGTACTTTGGACCTCCAAAAGGCCTGGATTTAAATCTAAATTACATGATCAATGTCTGACAAAAGTTTCCCTGCGAAAAACAGTTGAGGATTTCATGAACAGTTCATGAACGTTAAATAGCCCCAATTTTCATGAACTGTTCATGAAATATCCACGAGTGTTCATGAACTGTTCATGAACTCCTGAACTGTTTATTGCAAGGGGTCTGGCCTTCCGGAATCCTAGATAATTTCCAACTTTTCCAATCTTTGAATATTTTGTTGAGGTTTAACCTATAAATAGGAAATTTCTCAATTTTCTTCTGACTTGTCTAGCCTTCAGCCACACTTTTTCGAACCCTGTACATGATAATTAGTTGCATAAAAACTCCTCACTGTCTATTTAAACAATTGTAGATCGCTGTCAATGGGTTTAATGCAGTTATCAGCGCGGACAGGCGCCGGATGTGCCCCATGGGTTGCCAAAGCATTACAAGTTTATAATCCAAATGCTCCTTTTATTTTAATGGGATCGCTATCAGTATTAGTTGGAATGTTACTCCATTGGTTACCAGAAACTAAAGGCTTACCGACTGCTGAAGTTCACGACACAAATGCACAAGATATAAAAATGGTTCATATTGAAAGGACAGAAAGTGTTTAAAATTTTTATGGAAGATATTACAATTATTAAATAACAAAAAATTGGAATTATTTCAAATTCCTTAATTTTCAAAAGTAATTTAATTGAAATTTTGTAAATATTTGGATTTGGTTGGATTTGGTTTAATTTAATATAAATGTGGCTAGAAATTGGGCGAACTTTTATAAAACGTCTGATTATAAACAGTTCATATAATGGTCTAGAAAAACATCATATGACATCAATAATTATATCAATCAAATTTTTATGGACAGCTTTTTAAGGATTCAGGATCCGAAACCTGAATTACCGAAGGCTATGAAAATTCAGAAGTAAATGGCATAATGTTAGATATGAAGCTGAAATTATTAGAAAAATTTGTAATATAAAATTTCGATGCTCCACTTTCATCTCATTACAAAATTACTCAACTATTGAGGTATAATGAAGAAATTTTGAATAAAAAGCATTTGCAAGCGTGTGGTGACCCTTTCTGACAAAGAAAATTCAGAATCAAGTTTGTATATTCCCCTGCGAGAAATAGTTCAGGAGTTCATGAACAGTTCATGAACAGTTCATGAACGTTAAATGGCTCCAATTTTCCTGAACTATTCATGAACAGTTCATGAACCCTCACAGGCAGTTCATCAGCAGTTCATGAACGGTTCAGGAAAATTTGGGGCCATTTAACGTTCATGAACTGTTCATGAACTCCTGAACTGTTTTTTGCAGGGGCTAGAGGTGCCGTTATAGACAGTTTCTACACACAAAAAAACAGATCACAGCATTTAAATCGTTTTTGATTATCTATCATCATCGCTATCAGAATCAACATTCTTTATTGTGTTTTTAAGATTCTTAACTGATATGATTTGATCTATTCTTATAATTTGAATAATAGTATCTATTGCTTGACATATTAAAGCATGTTTGAAATTAAAAGGTTCGATTTGTGTCTCACTGTTGTTGTTGTTGCTGCTATATTGCCATGGTAACAGCATTTTGCTATTAACATCATTTACATTTTTATCGGTTAGCTTTGCTAAAGTAGAATAAAATGTTCTATCAGTATTAGATTGATTTAAATTCAAATGAAGTTGTTTTGGAATCGCCAGAATCCCATTGATTATCGTCTGAACACATAAATCGTATGTTTCATTATATTGCATGTTGTCGTTTTTTAGTTTTGTTAATTCCTGATTCATGATTATTTCAAAAGTTCCACCATTCTTTGTAAGTAGCATCGTATCGCAATCTATGCCCATGTTTTCATTGAAGCTCTTTGATAATAATTTTAATGAATTAAACATTAATTTATAATAAAATTGGAATAATTTAGGTGTATATGCGGCTAAACATATTACACCTGATTTTATATCAGAGATTTTTGTTAATTTTTTACGATTAATAATAATATCAGTAATTTCTTCTGCATATCCAACGTGTAATTCAATATTATCAGAATTCATCAACTCAGATATGTAGGGTATAGGTATTATATCATTATTTGAACATAACGTATTAATGGTATCTTCTGGTATATGAGAAACATACGTAATATTATGATTTAATAATTCTTGTTTTAGCATATCTGGAATCGTTCCAGTTGTTAGAAGGCAATGTATACTATTATTTATTAAACATTTAATTATCTTTTGTGAAAGATATGTAGATATTTGATTGTTAATTCCATTATAAGAAGTAATAGTGTAAACATCGCCTTGTTCATCAAATGTTAACTCACAATTAAAACATATAAATTTTAATTGTTTTTTATCTTTAGGTACAAATAAATAGTTTTTTGATTTATGAAGTTCTCTATCTATAATAAAACTTTCATAAAATCGTGATTGGAACACACTTGTACCATTTATTTGGATACAAATTGTTTCAAATTGACGTAGAACATTTTTGATAATTGTCAACCATGAGTTTTTACTTCTGTATCTTTTCAAAGCAGTCAATAATTGGATAATAAGTAATACCAATGTATCTATTATATCTTCCCTAGATTTTCCAGCCATTGAATATCTGATAATATTCCTTATGGAGCTAATCTGCTCCTTTATATCCAAATTATTAAAACAAATGTCCTGAGCATATAAGGATTTATTTTGAAATAAATTTGTACTTTTTAATGTCAGTAAGGAGCTACATACATCCAATGTAGAAACTGTATGATTTGATTGAATATTCAATGTAAATATCTGCTTTTCAAGTGATTTTAATGTGTTAAAAATAAATAACATGAAACATTTTAAACCGTCACCGAATATATTTTTGAATTCTAGAGAGTTTGACATAACTAAACGTGAAATTGGATGACTTGCAGAGCTGCAACGTAATATTTCTTCACCGTCATTTGAAACAAATACCATTTTATAATCTTCTTCTCCTTTCAAAACTATATCTTTACCAAAAGGACCGTAAGACATTTCTATTTCGTAAAGTAATGGTCTGAGATCAGCAAGAACAATCGATGCTGTCTTCATGAAACCCGCCATGTTTTAAAATCCAGGGAAGAAAGACTGGGAATAGGGGAACATGTCTAGTGACAGCGTCTGTTGTCATGGTGACAATTCTGGTAGTCAGTGGTCAATAAATGAACTTTTTAAATTTCATAAAAATTATTTCATAAATTTCATAAAAATCATTTCATAAATTTCTATATAATCAAATAAAAAATTACAAAATATATCCATAAATAATTAAATTTGAGAATAAAATTACAACCAATCATTAAATATTGGCAGGTTAAATGCTAATAACTGTTCAATATTTTCTTGAAATTTCAAACCAAAATTAATCAAATAAAATTATATTTATGATGGTAAATTGCAATTATATTGTGTGTTTTTTATCGCAAATTACCATCATGATATTAATGTCAAGTATCTATTTTTTACTAAAATTTTATTTACAATTTAAAAATATTTTTGTCATTATAAAAGCCAAATTTGTGTATAATTATGTGAATGTATCTGTTTTGTTTATTACAAAAAACATCACAATGGCACCAATGAAAGATCCTAATTGAATAGAAGCACCACACCATAGCAATCCTTTACGTCCGATATCACTCATTAACGAACATATCGCTAACTTTATATAATTGAAGAAAATTCCAGCCCAAACAAAAGCCATAACCTAAAAAACAAGACAATAACGATAAAAAATCAACGCTTTTGAGACCATTGAAATCGAATAAAGTCGAATCGAATTGTCTTTGTGTGAGATGCACATCAATATACTGCGCATGACGCATGTCTAAGGAATTCTCCAACAAGACTTTGTACTGAGTTCATGAATAGTCTATAAAGAATAAATGGCCCCAATTTTCATGAACTATTTATGAACTGTTCTTGAACTCTTGAACTGTGCAGGGGCATGTGCATGTCTAGGGAATCCTTCAGCAAGACTTTGTACTGACAGCTCTGTCCCTCAGAGAAATAGTTTAGGAGTTCATGAACAGTTCATAAAGAATAAATGGCCTCAATTTTCATGAACTATTTATGAACTGTTCTTGAACTCTTGAACTGGGCAGGGGCATGTGCATGTCTAGGGAATCCTTCAGCAAGACTTTGTACTGACAGCTCTGCCCCTGAGAGAAACAGTTTAGGAGTTCATGAACAGTTCATAAAGAATAAATGGCCTCAATTTTCATGAACTATTTATGAACTGTTCTTGAACTCTTGAACTGGGCAGGGGCATGTGCATGTCTAGGGAATCCTTCAGCAAGACTTTGTACTGACAGCTCTGCCCCTGAGAGAAACAGTTTAGGAGTTCATGAACAGTTCATAAAGAATAAATGGCCTCAATTTTCATGAACTATTTATGAACTGTTCTTGAACTCTTGAACTGGACAGGGGCATGTGCATGTCTAGGGAATCCTTCAGCAAGACTTTGTACTGACAGCTCTGCCCCTGCGAGTAACAGTTTAGGAGTTCATGAACAGTTCATAAAGAATAAATGGCCTCAATTTTCATGAACTATTTATGAACTGTTCTTGAACTCCTGGACTGTTTTTTGCAGGGTCATGTGTATGTCTAGGGAATCCTTCAGCAAGACTTTGTATTGACAGCTCTGCCCCTGCGAGTAACAGTTTAGGAGTTCATGAACAGTTCATAAAGAATAAATGGCCCCCATTTTCATGAACTGTTCTTGAACTCCTGACCTGTTTTTTGCAGGGGTGTTTGCAACGAAGCATTTCATAATCTTTGTACATGCAACGAACAATATTTATTTTCCTGTGCTTAGTGAAACCCAGTTAATTTGACAGTTTCTATATAGCCATTTCTGTCAGAAAAGAGGTTTTACAATATAATGTCCCTCAACTTGTGAACAAGACCCACATTTCGAAACAAAGACATCGAAAATAAAATAAATTTGTCAAAAATCAATAAGAAAGCATTGGCTGATGGTATATCTTCCAATCTTTTCATAACTTTCATACAGTCAAATCTGTTATAATGGTCACCTCTATACAGTGGTCACCTGTCTATAGTGGTCACTTTTGCAATGTCTAAAATAGTATTTTCCATTGAATCGAACTGTATATAAAGGCCACCTATCTATAGTGGTCAATTTATCTACCTCTTGTAGCTGGCTTTTATATGCAGGTTTCACTGTAAAGCAAATTTTGTTTAACAAAACATCAACATACAAGTCACTGCAGCGGCTTACACAGACATCACATCATACTGCCAATCGATAAACAATTTGTCAACTGTCTTTGTAAAATTCTAAATAGTCTTTCAACAAACAATAAAGACAAGCCTCCTCAATTCCTCAAAACATTTAGACTTCGATATTGACTTTGTACTTCATCTAAATGTCCCTAATATCACTCTCGTGGTGCAAGCAAAAATGGTGAGTGGTGACAATAAACGTGTTGTGATCAGAATGAAATGGTTGAGTTTGATAGTAAACTGTTGCTGAAAAGTCAGTGATATTATCATATCAATTAACATGTTGTGATATCAACAATAATGATATGTAACAAGGAGGATTAGCTCAGATGGCAGAGCAACCGAACTTCAGATCGGATCATATCTGATTGACTGTGGTTCAAATCCCCCTAAGGTCAAATCAGCCTTGACTTTATCTGAAACATCAAATGAGTACCATCTGAGGATGGCGGATGGAATGGTCCAGAGGGAATTGCATTGTGAGTAGCTGCGGCGCATCGTTGCACATTGACAATCGAGACCTATCTGCCATGAAATCTGTTGAAATTGATCTGCAGTGTCGCGGATGAGATCAACAAAGAGCGTTTAAAATCATTGCTCTCAGCGAAAAAAGCCACTCATCTAGAAATAGAGGAGTGGTACGGGTGCCTTCGGTAGGGCGACACCGTCTACATTACTTACTTTTTATATGTAACAGATTAAATTACACCACAAACGTATGCCTACCCTGCTAGATATACATGATCAATGTAATTAATAAACGAAAAAATCAGACATTCATATTTGCTACTATTAGTTTCACGCCAAGGCGATCATCAGGCAATTTAATCTAAAATTAAATTAAATTAGATAGGCACATTAAATTGCCTGATGATCGCCTTGGCGTGAAACTAATAGTAGCAAATATGAATGTCTGATTTTTTCGTTTATTAATTATTAAACAGCTCTGCATTTATGGCATTGATCATTATTGAAACAGCGAAGACAACATAAATATCTTGATATTACTAAGATCAATGTATATAAGGTCACAAAGTGTGAATCAGTTTTATTTTTACAGTATAAATCATAGGTCTATACTAGACTTACTGCAAGCACCATTCCAGCTGTGCGATGTTTTAATAGAGGATTTGGAGCTTCTGCAGCCAAAACCGTGACATATGCAGCCATTGAAGTATGCAATACAGTACAAATTGAAATAGCAGTAAGTGAACGTGTTGGAATCCAAATGTAAATGAATGATATTATAGCTGATGCAATCGCAGATGACGTTGTTGCTAAAGTTGATTTAAAGTGAAACCAAAATACAATAAAACCTGTCATAGTGGCAACCTGTCAATAATGATCATTTATTTCAGCAATGCTAGAAAGACAAAATGTAGACCTGTGCCACATGCCCCTGTACTCCACATTACCAATTGATGGAAACTTAACTTTACCAAAGTTGGATATATATTAAAACAGAAACAGGTAAGGGATTTTTGATCACCATTTCATTTTGTTAGATAATATTGAATATGCCAATTAGAGGTCCGATCTAAAGTATTTTTAACAAATAAATGAAAAAAATACACATATATAATTAAATTTACTCTATTTGGTTACTTGCTATGAATATATATTTTTAAGAAAATACAGTTTTCAGATTCAAAACTTTGTGTTTTTATTTTAAGTAAATTTTCCTGATTTTCTTAATTTTCTCGAATAATCTGATTTGTGTTTGATCGGATCAAATATGAATACAAAATTTCCGTAAGCAGAGTAGTTGAATAAAAATTTTGCATGTAAATTCACAGGAGAAAAATAAATTTTCTGACCACCTGTGATTGAAATGATGTCCATATGTCTATGACGTAAAATCTAAAGGTCAGACGGCTAATTAGATAATTGTATGAACTTACCTAGATGATAGATAGAAGGACCATATGGTGTGCAAGCAAACGATTGCAAAGAAGAAAACACACCAGTATTCAAACAATTAATCCAAATAAGAATAAATAGATAGATAATCAAATGTAATTTTTCTTGTCTATGATCAAAAACCTCGATCAATGGAGCAATGTCATCACTAGATGTATCACTGTCACTATCGTCTTGATTAGCTCTTTGCATACGACGATAAATACTACTTCTACGATTTTCATTTAATGCTTCTGTATGAGAAATCATTGACGGTGAATGTTGAGGTGTAACAGTGTCTAATTGTGGAAATGAACGGATTTGAAATCTTGTAATTTTTGTATAAAAATTAAGCATAAGAAATGCCATGCCACTAAACAACATCATGATAAATAACATAATAAAAAACCAACCGGGTTCAAATTTTAATCCAGCAGAATGATAAGCGGTGCCGTTATGACATGATGGCAAGGTATCATTACAATGGTATGGTACCTGATGACCAACATTTTGTACTAATGCAATTAAACCAGGTAGAAGCCCACTTGAAGATTCACCAACATACAATGCAGATAAGTAGATCTTCGGATACAATGCCATAAATGGTAGAAAGACAACAGAGGAAGTGCAGTCAGCCATAGCTAACATAAATGTCAACACAATTAATGCAACACTATGCTTAGTACCAAATATATCAGATTGACGATCCCAATACAATGCCAATAGTATTGACGAAATACAAGCAACAAATACAATAGTATAAACTGCATTTCTTTCATGGACAACGGTCGGGCAAACTTTTCTTCCTAGACAATACAATACAGGTGCAACATTTGAAAGTTGTGATGCTATGGTTAAATAAGATGCTAGTCTTAATCCCTCAGCTGCATGCTTATACATTACAGGTATTTCAACCCATACACCATTTAGTGTTACCCATGAACCAATTCCAAATATTATAACTGCAATATAGGTTAACCATGAAATATCCCCAAATCTTGATGCATTTGCCACTTCACGAGGTGATACTCGAACTCGTTCATTATGATTTTCTTGTGACTCCCAAAAGTCCGTGGATGGGTTCATATCTTCCATAAAGCTAACAAATCTCACAATACATCTTTTAAAAGTAAAATTTGTTATATGTATAGTTGCCTTCGTTGATAGTGTTGTGTTGGAAAAGGTATTTGTAGCTGATTTTAGATCTTTGATTTGCGGATTTGCTCACCATGTCTCATATTCAATTTCAGCCTCTCTAAGAATATCTAAAATTATTTAATCGTGCTAAGCGTCACGGGATTTTTGCTTTCCTACTAGGGACAATATGGCGTCTTTGCAGAGATTGAGATCTGTTTCAAAACTTGCCCATAATACATTCCGAAGGGAATTCTCTATCGGAACAAGAGCATGCTTGATGGCAGGAGTCAACCCTGTTCCAGCAGTATTGCCTGAAGCTGGACAGGAGCTCCAAGCTTTAAAAACAAAGGAGAAAGGTGCATGGAAAGATCTAACCCGCGAAGAAAAAGTAGAACGTAAGAATGCAAATTTTGAAGCATATGCTTTAGTCAGGGCCCTAGGTCTGATTTACAAATAAGAATTAATGTTTGTCTTACGCTCCATTATTCCTCCTGAAGAAGGTATTATAAGAGCATTAGACATACTATACTGTGAAACGAACTACCAGATCAGGTGAATCAGGATAACGGTTTGGGAAAAACTCGCTTGGGTTTGACCCTTCTAGATTTCGAGGGGGCAGGGCAACTGGTAAAAGTTTAAAGTGAGTAGCAAATAATCTTTAGACTCTTGAAGTAGTGAGGTTTGGTTGCCTCCGCTATGGGGGTCTGGGGCATACCCCCCTTGGAAACTTTTGAGCAGCTACACCTACTTCGTCAATAACAATGACGTGACTTAACGGGAGAATTTGGGAGCTATCAGGAGTTTGCCTTTAAAAGCGAGAGATTCCTGATAGAATCGGGAGGGTTGGGAGCTCTGTGGAAGGGTCCATTAATTCCCCAGACTTATAGGAGGAGTCCACCCTCTTGTTATCTGAATTCCTGTTTTCGTAATAGGTAAAATATCAGTGTTGTATTCTACATTGTAGGATGAAGATAAAGCTACGTTAGCTTTAGCTTGAGCGGTTTGGCTAAAGCTATGGAAGTTTTCTGAGCATGCTCACTCAGTTGGATTTGACCCTTGATAAATTTAATTCTGTTATTAAAATAAATAAAGTGCTCCATTTTTCAATTTACTGATTTATCCCAAATGTTATTATCTAATCCAAGCATTAAACAATATTCCTATCAGAAATTTTCCAATTAAAAAAAATACGGCTCTTGATGGTGCATTTTGATTTGCCTGTTTGTTAAATTGGTAAAAAAAAAACAGAAGTTTGAAAAGTCATCCAAATGAGGAAGTGGACTCTCAAGACTCCTCTAAATTGATATGTTAAAGTGCACATGGCACCAACAAATGTTTCTACAGAATCGAGTAGCCCATGCCAAATAAATAGGAATGGCGACAATAATTTTTCGATTTGGACTCTTATAAGCTGAGTTATTTAATGTTGAAAGTACCATATTTCAAAATTAGTGCTCCTTCGAAAAATCATTGTCGCCATTCCTATTTGTTTTGGTCTCATGTGCACTTTAATAGCAAAAACGCTAATATAATTCAAATAGGATTAAGTTATCTTTGCCGTGACATTTTTATAAATGTGACGAAATGGCAATAAAGCTACCGGCAATGACATGAATAATTGTAATTGATTATTTAAAATACTAAAAAATTTATATTTACAATAAATATAGCAGCTTCAACATATACACTGTAAAAGCAGCTAATACGTCTTCCCCTTCGATAATTGTTTTGATGTTGACATATTGAAGCCTCACACTTGTCTGATAAAGCAGTTTTCACAGCGGAAACTAAGCTATTCCATGCACTGTATCTTTTGAATTTTATATTTTTATTAGAAATATTTTATTATTTTAAATAATCAATTAAAATTATTCATGTTGAATTATGTTTATTGTCACCTATTCAAAATTATAAAAATGTTATGGCACTATTAACTTAGAGGGGTTTTGAAAGTCCATCTACGGATGTCGGATGAATTTTAAATTTTCTGTAACTTGTTTTCAGAGTAGGGATGAGACGATAATGAAATTTACCGATGTTTGATGCCGATTAGTTAGCCGCCGATTAGTCATAACAATCAGTCGGTTAATCGGTTTTTGCCGATTGTTTCCAATACAACAAATCAAATTTCAAAACAAAAGAGCAGGAGAAAACACATAGCCGTAGACGTAGATCATGAGTTTATAATACGAAATTACATTGTATATGCAAGTCTGCAATTAGCTGAATTAAACAAAATGAAATATCGTTATGTTTTTTAAATTTGATGATAGCAAAAGTTTGCCTGTCCACACAATAAAGCGGGCAACGTTAAACAAAGGGACTTTTTCCCGTACATAATTCGTATATCTTTCCAGTTTACTTCATCCAAAATAATAAAAATAAAATTCTGTACAAGCATTTTTTAAACATTAAACTACTTTAACTATTTTAAAACTGTTTGCTACAAAATAAAACCTGACGGCCGCTTTTTCATTTTCAATAAAATTATTCATTCGACCATGCCGCTCACGTGTTTTATTCATCAACGCTAATGTGTTGACCTTTTCCTCTTTTATAACAATAGAAGGTGTCAAGTGGCATGACGAATCATTCGAACGTTTTGAATTACAAGACGATGTAAACAAACCAGAGTGAGAACATTCTGAGTTCAAAACGATGTAACCAAAACAGAGCGACTGCACTGAGCGATATAAACTTTTAATTAAGTTTAAGATGACATCAAAACATTATAATTAAAAAATTTTCTAATAAAGAATTTTTTATATTGAATTGTATTGTCTGAAAACAATCGGTTCAACGATTGACAAAGTGGTTGATTTGCCGATGCCGATTATTTTCCGATTAGTAAAAATTGGCGCCGATGATCGGCATATCCGATTGTTTTCAGAACAATCATCTCATCCCTATTTGAGAGCAAATCAAATAATAAAACGGATCGTGCTTGCATGCAATGATGTTTTATTCAAGTGTGGTTTGATATTGAGAGTAGGGAAATTAGAGGCAGAATAAAATGTACCCATCATGGGGATTTTACACATTTTTAATCTTACGACCGGCTAATGTGTTCTCAGATCACTAGGCATCAGAATAACTTGGTGGAATGGTCGTCAAGTCTAGATGAATGAAACAATATCGATGTGTTCTCTTTTCACAAGAATATTTTAACTCAAAACTTCATTACATGCAATACTTATAATTATTTGCGTTGATATATCATAATTAGCATATTGCAGATATCAAAAGCATTCTAAATATGATTAGATTATCACTACTTATTATTATTATATGGAATCTGACTTGAAATCAATCATTTTTTATGTGATAAACTTTCAAAATTAACAACTGCCTGTCGTAGCGTTATCCACTTTGTACATTGTGTTTACACAGCTTTCACGTGGATAGTTATTTTATGGTCAATCCAAGCCTCCTACAAAAGATTCAGCCTTCCGGAATCATAAAACAATTACAACATTTTCTTCTGAATTTTCCATTGAGGTTTGGCCTATATTCAGAAAATTATCAATTTTCTTCTGAATTTGCTCTAGTCTTCCAGGATCCGCACTCTTGTCGAACCTTGATAAAACCCTTCCTAGCTCAAATGCATATAAAATGGGTGAAAATATCAGAAAAACAATGTCTGAATTTTTATACGTTACAATCCCATTCTCAAGATACAAATTGAGATTAGATTGTGCAATATTCAGCAAAAGTCTGTGTTGGAAATTTTTGATGCTTTACCAAGACTTCCAAATGTGTGTCGATATTGGTTTTGGGACTGTTGCTTTCAATTGCTGGTAATTGTTGTCCTTTGTTTATAGTTTATAGAAGCACTTTCCCATTGACAATGGTAGAAGGAACTCAAGAAGGCGAGCCTCAAGGAAAAACGATTTTATTTGGAACACTTACTTGCATGTCAATTGCTGTTGTGTTCTTTGCATTCCTGAGGAAATATGGTAAATACCTGTTTTGCAAAACTTAAATTGATCTACTCCTCTGTTTGTATTTGTTGAATAATTGAATTCTAAACTTTTAATTGAATTGACAATTTGTCCTGGCGTAACGTTTTTTGAATTATAATTTTTATAAATCTTAATTTTTATCTCATAGTTGGTCCAGAGCCGCCACGTACGATAAATGAAGAATGGCGTCAAGCAACAAAAGAAAAAATGAAGCGTTATCAAATGAATCCAATTTCTGGAACAAGCTCAAAATAATTTATGTACAGATCAAAGTTACTGTTACTGTGTCTATCAAGTTCATATATATGTCATGTCACCAAATTAATAATTACAGTTAAGCTCTTGTGTCATTCCGAGACTTGCCTCTTTATTTGTTGCAAGAATAAATGCGAAATAAACTAAATTAATGTTGTCTGTGTTTTTTCAAATATCTAAACAGCTACTTATAGTGTTGTAGCCGTAGTTGAAGATTATATGATAAGACTTTTCAGTATTTCTTAAGTGATGAGGATTTTTCTTGATTTCTGCTGTCATGAAAGATATTTACTTCATCCAAGCCTGGCATGGAATTGATAGGCCTACTCCTCCTGCCAGAGCCAGGCGTTGATTCCGGTTCCTGCATGTTTGCCATCATACCATATTTAACCCATTCCATAGACCCCCTATAAAAGTCTTTGTTGCTTGTTGTTTATGCGAGTTGTCAAAAACGGCGCACATACAATTTGTGTCAATATTTATTCTTATGTGCTAGCCAAATGCATGAATGAAATTTATGATTGACTTGTTTTGTCATGGAAACAATAGAAGATGTGAGTAAACCAATCAAAATTAAGCTCCTTGTTTTGATCGTTCTATAATATCACGTGACAATAATATTACATCATTGTAAACAACTAGTTGGGCTGCATTGCTCACATCAAAACAGAGCTGCAGATTTTCCAAACAAATGTCCTTATAAAAGTACGCCCAAATCTGATCATACGATGGAAGAAAGCCAAGAAGGGACATCGTCAACAACAAGAGTTGAAGATCTCTCTGAAATTACCGTAGACAGTCATCATTCGCTGGATGAACCGTTAGAGAAAAAGCGAAAGAAACATAGCTCTGTAATCGTTGATCTTCAATCCAGATTATTGAATGTGTTGTCGTGCTCAGTTTGTTTTGACCTACCCAAAAAATCCGTTTTTCAAGTAAGTATATGCTATGATTAACTCAACATAAAGATTCTTAATAGCTTATATTAACAGTAATATATAAATTGCGTGACTAGGCAAGCTTGTTCATAGTGCGTGCGAATCGAATCGTGGCGTGGTTGGGGAAATGGTCAAGCGAGCTTTGTTTCAAAATACGTAATGCTTGAAATAGAATTACGAACATCTCATTCGCACATAAAGATATTTTATCCATCAGAAACAAAGATCACATCTTTTACTGTTATGACAAAAATATTAATTAATATGAATTTTTTAATTGACTTTTACAGTGTCCTTTTAAAACGCTCCATTAAAATAACCTTTTTGATCATTTTACAAAAAGCAAAGAAACAGAACTGCCACGCATCAATGCAAATATTTCGGTTTTGCATTTCCATTTTGAAATCAACTTCCCAAACCTTTTCTGTATAACACTGTCATAGTTTCGTTTTTCCTTGCAGCTGCTAGAAGCTCAGCTGAAAATCACATGAGTTCTGTTATGTAGTCCTAATAGGTGTTACAAATTATTTATCTCTTTACTATTATTAAACAGCAGGTTCCATTGATAAATTTTAACCAAATTCAATAGGATTTAAAACCAAATACAAGTAATTTTATTTTTAAACGCAAACAGAAGTACTTAGTCATACTGCTACTAACTAATTCACCAGACACAAACACTTGTGTATATGTCTTTGTAATTGTAAAAAAGATATTTGTCCCGCCCTAGGGGACATGCACCCCCATTTAATGTGTTCCTTAGATGAATTGTATAAAAGCACTAACTGTCAGGGATTATTTATAATCCAACTGAAGTTGTGAATACAGTCCAAAGTCATTTGGCCACCCTCACAATGTTGGAGTCAGCTTGCAGTCACAATGTTGAAATTCAAATCGAAGACGTCCAAGAATTTTGCCAACATCGTGAATATTTTCTATTGTTCTCGGCGTAGTTGGCGAAGAGTTGGCAAAGTGGCCAAATGGCTTTTCATTTTTGCCAACATCGGTGAACTTGATGGAAATATAACTGGTCGACAACAACATTGCTAGACTGCTAAATTTGGCTTGATTGAATAGTCACATCAACCCTCAAAATATCACAGATGTCAGAGAAAATGAAACAAAATTATATTTTGCTGCTGTTTGTGAAAATAAAAAATAATTTGGCAGGACCTCAATATGGAACATTCAGAGTCATTAGTCAAACCTGTGCATTGGAATATTAATTACACTTCATACACAACCATAGACATGAAAGTTTCTAATGTATTAATTTTATGGCTTTCATTTTCGACTTGAAACAATGTGTTTTCTTCCGTTGATGCAAAACAGATAGCAAAATAAAAATTTAAGCCTACCCGAACCTCGACTGAAAAGCAGTGATTCCAATGATATATAATAGAAATATCTACTAAACTGAAAACTGAACGAGAAAAGAAACTGAGCAACGCATACACATACGCATACACTTTCTCATTTACAAATGTAGGCTAGGCTAGATGAATTGATTGTGCTAAGAATTGTGAGCAGGTCAAACTTATTTCCAATCTAGCCGCACAAATATCACTTTCCTGGTAGAGCAAAACATTTAGCCCCTGTGAAACAGTTCATGAAAAAATGGGTCATTTAATGTTCATGAACTAATTTTCTGAACTGTTCATGAACTGTTTATAAGGTATATGTGAACAGTTTATGAAAGCTTGTAGAAATCATGAACTCAACTGATTTTTTGCAATGGACTTCTTGATACTAGCTTGCATTAAATAATTGAATTGAACACAATACCAAAACAATAGTTATATAAGCATTACCCCTGCAAAAACCAGTTCAGGAGTTCATGAGCAGTTCATGAACAGTTCATTAACGTTACATCACCCCAATTTTCATGAACAGTTCAGGAAAATTTGGGGACATTTAATGTTCATGAAAAGTTCATAACCTACTGAATTGTTTTTCGCAGGGGTTGTACCCGGTCATCTGAGGTAAGTGATCACGCATCGAAACTTAACCTGGATGCGTATGTTTTATTTCTAGTGTCAAAATGGACATTTGATGTGCTGTGGATGCTTTCATCATCTATTAGCGGATGCCAGATTGAAAAATGAGCAGCCTTCTTGTCCAAGTTGTAGAATTGAAATAACACAGAGATTGTGTATTCGAAACCTTGCCGTAGAAAAGGCAGTGTCTGAGTTACCAGGCGAATGCAGGTTTTGTGGAAAGTTCTTACCTCGTAATGAAGTTGCTCATCATGAAACTGACTTGTGCCAGGAAAGGTACATTTTACAACCGTGATTGTGAACTATAATATAGTAACGTGTAACAATTCATTTATACAATGTTTAGTTAATGATAGACCTAGCTTACAGGTGCAGAGCTGTAGGAAACCATACAAAGCCAATTCTCCTGGGAAATTAAGTAGACTTTAAAGGATAAGTAAAAAGATTGTTAATAATCTGGGCTGAGAACACATAAATCAAATGTAGGTATATTGTGCAATATGCAATCTTGCATATACTATTTGTTTTCCAGCATCCACAACTCCAAATGAATATCTTTTAGGTCTCAAAATCGAATCAAAATATTTAGATTTTCAGCCATTGATGTTTCAAAATTCACCCATCAGATATTAAATTGTGTAAAGTTTCAGAAAATTCAGATTTTCACGCTCAAGAAAGCCACATATATAACACCGATAAAAGTTCATGAACAATTTCATGAATAGCAGCCCAATTAAAGTTTTTAGAAAATTTATGAACTAATTTTATGAGTTGTTTATAAGGTACTAAAATAAACAGTCATATGACGTTCAGGAACAGTTTATTTGGTTCATATATATCAAGCTACACAGTATTTAATTGATGACTCTGATGAGAAACATGGCAACTGCTTACACACGTTGGATGATTACATTTCATAAACAGTTCATGCATGAAAGGTTCATGAAAAAGACACAATGTTACGTTCATGAAAATATTACTTATATGAACTGTTTATCAGGTGTTTATGGACAAGTTCATAAATGCATATGAAGTTTGGGAATTCTTCGTAAACAGTTCATGACTTATGAAGTTTTTATACAGGGTAGTTTCAATAATCTGGTGCTCAATCAAACAAACTCAAGATATCTACGGAAGTCGACCTGAATAATTGGTTAATTGGACCTAATACCAACTTGTTGTTTTTCTCCATAGAACTGTTGGATGCCATTATATGTTGCTTGGCTGTGAATGGAAGGGTCAGGCGAAATGCAGTAAAACCCATATGTCATTGTGTGAATTTCAAACAAAAACAGGTCAAGAGATACTAGATTGTGTTGTACAAAAAATGGAAACAGCAAAGCACGAGTTGGCTTCTATGCAAAAGATTGTCAGAATGTTATCCAATGAATGGGTAGCTGTTTGTGGTAAGTCTCAATAGTCTTGCCTTCCTCGATAGTGCTTGCCTACCCCTGCAAAAACAGTTCAGGAGTTCATGAAAATAGGAGCCATTTCACGTTCATGAACTGTTCATGAATTCCTGAACTGTTTTTCGCAGCGGTACAATTGATATTAGCTACATTTTTTTGAATACCGTAGGTCTAACTAGATTCGAATAAGGCTGGATCAAGCAGATTAGCAAATCTTAATCCAAAATGTTTCCCGTAATATAGGCCTACCATTGAACATATTACAATTAAAGTTAAAAATATGATTGAGGAATAGGTTGAAGAACCTTGCTTCAAAATATTTGTATTGAAATGTCAAACAATTTCAATTTCGTTTCAATTAACAAACTGAGCATATTTATTATCACTTAATAAAAGTTTAATTTGGTATTAATCTGAACAGGATCATCATGTTGAATCCCTTTGTATTTTTTTATCAAATTCAATATAGATAATTAGACATTCTTCATTTAGAATGAATTTTTTTGAATCAATTTTATTTGTTTCCTTGTAAGTCTGCCATATTACAACGGACGCATAGGCCTACAATATCAATTTTTTTTTTTAATAATCAGCTAGGGGTTTATAAGGGGTTTTAATCAATCAATTTATAGTTTCAATTCGAATTAATCCACCAAAAATGTTTTGTTGAAAACTTTTAAAAATGTCAACCCATATTGTTTTGAAATTATTGTTTTAGATATTCAGTTAACAGCATGTCGCACTGAAGATTTCTGTGAACGTTTATATCATGAATCAAATCGATTCAATGCATTTGAAAGATCTTGGACTGTTTGTACAAACGTTGTTGGCGATGTCAAAAGTAATTCACGTAAAATCAATTATCAATTATGTTTAAATGGAAAAGCAGCTGTTGATGTGAAATACTTTATGGCAAAAGGACCATATGGTGACGTGGATATTAAACCAGATGTACAAAGATATGAATTTAAAGATGACTTTAAAGAATCTGAATATCATCCAATAATTCTTCAACATGGTAATGCAGATTGTAACGTAGTTCTTTCATCAAGAACAGTTAGTTTACGTTTACTGATGTTTCAAGTAAAGAAATAAATATTATAATGAGAAATTATATACAATTACGTATTCAAATTTGTATAATTATATTCTAACAATGTAATATAGCCTATCATATTTACTTTTTAAATTTTACAAATTGCTCTTTTTAATTGAAAAATGGTCACTTTTCTTGAAATAAGAAAGTAAAATTCCATAATTCCCATTGATTAAACTTTCAAACAATTGAATTGTAATTATGCTTTGAAGTTTGTTTATAATAGTACATTATGTTGATGAATCAAGTCGTTTTATTCTCATTTATTTGAATATCGTTATGCCTATAATTGAGTTATTTTGTACAGTGCAGGACATGTTTTCACAATGACATAATAAGCTTTTCCCAAATCTATGTCCTCAGAATTAGTTGAGTATAAATAATATGTGGCAAGGTTAGGGACGAATTGAGCGTATTTATTTGTAAAATACATTACACCCACCCTGGTAGTATGTACAGTAGATCTATATAAATTGACTATAAATAATATGTGGTACGGTCAGGGACGAATTGAGCGTATTTATTTGTAAAATACATTACAACCACCCTGGTAGTATGTACAGTAGATCTATATAAATTGACTATAAATAATATGTGGTACGGTCAGGGACGAATTGAGCGTATTTATTTGTAAAATACATTACAACCACCCTGGTAGTATGTACAGTAGATCTATATAAATTGACTATAAATAATATGTGGTACGGTCAGGGACGAATTGAGCGTATTTATTTGCAAAATACATTACATTCACCTTGGTAGATCTATATAAATTCACCACTATGGACAGAGGAACTTTATTTATACGTACAGGGTTGATTAGATAGGATTTGACTGAGCGTCACAGATCTAAATTGGCAGGTATCTTTGGGCAACTTGAAATTCACATACAGTCAAACATCTTGTAGAGGACCTCTATACAGCGGCCACCTGTCTATAGTGGTCACCCTTAGTAGCATATGGCTGAAATAATATTTTCTATTGGATCAACCCTGTATGTAAGGGCCATCTGTCTATAGTGGTCAATTTGTCTACCTCTTATAGTTGACTGTTATATACAGTGAATGACCAATAATGAATTTTCAAATCAGTTTACAATAACATTTGACTTCGATTTGACTTTGAAACTAGTCAATTTGGTAATTATGACATCATAGACAGTAGGACGCAGGCGCAAAAATATTATTGAGAATTTCGAGCCACGTGCCACTTTGTAAAATTAAAAAAATATGATATGATATATATATCAAATATTTTTCTTCAACTATAATCTTTTGCACAAGTTGTGACCATTTGCCTAAAGTTTAAAGCCAAGACTGTTTTTGTCAAGAATTAAACCCAAGATAAAATTTGAAAGTTTTATAAAACTCTAAGAATCACCATTTGGGTTACATCAAAATACTATCGAATGATGCTATATGGTGAAAATGTGACATCTTGTTTAGAAAATTATTGAAAACAGAAATTCAAGTTTAATTACAGTCAAACCTGTTATAAAGGTCACCTCTATACAGCGGCCACCTGTCTATAGTGGTCACTCTTGCAATGTCTAAAACAGTATTTTCTATTGAATCGAGCCTGTATAAAACCTGGCCATCTGCCAATAGCGGTCAATATATCTACCTCTCGTAGCTGGCTGTTATATACAGGTTTCACTGTACTATAATCTTAGGAAATTGATTTCCGGTAAGGATTTATCAGATGGCCTACAAGATTCAGAAATGAAACCATTTGATTTGTTTCCACATACAACCTGCTTAAAATTAAATTAATGATTATTATAATATTAAATTACAATTTAAAATAACTGACCAAATACAATTTACAAATCCAAATCAAATAAACTACAGATGATCTAAATCAAAAGTAAAAACAAATTACGAGGCCTACTACCTGGCCCTACCATCATAGTTTGAAAATCGATTATGACAACCATATATAATGAATACTTTTCATGAGCTAAGTGTAATAAGTTAGAAAGGTTTTAAACGCTAAAAGTGTGCATTGAGATTAATGTTCAGCATTTATAAAATGATCTCTGAAATGTGCATAGATAATATATTACCCCTAGATTATAATAATACTACTTTATGTTATAACCCATGAATTTTGTCCCAAAAATACCATAGCAGCAGCAAATAAATAATGGAATACATCAACATTGAGCATACCCATTTTGCTTGTACCCTCACTTCCCACAAGACCAGACAATGCAATCAAAACACCAGCTAGTAAACTATAATAGCGTTCCGACCAATACGACAATGCAATTATTGATACAACTGATATTGATGAAAATGTAGTAGCAACTGTTTCTCTTGGTAAGAACGAGAAGAATGATGCAGTAGAAATTCCAATGCAACATAACGATAAAACATTTGTAAGTGTCAATGATCCGATATAATGCCAATACGTTCTTGCAATCAATGGCACGCCTAGTTTGAAAAAACAGGAAATGGTTCTCATAATAGGCTATAAAGTAGGTTAGGCTACTATATAATATTTGAGCCACAGACAAACAATTTTTATTATTCTAATAATATAGCGCTTATTATAGGCTGATTTAACTAAATTGCATGTGATTAAAACAAAATAACACAGACTTGGATCGCTGATGTTGAATGCGGCACTTCGATGAAAATTATTTTAATTTGGATCAATTTTGGATCTTTTAATGTAGCCTACAGCTCAGTGCTCTATTATCAAACGTGCTCCCTGTCATAAAAGGCTTTGAATAATGAGAGCTGTGAGTATCTCTAGTATTCGAATTCGAAAAATGCGGGTAACTTCTTTTTTAAAAACCTTACTTCCCAAACTGCGGAGAAAGCAAAATACAACAGCACTCCTTTTAAAACATACATAATTCTGTGAATTCAAACAATAAAATAGAGTTTTATTGCGGGTAGAATCCCAAAAAAAAATTAAGGATTGCTCTTTTGATACAAATTATTCATCTTGGGAGTGCAGTTGCACTTCTCTGCAGTATAGCTCGTTTCTGTGTGACTTGAAGTTGCATGCTTGCTACATCTACAGGAGTTTTAAAGCGTGAAACTCTGAGTTACAGAAAAAATGTGTATTCATTCACTCTATTTATTTATAAATCATTAATGTATATATATATACCTATTGCAGTTGCAGCAAATATACAGTTCTTGTGAGCTAAAGTTATGAAATTATGATGTCCAGGGAACACCATTCCAAATTTTAGAACTCCAAAAACAGCAGCCATTGAAACAAGATAAAATCCAAGGGCAGCAGGAATGTTTGACCATTTTGCAGCTTTAATTGCACCATACAATGCTGCACCTGCTAGAGCAAGGTCAGAAATAGCGGTAGAATACTGAACAACCATACTGAATAGATTAATTTACGTGATATGATATCAATTATATTGAATAGTAACGAAATAAAAGAGAAAAAGTTGTAGAAGACTTCAAGAAGGAGAATCCACCTGCTAAAATTTGATTTTGAGAACAATAACGCTGCCCTCTTTCAAACATCTCATTTTGATGGACTATGTAGCGAGGCTGCCAAAGTAAAAAGATCGCCTTGAATGGGATAAATTTTATCGGGTATACTTATGGTGGTATAGCGGGCTCCAGGGGTAACTTCCGTGCTTTGCGCTTCCACGGAGTTACTCGAATCATAGCTCAAATAGAACTTTCGTAAAAGGATCGGACCATACATATCATGCAATACATACTTTTAGAGTTTTAGTTCATTTTATTTTTAACTTTTCTTCCTTTTTAATGGCTTTACGTAAGCGGGGGTGACAATCATCCCTGCACTTGCCTATCACCATTGTTGACAAATAAACACACATAGTAGTAGTATAGACAGTCACATTATAGGAATGTGCCGTCCCTCTTACGCCTTACATACATACATATGCCATGATATATACCGTACAACATACATACATACAAATGTTAAAATAGATACCCGAATAGATACCCCAAATATATTATTACAATGGACAGATTCAACCCCGGATTCAACCATAAAAATTAAGAGAAAACTAAAGAGAGCATGGAAGCAAATGGTCCCAAAGGGTGGAACCAATGGACCAGAGGGAAACATAGTAGTGAGTGTATATCAACAGTAAAATATAGCAACAATTAAGAAAATACATCCATTAGACATTGGCAGAGCTGTAATATCAAGATATTATAGAGCCAGATCCAAGTTCATAAAGCAAAAGCTACTTGTATTGTCAAATTCTATAGGAGATGAATATTTGCTGATAAATTTAAAATTTCTGTCCCAGAAATTCTGCTATCTATAATCTTCAACTATTTTTCATTGTTTGATAATTTATTTAGTGAATATTTGTAATTACTTCGTACAATGTATTAATGCAAGTAATTAATGAGATGATCGATGAAAACTTCAAAGTGGATTATTAGCTATATAGGTAGAAAGCGATTTGGTTAAAGTTAAAGTCATTACCCAGCAAGCACACAACGTTGTAGCAATGTTGCGCAATGGTTGTTCTATGTTCGCAACGTTGCATAACGTTAGCCCAACTTTTCGGTGACGGTATAAAGCTTTAACTCTAGGTACAAAGTTAAAATAGCATGTTTTAACTTAAGTTCTGTTCTTAAGTTGCTCACGAAGCTACGGATCTTTTTGTTGTTCCAAATTGGCCGGGCCTCGAAGTTATTCTTGCAAAGTTTGTTTTACATTAAGAGTTATATAGAAGTGAAAATGTGTAAGGTATAATCCTATGCAAGTAAATATGGCCACCATTGTAATTATATTTTGTTGATCTAATAGTGAACATATCTGTTGCTGGCATATCAACTAAACCTTATATATAAGTTATATTAATTACAATTGATTGTTGATCCAATCGCGGTATTAAGGTGCTCAATATAGATGTCAAATGACTGAGCTGTAAATAAATTAAAAAGACTCAATGAATACACATTTTTTCTGTTCTGAACACCCTGGTCTGAAGATATCATAAAGCGTGAAACCCTAAGTATCAGAAAAAGACCTGTAGTCATTGACTTTATGTATTTATATTATATTATATCGAGTACAACAGTATATAACTACATAGCTTCACAATATGAATTTCATTAAATTAGATGCTCATTAAACTTTAATTATGAAGATATTATCATAAATCTGCATTGTTTAAGATTGATAATATTTGATACTTTATACAAAATTAAAGTTTAGTAATCACCAAATTATAATATGAAGTATATATTTAATATATTGCTTTTTAGTATTTCATTAAAATTCAATAAATATTTTAATTGATTATACACTCCTATGATATTTTTGTATGGGTTTGGTAATGTGGTAGACATGTGTTTTGTTTTCATACAAAAGTCAGGGGTGGCACCAGGATTTCCCCGACGAGGGGGCTGGCATTTCCGACAGGGGGGCTATGCCAAATTTCCACGTTACATAGAAACAATTTGGAAATAGTCTCTACTACTGGAATGGAGCTAATTACTATTTTTTTTTTTACGAAATATGTTGACAAAAAATTTGGGGGGCTGAGCATTTCCGACAGGAGGGCTGTAGCCCCCCTGCCCCCCCCCTCTGGTGCCACCCCTGAAAAAAGTTTAGATCCACCAGTATTGAAACTTTCTTAGCAATTTTTAATATTCAAATACCAAGTTGGCATAGGAACTCAATCTCTACAGGTAATTTAATGCAATTGAAGCATCTATAGTAACTATAAAAATGCTATCAATTAAAATAATCCCTCTTACAATTAACATCAATAAAATATTCAGATGTTCCATGAACTTGGGAATCAGAAAAAACAGAAACACAACTAAGTGCTATGCAAATATAAGTGTCTCCTTGTCAATGATTGGCTGACGTCTATGCAAATAAGTGTCCCTTTGTCAATCATTGGTTGACGCCCATGTAGATAAGTGTCTCCTGTCGATGATTGGCCGACGTCTATGGTGCCAAATATTGCATTATTATTATCATTCAGAGACAGCTTCACATCTATGTACTCTCTGAGACATTCAAATAAATACATCCTCATTGTCCCAAAAATGTATTGTTAAACTTTCGGAGATTGATCTTTTTCAATTTTACAAGAAGATGTCCGAAACCTCAACAACACCTGGACACTTTTAAAGTTCGACTAAAAACTTTTCTATTCCGAAAGACCAATTCCTAATTAATGTACAGTTTTACTTAAATTATTTTTTAATAATAAAAAACAAAAATGTTTTACGATTTATTCAATTTTATTTTTGTTGTGGATCCAACAACGGATAACGAGAACATTGTTGATAATTTAAATATAAGTGTTAATAAAAATCTGCGTCGTGCAAATTGATATTTAGAAATGTAGTCGTTTAAGATTCAAATGGTCTTGAATTATTATTGATTATGATGATTAGATTTATGTGAAATGAATGACTCCATGGTGTTTTTAGATTTAAGAGCGTAGCTCACAACAATTTTTATCGTCGTTTATCGATATTTTTATGTAAACATCTTTTTAGAATAGTTTTAGTTTTAGCGGTCTGTACTGTCTGTTTTTGAGTATGCGTAAATTGTCAAAGCAAGAAAACAAACATTTAATCTCAATTTTCTCGTCTGATTTTGAAATGTTAAAGAAATTGTGTTTGTTTTTCAAGTTACACAATTTGTCAAGGAAATCTTATTTTAGAAGCTATACGTGAATCTATATACAAATATTGCTTAGAAATGAATTTTCAATCCTAAAACGTGTATTGACAAAAGATATTATGGTCTACCAGAAAGATAATTCTTCGATCAATAAATTATAAAATTCTGATATATTTCCAAACTGTGCTATCGTTATACAGAAATATAGTCATAATTTACAATCTTTTCCAAATATATTATTTTGTTGTAAATCTTACTGAGATATTGGCAATCAAAAACTACGCACTTAATGAATAATTTATGAGGTAATTTAAATGAAAGGAATAAATGTGCATGTTTTGTAATTAATATTTATATTCAACTGATCTAAAGGAATGATATGCAATTCATGCATCTAAACGCTTTGCATGCATTTTTTATTTTTTATTTTGTCATAAATGACAGACATATCGACATTAAAAATCGCCAGGCAAGAGTATCAAACCAATTTCATAGAAATGTAACATGGAAACCACTTGCCTTCCGGGAACCTTTTATACATGCAGTAAAATTTACGAATTTTTAAGGATTTTGAACAGAGAAAAGAAAAAATATCTGCACATAGTAATGCCATTGTCTCGATAAAACCAAACGCACTGTCTCAAAAAGGAGGGAAGGGTATATTTTGCTGTCCCTTAAACTACATACCACATAATTAGTAAAATTTAATCTTCTACAAACAAAATTAAAGTGAAAGTGATTCATGAATTAACCGAATCGTTGTTATCAAGAATAAATTCAAATTGTATTTGTTTAATTTTCTTGACAAATCAGACTATATATTGTTCGTATTTATATGAATTGAATCTTAATGTTCTTACTGGATATTCCCAAATTCACCTTCGCCTTATACATGAACAGTTCATGAACCAATTCATCATTGCCTTTCGTGAATGTAGAACAAGTTTTAGACTTTATCCCAATAAAAGATGCGTATAGAAGTTACCAATAAAATCGTTAATGAGCTTCTCAAAATTGATTAAAAATACTTTCTATTTTAATCATCATAGGCTTTATTAGTTGACTTTTACTGCGTTAATGATATATCATTTCAGATTTCAAATAGAAAAAGGAAAATAAAGTATAGGAATGAAAGGATATATTACATATACAAGTCATAGCTTGGATATATCGAAGTCATGATTAGCTCTATTCTGACATTTTGGTTTAATAAAAGCATGGATGGTAATTTCCATACTTTTAGTATACGGGGACGTTCAAATTATATTAGAAAGTACTTAAATATTAGATATAAATTAGATATATATAAATTAAATATTAGAGGGTACTTCTTTCAAAATTCATGAAAAATATTTAGGGTATGCTTCATCAGAAATTTTCTTTTGTTATCGTTTATGTCTTTTTAAATATGACGCTTTGGTATGGCACAGATGTTTTTTTTATGTGATGATTTTTTTCACCACATTGATAACTCATCTTGACCTAGATATATACCGAAATCAGTTCCTTATTCGCTCACTGAGCAGTAACTAATGAAGGCTAATGGCCAGAAACATGTACTTGTCTGCTGCTATGTCCTTTTGAATAAATATTTTGGGTATCTTTTTCACGATCCAAAACAATTTTATGCTCATCCTTCCAAAGTTATATTGAGCAATAACCACGTAATAGCGAATTGTGGAGGTTATCCCCGGGGGAGGGTAACTCCACTAGTACGGCTATATGGGACGTGCCACTTTTTGGGTCCATATTCCAGCTGAGAAAAAACTTTTTTGGTATGAGATTTCAAATTTTGGAGCTTTTGGGTATCTTATTTTTGACTTTTTCAAGAATTTTTGAAAAAAATTTGCATCATTTCTGTGTATTTACCTAAAATCAATCAACCTGCTAGAACTTTTGGGTAGCATCAACAGAGTTTTTGGAACTTTTTCAGTACTTTACCTTTTTCCAAAGTGGCACCTCCCCGTCCCTGAAGAGCTGGAGTTACCCCCGGGAGGTTACCCCCGGGTGAGTTTGATTCTAGACTTTAAACAATCCAACGGCCTCAAAAGGTAGATGCGTGCTCTGAGCGGTGTCCCAGGAAGATGTGTATACTGTATATGTATCTATTAATTAACAATAGTCATCATTATTAATCATTTATCGTCTACTGATATACAAGATTAAAATTATTTTAAATAGGTAGTACCTGCAAGCTGCTACGCTACCAACACCAAGTGACCATGAAATGCCATGAAAGTGTTGGGAAAATATCATGAAAATGTAAAAAAATGAAAACCAAATTTTTAAACCATGAAAACATTCCAATATTCACGAAATATTTAAAAAAGCCATGAAAATGTCATGAAATTTTATGATTTTTCTTATGGTTTTGATGCAAGTAGTGCTATATGGGGGCCTCGGTGTAGAGTGGACTTCAATCTTTTGTTTTAAGAGGAGTGGCCATTTTCAGAAATCTAACGGTAGAATTTTACAGCAGATGTGAATAGAGACCATTTATGCAAAATTAAACAATAATTTGCAGACAAATATTTGTGATTTCCGAATGGATTTACGATCAGAACAAAAGGAATATTCGACAATGTCCTTCGTAAAATTTCATAGGATTCTGCCAAAACTAGACACCCTTTAACTAATATAAATCCCCGTATAAAGTTGATGAATGGATGTACCTTACTCACAAGGGCATAAAGGGGAAATCAATAGGGGGTACAATAGCTAATTCAATTTTCACTGTATTCTGCAACCTGCGATTGATTAACAAATTACCCCCAAGTGATTTACTTTTATTATCCATTCAGTTTTCAGTTTTAGAAACTATCACCTGCTAGAAAAAAACATGAATGTAGTATAAGTTTTCTGATAAAAGTATTAATGCGTGCTTTCAGCAAAATGTTCAGCAAAAATAGTTTTTAACATAAGTTTTCTACATACAATAATAACAATTATTTCAAAAATTCCAAATTTCAAATTTTGCGTTTTATTTAATTAATCAATTTTTACTTTATTCAATCGCGTTTGAATAGAAGATGTATTATTGTTGTTTCAGATTGCTTCTGATATTTAAGTTATTATAGTTTGAAAATTATACCATTTTATCTAAATTTGTTATTTAAATTTTACGAAGTAACAGTTCTATATTATCTATAATAGATATAATATATTTGTTAATTTTAATACAACAAAAAATATTTCGTGACTATACTTTCCTTAATTTAAACCTATTTTAAGTCTATTGGACCTGCTCTATATGTCGAAATGATCTTAAATATGATTGGTTCAATCATAAATATAAACATATTTTGTCGTTTGACAAAAACATGCGCTTCACACAGCTGGGCAAAATATAATACTCAATACTCATAGATCATACTTCTGTATAAAGGCAGTATAAAAACTTGACAATTTTCAAGATAAGATTTATAGTGAATACACTTATATCAATCTACTCATGAAATCCTATAAAGTTTATACAGTTTTTCATATTTTACAAATTGGTATTTTAATCATCACTGCTTCAAATGTGAATGGTAAGACTTGAATGTGTAAAATATATTTGAGTGTATTCTAACGAGAGACGACACTCGAATGACAATATAAAAGTTTATTATTAAATGATGTATATATTTCTAATTATGATGTTATTTGTTTTGTTGTATATGATAAAATTATATACAAATAGTAATTATTTTTGAATCAATTGTTATATATCACGGAGCTTAAATTGATACGACTATTTAGGTGTATATAGGTAAGGCGATAACATCGATATCTATACAATTTGAAAATAAAATATTGCATTCCACACAAATACATTATAGAAATCTAATTTCTTCAAAGGATAAACTATTGTAAGGGTTTTTCTGTTCATCTCAATTTATTGATATGAAAATAATGAGAAAATTATCATAATATGTGTTGTCTGTCAACTAATATATAACTGTTAGATGTTCATGATTGCCTATATGTATCATTATATGGTTGCTTCAATTGCACATAAAAATTGATGGTGTATAGGGTAGATATGTTTATTAAGAAAATTTGTACTTAAATTGAGAAAATTTTCTTTAGTTATATATTTGTATAGTCTTGTTTCAAGTGCAAATTTACTTTAAATTTAAGAAAATATTGTCTTGTTCAAAACACAACATCTTTCTGTCTCATGTAAATGGATCTTGACAAACGAATGCATAGAGTATTTGATAAATATGCTTTTGTGCTGATATTCATTATAAAAAACATGATGTTATACTTTATATACTCTTTTTTATAAAAGCACGTATAATTGAGTTGAGATGAGTTTCACATAGTCGTGAAATTTTTTTAAGTTTATACAAGTGTCGGTCTGAAATATTGCTATTTTACGTTTTTTTATTTTGTTGAAAAATGTATTCCTAATATTATTTATAGGCGATAGATATCTTATATCGTAAATGAATATCTTCAAAACTGTAATCTAAGAGCCTCGGAATATTTAAAAAGTTGTTTATGATGTTTTAGCAATTTTTAGTGTTCAATTATGTGCTGGACAAAGGAAAAAATGTAAAAATGTAAGCTAAAATTGTTCGATTTAATTTCCTGCTCATTTTCAAAGAATTCATACGCTATTGTGAAATTTATTTAACTGATAATATATTATCTAACCTCAAGTATATCGCTACCACGATTACTTCTTCACATTATTTACAAATATTTTGGAACAGTTAAGGGATTCATAACTTTGCATATTGCATATACATAATTAAAATTGTAAACCGAAAGACAAATCAATTTTAAACGTTTACAAAACGATAAATTGACTCGAGTCTATTTCAATGTCTATTTAATAGAAAATTTCTATTAAAGGGAATAAATGACGACCAAAAAGCTGTTAATTGTTGTGAAATCGTTGAAGTTTACAAGGGGGATTGAAAACTATTAGCGAGGGTTTCCTGCAGGATGATGAGGACCGTATATTACCAAAATTTTCAATTTTTGAGTTTAATGTCTTTAGTCAGTATATTATAACAAAAATCAAAGACAACAGTAATTTTGAATGTGTTTTATTAGTAAAACTCAACGTTTCAGTAACAGACGAATTAGTCCACAGGAGAAACTTCCATTTTGCTTTGATGGGGTCGTTCAATAGAACTTCGGGGTAGAATGACGATAGCAAGCTTCAGGACATGAAAAATGTACCACAGATGAGTTACAGATGACACATATCATCTTGAAAAAGTAATTTAATTGGAATAAATCATGAAAAAGGGAAAAAATCAACCAGAAATCAAAAAACTATGCATCAAAAAACTTTCATGGCAAAGAACAAAACCTATTTTTTCTTTAAGAATCTTGAAATAGGCACCCTTTAATATTTGAACGTCCTCATATATCAAAAGTATGTTTATAACGCCCCAGGACTCAGTCTACCGAAATTAGTTCCAAACTCTTTTGCAGGTAATTGATTGTATTTGAGATTGGTCACCTGTAGATATTTTCTCGTGTGGTTGTCATTCTGCGGCTATATTAACAGCAGGTTTAAAGTTAAATATGATATGTCATGTAATTTGTGGCAATCTAGATTTGGGTCTTCAATTACAGTATATAATAGATATACTAAGCTTGAGTGGTTGATGTGTACGATGTGATGCTGAGTTTTGCAAAAGCATTTGTTGTTTGGATAATCTCTTCTTATAAACGTATGAGTAACTCATGTATCTACATATACATTTCCAAGGCTGCATTTATTGAAAGACAACATTTAATCATTCATTTTCATCAGATTTAAGGTGGAAGGATATATATCTTTAGCCATGTTCGTAGATATGTAGCCAAGCTAGCTGTATTTAGGTATCAGCCTTTTCATCATCATCTTCATCGTTCATCAATTATTCAAGACTTTATGTTTACAAAATATTGTTTTCAAAGGACTAATTATACTATAATAAATATATCAATTACATCATACTTATGTCGTAAGAAATAAGTAAAACATTTGTATCAAAAGACGTGCAGTATTTACAACAACAAAAAATACAAAGAACATGTACACACCGACGAGAATCGAGCCTCGGTCTCCTGGAGTAAGTCAATGATGAGGACACTCTGTCGCTGAGGTAGCAGTGTACCTTTAGCATGCTGCCGTTTTAATGTTTAGGAAAAGTATTTTCTGCAAGGCATCTTATAGAGTACAACCATAAGAATGCTGCATTTCCTCAGGATTTATGCATTTTCAGTCTTTCAGCAGTCTTCCAAGTGTTGTGTGTGCTTTCGCTAAGTATACTTGACAAGGGAAAGGATTTCAATTTATAATGTGATATGTTATATGTGTAACATGATTGAGAGCGTATAAAATAGCAACCATTCTGTTAGAGGCTTCCATCTCCTCAGGATTTATGCATTTCAGTCTTTCAGCAGTCTTCCAAGTGTTGTGTGTGCTTTCGCTAAGTATACTTGACAAGGGAAAGGATTTCAATTTATAATGTGATATGTTATATGTGTAACATGATTGAGAGCGTATAAAATAGCAACCATTCTGTTAGAGGCTTCCATCTCCTCAGGATTTATGCATTTCAGTCTTTCAGCAGTCTTCCAAGTGTTGTGTGTGCTTTCGCTAAGTATACTTGACAAGGGAAAGGATTTCAATTTATAATGTGATATTTTATATGTGTAACATGATTGAGAGCGTATAAAATAGCACCCATTCTGTTAGAGGCTTCCATCTCCTCAGGATTTATGCATTTTCAGTCTTTCAGCAGTCTTCCAAGTGTTGTGTGTGCTTTCGCTAAGTATACTTGACAAGGGAAAGGATTTCAATTTATAATGTGATATTTTATATGTGTAACATGATTGAGAGCGTATAAAATAGCACCCATTCTGTTAGAGGCTTCCATCTCCTCAGGATTTATGCATTTTCAGTCTTTCAGCAGTCTTCCAAGTGTTGTGTGTTGCTTTCGCTAAGTATACTTGACAAGGGAAAGGATTGCAATTTATAATGTAATATGTTATATGTGTAACATGATTGAGAACGTATAAAATAGCAACCATTCTGTTATGAGGCTTCTATCTCCTCAGGATTTATGCATTTTCAGTCTTTCAGCAGTCTTCCAATTGTTGTGTGTTGCTTTCGCTAAGTATACTTGACAAGGGAAAGGATTGCAATTTATAATGTGATATGTTATATGTGTAACATGATTGAGAACGTATAAGATAGCAACCATTCTGTTATGAGGCTTCCATCTCCTCAGGATTTATGCATTTCCAGTCTTTCAGCAGTCTTCCAAGTGTTGTGTGTTGCTTTCGCTAAGTATACTTGACAAGGGAAAGGATTGCAATTTCTAATGTGATATGTTATATGTGTAACATGATTGAGAACGTATAAAATAGCAACCATTCTGTTAGAGGCTTCTATCTCCTCAGTATTTATGCATTTTCAGTCTTTCAGCAGTCTTCCAAGTGTTGTGTGTGTTGCTCGATGCTGGTTCCGGGAGGACGGATAACACCAGCTCTGCATGCAGACGAGGAGTCTGTCACTTTTGAAAAACGTGAAACACCCAAAACGTTCCAAAGTCCCTAACATTTCTTAAGTTACCCCTCCCCCCCCCAGGGTCTATATTTTAAAGACTATTTACAAAGACTATTTAGATTTCTATTAAATAGGATGCATTGCATTACAACTAGTATTATGTAATACTCAAGAGGCTCACAATTTTCCTATCATCATCATATAATGTTTCTCAGTTTTATCTTAGTTTATCCTATCCCAATCTATCCTTAGAAATATCGATTTGCAAATAGGTTTTGCTTTCACATGTCCAATGAAAGTAATTTTTTGAAACAATTTAAAAGAAGAAAATCTGTTAGATTCTTGTTTTGAGCTAAAAATATTTAGGTGAGAATTTTGTAGAGATTCAAGATCAAATTTTCCTGTTTCAAGCTTTAATCGTTATCTGCGAATATTTTAGGAATGTTACACTTGATTCAACACAAATGTTTCATGTTTCGAGTTAAAAATTCTATGAATCTTAACATAGATCGATTTTTGTTTTTAGCTATAAATTCTTGTTCATGTCTAATTATGTTAGAACGTCTGGAATTCATTGATTAAAAAGAAATTCAAAAGAAAATTAGATGAGATTTATTTGTCTCCTTTATTTATACATAAATAGTATTAGCAAACATGATAAGAGCCAGTATTAACTGACAATATTCGTAATATAGTATATTTGCTAAATTCTCATATTTCATTTTTTGTAAGGCGACTGTATGTGAATGGACATGAATTTTTTCCCTGTCAAAGGTTCATTTTGAAAAAATCTATCATATCAAATCAACGAAATTCGTCTTGCAAAAATTTTTTGTCCAAAAGACCTTTATAAGGATTGGGATGTAAACTATTTGAAATCTCTTGAAATTGACTCCTTAATTATCATTGTAAATTTCCAAAGCTTGTTAGACAACAATGCGGTGACATAATACGATAAACAGAATTATAAGCATAGTATAACAGTGTTACTATTACACTAAGAGGGTTCGGTGTTTTGCTAATTACAATACGGTAGCAGCTTGAGTTAAACTACGATAATTGTCTAGACAGTAGCTGATTACCTTATGATCAAACTCAACTGATGGTCAAAGATGTTCACGGCCTAAATGAATTTATAATCAATTAACTAACATCGATAACAAAGGGCAACACATCAATAGATTGCTCGATGCTGGTCCCGGGAAGAGGGGACACCAGCCCTGCATGCAGACGAGGAGTCTGTCACTTTGGAAATAAGTGAAACACCCAAAACGTTCCAACATTCCTGTCAATGCTACCCAAACAGTTCCAAGAACTTAAAAAAGTTACCTCAAAGGTTTCAAAAATCTAGAAACTTGAATAGAAGTTATTTGAAATTTAGGGTCTCTAGAAGTCAAAAAAGGGTATTAAAAAAGCTCCAGAATCTGAAATTTTCTAACCAAAAAGTATTTTTCTCAGATGGAATATGGACCAAAATCAAGTAGCACGTCCCCATATAACAGTCATTATTATGGGAGGGAGTTACCAACCGGATGCTGGTATACAGAGTTATGTAGTATAGAAGTAAAGTCAAATATGAGACTTTGTCTCAGGGGACGGTGTTACAGTAAAATTAGCAATTCTTCATTTTATAACAACGTCAAATCACATTTTATAAAAACCCTTCAGTAGATATTTTTTGTATTAAGCCGTTTGAAGTTTTGTTTATTATAATGTAACATTATAGTTAATATAGTTAGTTTATCTCAAATAGTTTGTAGGCCTATATATAACTATGTTAATCCAATGCAGTGTGACTAACAGGTGCCTAGCGCGCCTACCTGTAATTATCGATTTAAAATAAAGTTAATAAGAACAACAACAACAACAGCCGTAGCTGCATTCTTCTGACCGGGAGAATTTTTGCCAATTTTGCCCGAAAAAAGGTGCGGCATTTTATAATACCTTCGAAAATTGCGCGATTTGAAAGTTTTCGCCTCACAAATTACACGAAATGTGAGTCAAAATTTTTCAGTGGGGGTGTGTCTGTGTAACCTTTATTTTGTTTCGTATTCAAAATGAGCAATATGCTCGTTTACAATGAAACGAAAGATCATACAGTTATTATATAATAATTACAGTGTTACAAGTTACAACAAATAGGCTTATACAGAGTACAAAACTACGATTTACATAAACAATTTTTAACATTACATTTATTTTCTGTGATTTACTGGTAACATCGTTCTAATAGGATGCCTTTACTCTCCATCGCTCTAGTGGTTTCCAGGATTGATTTGTTGAGTCCTTTTCCTTTCAGTTCTTTTATTGAATCTGGCGTGGATCGCCATAACCTTGTTCCGGTTGCAACAAATGATTTTCTTTTTTCTTCGGTCTTATATTTTTGTGTCTGAATTCTAAATGGCCCTCGAAGAGAATACTTGCTTTTGACTGTCTTAAATAGATTGCTGATTAGCTTGGGTGTTGATGTTGTTATAGCTTGATGAACAATGATTAATATGCGTGCTGTTCGCCTAACTAATAGGCTGTCCAATAATTTGTTGTTTTTGATGTTTTGATCAATTGTTTTTGTGCTGGCACTGGAGTTGAGCTGCCTTATAGCTGATATCTGTAAATTTTCCAGCTTCTGTTGGTTAGTGAATGACAATACAGTGAATAAAGTGCTGCAGTATTCAAGATGTGGCCTGAGGTATGTTTTGTATAAGTTGATGGACATAGAAAAGTTAAGTGTGCCTCTGATTTGACGAAGCCGATGTAAACATAGGTTAAACTTTTTCATGCAGCTCTGGGCGTGTTCTTTCATGCTTATGTGCTTATCAATGATTATTCCAAGGAGTTTAATGGAATCGGACCACTCAATGAGGTTAGATTTTATTTTAACTTGTGGTGTGATAAGACCGGTAGATGAGTGAGACTGGATCAATATTGCTTGTGATGTTTTTGGGTTGAGATGAAGGCAATTTTCATGGAACCAATTTGTTACGTTTCCAAGGTCCTTGTTCAACGTCTCAACGGCATAGGCTTTTGACTTCGATGAGTAGTAGACAGTAGTGTCATCAGCATATCTTAGTAATGAAGCATTGATGTCGAGCCAAGATAGATCAGCAACGTAGATGTTGAATAAAAGGGGTGACAAGATGGAACCTTGAGGTACCCCTCGGGTAACTGGAAATTTTCTTGATGTTGAACCACATATTTTTTCTGCTTGGGTGCGCTCAGTGAGGTAACTCGCCATAAGTTTCAGGCTAGATGGGCAGAGATTGTATGCTTCCAGTTTCATTAGCAAAATTTTATGATCTACCATGTCGAATGCCTTTGAGAGGTCTAAAGAAACCAGTACTGTGTGTAATTTATTTTCTTTTGCTGTCTGACAATCATTGACAAGCTTTATTCCACCAGTTTCTGGACACTGACCTTTGAGGAAACCAAACATATCACATGGTAGTATCTTGTTGAAATGATCTTGTAGCTGCTTTGAAAGGACTTTCTCAAAAGATTTTGAGAGGTGGGATAGTATGGTGACAGGGCGATAGTTTTCTTTCTTAGTAGGGTCATCTCGTTTGAAGATTGGAGTGACTAAGCCATATTTCCAGTATATTGGGATTTCACCAACAGTGATCAGATGGTTGTAGAGGTCTGTGATCGGAATAGAAAGACTAGGTAGGATTTTTTTGAGGAGAGCAGATGATAGTTGATCAGGCCCCGAAGATTTGTGATTGTCAATTGAGTTGACGATGTTCCATACTTCTTCGTCATTGGCATATCTGAAGGTGAAACTTGATGTGTTCCTCTGTTTGGATATCAATCGCATACTTAAGTGGTTATTGAGATCGGTTTTACTCCATTGTTTGGAAGGAGGAATGATATCGCTGAAGTAGTTGACAAATGTATCTGCGATTTCCGCACTGTCTGATATTAGCTTTCCGTTGTCTAGTAGGCTAGTGGGTATCTAACCTCTTAAATTCCCCCAAGATTTATGGCCGTTGTCTCAGGTAGAAAGGCAGTGATGTGGAATTTCGTCTGCGTTAAATCATTTGCTGTCACGCCAATAATTCATCAGCCAACTTATAATCAATTAACTATACAGCTTTTTACTAACCACAAATTGTGATGAGTTGTTAATATGTGTATCGATGAATGTCAGACACATGGCTGACGAGACAAATCAATATACTTTATAGCTCTGATTATGTAATACACTGGTTGCAGATTGTAGCAACGTACAACGAATAGTTGATTCCCTTCAGGTCGGGATCTATCCCTAGTTAGTCGAAACCGACTAGGGTACTATTCGATGATCTGCATTCTGATTGGCTGCTCCATCGTTCACTATTTTCTCATAGTGAACGCTGGCAAGTTCCCTCGCAAGTTTCAAAAAGTAAACAAGCGATTCACAATGTTTTTGAATCAAAGTTTTATACGAATTACGAGAGTAAATTATAATTTCCGTCCCGAGAAAACAAAACAAGTAGCAAAATATGAGATGAAGTTGTTCAGTGGTACTGGTAAGCTATGCATATACAATCTTATTTAACAAGCTTCTCGCAACTTCTCGCAACTTTATTGCAGATATAAATTAGTCCGCTAGTCAGCTAAAGTTTACAATAAACTCTTACATTACAAACTGCAAACATTTATGTATATTTAGATAGCCAATAGTTACTTTCTCAAGTTTGCTATTTTCTGGGGCTGTTGAATTGTAGCCAGTATTAATATCCAACTGTTTTGTTTTAAAATTAAATCTGAATCAAGTCAAATTAAAATTCATCCTCCAAATCACAACGCTGCAGTCGTCATGGATGCCTTTGATTGATGGTTGTAATTAAAATTAACTATGCAGAAAGCGAATAAATAGCTAGAATTTATTTTTGATATGTTTTGCTTGTACCACTAGTTGGTTTCCACTAAAACAATTAGACAACTCGCCCTTGTTGTCTACCGTCTTGAATAGTCACCTCGGAGGACCTCGGTGACTATTCGACGGTAGCCAACTTGGGCTCGTTGTCTAATTGTTAACTAGAAGAGAGGCGTCATCGCTGAGAGGCTAGGTCCAATATCTCCACATCAATGAATGTAACAGATATATCCATTTATTTTCCTTTATGCAGGCTCAAATCATCAAAATGCAGACGAAGCTTACAAAGTATTTTCACAGAAACTATCCGAGGCAGATAAAAGAGCAAGGCCTTTCCATGAAGGTAATTGGTTTAAAATTACAATACTATCAGATCAAACATAAATTAAATCATGACAATTGATTTTGGTTTAAATATTTCAATGTGTTTCTGTATGATATTTTACTGTTCTGGAAACCTATCTTCATTAGACAGACACGGTTGGAAAAACAAAGATTTAGCGAAATCTAGATAGTCCAGACAGGGATGGATTTCTCGAATAGACAACATTTCATAAAGAAGAAATCACCGAGCTTGTGATCGACTTTATACTATAATCGTATTCCCTCAAGTAGATGGGGCATATTAAATTATATCACACACCCTAAATATATTTGTATATTAATCAATTAGATCACATGACTGTGTTTCAATGTTGCTGTAATTATGTTTATAGAACAATCGCTACTTGTCAACCTTCAACTTTTCATTGTCGCTTTTGGACCAGTCAACGAAAAGCAATTTGTAAGTATATATATATATATTATTGTCACAAATTGATTACGACCATTTATTTATTTATTTATTTATTTATTTATTTATTTATTTATTTATTTATTTATTTATTTATTTATTTATTTATTTATTTATTTATTTATTTATTTATTTATTTATTTATTTATTTATTTATTTATTTATTTATAAAATAATAAAATAATTAAAACGGGATAAAAAATTGTTTAATAGAGTAATGGGATATTTAGTATTTTAAAGGTATTTCTAATTAGTCCAGTCAATCTAAAATTTGACCAAGGACAAATTGCAACACAAGCTTTTTTTATGGAAGATAGGGTAGAATTTTATGCTGAACAACATATCAAAAATCGAGAAAAATCGAAGTGGCGGAAGGTGCTCAATTTTATAGAAATTAGTTACGGTCGGCATGAAAGCGAGGCTGTGTCATTTAGGGCTTAAAACTGAGCGATATTTCAAAAAATAAGAGAATGTACGCAATCAAGAAGAACACACTCAGTGACACAATATAATTCCAAAAAAAAAATCATAAGTTGATCATTATAAAAGAAAAACCATAACGAGGCTAAAAATTATATTAGGGAATTTACTGTACTTTTACTGTACTATCACCAATAACGCCAGATAAAATGCGCATTAAAAGATGCTAGGCATAAGAACACGCATTAGCTCCTTGAAATAGGGGCAAATCGATGTACCTAACGATTATATTAATTAACTACCAGGCAAATATTAAAATATTAAATTCTATTCAAATCAGCAAATCCATCATCCATAAATCCATCCCATAGGCATCACAGATACATCTAACCCTCTCAGTAGCATAATAGGTGTGGTCCAAGAGTCCAATATCAAGAACAGGAACATTTCTGACATCATAAAATCATATCTAGGTTGCATAGAATATATATATAAATCAAGTAGACCATTCCATATGCATATTAGATACATCTTATCACCCTAAGTAGTATAATAGGTGTGGTCCAAGAGTCCAATACTAATAATAGGAACATTCCTGACATCATAAAATCATATCTAGGTTAGATAAAACGTATATATATAAATTACGTAGACCATCCCATAGGAATCACATATACATCTAACCCCCTCAGTAGTATAATAGGTGTGGTACAAGAGTCCAATATCAAGAACAGGAACCTTTCTGACATCATAAAATCCTATCTAGGTTGTATAGAATATAAATATAAATCGAGTAGACTATCCCATATGCATATTAGACACATCTTATCACCCTCAGTGGTATAATAGGTGAGGTCCAAGAGTCCAATACCAATAACAGGAACATTTCGGACATCATAAAATCATATCTAGGTTGTATAGAATATAAATATAAATCGAGTAGACCATCCCACAGGCATGACAGGTACATCTAATCACCCTCAGTAGTATAATAGGTGAGGTCCAAGAGTCCAATACCAATAACAGGAACATTTCTGACATCATAAAATCATATCTAGGTTGCATAGAAAATATATATAAATCGAGTAGACCATCCCATATGCATTATAGATACATCTAATCAACCTCAGTAGTATAATAGGTGTGGTCCAAGAGTCCAATATCAAGAACAGGGAAATTTCTGATATCATAAAATCCTATCTAGGTTGTATAGAATATAAATATAAATCGAGTAGACCATCCCATAGGCATGACAGGTACATCTAATCACCCTCAGTAGTATAATAGGTGAGGTCCAACAGTCCAGTACCAATAACAGGAACATTTCTGACATCATAAAATCATATCTAGGTTGCATAGAATATATATATAAATCGAGTAGACCATCCCATATGCATTATAGATACATCTAATCACCCTCAGTAGTATAATAGGTGTGGTCCAACAGTACAATATCAAGAACAGGAACATTTCTGACATCATAAAATCCTATCTAGGTTGTATAGAATATAAATATAAATCGAGTACACCATCCCATAGGCATGACAGGTACATCTAATCACCCTCAGTAGTATAATAGGTGAGGTCCAAGAGTCCAATACCAATAACAGGAACATTTCTGACATCATAAAATCCTATCTAGGTTGCATAGAATATATATATAAATCGAGTAGACCATCCCATATGCATTATAGATACATCTAATCACCCTCAGTAGTATAATAGGTGTGGTCCAAGAGTACAATATCAAGAACAGGAACATTTCTGACATCATAAAATCCTATCTAGGTTGTATAGAATATAAATATAATCGAGTAGACCATCCCATATGCATATTAGATACATCTAATCACCCTCAGTAGTATAATAGGTGTGGTCCAAGAGTACAATATCAAGAACAGGAACATTTCTGACATCATAAAATCCTATCTAGGTTGTATAGAATATAAATATAAATCGAGTAGACCATCCCATATGCATATTAGATACATCTTATCACCCTCAGTAGTATAATAGGTGTGGTCCAAGAGTCCAATATCAAGAACAGGAACATTTCTGACATCATAAAACGATATCTACGTTACATAGAATGTATATATAATTCAAGTAAACCATCCCATAGGCATTACAGGTACATCTTATCACCCTCAGTGATATAATAGGTGTGGTCCAAGAGTCACATATCAAGAACAGGAACATTTCTGACATCATAAAATCATATCTAGGTTGCATAGAATATATATACATATAAATCAAGTAGACCATCTCATAGGCATTATAGTTACATCTCATCACCCTCAGTAGTATAATAGGTGTGGTCCAAGAGTCCATAACTTTCACCATCATAAACTTTATCTATGATTATAAAATAATATAGATGTTGAATACAATGGATGTATATTTCTAATAAAACCATTCAAAATAGATTGAAGAGACATTCAACCATTGTTGCGATAATTAACATGTGTGGTCTAGGGGTCCACAGAAGATAACAAGAACATCCTCAATTGCTCAAAAGATATCTAGGTTGCACGATACCAGACATGCAATGTTTGTAAACTAGGGGTTGAGCAACAGTTGGGGCCTTTTACGGCTCATCAGGACGTGTTATTGCCCCAAATTTTGTCTGTGAAATCGTGAAAAGGCATTCTTATCTACGTTATTGCGTTATCGATGATTTTTGCGTTATATAAAAACAAAAAAATGAAGTTTTACAGAATATTTCAGATAAAATCATAGCAAAATTCCCTATTTGGGACGCCAGAATTCATAAAGTTCTCAAGGGGGTGAATCTCCAGACCCTATTTTAAGACTTCAACCCTGTTTTCCTATTTTTATCATGCAAAATTTTTATTATTTGCAAACACCTTGTTCACCATTCAAACTTTGCATGTTCAGCTAAATATTAATAATACGATTTAAAAGCAGATAGGTCTGAATTGAATCAATTTCAAGAAAGCTCTTTTGTTTTGAATGCATGAAATTTGAAACTTTCATTATGCTATGCGTGAAATTGTACAGATTGAGTCCGTAAATACGTTATTGCCATGGCATATAGGGGGCCAACAGTTGTGTGCACTGTTATACGGGGTGCATTAATATGCTGCAAAACTATGTCAGAAATAAAGATAATAGGCCAACAAATGTTATTGGTCCTGATTTGGATCACTCAGCAGAATTGATGCTATCATTTGTAATACTGTTACAGCAGAGCCCATAGGAATTGGCAATTGTACATGCATTTACATCCAAATATCTGGGAGTCTTGCATCCTGTCTAAACCACTATGTCTTAACAAACAACTGAGAACTGAATCCTCATGATCATTTTTATTTTCACATCATGAATTCATGATCATGCTACATATCGAACAAACATTAGAATAATTGAATATAATTCATTAAAAATATGTTTCACTTACTTTTAATTAAAATACTGACCTTGATTTTGGAAAATAGAAAGCCAATACAATAAGTGTTAGGCCCTATTGAATATCTACAGATTTTTGCTTTGAACCTTGTCCTTGATAATGCCTGTCATTCTATCCTTCGTTTTCCTCATAACACTGGGAGACTTTTCGAACTGATAACATTCCATTATGAATTAATTCGTGAGAGAGTTTCTTCGAATCAAATATCTTTGAGTACCAAAATTAGGAGGAAGGTGTACCATTTCACCATTAAACCATAAAAAATCATACGCAAACCTGAATGATACGCGAACGATGTCTACCATCTTGTTGTATTGTCTTTCGATCAAAATTTGACAGTTTTCCGAAAACATGTCGCGCTCAGCCTGTGCGCAGACGTTTAGATGAAGGCATAATGGCGTTTTAGAAAGGGTTAATAATTTGTGACTTTAAATGCAAATAAAGTAATGTTCCACCACCTCGATTTTTCTCGATTTTCAGTATGTTGTTAAGCGTTAAATTCTGTTCTAGAATCTGTAAAAAAAGCTTGTGTTGCAATTTGTCCTGGGTTCCGTGTTTTTTCGATCTAGATTGACTGGACTAAATGTCCTTACATTCATGGTTAAAAAGTTCTTCAATCGAACATAGTTGAAAAGCACGATTTAACATTGTTTTAAAGCAGTCTTGTAACGACGGTCTATGTTACTTTGATAATGTAGCATCAAGCTTGTATTAGTAGTTTTGGTGTGAACCGATGCTGAAAGTTGTCCACCAGGCCATCTGATTATTTGACTGCTCTTCCGTTGTAAATACTATACCATCATGAGCAGAATTTAGATGATTGAGAAGTGTTAAGGCACTGTTCAGTGTTCATGTCTTCTACTATTGCAAGAGTATCATCTATATGACGCCAGTATGGTAACTTCTTAGCAAGATGTAGAGTTTGTTCTATATTGCACATAAATACGTTAGCAATCAGCGGGCCAAATGGAGAACTCATGGCATTGCACGATCCCTTGCTCCTAATCAGAATCTCATCAAAAATAACGAATATTATTATTATATTATTTTTATTTACCTTTAAAAATAATGCTAAATTGCCCACACATTGTGACCCACTAATTATGTATGTATGTACTGATGTATGCATTTTTGTCAAATATGACGCTAGCACACAGGGATGGTCGGACATCCACTATGTGTGCCGCTGAATAATTTAATAGCTAAATAGAAGTAGTTTAATCTATTTGTAATCATTTGTATAAAGATTAATATGATAATTTTTTTTGTATTTACTTATTTATTTTTATTGTATTTATTTATTTATTTTCAATGATTTTTTGAGAAGCAGTGTTAAATTAATAAATTAAATTAAATAAAATTGAAGAAGATGTGTAAAGAGTGAATTAAGAGTTGCAGAGGAGAAAAGTCTGAATTATGAATCATCTTTGACAATATTTTATATTTTATGTTTTAGACGTTTGAGACAGATTTCTTCCTACGTCAATGGTGGAAAGATCCTCGTTTAGCAATAGGTGGAAATGTGACAATCCGTATAAATGCTAACCCGTATGAGTTTATGTGGGTCCCGGATATTCATTTTGCAAATTCAAGATCAACGAATACGCATAGCCTCTTATCACCTACAACTCAAATTTCAATTAAGCCAAATGGAGATGTTTTTGTTACCTCGAGGTTTGTAGTTTTCTCAAAAGATTCATTACAGAAGGTATAGTAGTAGGCATTAGCTTTAATAAGTAATTTAGACGGTATCACCCTTCCGACGCCCGGGGAGAGGGTAACTTCCATACTTTTGGTATACGAGGACGTTAAATTATTAAAGGGTACCTTTTTCAAAATCCAGAAAAACAATTTAGGATATGCTTTGTCATGAAATTTTTTTGACGTATCCTTTTGACACCCCTGCAATTTTTTCATTTTGCAAAACAAATTTTGTCTATGAAATTTTATTTCATTGTTTTGGTTGAATCCGTCATTCATAAATACATATTTGGGGTATCTTTTTCATTATGTAAAAATTTTTTATGTTCATTCTGCCAAAGTTCCATTTCAACAACCCCATTGAAGCACAATGGAAGTTACCCAACCCCCCGCGTTCCGAAAGCACCAGTACCCACTCCATTATTTCTAGAGGAGTGGCTCTTTTTGTTAGGAGCAAATGCTTCTTGTTGATCTTCAACTTTAAGGCATTAACTTAATACTAGCAAATCTACAATCTGTAGTATATATGGTCTTATAGAAAATAGCAACCCGTCAAATAGGGACAATTTTACTATCACATAGTTATTATAAACAATCTAGAATTATTCCCAATGATATGCTGAACTAATTAGAAACAAAATATTTTCAAATGCGCACTGGGATTAGCTCCAGGCTCTTCTTGTTATCGAACTCATATAGAACTGAAAAAAGTCTGGGACTAGCTCCTGTGCACATTTAAAAAAGTGACTCTCTAAACCGTCCCTAAAAGACTTGCTGGATTTCTATGGGACTATACTAATTATATAGATTGTAGATTTGCCCTTATACAAAGATAATATAACGAGATCTAAGATCGTGCAACTCAAATTTGTTTTCAAGAGGATCAATAGAGAGTGTTTATAATCATTGACTCTCAGCGGAAAAAGCCACTCCTCTAGAAAAAGAGGAGTGGTACGGGGTGACTTCGGTATGGTGACACCGTCTACATTACTTTTATACGGTGATTTGGCGTCACCAGATTGATCGAATCAATTTCGTTATTATACAAAACCCAATAACCATGCATAAGTAACAAGCTGAAATCCATTTTCTAATTCCACTTTACAGTGTACACGCAACTTATACAATCTATAATTTGCAATCGTGTTTGTTATCTGCCATAACGCATTATCTGATATTTTCCAATGTTTATGATTATTGTATCTTTATTTAGAGTAACTGGTGAGTTTGCCTGCAATATGGATTTGAAGTATTACCCGATGGACACACAGACATGCAAGATGGGTATTGAGAGTTGTAAGTGTATTCTTAAAAATGTAGAGACGTAGCAAACAGTAAACTACCGTGAAACCTGTATATAACGGCCCGTATGAGAGTCATCTACAAGATTGCTTGATCACTATCAGGAAAATGGCCTTGATGTCCATATATACATTTGCACCCTATTCATGGTAAAAGATAATTTGCAATGATACATTGATCTTGTCAGGGGCATTTACATTTGAAAATATTGTAATTTTGTTAGAATCAATACATTATAAGTTATATAATTTTTATTTTAAACGTCTAAAATTGATAGAGTGAATAACATTCGTATATATGAAAATATTCCAGGACAGTCTAAAATATGAAGATAATGAGATGCGTTGATGCCACACTCTTTGCATATACAGTTTGATGATGGCTGATGGTATGATTTATCAAGGCAAAGTTTACCAGCAGTAACGGGGGGGGGGTAACTCCATTAAGACGGCTATACGGGGACGTGCCACTTTTTGGGGTCCATATTCCAGCTGAGAAAAAACTTTTTGAGTATGAGATTTCAAATTTTGGAGCTTTTGGGTATCCTACTTTTGACTTTTTCAAGAATTTTTGAAAAAATTTGCATCATTTTTGTGTATTTACCTAAAATCAATCATCCTGCTAGAACCTTTTTGGGAGCATCAACAGAATTTTTGGAACTTTTTGGGTACTTTACCTTTTTCCAAAGTGGCACCTCCCTGTCCCTAAAGAGCTGGAGTTACCCCACCCCAGGAGCAGTAAACTAACATAAAACATGTATACATGCAACAGCCATCTACAAGATTTGTTTTATCACTGTCAGGCCCCTATCAGGCAAATGACCTTTATGTACAGAATTGATTCGAATGATCTAAGAACAATGATTTTCTAAATGAACAGCACATTCAGATTATAAATTTTCAAATCAATTAATATCAGGAGATTCTGAATCAATTCAGTATGGTTGAGAAATAAATTTTCAGATTCAGATAGTTCATGGGACTACTGTTATCTGGGTCAGCCACAGGGGACGCATCAAAGCCATATTTTGGGGTCTTGAAAATCGCCATTTTCGTTCCATTGAAAGCAAGGTTTTGCTTCGTTGTTCAAATTTCGCAAGCCTGGGTTTGACGAAGCGAAAATGGCGCCCATAAAATCTCGTGACTGGAATCTGCTCAAATGGAGCTAAGAACGCCACATGAAAGAGTGGTCCAACCCTAGATGGCTCTGGGAAGCATTCATATAGGCAGATGATTGACTAATGTACTGAAAATAATATCCATTTTTCATTTTCAGATGGTTTTGGCGAAAAAGACATTAAATTAGAATGGAAAGCTCCTGTGGGCATTGAAACGAGGCGTCATGGTTTGAAATTATCTAGTTACCGGGTGCTTAACATGGTAACAGAAAATACTACAATTAATTATATGGATGGTAAGGCAATTTGCATTTTCCCGAAATTGATGCATGTGTATTTCAGAAACCAATACTGTAATAAACACCGAAACAAACGATTTTCAAATTCCTCAGCTGCAAATAAAAGGTTAATAAACATAATGAATATCCTATTCAAATAATTTATCTGAATCGGCCATTTCGAAAGTTTGGTATAATTTGATGGTATATTTGAATAACACCTAATAGAATGTTTTTCAATTAATAGTCATTATAATTTATTAAAACTTACTCTTATTTACTTGGAACGTGTTCCAAAAAACATGTATTGCTCACTTTCAAATCAAAAGCAATATTCGTTCTTCAGATTTCAATTTGCCTTTGATTTACCTGCCCGCTTGTTTATCAAATATTTAATTGTGAAAAATTTCTACATTTATTAATATAATGATATAAAAGAAAATATCAACGGAGGTTTATTTTGTTAAACAAGATCGGAAATTCATGATTTTAATACTACAAATGTTTTACTTTACGAGGTTATCTCGACACAAATGCTTACATAATTTCCCGATAACGGATTATCTGTATTATTTCGCCATTGAGACGTATACATAAGCCACAAACAGACAACAAATATAGAAATCTTTTAATCTACAAATATACACTATACCATTAATAAAGGATAAATCAAAAACTTGATTATATTGAGTGTAAACTTAGATACATTATATATAAAGCCCTTATTCTCAATGTAAAAAAGTAAAACAGACCATAATGTAGGATATAGGAAACAAAGATGAGGCGAAAGTATAATCCGTTACTCGGAGTCCCACCTGTGACCTGCTTAACTGCGATCTTCATTCTATCGCAACCTGAAAATGATTCGATTAATCTGATTGATTTGGATTTTGACGCCAAATCACCATAGCAAAACTAGGTTCGAAAACACAATCGATTTTACAATTCGAACTTGATATCATGAGAATCTTCAATTTGATCAGGAGTTTTCAAAAGCATTACACGAGCAAGAAAGTCCTGTAGATGCTTGTAAAAGTTGTGCTAGTTATAATACAAAGTAATTGGCGCACAATTTCCTATGAGCTATTATTATTTGGCGCATTCGAGTCACTTCAGGAGAAAACGAGAAGGCATCAGAAAATTACGAGCGACTCGAATGCGCCAAATATCAATAGCTCATAGGAAACTGTCAATTGCTTATTTTATTATAACGAAAATGATTCGATCAATCTAATTGGTTTAGAGTTTGACGCCCGCGCCAAATATCAATAGCTCATAGGAAACAGTGTGGCCATTGCTTAGTATTTAATTCAATTTATCGTATTTTCTTCTCTTTCTAGTGGCACACAGCAATCTGATTGTGGTATTCACTGTACAACGATCCTTTGTTTATTATTTATATCAAATTTATTTACCTAGTACATGTCTGGTTTGTTTATCATGGGGTAGTTTATGGCTACCAGCAGATGCTGTTCCAGCCAGAGTGACATTAATTGTAACCACATTCTTAGCAACTATCTTCATATTGCAAGGAGCAAGTACAGAAATAACAAAAGTGGATTATATAACAGCACTTGAAATATTCTTGTGTATTAATTTTGTTTTTATCTTTATGATGATGTTGGAATATTTAGTTGTGATTAGCAAAAAGAAAAGAGATGAAGAGATGGTAAGTAGGAATAAATGGAAATCCGTCAAGAAAATCCCATCTGAAAGACAGAAGCCTCATTCCTAGAAGTACATACAGTCCCAAACTCCTTAAAGTAGCCCTGCAGGTACTGTTTAAGAAGGGCTGCCAAGGTTGCCGTAGCCAATATGACAAGAGAAATTTTGGACCCTAGTGATTTCTCCCATTATGGCCTTTAACATTTTCGCCTCTATGCTCGAAAATGCAACCTCAAAATGTATTAAATTCAAATCTCAGAATATAATAAATCCATGGGGAGAGACCCTATAAATTACACGGACCCCTGTGCTTACTGAAGTTCAGTTGGAACTGCCTGAAATTGATTTGGAAATGCCTGAAATTCACAATTTTGAAATTGAATTGGAAATTCATTGAAATTCACTTGAAATATTTCTGAAATCCACTCGGAAAAGGGGTTGTTATAGCGACCACCTATATAAAGCGGTCACTTGTCCATAGTGGACAATGTTACCATGCATAAAACGGCATATTCTATTGAATCAACCCTGTATACCAAGGTCATGCACCTGTATACACTGTACTGTCTATATACAGCAGTCCCGGAGGGTAACTTCCAATGCGCTTCTACGGGGTCGTTCAAATGGAACTTTGGCAGAATGACCATAAAAAATTTTCACATGATGAAAAAGATACCCCAAATATATTTTATGAATGGCAGATTCAGCCAAAACAAATGAAAAAAAAAAATTTCATGGGCAAAATTTGTTTTGCACCATAGAAAACTTGCAAAGGCGTCAAAAGGATACCTCAAAAGAAAATTATCACTAAGCATACCCCCTATTTTTTTTAAGGATTTTGAAAAGGTACCCTTTAATATTTGAGCGTCCCCGTATATCTAAAGTATGGAAGTTACCCCTCTGGGACAGCAGTGGTCAATTTTCCCACCTCTCATAACTGGTATTTATACACAGGCTTCATTTTATGAAGAAAAAGTATGGCCGTCTTGCAGGTTACTATCACTGGCTGTCTCGCAGGCTACTATCACTCAGTATATTCTTTACCTAACACAACGAAAGTAATTATTACACTTTTTTCTAGACAAAATTCCTACGTAGCAGTCACAACAAGAATAGCCAACTAAAAAGCCGAACATTAAAACGTCATGTCTATATTGATAATATTGGGAAAATTGTTTTTCCATTTGGCTATTTCCTCATTTTATCAACCTATTTTATAGTATATGCTACTAAGACTGGCATCTTTACATCAGAAGCACACTTGGATCCGATGTATGCTTAAAAATACACATTACTAATAAGTTACACTAGTGTTAATTATTTAAAAAGTGTTCTATTTTATGAATTGTGATTGGTTTATATGTGTCAGTGACAATCCGAATAATCCCGTATTGTGAATCAATTATATAATTATATAATGTTTGTTAGAAAAGATATATAAGCCAATAACAGATTTAATTGATTCAAATGGGTTTTCACATATATTATTTTTAAGTTAATAGTTTATGTAATTTGACTATATTATGGGAAATCTATTTCTATTGTGTTGCAGTCTAATTAATTTTGTATGTTTCGTTAAAGCATTTATCTCCTTATTATCAAATGTCTCACTCTATAGAAGCGTAACATATAATTAAGAACAAAAGAATTTGTAGGATCCTTTCTGAAACATCTAGAACATTCTAGAAGATGGAGAGGCTACATAACTCACAATGACCATGCACTATATATAAATCCCACAATCCATTGTAATGGGCTAAGTAAACGATACTCGCTCAAAACACGTTTTAGTCTGCGTTTACACTTTCGTTAAAATAGGTTTTAGTCTGCACGTCTGCACGCAGGCTAACACAGAGCCATCTATTTACAAGAGTTGGGACACTTCTGCCATTTTTGTATCTTTTTGTCTGGACCCGAGCACGTTGTGTGTTTTTTTCAGCCATATTGTATTGTATTTTTTCGCGCGTTTCACTTGAAATGATCGAGAACCTGTTTCCAAAAGAACAAAGATGGCATCCAAAAATCACGTGACTGGCATATGTCCAATTGGAGACGATAGCGGCACATGAAAGCGTGTCCCAACTCTTGTAAATAGATGGCTCTGGGCTAACATGCTGGCGTATAGAACTGGAAAGGCCTTCAAGCGTATATCCCGGATATTGGGCTTCTTTGGATACAGAATAATTTTGGCTATTCGTACATGTTGCTCTTGTGTTTTTGCTATGAAGTGACGATTTTGTGTCTCACTCTTTTTCCACCATCAGGAACCCAATTTTTTATAAGAGGGTTTAGACCTGAAAAAATACTTGACGTTTCATGTTTTTGTCTCTATAATTAAAAAACGGCTGATCCAAATGACAACTGCTTTCAGAATGATCATTTAAACTATCAGCTCAATATGCAGATATATTTTTATCAATACGTAGGGTTGAACAAAAGAGACATTTTAGATGACGCTGTTATTAGCTGTTGTCGGAATAGGTTTAATTTTAAACGCTTTCTCGATGGTCAAATACACAATTCCATTCCATTATTCTACAAATATTTCAACTTGAATCTATCGGGGAATATATTCCTTCTAATTGTAAATGTTACCTTTGCAACTTGTTATATTCTACTTATTTACTCTTATAAATTCATGATGGAAGTGATGGGGGGCTAACCTTTGGAGGGGGTATACGATCACAAATAAGGTAATCTTTTCGATTAATCAGAAGGAGGCACGAAAATTATTAAATTATATTATCAAGTGGGTAATTTATCAACCATGATTTACAAACAGACTGCATGTGTTCAAGTTTATATGAGAAATTTCTCGCATTTCAAAATACTAAAAAATAAACCAAATTCATGCCAACATTTTCAATTTTACAGCAACAAATAACATGAAAAATTTTCAGCATTTTTAATATCCTGGGCAAGACGAGAGAGTTATAAAAGTTATCATTAATATTTATATGGGAATTGCAGCGTATTTTGTTTTACCACAAATATAATCTCGAAATTAATGTCCGAGTAAACTTTACAGGGCGAGGTTCCTAGGCCGTGTAATTCCTAGATGACGAAAAAAAGATTTCAAAGTTAATTTTTCACGCATGCAAATATCCGTTCGACTGACCAAAAATTCGACTGACTAGATGGTTAGGACTAGGACCAATGATATTGTGAAAGATTAAAAATTAAGTAGGTGGCTAGGGTTCGTCATTGTGGTTTCACTCTTACATATTGTAAAATGGTCAGATGTCAAAATATAGTGCTAGGCCAAGGTTATCAATTCCAATGGTGAATTGATAGAAACTGAGCAAGGCAACACCATATTAGTCCGATTGAGCAGATAATTGGTTTATAATGGAAGATACGAAACAAAGAACATCTAGTTTATTTTCAATTCAAGAAAAAGAATCAAAATCAAGTCATTCCAAAATAACAAAAGGCCGCTTCGCCATAACATGGTTTGATACACCCAAAAAAATCACAGATATAAAACCAACCAATCAGAAAAAATCGAATGTTATTGATACAACAGTGATTGGTGGATATCAACCTATGATTGACATTTGTCAAATATCACAAGTAATACGAAGAGAATTAAAACAACTCAAAGGAATTATTTATCGTCCTGGTTCTTGTTCAATATTGGCAACGAATATCAGCGAAAGGATTAAAAACGATGTAAAAGAATTATGTGATTCTCGTTTCAAGATTATTTCAATTTGTCAAATTGGTGAAAAGAAAAGACAAGGAATTATGAGTGCAAGTCGATGTTTTATGGATAAACAAACCGATATGTTTTGTACTGAAACATTTGAAAGCAGCAGTTTATATGCAGTGGCAACTATATACTTTTTGTTCAAAGAGTAGCGAGTTTTGAATTTGATGAGAAAAATAATAACATTTCATTATCCTCTTGAGAATGTCAGAATTGACGGCAAAATCCTAGTCGGATATAATAAACAAATACGGAGCAAATTAACGGATAGTGATCGCAACCATACTAATTCCATCAAATTATTCGATATTGTTTGTACGGTAAATTCCAGGAGCAAATTGAATTGCCATCATACTACTTCCGTTCAAAATGGGATTATGAAAATATCCGATATTGCTTGTTTCGGCATTTATTCGAATTTGACAATATGACAGGTGAAAATTGAAAATAAAAGTTTATGAACTTGTTACTTTAAATAAGAAAATGCGGTCTATCTATGTAGGCATGACGAGTATGTATGTCTTGTTTTAAGCGAAGATAAAAAAGTATTGCTTATTTAAATAGAGTTGTTCTTGTTTATGTTCCTGTTATCAAATCAGCATAAATATTTTTTGTGTAGCGCATTTGAAAGAAGTTTACTTTTTTGTTACAAATATACATGATTACATGATATTATTGAAATTATTTTTATCTAATGGCAGATAATGCTCATGACTTCATTTGACAGAGCGGTAAATAATAAAAATCGGTAAAATCATGGTAAAATTGTTGTTGTAAGTGGCAGTTGTGGGCCACCGTAAAAATCTGTCTGAAGATCGCAGTGAAATGCGTGAAACTTGAGTATAGTGAAGAATGTGCATTTTTCACTATTTCACCATATATTATTATTATTATTATTATTATTATTATTATTATTATTATTATTATTATTATTATTATTATTATTATTATTATTATTATTATTATTATTATTATTATTATTATTATTATTATTATTATTATTATTATTATTATTATTATTATTATTATGATCACATATACTATTCGATCAAAATAATCAGATTTCAAGATATTTTATAAAAAATATGAGAACAAGTTTTTTTTACCTATGTCCGCATAACAAGTGTGTTTTTCCATGGGTTTTTCTATCAAGCAAAAAGATATTTATTTTAAGAAAATGTTCAATATAAAATATATAAATATATGGAGATAAAAAGATATCATGAGGTTTGTATTTCAAAATAGGAAAAAAATTTGTTCCAGCTACGTAGACACTTTTTTTTCTTGTTTCAATAAAAACCTTTTTTGCTTTAAGCACAATATTTGTCACCTTTTTTGTATGGAGTAAATTTGTTTTACAAGTATAGTATACCGTAATTAAATCGGTTACAGATTATCACGATGCGGAAATTGATTACAGAAAATAGAATAATTCTGAAAACAAATAATACAACTGTAGATATTACTGTTATCTTTCAATCTGTAATTTCAAAATAAGAATACTATATATTTACTCAATATGCTTTTAGTTTCATATTTATAAAAAAAACTTCACACATGAGATTCGTGTGATATCATATAATTATTTTGATCGATAAAAAGCTGCCAAAAGCTGCCAACATTTTTTATTTGACAAACTCGACAATATATTTATCATAACATTCGGACATTGGTGCTTATAATTACAATATTCAAATCTTGTTTATTTCTATAACATTTGAAAGTAAAATAGCTCTGGAATGTATGGAAACATTATTAAATTTCATCTTACAGTCATGTAAGTTGCAAATAGATACTTGCCGACATCTTTATATCATATCATTACAAATAGCATTCCGTTTGGATATAGATTTTCGCAAGATTGTCTTTCTTTATTTAACACAACCTCTTCATTTCTCCAATTAATTCCCTTCAGTTTCTTCCAATACAGATTGGCTAAGTGCCAAGTCCCAATAATGTTCGACGTTATATTGTTTTAAATGTTCTCTCGCTTGCACTTCAGTTGTAGCTAATTTGAATGACCAATCAGGAAAAGCACGTTCTAAACTCATACCCTATGAAATAGATGAGGCAAACATTGATAAACAACATTGTTGTCAGTCAAGAATCTCAAATGGGAATGTCTGCGAAATACTTTACAAATTAGCATACGTTTTGTAAGTGAATACAGTCAAACCTGTTATAGTGGTCACCTCTATATAGCAACCACCTGTCAATGGTGGTCACTTTTACAATGTCTAAAACAGTATTTTCTATTGAATCAACCCTGTATATAAAGGACACCTGCATATAGAAAAATAACCTGATCATATAAACAATCATGGTACAGCCGTATAACAGACTTGTTGACCATGCCATTGTGCGTAGCCATAGATCAGAGTCAACAAGTATGGGGATTAGCCCATTAGATGGCAGAGCAACTGGACTTCAGATATTATCATCTCTGGTCACCCGTGGCTCAAATGCCCAGAAGGTCAACTCAGAAGGTCAACTTTCTATCTAAAACATAAAATGAGTAACTACCTTCTGATTGTGGATGGAATTGTCCAGAGGAAATCGCATTAAGAGTAGCTGCGGCAAAACGCTGCACATTGACACTAGAGGCATATCTGCCATGAAATCTGTTGAAAATGATGTGCAGTGTTGTGACCGAGACATTAAAGTGATTTTTAATCATTACTCATAAAGGAAAGATCAACCCTACTAAAAACAGAATAGTCGTACAGTCAAACCTGTTATAACAGCCACATCTATATAGCAGCAACCTGTCTAGAATGGTCACTTTTGCAATATCAAAAATAATTGTTTCTATTGAAATAGCCCTGTACATAAACGCCACCTGCATGTAGTGGTCAATTTATCTACATCTCATAGCTGGCTGTTATATACAGGTTAAACTGTACAGGCGCCTTTGGTGGGCGATACTGTTCCAATTACTACTAATAGAGTCCATAACGAGTCTCACCTCCCAAATCAGATCACATTTATTCAATTTAGCATCACCAGTACGTTCTTTCTTCATTTCTTTCCTTCGTTCTTTTCTTGTTCCTGTTAACACTAGATCTTCTTCCCATTTAATACGATGCATCATTAATTGTTTGAATTTCTTTTGTGCTTTGGGACCACCTTCAACTATCACTAGATTCATTTCTTTAAATAAGAGTGCTAGACCTGAAAAGAGAATCATTCATGAAAATAATACAGTGTAATCCGCTTAAGTGCAAGTCAAACTTGTCAACGGTTTTCATTGCATTTATCCGAATTTGTAGTTATCCAGAATTGTTTACCAAGGACTTGACCGGAAAATTGTTTAACAGGTTTCAAAGCCAGGTTGCAGAAAAGCGGGAACTTCACTTATCCGAATTGCACATAAGCGGGTTACACTGTATGGATGATTCATGATTGATAAATCAATGAAATATTTATTTCTTGCTAAACAACGATAATTGCTATTCTTATACAGTTACAGATATTACTTAAAATACAGTACTAATTATCGTTAAAATTGAATTTATCTACAAATATATGTAAATAAAATGAGGAAACAACATTGACATATTTTTTTTTTTTTTGATTTATCACTTATCCACAAACAGGGTAAGCTTGCAGCTTTTTTTCACCGGGTTGGTTGGTTAAATTGGTTAGTATTTTGAAGCTTGTGTGCGTTTAATAGCCGCATGCCCTTCCTGACGCCGTCAACCTATAGTGCTCCGGCCAGGGATTGAACCCGAGACCCTGCGGGCCGTGGTCCAACGCCCTAGCCACTACACGAAGGCTGCATAGAATAACAAAATGTGAGTTAATTCCCTTACAGGCTGTCACAAAGTGCGGGATCCTGGCAACCTGGTTCCTGGAAGTCCAGCACAAAATCAGAAGGTTTCCAATCTTGTCATGATTATTTTCTTATTCAAAATTTATTATTTTTGGATTTCATATTTTTTATGTTTTGAAATTCATGCATCTTGCTTCAAAGTAAGTCAAATTTCTGAAATTTGAAGATCAATTCTTCAAAACTATGAAGCAATTTAAATTCAATCCAAGAAGGTTTACAATCAAACAACACAGTTCCTGGAAGATCAAAACTTTTGTGACACCCTGTTCCCTTACCTGTCATATAATATTGTTGTGCGTTTGTGTCAACTTTAAATTTTTTCGCTAAATCAGATAGATCACGTAATCGATAAACAGCTGTATAAACGCCATTAGTTGTGTCTTCTTGAAGTTTTTTAATTTTCTTTGCTTTTCGTTCTTCTGGTGTTAGCTTCCTAGCTGCATTGGCCGCTTCATGAACTCTAGAATAAGAATAAATAATTTATCAAAATAATAACTCAAATATACAGTACTTTAAATATGCACCAAAGCACACTGCACGAAACAACTCCTGCAAAAACAGTTCAGGAGTTCATGAAAAGTTCCCCCGAAATTTTCATGAACTGTTCATGAACTGTTCATGAAATCCTGAACTGTTTTCGCAGGGGAAGACCAACAGAAACGTGGTGAAATATCTCATAATATAGCATAGTTACTCTATAGCCAGAACAGATCTAGCTGTAAAATCACATAAAGGAGGAGACTACCAGATTACTTCAAAACAGAAATCCAACGGAAACAAGATTACCTAATTTTAAGTTTTGACTTACGTCTGACGTTGTGCCATTTGTGCGCGGACATGAGCTTCGACTTTTGTTGGATCTTGTACAGCTTCATTTGCAAGTACCCTCATTAAATTAGAGATCTTAACTAGAAGAAAGAATCATATTATAATTTGAATGAAGGACGTCAGTATTTTATAGATACATGTACACCATGCCCACTTCGTCATTGAATTCTGGCTTTTTAAACCAAACAACAATTAACTCTGAAACATTTCATCGTTTGATGTTAATCATATTAGACTGTTTAAGATTTACAGGACTAATGGTGGGTCGAATCGATTGAATTCTCGAGAATCGATTGGTCGAGAACAGAAATCGATTCAGAATAAACTAACCATCACAAACAATAGGACTATTGGTTTTCGAATTTTTCAACGTCATCAGCATTTGAATGTTAAAACGAATAGATGTCATTGAGGCTTAATGTCAGTATATTGATTACTTAATTGATAAATACTTTCACAATTAAATAAATAAATATAGTTTACAGCTTTTGTAATCTGAAATCATTCATTGGAAATAGGTAGTTTTCATGATTACAATTATTTGGTCAAAACAGTAACATTACTCCGGCGAAAAACAGTTCATGGATTCATGACCGTTTCATGAAGTTTTCATGGTAATTCATCAATGTTTACAAAATGTTCATGAATAAGTCGTAAGTAAGTAAAATCTGTCGAGTTCACGAACTTTTTATGAACAATTTAGGCCATTTAGCACTCACCAACTGTTAACAAGAGGGTTTTAAAGTTCTAAACTTCATTTTATACCTTCTTGCAAATTAAATTTCAGCGAATGAAGTGATGCGAGATACAATATAGAATATAATAGTCGACAGAATACAACAGGATACAATAGCACATTTGAGATATGTTGGTGTAATTTACATCATGAAACCTTTTTTTTTTTTTGGATTTATCATTTATCCACAAACCGGGTAAGCTTGCAGCTTTTTTTCACCGGAGTGGTTGGTTAAATTGGTTAGTATTTTGAAGCTTGTGTGCGTTTATAGCCGGATGCCCTTCCTGACGCCAACCTATAGTGCTCCGGCCAGGGATTGAACCCAGGACCCTGCGGGCCGTGGTCCAACGCCCTAGCCACTACACCAAGGCCGCACAATGAATGAAACCTAGTTTGAAATGATGTCAATCGAAAGCAAATCACTTGTACAGTAATGCCTTTTCATTCCACATTGGCGTGCCGAATAATTTCTCAAGTTAGTAAATAGACCAATCAACTACTTGGACAGAGCAAACGTCATACATGCTAAGCTGTGATTGATCATTCTGATGTTTTGTAATGAGAGCATTGCTTCATTCGCTAACTAGTTATATGTCCCCAATATGAAACAGCCGTTGGCAAAGTGGAGTAAAGGGGGCATATGGAACCTCTCTAGAAAATAATTAAATATGCTACAAACCTTTTGGAGCTGGTGGTGGTAGTAAACCAAGTCTTATTTTCTCCTGTTTTTCTTTTTCTTGTTCTCGTCTTCGCTGTGTTCTGATCTTCTTCCTCTCTTTCTTCGTTAAAAATATGGGAACAACATTTTGAGCGGGAACCTTATCATCTATAAATATAATGAAAAATAATATTTTTACACTCAAGAGGTTGAAAAACTAAGTAACAGCCATGAATGAAAGACAAATAATACAAGTTCTTGGCGCAAAGATATTTTCTTCCAAAAAGTAAACACTGAACACTATTGTATGGCCAATTGTGCTTCCAGGCATTGCACAAATCGACATTTTAAATTTTTGAGAGATTGATATAAAAATACCATTGCTGCTCTTTAGACTGTCACAAAATACGGGAGCATGGTCGCGAAATCAGAAGGATTTCAAATATTAGATTGATAGTTGATCTTATCCTTTTCCAAAATTATATTATACGGATGCCATTACCATCTGAAGATTGCAATTGAGCACATGAAACTCTGAGTGAAGAAAAAGGGCTTTTACTTAAAGGGTCAAACAAGACAGGCAGCCTTTGTATTGAATTTTTTGAAATTGGATATCGTATTTTTTTTATTTACGTTATATTATTTTGTTGACTGGCCTTGATGTGCCAAGATTTGATGGTTGGTAAGCGGGACTTGTGTCCTTTGTCAAGTGTTGGGCAGGATTCTGCCCAACGCCGGCTTGTCTGATCTCATAGTTTTCATAACTTTTTACGTCTTCGAAAGATGAAATAATCGGGGGTTCACATAGCATCAAGTTGTGGATAAAAACATCTACCATTAAAGAGTTTATACAATTTCTTTTCAATAGTTGCTTGATTTTTGATCAAACTTACTAATACACTGACTACAGGAATTAATCTATGGCTTTCCTCGCCACCACAACGATCATTCAAAACCGAGAAAGTTTGCAGCATTTTAAAGAGCAACAACTTGCCAGAATCAGATTGTTGAAGCAAGAACAACAGCATATTTTCTAGTTACAATATTTGATTTGATTTGATTTGACTGATGATCATGAAGCCAAATTTAAATCGTTTAAATCATGTTTAAATTGCACGCCATGTTTGCAAAACGAATTTGAAATAAAGACGACCCCCTGGACAACTTCAAAATACTTTACGTCATCCCGCAAGGTTTGATGCGTTTCTTTTGTCTGGGAAAACAATAGAATGTGCAAAGGGCACAAGTCTCACTTACCAACATATCAAAGTCGTCATAAAAATAAGTGAAATTTGGAGTAAGTCACATTAGTTTGGTAAGTTGTTGATATTTGAGCCATGAATTATGAAACTCCACTATTAAATATGACATATATATGACCTTGAAGCTTTACCAGAATATTCCCTTCCAAAAATATTGCGATCAAAACGCAGACAAACAAACGACTGGGCATCCAGTCACTAATAAAATACAGTTTGAGTTAGGATCAATTTTGTAGCAAACCATAATATCCAAACACCTAGGAGCCACGCAATGATGCTTATTTTGTTTCGATTAAGGTAAACTATGGTGTAATTAAAATACAGAAATATAAGCCGCTGATTTGATGTTGTCAAAATGAATCTAGGTTCGATGTTTCTTCTTTGCAAGAAATATCACATTCATAGATTTGTCAAGGAAAACAGTATCAAATGTGCACAATTATCTACATTGTGCTTTCTTTCAACAAAATTCTTTATACCATATTACATTCTTGGTAAACAGTTTTAGCAAATCACAAAATTCTTCTTTGTACAGTCAAACTCCTCGTAAGCGACCACTCAAGGGACTCTCCAATTATGGTCGCTTACAAGAAGTGGTCGCTGAATAAGAACAATAGAAATATAGAACAATAAGCGAAAACAATAGAAAATTATTCTCCAGCAACCGACTTAAATTTGAATATAGTTCATTTGATGGCAAAAATGTACATCAGTGTCAGACCTTTGCGGGAAAGGCGCGCGATCGCTCTCGCGCGCCTTCGAGCGCCTTGTTTACAATTTTGAAGAGCGTTTAATAGAGCGCCTTGACAAAATAATAGTGTGATTTTTTACAAACAATTGATACACCTTTCTGATTTCATAATAATATAATAATTCTCCAATTAGTTGGTAAACAAATTATCAAAACTGTATCGGATCAATTTCAAACAAAACTGTTTTGAAAAGTCTAAATAATCCAACGGTTAAACGAGTTTAATTGAGTTTGAGCACATGATTTTCTTGACGTTGAAGCATATGGTTGAAGTAAAATTGGTAAGAAAATGTATTGTCTTTAGCCAAACTGAAGACAGTTTAATTCAAACTAATAAACAATTAAATATGATGATTTAATCAGCAGTGTATAATTATATTGATGTAAAACTTTATCTATGTCTTCTCGATTCGACAATCAATGAAAATTTCACTCGAATAACGGCGTGAAATTTGATCGCGTTGTTATGGGAATACATGCGCTATTGTTCTCAAACAATAGATTTCGAATAATGTCAATCGTATAGAATGATGTTGTTTACAATTTATGTCGTGTGCGTTTTTCGTATATTTTTCTCTCGTTTTTAATTTTTTTTAACCTTGTAGCCCTATCAGTTTAGAGTTTCAAGAATGGAGGGCATTATAAAAAATTAATTTTGACAAAAACGTAGAACTTTTTGAACGAAACTAAGTGTTTGTATAAACAATTTTTTTCACAAAAAGTAAAAATATTATTTTAACAGTAATGTTTTTTAAATTGTTGACTGCAGTAAATTATTTAACTTTTTTGCAAAAACTATCGTACATGATTATGTCTTGATGATTAACAAGCCAAATCTGCTCTTTTGATGTCAGTTATTAATGAACATTGACATTGCATTTTTCCAAAATTACTCTCCTACAGCTCTCCTAAGCATTTTGAGGAGAATGATTTATCACTCTCCTTTCATTTAGTCCCGTAAAGGTCTGCAGTGTGCTACGTTATTTCAATGTTCTATAAATTTTATTTGCTCACAAATGTATTCATAGTTTTCATCTGAATATATGATAATTTATGGAAGTGAATTTAATCACAAACGCTGTTCAAATATAAATTAAAACTCAATAATCAAATGGTAAAACGAAGTACAGTGTTAGATTGTCTTCAAATAAAGTTGAAATATTATTTCTCTAAATAAACTTCGATAAATAAAAGCCTCTTTCCCCATAATCTTTTCTTCTCAATAAACTTCTTATTTTAAAACATTAAAGTCACAACAAAGTATTAACACCAAGATGTCTTTTGCGTGTTTGAATGGTCAGCAAAATCAACAAAGCAACAAAGACAGTCTCAAGTTACGTGAAATCGATCCTATTTTTTAGTTTTTTAGAAAACGATCCTGTAGTTTATTGCCATCTACTACATAAAAAACTATGATTGTGTAACCATAAATTACTATCCCTGGAAGAAAAATACATTTTATTGGATACTTAATAGGCATACTACTAGCTAATATAATATATGTGTAATCATTGATAAAGACATAATTGTACAAAATTTAAGACAGGAGAAAATAGATTTCAGAAATATGTTACCTGGTGGCTGCTTTTGAACCGGATGTTCGACCAGCGAAGTTATCCCATTAATACCGGTGCCGTCATCGTTATCTTGTACAAGCATCGAAACAGAGTTATAATTACCGATAGGTAATAAAGCAAGATCCCACCATTCAATTCTAGGAAATTGTACATCAGTAATGTCTTTTTTTGGAGCAATCATTGCTAATTTTGCTGCAGATGAGATTCCAGTTCGCTTGGCGACAGCTTGAATTTGCTTCTGTAGTTTCTCAAGCTGAGCCTATAGAAAGAACAAATTAAGAATGGTGTTGAGCATTCTAATATAACTCAATTGATGTTCCTTATAAAATGTTGTTCAAATTTCATGAAATGGCCCACTCTATTTTCAATTTTCTAAATTCTAATAACTTTGGCGGGTTCTACCCCTTACAAACTCAAAACAGTTTGTGGACGTTGAACGTTCCCGTTGAATGTCGCAATTAACATGAAAAATTTCAGTATCAAACTAGTTCATGAACGTTAAATGGTCTATTTTTCATGGGCTTTTTCATGAACTGTTCAAGAACAGTATAGTATGAACAGTCCATGAAAAAGTCCATGGGAAATAAAACATTTAAAGTTTTTTCTGAACTAGATCATGAGCTGTTTATAACTGAGAGTAGAGTTCAGTAAAAAGGGAGGAAAACCCTTGAAAAACGTATCAAAGCAATAGCTAGATCAGAGTTTTTTTTGTTTAGGAGCTGACTGAAAAGGAGAAAATCCGCTGATTGGAGGAAATTTCTCACGCCTGTGTTTCTAGCATGTTCATGAACAGTTCATTAATTGAACACAATTTTTGCAGTGGTAGGGATTTATATCGATAAGCTTTTATCGATTCAATTTAAGTATGGTAATGAAGTTTTTTTTAAATTCTTCCATCTATTGTTGAAAGCTCTACCAGACTTGGTTTTCTATTCAGAGTTACTGTAATTTATCTTGTAAGAGCACATTTCCTGACGCCAGAAAGCAACAATAGGATATGGTAATCTGTGGAAATATTTTGTATCTCATAAGGATACGAACAGCAATCATTTACAGTCTACGAATCCTTAAAAACTTGTGTACAACGGCTACAACCCTGCCAAAAACAGTTCAAGAGTTCATGAACAGTTCATGAAAATTTGGGGCCATTTAACGTTCATCAACTGTTCATTTAACGTTCATGAACTGTTTTTGCAGGGGTAGTCTGAATCTCTGTTGCTCTTGCAGACAAATGGTTTGATTTTTCATATTGCTTACCTTTGCTCGAAGTCTCTGTGCAATTTCTTGAAATTTTCCAGCTTCATGAAATCGAAATCCTTTTTTACTCCGTTGACTTGGCTTTGAACTATCAAAGACGATAAAGAAATATGTATGGATTTCAATGTGAATTTCAACTTCACTGTGCAGTTTAGCTCTTGGGGCACTTCAAAAGGGAGGATTAGCTCAGATGGAAGAGCAACCGCATGTCATATCAGATCATATCTGATCGACTGCGGTTCAAATCCCCCAAAGGTCAACTCAGCCTTGACTTTATCTAGAACATCAAATGATTACCATCTAAAGATGGCGGATGGGATGATGAAGAGGTAATTGCATTGTAAGAAGCTGCAGCGCATCGCTGCGCATTGATAATAGAGGCCTATCTGCCATGAAATCTGTTGAAATTGATCTGCATCGACGCGGTCGAGATCAATAGATAGCATTTAACATCATTGCTCTCAGCGGAAAGAGCTACTTCTCTAGAAATAGAGGATTGGTGTGGGGGTGACTTATGTAGGGCGATACTGTCTTAATTATTATCAATGTGCAATTCCATCTTACATTAGATTGTACACATGCACAGAGACCTGTTACCAGTGTTATTATCAAACTTAAATATAATACATTGCAGCAGCCTGCACAGGCATATCAAAGCAGGGCATCGCAATGGAGGGAAATGACTAACAAGGTTTGGGTCCCGGAATTTTTCAAAAAAAAAAAATGTTTTTCCCAAATTTTTTTTATGGACGCATATTTCATTAAAAAGTTGTTTCTGAAAGTTTTTATTGCGAATATATTATTTCTATTGATGTTCAAAAAGTATAAAAATAGACAAAAAGCAATGAAAAAACGTTTGCGACATAAATTGTAAAGAACATCGTTCCATTTTATTAACACCATTCGATTTCTATTGTTCAAATTTCACGCTGCCTGTCGAATGAAATTTTGAATTATGTTGAGTGGAAAAGACACATGTGAAGAAAGCGAGAAAACTTCAACCATCAATAATCTATTGATATCATTATACACTGATGATTGTTTTAATATTCATCAAATAATATTTTGAGTTTAAGTGTTTTCAGTCCAGCTATTTTACAATATATTTTTGTGTTATTTAACATTAAGAAAACCACATGGTCTTTAAACGCGGAGTTTGTCTGTCAGATTTAGATTTTCAATTCAATTTTGATCAATTATATACCAACTAATTGGAGAAATATTATTATTTAAAGCAGCAATTAGTGTTATAAAATACTTTCAATGTCAATGAAATATAGATCTAATCACAAATAATGATTTCATAAACATAGAAAGTTAAAAAAATTTATGTAAATTTTCAGAAATTTTCCCGAAATACTTTCCCAGGACTCTACTTTTGGTCCGAGTCCCGGTTTCCCGGGACTCATTGCGATGACCTATATCAAAGTACTGCTATGGATAGCAGGACAATCAAACTAGGAGGTGATAAATGAGTTTGACTGCAGTAATGATGAACGTATTTACCCTTTGGATAAATGGGTGAAATCAAAATTCTATGTATACAGCCAAACCTGTTACAACGGTCACCTCTATACAGCGGCCACCTATCTATAGTGGTCACTCTTGCAATGTCTAAAATTAAAACGTATATTATTTTCTATTGAATCAAACCTGTATATAAAGGCCACCTGTCTATAGTGGTCAATTTATCTACCTCTAGTAGCTGGCTGTTATATACAGGTGCCACTGTAGTTTTGAATGATGGTTTGGTTCAGTATTTCTTACTGTTTGGATAAGGATCAACTTCTAGGACTCCCCAATAAACATCTTTTAATTATTCATAAAGTACAATCCTAAACTTATTTCTTAAAGTTGTTTGCATGTGTATATAAATGCATTGGATTGGATAAACATAAAAAACTATTTACACAAAATAATAACGCAATTATTTACCTGACACGAGGATCAAAATGTCCACTTTCTCTCTCGTCGACTGGTTTTTCAATATGAAGTTGTTCTCTTTTCTTTTCGCGCACATTAACTTTCAATGTCGGCATACGTTGTGAAAGTTGAATCACTCTACCAGTCTTGGCATCCAGTGCTTTACCTTCTTCATCAAATACAACTGATGTTGGTTTAGCAAGAGAGGTCATTTCAATTCCACCTTTCGTCATAACACTACTTGGTAATGGACCTTTGAGCTCAGGTAACTAAAATAAAAAATTGAAATAAAACCAATGGGGCGTAACTCAAGATTTTCATTGTTATGGTAATTAGGGGGAGTTCCGTAGATCATTCAAACACGCAAAATATGTTGCTTTGAAAGATTTGTCGCGTGTTTGTTTTGTATTTTATATTGCCGAAAAGAGCATTTGATTTTGAAGAAAAATTTATCCAAGAAAAGTTGCTTTATATTTGGAAACAAGCATATTTAAAATTCATTTAAATAAACGAATACAGTGAAACCTGTATATAGCAGCCAACTGCGAGAGGTAGATAAATTGACCACTATAGACAGGTGGCCTTTATATACAGGTTTGATTCAATAGAAAATATTATTTTAGACATTGCAAGAGTGACCACTATAGACAGGTGGCCGCTTTATAGAGGTGACTGTTATAACAGGTTTGACTGTATTCATTTTATTATTCGAATAATCGATATTTCATTGATGTCCGATTATTAATCGATTAATCGATATTCGATTCGCATCCCTAACTAAAAGGCATAAAATGATCACAAGCTGCCACAGCACATGTTTTTCGCATGTGAGTTTTCTCCTTTCAGATTGACAATGTAGGTCTCAATAAGTAGACCTGACACTACTGCTTTCAATGTCGTATCAGAAAGAATTTCCAGCGGGTCACAATTGACGGCCTCAATTTGGAGTTTGGGGAATTCAATTACACGCAAGTGTGCCGGCATCTACAGTGGTGCCAAAATATGAATTTAAAACCAGGATTTACACAATTTCCACTGAGAAGTAACATTTGAATTGAATTTCTTACAAGATTAGGTTGATTAGCAATCGTTTCTTTGATTCTTGCTTGCAACTCAGCTGCTCGTTTCGCTTTTTCCAAAGCCTCATTCATGAAATATTGTTGAGATAAATGATTTGAGGAAGAACGTTGATTCAGTGCTGCCATGACAGAAGGATCTGTTGATTGGAGCTGAAATCCTGCATACAGACAAAGTTTATAGAAAATTAATTAAACAAACCCAACGATAAAATCATAAACTTTCTACGAGTAAATTGCTTTTGGAAATGAATCCTTCATCTTTGCAAAAAACTTGATCAGTTGATGAAAAGTTCATAAAAAAAATATAAACTGATAAACTGTTCATGAACAGTTCATGGAAATAACAGTAACGGTAACAGTAATGAGTAGGCTAATGAGTAGCGAGTAACAGTTCATGGAAATAAGGCCATTATTAAAATTCAACCCGGCAGAAGATTCAACCTTCTGGAATCCTACAGGCATTTCAACATTCCTTCTGATTTTTTGTTTATGTTTGACCAATAAACCATTAAAAATCAGAAATGAGAAATCAAATTTCAAGAATAGGGGAGACTTGGACCAGCTTTCACATTTTTAATTATTAAATTATTCTATTTCCGCAAATGTAACAAATTTTATGTCATTAATTAGCCAAAATGCTTAATTCAAAAGGGTAAGAATATCAGTTACGTAAATGTAGCATTTTTCAAATATTTAGTGCGGAAGATCAGCCATTTGAGTGGGGAGACACGGTGGGGTGACATGGATCAGGTCTATTTTATGAAATTTCATTACATAACTGACAAATTACCTGTTCAGTATAAGACAATACAGCTGTTGCTTTGATTTAGGAAGTTTAATTGATCAAAATTGAGCCAGCAAGAAGTAATTTTAGCATTAAGAAAGAACATTGATTTTTGACGCACTTGTCATCAGTCTAATTGCAATGGATTTAGCAACTTTATCTCCACAAGTAAAAAAGTCAAATATAGCGCATATAAATGAAAAAAACTCACATCTCCATCAAATGCGATTAGTTTCCCATTTGTCGTTGATGCTAAAACGCGTCGTTCTATGTCTCCCCGAGACTGCATTCCTCATCAACAGGAATGTATACAAATGTTTTATATCAAGTGGTTCATCAAAGTGAAACCTTTGCAATGGCACCTTTCAAAATGGAAATTGAACATTTACTCTAAAGTAAATTGAATCAAAAGAGAAGCCACAAAACATATGACAATCATCAAGCTTGTAAACCAACATTTTTTGACAATTACAGTCAAACTCCTCGTAAGCGACCACTCAAGGGACCTCCCGAATATGGCCGCTTACAAGGAGTGGTCGCTGAATAAGAACAATAGAAAAATAGAACATTGAGCAAGGCTTTGGTAGGTATTATCAGTTGTCTCCTGTTGATTTGAATCGGATAACTCAACAGTTTCTCCTGGAAAGCCAGATATAATGAAACACTTACGGATGGTTGATTCATTAACTTGGTTCCACGATTCTGCAACCCATGTAACAACATTCAACATATCAATCGAACCTAATATTTTTGAAGCTGGCAATTCATTGTTTGTGACCATTTTCCTGATTACATGGCTCAGTTGCAGCTTCCTAAACTTCAGTTTCATTGCTTGGATAATCCCTTGATCAAGTGGCTGGGTGTAACATGTTGTATTCGGCGGTAGCGGCAACAATTTAATATTTGACAATTTCATTGTAGAAATGTGTCCGTGACATTATCCAAAACAAGCAATATCTTTCTCTTTTTGGATTTCATCTGATTGTTAACAGTGTTTACCTAACTTCGGAAGAGATCTCCTTTCATCCAGGATTTTTTATTATTAGCGTATGTCACAGGCAATTGATCAATTTTTACGTTTTTAAAACAACACGGCTTTTTAGATTTGCCAATTAACAGTGGCTTCAACTTCTCTCCCGTTGAACTACAGCATAGAGCTACCGTAACTCTAACTTTACATTTTTTTTCCACCAGCACAATCTTCTCCTTTAGTTATAAATGTGTTAGTGCTGGTATCTTTAAACTGTAAACCAGTTTCATCCATGTTAAAAATGTCATTGGCTGAATAACCTTCAAGTAAGCCGGGAAGACGGGCCTTCCATTCATTAACAGTTTTTATGTCTACATCGCCACATTCTCCTGACATTTTTTTAAATACAATATTTCTACTATTCACAAATGATCTTAACCAGCCATTGCTAGCTTTGAACTCATGCCGACCGGTCTCCTCAGCGATAGAGAGTGCTTTCTGTTGCAACATAGGCCCAGACACAGGCAAACGTCGACGAGTGGCGTCAGTAAACCATTTGTGGCAAATATCGTTGATTTCTTCATTGCCTGTAATAGCACGCTTTCTCTTCAAGCTAAGCGGCGTGTTGTTTTCCAAATCTTTCTGGATGACGTCTTTTTTCTTCAAGATGTTTTGAATTTGTGTCTTTCCACATTTCATGAGATCTGCTATTGATCTAGCGCTGTTTCCCTTCGCCGCCATGTCTAAAACAGCCTTAGGTTCTTCGAATGTTAAACATTTACGATTCATATTGACCAGGATTTAGCATATGTAAACAGGAATGCTGAGCAGGAGAACAAGTGTACAGAACTGCAATGAATTAGAAATTATTCACCCTTTTTATAATCGATCAAACACTTGAGTAGACAAAACATGTTATGCTGAATAGAAATGTGCTGCGGTATTTACACAGTGGCGGCAAACGGATAAACAGCGATGTTAATTATTCATAGAAACGACAAAAATGTTAACAATTCTGAAAGCATTGTTTGGGCGGTCGCTTAAAACAATGGATAGTCGAACGTGGGGCCGAAAGGGGCGGTCGCTGGTTGCGTTTGAAGAGTGGTCGCTTAATAGAACACTTTTCTATTGTTTTATTCAACGGCGGCCCGGAGCGTAGTCGCTTACAAAGAGTGCCCGCTTAATAGGAGTGGTCGCTATGACGAGTTTGACTGTAGTTATTTTTGATTATTGAAATTTAGGTAAGCAATATGAAAGGAAGTGATATACAGCATATGAGAAGATAATTTACATGGGTAACCAGGAATGCTCTTGTCCCATGTCTCCCTAGTCTCCCGGTCTCTCCTAGTCTGAAATCCAGGATAAATTGATAAATTTTAATCGATTTCAATGGCAAAAAGCAATAACTAGAGTTTCACAAAGCCAAAATAGTCTGAAATCCGCCAAAAGTCTGAAAATTCTTATGTCTGAAAAATATCAATTTTCTTCTGAATTTGTTCTCATCTGATCCTTAATTTTGTCGTACCCTATCTATACTATTCATTTCCTTACCAAGTTGTTTCTTTCTTTCTTCCAATTGTCGTTTCATTGTTGCTACAATAGCACTGATCTCAGCATTGTTCATTGGTGTTGCAGGTGAATCCACAGGTTCAGGTAACGTAGGAGGTAATGGTGCGTCATCAATTAAGGCATCGAAACGATTCATTTTCATTTTCTTATTACCACCTGCACCATCACCAAGGCCATCTTCATCATCTCCAAACACATCTCTTAGCGTTCGTTTTTCCTTGTGACTAGCCTTACCAGCAGCTTCACTTTTAATAGCCTTTCTATTATAAAAATGAGAAGAATATGTAGGATATGCAAATACGCTACTGGAACAGCACCGAATTTTACACACCATTGTGTTACCTTTGAATTAATAATCAATCTCGGAAACATAAATATAAAAAAGGTTTAGAAAGTAAAATCACGGAAAACCAGTATCGTTTATGCAAATATTTGCGGCCATAGTAGTCTCTATCAAAATCTGATACTCAATATCGATGATTCGTTTCAAAAACTCATCAGCACAGGTATAATTAATTTGTTCTTTTGTTGTTAGGGACAGTCTACATGCTTGGGGATGATGGCAGCGGCTGACATCATAGTTTAATCCTTGTTGAGTCGAAGTTACTCAACGCCTGCCTAGTTGCAAAGAATTCAGAAAACTTGGTTTTTCGCGGGGAATGCACTTATATTTTTAACAGAGTTTAGTACCAACTTCTGAAGATTGCGCGGGGAATGCATTCCCCGCGCGGACCATTCTTTTTAACTAGGAACGCCTGTACTACGTATATTTTAAATTTGAAACTTGATGTGTATTGAAGGACAGAGGATGCGAGTAACAACTACTTTATCGAGTTTGCATAGCAGGCTAATTGCACCCATGTTAATTTGAAATAGGGCAAACTGAATTATGCCTAATTATTAAATAGTTTAGAAATGAATGTTTTACTACATTAATATATCTATAGTAAACCAGTCTATCCGTGTAGCAATGTAAGGTAACCTACCTATGCTGATCAATCCGTAAATAAAGATCCTCCACATATCTTGATGCAAGATCAGTACCAAGCAAAGCAGAAAGTTGTTCAGTAGTACTATCTCTATCTATATTCTGAGACAAGCATGATAGGGTTGCTTTGACAACAGCTTTCTCGGGAAAACCAAGACGTTTTGTAACAGTATCTACAATGATTGGTTGGAGTTCTTCTTGCTCTCTTCTGGAAAGCGACATATTGAATTAATCAATAACGGACATGGGACGTGGTTATCGTCTTTGACGTCTTATCGATTGTGATTAAAATTATATAAACATATTTATCATCTTTTAACCAAGCGTAATTATACCAACAATTTGTGCAATTAATGTATTCGGTAATCAAACTACAGATTAATTCAAGAACATAACTAGTGTGAAGAGCTTTCTATCTTTCATTTTCAATTCGACTTGCAAAATTACGGGAATCCCCAAAATTACAAGTTTTTCAATCAAAACGTTTGCGCCAAATCTGCCATTATTGTCATGCGCCATTGTGATTGAGGCTGAAATGAAATGGTAGAAAAGTAACAACAAATTTGCGAAATCATATTCAGCTTAAGTTTGATCTGAAATGCTTTACGGCTGAAGAAGAGGGCAGGAATTTCTTATGGCAAAGTGAATTACGTCCCAATCTAGCAGCATTATATCATGGCTTAGTTGTTTCAACTTCTAAGATGACTAACGAAGAAAATCCCTTTTCATTCTCTTCATTTTTGGGTGCGTTACCGAGTGACGATTCAAGGATTGAAAATGAAGTGAGAAAGAAAAAGCAGCTACAAATTGCTGATGACGACACAGACGATTCAAGACCAAGTACTGGAAACAGTGCAACTAGCTATCAGTTTAGTCCTAGATCAGGTAAAAGGTTTGCTAATTGTCTACTTACATAGGCAAACAACATTTAGACGAATGTTTTGAGCGAGTTACTGTACTGCACATGACAAATGACATGAGTACAGTACAGTCAGACAGGAGAGAGGAAATGCGAAATAGCGGATCCATTGTGATTGACTGATTGTAAAGAATGCTGTTCGTGGGCAGGATCTTGATGGCGCAATGACTTTCGCGACTGAATTTCTAGACGCACATTTCGTTATTTTATGATAACTTTACAAATAAATGTGTCAATTCATCATATCTATCAAGATATATCATAGGTTTGTCTAAATATCTAAAAATTCATGTTTTGGCCGCTCAAGCTGCCTCAAAATTTTGTTTCCAATTGCACATTTCTCCGGAAAAAGATGACCTTTAAGATAAAATTTGTATTTAAATTTAATTAAAATTAATTTTATTGACCTTTAAACCCTTTATCTCGAATCCTTAACATCACAATAATTTGACCTAGGTGCTTGGTCGGTGGGAGGTTGGCAGCAAAATGCAATAGCCAGTTAAAAGTAAAGTAATGTGGACGGTGTCGCCCTACCGAAGACACCCGTACCACTCCTCTATTTCTAGAGAAATGGCTCTTTTCGCTAAGGGCAGTGATGTTAAACGCTCCTTAGATCTCAGCCGCGACACTGCAGATCAATTTCAACAGATTTCATGGCAGATAGGCCTTGATTGTCAATGTGCAACGATGCGCCGCAGCTACTCACAATGCAATTCCTTCTGAACCATTCCATCCGCCATCCTTAGATGGTAGTTGGTACTCATTTGATGTTTCAGATAAAGTCAAGGCTGAGTTGACCTGAGGGGGATTTGAACCACAGTCGATCAGATATGATACGATCTGAAGTTTGGTTGCTCTGCCAACTAAGCTAATCACCCCAATAGCTAGTTGAACAATAGCAGACCTGACACCATCAACCAAGCTCCAGTCACACTGCTAAGTCAGTGGAATTCCTAGTTATAATTCCTTTTTCGACCAACAAGGGGTGGGCGTGGAGGGGATAAAGTAAGCAATGAACATCGTAAAATGTCAGCAGCACATAAATCAACCACGTCAACAAATACAATAGCGACAACATTACAGTTACTGTATACATAATCATATACAAACTTGACATCATTTGTTTAGATGAATGGTTTTGACATAACAGATCATAGTCATACATGCAATCACAGATCAAACAAGCCATCCACTGTATTGGTTGAGTAATTCACCTAGGGTCTAATATTAAACTACTGTGAAACCTGTATATAACGGCCAGCCAAGAGAGATAGATAAATTGACCACTATAGACAGGTGGCCTTTATATACAGGTTTGATTCAATAGAAAATACTATTTTAGACATTGAAAGAGTGACCACTATAGACAGGTGGCCGTTGTATAGAGGTGACCGTTATAACAGGTTTGACTGTATGTGGAATACAACATCCACAAAGTGGTAAATTAGGTTTACAGCATTTAATTAGCTAGTTAATAGGATAATAAGCAACTTTAATTGCATGATAAATAGCTGATTTATATATTTATGAGACATATATATATATATAACTTGGTGACTCCATTATGTTTCACTGACACACTGGAAGCTATTTTTTCATGGAGTATCAATAGGCCTATCAACGCAAAGACTTTAGTTCAATTATTATCTCCTACTGCACAAATAAAAAGTGACACTTTGACCCCACCAAGTAAAAATATTTACAACAGTTCCAAATATAGATAACAACAGTGCCCTTAGGGCTAATTCTTACTGACATGCCAGACTGCAGAGTTTGTAATTTTGTTGTTTGTTGTTGTTTAATTTGTGCAGCTAAATTATATTTCAAACTAATCCCCTGAGAAAAAGTTAGTTTAGTTCATGAACTGTTCTTGAACTTCAAATGGCCAAATCTTCATGAACTTTTTTCATGAATTCTTCGTTAGTCTCTCATACAATTGTCCAACAATATTAAGATGTGTTAATAATCTACATTTTATTGCCAGATGATGATTATGAGTTTCAGAACGACACCAATGGCCTTGTAAGTAGATTATATCCTACCTACAGTGAAACCAATATATAACAGTTATCTACAAGAGGTAGATAAATTGACCACTATAGACAGGTGGCCTTTATATACAGGGTTGCTCCATTAGAAAATACTTCTTTATACATTGTAGATATGACCACTATAGACATGTGGATGTTGGATAGATGTGGCCGTTATAACAAGTTTTACTGTAATGTGATTCATTTTAAAATATTTTTGACAAAAAATCTTAGATTTCTTCGGATTTAATTAGTAAATTAATAAATATTTCCGGATCAAATCAGATTAATTTTTAATCTTGAAATTCAGATTTTTTCAGATTTAATAAGTAAATATTTTCGGATCACATCAGATTAATTTTGAATCTTGAATTTCGGATCAGATTGTTACATATGGTAATTTTTTGGGAAATTCTGTTCCCAAGCACACTTCTAGTCTCTATACACAAGTGATGGATGGCTATACAGAGATTTTTCTTTTTTTGATTTATCATTTATCCACAAACAGGGTAAGCTTGCTGCTTTTTTTTACCGGGTTGGTTGGTTAAATTGGTTAGTATTTTGAAGCTTGTGTGCGTTTAATAGCCGGATGCCCTTCCTGACGCCAACCTATAGTGCTCCGGCCAGGGATTGAACTCGAGACCCTGCGGACTGTGGTCCAACGCCCTAGCCACTACACCAAAGCAGTGATGGCCATTATAACTGGTTTGACTGTGTGGTTGTTTTTTAGAGGCTACCATCGCATCAAATAGAAATTTCTACTTTGTCTGACGATGATTCTGATTCTGCATCTGAGGATACGTTTGTACTACCGTCACTTAGTGAAGATCAAAGCTACATCATCAGTCAACAGCATAATCGCATTGATTTGGTAAGGAACTACGACACTCAGTATTTAACTATATATTGTGGCTGGCAAGTTTTATTTAATATCAATTCAATAATCAATATTTGTTATTTTTTATTAAAATGTATAGTATACAATCAAACCATAGCGTTCACCTCTATACAGCAGCCACCTGTCTATAGTGGTCACTCTTTCAATGTCTAAAATAGTATTTTCTATTGAATCAATGAATGTAGACGATGTCGCCCTACTGAAGGCACCCGTACCACTCCTCTATTTCTAGATGAGTGGCTTTTTTCGCTGAAAGAAATGATTTTAAACTTTGTTGATCTCAGCCGCGACACTGCAGATCAATTTCAACAGATTTCATGGCAGATAGGTCTTGATTGTCAATGTGCAACGATGCGCCGCAGCTACTCACAACGCAATTCCCTCTGGACCATTCCATCTGCCATCCTCGGATGGTACTCATTTGATGTTTCAGTCGATCAGATATGATCCGATCTGAAGTTAGGTTGCTCTGCCATCTGAGCTAATCCTCCCTTTGAATCAAACCTGTATATAAAGGCCACCTGTCTATAATGGTCAATTTATCTACCCCCAATTAGACAATTTAATTGAAATACTTATTTATTTGTTCACTTCAGATGAGTAAAGAAATTGAATCATTAAAGGGGATTTGTAACAGGCAACAGAGTGTTTACGAAAGTAAAGAAGCAATGCTAATCCGAAGGTTTGTGTTTAAATAATTTTTTATAAAATTTTCCAATAGTAGTACTGTAATGATTATTTCAATTACAAATAAATATGCTTGAACTCCTGCTTTGTGATTGAAAAACGTCTCTGATAATTGATAAACTGTTAAATACTCCCTGCGAAAACAGGTCATGAAAGTTAAATGACCCCTTTTATCATGGACAGTTCATAATATCATCAATGTTGACAAAAATCAAAAAAGTTAAATCCTACCGATGTTGGAGAAATTAAAAGTTCAATATGCCAACATCGGTAGGAAATTTTGTACCAGTTAGAAGTTGGCTTTGTTTTATAAAAGACTTCCCACACCTCAGCCGTGGTTTTACATCATCCAAACATGCAGGATGCTGGGAGGCACAAGAAAGCATTAGAAAACACAAGATCGTAAGATGAGTACCGTAGTGTCTTTTGCTTCCTTTTCTTAGTGTCTACCAACATCCCATGTGTTTGGATGAGGCGATCTAGACAGAGCTGCCATATCTCTTCAATGAACTTTTAACTAGTTGATCAACTCGAAGAAATTTCATGAACACTTCAGTTCATGAAAAAATATTGTGAAAAGTGCCGTTTCACATTCATAAACTAAATATTCAGGGAGATAAGATACCTATGCCAAAGATTTACTGAGTTCATGAACTATTATTATAAAATATCACAAAGGTTTTCTACGATCTGATTGGTCGAAAGAGCGTGCATGAAATCCTAGGGTAAAACATGGCTCCGAAAACCGGGAAAAACCGCAAGCTTCGAAAAGTTTGATCTGTGATAAAATACAGAATTTATAACTTTTTGATAACAATCCAATAAATATCTCAATAATGGCTAAGATTTACAAAACGACATTTAGCTCAAGATGTTTTTATTCATTGAAAAGCGTGGTAAATGAGTTATTGGTCGTGTAACATGCAAAATAAAAACACAGAATGAAAGACAATTATAGGCTACGCTGTTTCAAGGTAAACCTAAATTTTAAATAACAATTACTGCATTAATTTTCTAAAGAACTATTGTACCGCTTATATTACAGACGTTCTTGTATATGTCTTTCTTTATTAAACAAAATCTATCTTGTTGTGGGATTCTCTTCATGCTTGGTTTATGAATTGAAATTGAATTTTAAATTGTGAATTCATGAATTGAAAATTCGCCGTCGAACGAGATTCCGACATTTGTTTTATTTTAGAAAAGGGTTACCACATGCTTGCAAATGTTTGTATTCATATTTACTAAACTCGAAAATGTTGGGAGACACTCAGGAAGCTAAAAATCACTCGCTCGGAGCTCGTGATTTTTTAGCGCTTCACTCGTGTCTCCCAACATTTTCTCATTTAGTAAATATGAATACAAACATGGCAAGTATGTGGTAACCCTTTATCGAACACTTTATAATAAACCCTCCAAGAACAGTTCATGAACTCTTAATCGACACCTTATAAACACTTCAAGAATAGTTTGCGAAAAGCTCATGTACTAGTCCAAAACCTAGTTCATGAACTTTAATGTCCCAATTTGTATAGATTATTTTATTTTATTTTAACAAGGGGGATTATGCTTCTACATGCTTCGGCAATTATATTAATTTGAATTTTTTTTCTTGTTTATATTTCATAGAATTAAAGAACTCGAAAATGAATTAGATGTTGTCAAACGAAGAGAGAGGGAAGACACTGCTGCTTTGGAAGATGTTGTTCATATGGTTGAAAAAAACCTAGAGAAGACAGCTGTAAGTAAAACTAATTAGACAGATACAGTAAAATTCGGCAATAACGGTTCCGACTTAAACGGTATTCTGTGAATAAAATAAAATAAAATCCAATAAAATCCTAGACCGAATAATTTACGGTCAAACTTTGCTAAATATTTACAGCTAACAACGGATTCTACCCAAACCGGTAAAATAGTTTGTCTTCCTAGCATACCATCATCATCATCATCATCATCATTTATTCAGAACCTTCAAGTTATACAAACTTTTTTTCAAAGGACTGATAATCGTACCGTTATTGCCGGATTCAACTGTACACTAAGGTGACCACAAACATGGGACAGTAGCAATGAGTCAACCTGGTTGCTGGGTGAACCGCAACGCAACGTAAACAATAATATATCTTTCAGAAAATGAAATGCAACACCTGCCAAATTCTGATGTTGTAAATGAAAACGATAAAAATGATACAGTTGCCAAACTCATACTCAAATAGAAATGTAAAATTCCCAGCCTGTCAGAATCACAACTGGGAAACAAAGATTTTAACGATATACAACTCAAATATCTTGCTTGAAATGTGGCTGAGAAAATAGCAGGAAAGTTGGACACACACACACACACACACATAGACATTTGAATTTACAGTATATGTATATTTTGCTGGCTGGAAATCGTACCAGCATTCTATGCTCATTTAAAAAAATTGATTTATGCTATCAGATATCAGCATTGTCTGTAATATATTTCAAGTTTAATTAAACTAAACAATCAAAATGTTTAATTGTATTGATGTCCCCATGTTTCAATTTAGACTCGCGCTACAAAGTTTGAGAATTTATCAATAAAATTAAAAGAGGAATTGAGACTTGTCCAGGTAAGCAACATATGTCAGACATGAAATAATTTAATTATAAAAATCAGAAGCTATAGGGCTGTTTCACAGGTTTCCAATGAAGTCCGTCGAGAATTATTTAAAGAAAAGATTAATAACCCTGATGATTTATTGTTATGCCTGCACATCAACATTGTCGATGTAGAAGATTTCTTTTTTTCCTTTCTTTTGATTTCTTATTTATCAAGTAACTGGGTCAGCTTTGGAGTAGCTGGTTAATTATCATCATTATCATCATCATCATCATCATCATCATCATCATCATCAAATATATATATACAAATATCAAATAACAACATAATAATATTAAATAATACTTACCACACACCTGTATCTATGTAAACTGGTATATTGGTATTAAATCAAAACAAACAAACAAACATCATCATCATCATCATCATCATCATCATCATCATCATCATCATCATCATCATATTCCACTTAAAAACCAATATACTGCTAATTTCAAAAATAGATCTAAAAAATCCAAAAATAATCTTCGAAATTCAGGAGGAATAATAACTTTAATTAAACATGATATCAAGTGCGGTATCACTGAAATACAATCAGAGTCAGATGACATTGTCTGGCTTAAACTTAATAAAACATTCTTTGCATTTGAAAAGGATTTATATATAGGTTTTTTGTACATCAGCCCCCACGTTTCATCTGTGGACGCTATTCATAAGTCCCATGTTTTTGATATTCTCCAACGTGAACTTATAAACATCCCATGCGATTGTGACGTGGTTCTTGGGGGTGACTTTAACGCGCGAATAGGCAACGCCCAAGATTTTATCGAAAATGACGAAGATATTTTTTTCGATTTACCATCATCATACGAGCTAGATTTTGATATTGTTTCTAGAAAATCACGAGACGACACTCGGAATGAATATTGCAGACATTTGATTGATATATGTACAAGTAACCAGCTGAGAATTCTAAATGGTAGACTGAAAGGAGATGAAAATGGAGAAATGACCTTTTGTAACGCTAAAGGATCGAGCGTGGTAGATTTTGTACTGGCATCTGAAAAATTATATCTGAATGACCAGCATATCCTCAAATCACTTTCTGTTGACCAAGAAGGTTTAATCTATTCTGATCATTGTGCACTGCATCTCAGTTTAACTTTTGACAGTATCATACCAAAGAATACAGTTAATCCTGATATCTTTACTAATACCAGGCCGTCTCGCTATATTTGGTCGCATGATAGAGTATCAGAGTATAGTGCAAAATTTGACCAACTAAAAGTTAGACAGACCCTTCAAGAACTTGAATCGAATATTATCGAAAACGAAGACGACCTCAATAACTTCATAACTACTATAACTGATACATTAACTTTTTCGTGTGATGGCATTTTCAGGCTAAAATCATTCAGCAAACAGATTTCCAAAAGGCAACCCAAAGCAAATTGGTATACAAAAACATGTTCAGGAATAAAATCCCAGCTAAACAACATTATTCGGTTATTAAAAGTCAATCCAAGCAACCCTTACCTACGCGGACGTCTCTTCAAAATGCGTAAAGCTTACAAAACCGAGATAAAAAAATCGAAGCAAAATTACAAGGCAACAGTTTTAAATGAAATTAATAATGCTATGTATACCAACAGAAGTAGATTTTGGGAACTTATAAATAATAATCTGAAAACAAACCCTGAAGATTTACTTCTGCATTTTAAAAAATTACACGAAGACACTCTAACCGTCGACGATTCAACTAGCGAAGCATCAATGCCATTACGAGTACCATCATCACCAAACCTTCTCGATTTTCACGACAGTTCAAATTTAAATCTACCCATAACGGAAGATGAAATTCTGACGTCTTTAAAACTTTTGAAAATTCGAAAATCTCCAGGAACTGATGGTGTCCTATCAGAGATGATTCATTGTACGATTGATAAATTTCTAAAAATATACAAAAAACTTTTCAACAACATTTTACAATGCGGTATTTTCCCTCTGGCTTGGAAAGAATCTATGATCTTACCAATTCACAAATCTGGTGACTTACTCGACCCTTCTAATTATAGAGGAATAAGCTTAACAAGTATCCTTGGTAAACTTTTCTGTATCGTTCTTAACGAAAGACTAAACAATTTTTTGGAAACAAACAAATTAATTCACCCAACCCAAGGAGGTTTCCAAGAAAATCGCCGAACAACCGACCATTTATTCTGCTTAAAAACAATCGTTGCAAAATATACAAAAAACCATCAAAAGCCATATGCCTGCTTCATTGACATAAAAAAAGCGTTTGATTCTGTTTGCCAAAAGAGGCTCCTACAAAAACTAGAGCAACTCAATATCACTGGCAAGTTTTATGACATGATCAAAAGTTTGTACTCTGACAATTCTGCATTCATTATCCATAACAAAAGGCTAACCAAAGCAATCACACCAAACATTGGAGTAAGGCAAGGCTGCATACTTAGCCCAAATCTCTTTAATATCTTTGTACATGACCTTGCCAAAACCATCACATGTAATTCCTCTGATCCTATTATCTTGCTAGATCAACCATTAAACTGTCTGATGTTTGCAGACGACATTGTTCTTTTTTCTTCCACCCCACAAGGGCTTCAAAACTGTATTAATATAACTTCCCAATATTGTTCCAAATGGAAACTAAATGTCAACCACGACAAGTCAAAATGTATCGTGTTTTCCAAATTACAACCATCGGGACCTTCGCACAATTTTTATATAGACGGGAAACAACTTACTTACACTGATAGTTATAAATATCTTGGATTCACATTCCATAGATCATGCAAGCAGATTTTTGGTATAAAAGAGTTATGTAAAAAAGGTGAAAAGGCCTGGAACATGAGCAGGCGCTCGTTGAAGGGATCCCCCACGAACTACGTTGCTATCCATCATACGCTATATAATACCGTTGTTAAACCAATTCTCCTCTATGCTTCCGACATTTGGGGAGACACTATAACTAGTGAAGAGAACAACATACTGGAAGCACTGCAAAGAAAAATCATGCGCCAAATGCTGAGCGTAAAGGGAAATACGAACACCCTAGCAGTAAGAGGAGATCTAGGCATTGCACCACTGCAGATAGACATTAAAGTCACTGTATTGAAGTACTTGCTACGACTGATCAACTCCGATCGAAGCACGATTATATATAAACCCTTTTCTGAGCAAAGTCTCGATAACTCGCCAACATCTTGGCTAGGAAAAGCTAAATCCTTTCTGTCAGAAGTCAACATAGACCTTTCATTATTACTATCCAAAGATACTGCTAGTAAATGGAGTAAAAAAAAATTAATCAATACAATCAAAGAAGAGCTAATTGATAAATATTCTGAAAAATTTAAAAACTTAATCACTAACAGCCTAAACAGATCCAATCAATTAAATTTTTATGCAAATATTTATGAAAATTTTGAATTTCAAAGTTACCTACTAATACCAAATGCCTCCGCTAGGCGTGCAATAACTAAACTACGAACTAGTGCACATAAACTCGGGGTTCAGACTGGTAGATACTTTGACATTCCATACCCAGAACGAACATGTAAATTTTGTGATGAAAACTATATTGACGATGAAGTGCACCTTCTGTTTCAATGCATTGATAATACCGATCTACGCGATCAATTTTTCAAAATAGCTGAAGAAGTATATACAAACTTCAGACAGATTGACACCAAAGAACAGTTAAAGGTTTTGTTTACCAAAGCATCATCCCAAATCACAAGAAGACTTGGGATATTTATCTCGAAGTCATTAAAAAAGCGACTTTCTGAAAGTCAAGTTGATGATATTATCTAGCCTGTAGTCATGTAAATAATTTAATTGAATATGTATAAATAAGACTACATCTTGCAAACCTGTCACACATCCTGTATTTATTTTGGATATATTGACAATAAATGAAACAAACAAACATCATCATCATCATTTATTCAGAAAACCTTTACTTTTACCTTTACTATCAAACTTTTTTTCAAAGGACTGATTAGGCACAGAACAGAAGTGACCCTTATAGCAGGTTTGATTGTATTTGTTATCTTTACAGGAAGATTCTGTTTCAAGAGAATCATACAACAAATTATTGAAAGACCGCTATGATTTAGCTGAGAATGTTCGCAGTAAAGCAAGACACAATTCCAATGTTTTAATGCAAGCAGTTAATGACGCTGGTCCAAATCTCAAGTAAGCCTCTCTGTTGTAGCATCTACTCTGAAATTTATAAGTTTATCTAAATATTGATTAGCAATGCCAACAGAGTTTAGTTCGAGGGTTCATTTTGATAGGCTAAAGGGAGGAAATGTAATGTAACATTTTACAGCGGGAAAGATTTAGACCCTACGTTTGAGAAACTTTATCCAACAACTGTAACATCTTATCTTTTTAGCTGGGGAAGTAGTGTGAAAAGCGGGGTACGAGAACAACAAAAAAGCAAAGCAAAATGTTGCTAATTTTAATTATTAAAATATCTACTAAAGGGCTTATGGCATCATACACTTTCAAACAGTCAGACTACTGTCGCACTATAAAAATTAGATGGATTAACTCTCTAAAGCTGCGCTTTATTTGATATGCCGAACATAATGATTTGATCGCATCACTGCCAAACAAATTTAGATAACAAAAGAAATAAATTTTATGCAAGTCAACTTGAAATTGACGTTGTAAGCCAACACTGAGCAGTGCATGGAAGACGTTCACCATGGAAATGAGATAGTATGCCAACTGAAGAGTTGTATCAGAGGACCGGCATACAACCAGACAATTACTTTTTTTAATCTATCATTTTACCACATAACCGGGTAAGCTAGTAGCTTTTTTCACCGGAATAGTTTGTTAGTTTGCTAGTATTTTTGGAGCGTGTTTGAGTTAAATGGCCTGATGCCCTTTCTGGCGCCAACCAATAGTGCTGTTTCCAGAGATTATACCCAAGACCATGTGGACCGATGACCAACGCCTTAACCACCACCCCAAGGCTACTCCTTAGTGTAGTGGTCCGGGACTATACTATTTGAAGATGTACCAGCCAAAGCATGACAAAAGCAAGAATCATGTAACACTTGATTCGGAAAGGCCAATCCAAACTGAGAAGGAAATTGATATTTTATAGATTTATAGCCCAAAAGCGTCAAGTAAAATATTAATATTTCTATGATTTATAGGCCAAACTAAAAAAATCCCAGGAAGTATTTTGTTTGACCCTGTAATCAGCTGTCATGACTTCATTGTACTAATTGATTTATTTGTATATTCTTCAGGAAATTAATGAATGGTTTAAAAGTATTACAACAAGTTTCAGATGAACTTTATGATATTGATGCTATCCGAGAACCTTCGCCAGATCCAAGAAGGTGACAGAAGTTCCAACAATGTTTTATTTACTTCACAATTTTTAGTTAAATTGAATATCGAGATAGGCCATCTTGCATGCTTACCAGTTCATCATTCCTCAAAAAGAATTTAAGGAAAATTGGAATTTATAATTAGAAAGTTTTGAATATCTTAAATATATGGAATTGAGCATGAATTTTGACAGTAATATTCACGTATACCTTACAATTGCTTCGACGATGATAGAAAGTCAAGGGTTTAATGTAACAAGCAACTTTATAGTACAATAATTAAGTTAATAGAACTATACACATGTTTTTTACATCGAAATAATCCTTCATATGAGAATTATCTATTATGTTGTAAGAATAATAAAATATTTTAAATTATTACATACGAGACCCATGCATGAATATACGGTGTCCTGTATTATTAGAAACTTGATTGTTAAATCAATTCTCTATGCGAAAGTAAGAATTTATCATCTTTGATACTTGATGATAAAAGTTTTGGTCTGACGATTATTTTTTGAAATTGAGACCACATATATAATACTATTTATTATTTATTTGACGTTCGTTTGCAACATATACATAAAATAATTGTCGTTGAATTAAGATGCTGCTGCAGACTGAGTTATCCTCAAATTGACCAACACTGTAAAGCACAGTTGTTGGTTTCTACTAAATTCTCGTATACGATTGGTAATTTGATTGACAATGAATTATATTTTACATAATATATTCATTACTCAAGTACACAATGAAGTGACCGCTTGTATTTCAAGTCGGTTCGGCGGACCACAGTGAAAATTTGGTCTCAGCGTTTGATCGTTTGTAGGTAATACTTTTTCCACAGCATTATATGTTAAATAAATAATTATGCCAACATTTTATGTGATGTGATAATAATTGAAAGCTGCCGAGCTTACTCCCGACCTGTTACAGACATCCTGCAATAAACATTAAAACTTAAAAAACATTGAATTAATTTACTATAATACAGTAAATGGGTATTCTTTGACTCTTTCACCATAAATTATTATTATTTACCGCTCTGTCAAATGAAGACATAGAGCCCTATATTAATTATCTGCTATTTGAATTTAGAATATGTCCGCGACCATCGTATATTAGGAGTTGTCATAATGATTAGATAAGATTCCTATCGCTTTAGATCTACAGCAAAGGTCTTGTGATATTTATATAGCATAATCAGGTATGCTGTTACGATCTTACTCGTTACAACGCCTTATGAACCACCTTCAGGGCAATCCCACATCGACAAACTAATAGAAGAATTCAGCAATTTAAATATATTTCAAAACTCTTCTAAATCGCACAAACACGTTTGTCAAAAAACAGTCAAAATTATGTACATGTTTCAAAAAATTATAAATAATCGACAATCGTATGTATATATATAGAATATAATATTAAATTAAAGAAAAAAATGAAATTCATAACTAATAGCGGTGACCGATATTACTTAGTAACATAACCAGCAGACACCTTGTTTGCTTACGTAATATTTACATACATAAATTATACATCAATTATTGTTTGTGACTGAGCTCTAATACGGTCAATTGGTGAAGCTGATTGAAGTTCTGGAGAAGAAATTATTAATGATGATTTAGGTCGTGATTTCAAACGTTCTCGAACGCACGAATCACTATCGTATCCTTTGTCATATTCATTACGCCTAAATGTGATGAAAAGAAAGCAACATGGAATGTAAATATGGAATGTTTATATGATAGTATGATAAAATGAGATGTATATAAAATCGATTGAGATGTCCGATAGTCTGACAGCCGATATTTTATAAGAGCGGTGGGATATGATACGAAATAGCAGACTATATCAAATATTTGTCTGCTTGTGGGGCATTTTTATGTACCGTTAATAGGAAAAAGAGACATCTTGTAGTCTTTACCTCGAAGAAGGTAAATGACAAATGATGTCCAAAATGTTAAACAAATGAACTTCGGTAATAGCCTATATCCCGATTTTTACCTCATGAGCCGAATACCGTTCTGTCGACACACCTTTAATCATCGCGCAAGCTTGTAAGTATTGGACATCTCAGAGATGAAATATGGCAAGGAGTATTATGGATTTATGATGTATTTTTATGTTAGATGAATGTGAAAAAGAATGGTCGTAAATACAGGTGGTCTTAGAAAATAGCAATAGCATAGCAATACGAATAGCAATATCGTTGAACAATACCATACGGAGAGACTAGGAATGGTCAAAGGTTACTACAATGAAACCTGTCTATAACGGCCAGTTATGAGATAAGATAATATTGACCGTTTCAGGAAACTGACCTTTCTATACAGGCTATTTGTAACATATTATGAAGTGACCACTATAAACAGGTGGATGCTCTATACAGTTACTTTATACACATAAATCACTGTATAAAAATGATTGAAACAGGGTTTATCAGTCTGTTGCTTCAAACGAACCACTAAATATCGACAATAAGTGTATTAGACTACAGTATTTCATAGTTCTTGCTGGATAATGTTCTAACGATCACGCTGCTATTGATCCTGACACGCAGGATGGTCATGCGTGGGGTATTTTGTAACTGGATTAATGGAATCAGGCCATACGACTATTCAAAGTGTTTCATTTTGTATGTTATAAGTTTTTATTTGACATCATCAAGTTGAGACAGGCCCCCGATTATCGGGTCGATTATCCCTGGGACTGATTTGTATCAATCTATTAAGGCATACAATTGACCAGCGGCCTCTGCGCTCGGTCTTCGAATATGCTGCGTGATGCATCACTGCTATTTGTGCCTCAACTTTGAGTATGCACAAGGAGCCAAGGCCCATTTTATTCCTTCATAAACAAATATGGTCTCATTTATAGAAAATAATCCGGATATACTGATGCATCAATAATATTTTAATCACTTGAATTGACATATGGTGTTTGGATTGGATGTTGATAGGTAAAACATTTTCAATAAGCACGCATATTCAGGCTCAGCTGGGATGGAAAATTCAGGAATAAAAATGTTTCCATGGATTCGCAAAAGCATGGGATTACAAAGAATTAAACGGACCATGAAGCTCACATGCTGCATTTTTTTAAAATGTTATAAAGAAAGCTTTGACTGTGAATCATGGAATGTAAATTGAATTTTTGAATGGGTTACAATAAAATTTTGATTGAAACAAAGAAAAGAGTAAGTATTTAGTATAATTTTATTAACATTTTTTGTGATTTTCAAGTTGCCCGGAGAATCCAGCCGTTGTTTTAGGTCTGTGGTGCAAGATCTAGATAAAAAGTGTGTTTCTCGTAAAACAAAAATTTGTATAACGTGGCAATAGCGATTTCATTATCGATCATTCCAGAAACTGTCAATCAAAAGGTTATCAATACATCACTTGGGAGTACTTGTGATTGACAGGTTCTTCAAATAAAACCATTTCATTGGCTTATTCTGAAATTGACATTGAGCCTTTTCAATTCAGCTCACTTCTTCTCAAAGATTTAAAACTTTGAAATTGAGTTTGAAAATTTCAAAATTTACTTGGAAAAATAATCATAATAATTATGGCACAGAATTCTGAACAGTTGAAGTATATAATAATTTGAAATTACGCAGCAAAGCTTTAAAATTTTACTGAGAAAAGTCAGTTATCATTGCCTTGACCTCTCAACGTGTTTCATACTCAGAATTACACATGCATTAGCAGTTCTTGTTAGCTTATTAATAATTGGTTTCAAAAGAATTTTAAATATTTAGAAAAACTTGAAATGCGGTTCGATATGTACTTATATAAAAGGTGTGGTTTGCAAGAAATTTAGCGGTGGTGATATTTGTATATGGCTGCATGCTTAGTATAGATAAAATGCAGGGTTAGTGGATTAAGTAAATTAAGAAGGATTAGACATCATACGGAATTATCACAACATTTTAAGGCATGATTGGAATTGTTTAGGTTGTTATTACATTGATTCATTTTGTTAAACATATATCATTATATTAATTTAATTTAGATTATTTATCAAGATAAACGCTTAGCATATAAGGGATTTAAGATTAATAACATTTCAAACAAAGAAACTATCATTTAACATTATCGATATCATTGTAAAAGCCATGGACTTTACAGTAATTACACTTATTCAAAACTGAATAGGAAAGTTATAATTAAACCAAATACTCTCAAAATATCTATATAAATAGGTCTATAATGAAGGCCATGTAAATTGTTCTTAAATTTAGAATAAATGTATTTCAAGGAAATATTATACGGATCAATTTTATTGTAAGCTTTTATATATAATAATTTAATTAGTTGTATTATATCATTAATTTGATATTATGAGATAATTGATTTCACTTCAAATGTAAAATGAATGTCGAGAAGATCGACTGAAGTTGGGATTATTACATCGAACAATTTCGATATCCTTTCTGCGAATAGAATATTACACATTAATTAATTCAATTTATCATTTATTTGAGGATGTATCATATAAAAATTTATGTTAAACATGGGTACAAGTTTGTACAATGTATGTACACACAGACTATCTCGAAGAACATACATACATCAGGCTTGATTAATCTACAGCACCCCGGGACAGCAACAGTGTGTGGGGCACATAATTATCATGTCATGCTTTTAGAATTCGCACCCTGCAATTTCTTGGAGTTTCCAAAAATATATCCAAATGAATAAATTATATTTCAGATTTAATTATGACAATTAAATATTAGAGAAGTATAATGATTTGCCAAAAGCAATAACTCGACTATATTATATAATCAAGATGTTAAGTAGTGCTGAATAAATAGTTAATGGTAAAATTAAATGCTCTTTAAAAAATGTTATGGTTGTCAAAATGTCAACATCTAATTACCAAGATAAAATGATGCTCAATGATTTATTGCTATAAAAAGTACTTACAAATCGTTTAACGGTTTTTTCTTTTTACGCAGAAAAGACATCTAAAATTAAAATAAAATAAAACTTAATGATTGTATTTAAAAGTCAATTACGAACACGAACAACAAGCATATCGAAAATAAATGTTTTGTTGTTCCCATTTGATGATGGGCACAAATACCTACAAATGAGCAAGAGGCGTCTTTGCCGGCAATGATTAGCCTGCACGCAGACCTTGCTTGAAAACCTTTCTTCCTCGTTAGTAAGTAAGTAAACCTTTCTTACTAACGAGGAAGAAAGGTTTTCAATTAAGGTCTGCGCGCAGGCTAGCAATGATTGAGTGACAGGCTACATACAGGATGGACTGATTAATAATTTAATACCACGCTGTCCACGCATAGGGTTTATTTCCAGGAAAGTTAGTAATTGCACTGTTTACACATCGGAACAGAACACAAAAATCGACTTTCTATACGATGTGATATAGAAGAACACCTACATTTTATCAATCAAGGCTCACGCAAATATACGTCGTGTCTCTCCGCCATGACGGTTAGAAAACACGGAGCGGTCAATACAGCTTTTGCATTGGAAAATTTTATTATCGCATTCTTTATAGGTCTTTATATTCTTTTCAAATATTTGCGGTAATGTCAATTGCAAAATTCACTAGACATTAGAAATATTTTTGGTTATAAATAATATCTTTGGTTATATTGAAAATTATTTTTTGGTTAAATTGTTATGTTGATTGCCTGTCATAGAAAGATAAATCGACCAGTCCCAAGTGTATTATCGTGTATGTATGATTGTATGTATTTTTGTAGCACGATGGCCAACAGGCAAATTGACATTGAGAGAAATCACTGTGCACGAGCAAGGTCTGCGAACTATTTCTATCGTATTACTATCAATCATCTTCAAAATAGTCTAACCAGACAGTAATGTATTACACGTCAATCATCAAATTCCATCATAGATATCACCATAGTAACGTCTGGGTATTAAATTCCACAGTTAACCGCAAAACGTAGACCGAAGTCACGTCAAATCTTAACAATAATAATACGTATGTAATCTGAATTATCTGAATATTAGAAATAAGAATTACATAGAAATAATCCAGTTTTAATATATGAAAATCGAGCAAGATACTTCCGGTAGGCAAGTGTTTACACATATATCCCAATAAAATGTATTATGTTTTATAGTTTTTAATAAGTTTTTAAGAAATTAAAGATTTTCATTGATTTTGAAGACACTGATTTATGTCCTCAGAAATTGAAAATGTTCAAGGACTCCGGTAGGGTAAATGTTTTATCAGACACTATGAATTGACGTATTAAAAGATATCAGATCTATTTAATATACAAATTTGATTTCTAGTGTATTCATATTATAATATTGTTGACATTTACCGCACGATCCCGACGTCTCATCGGCTCAGGTGTTCGAGGTGGACTATCGTCAAATGTCGTGAAGGAATCATTACGTAAAATGACACCATGATCAAATTGAATATTAGGATCTGCAAAAAAAAATAAATAAAAAAAATATTTATATCATATATCAATAACAATAGAAAAGATCCCGGATGCACATATTTTTATTTGACCGGTCAACAGTAACCGGAAGTATTTGTTAAATGGTATATCATTAACCTCTTTTTTAGGTTTAGATTGTAAACGAGTCCTATAACAATATAAATGGGTTTGATAAACATTGGAAGACTTCTTTTGTTTGTAACACTACTATATAATATAAAGTTTTTTATTTGGTAATAGAAGCGCATCTTTCTCTTTTATGTATCATATACTATATAAATATATATTTTCATTTATATTAGATATTAATTTTAATAAATTGACTAAAAACAAGTCTCGTCTGGCAAAACACAACAATATTGTAAACAAATTGTTTACATACCAACAAATTACAGTATTATATTGTCTAGTATTGTCAATATAATGTAGTCATTAAATGCAGCGTTATAGAAAAATCAAATGTATGATTTGAATAAATTGTATATTATAGAAAATGTCAAATTGTTGTTTGTTATTATTTGAGATCAAAATAATTGATTTAACGATGTATGCCAAGACATTCTTTTTAATGAAGAGGCTTTCTTTATATCCAATGATTTTCTATATTCTTTATCTTTACTCGATGTTCTTTTCTTAACTCTCATTACAGGCGGTGGGAAATTAGATACATCACCTGATCAATATTATGAAAATGCAATATAATAAATTAACATAAAACAGCCAATCACATTGCAGGAATCTGACGTCACGTTTTATAATAAACAGTTATTGATCGAAGGCAACAAGGTGAATATCGGCTGATAATGACCGAAGTCCACCGAGATCAATAATAACTGTTTTAGTCAATGACTAACTGGTCAATTCTGTAGACTATAATCATAACATGTTTTTTAGTACAATAAAAACGCAATTATCTATTGCGTCTTTACGCCATAACGGTAAGAAATCACGAAGCGGTCAATACAGCTTTAGAATTGACCGCTGTTTCATCAATCCAATTGATCGACTTTCGTATTGACCTGTTTGTCGATGAGTAATAATTATTATGAAACCTGACTCAGTTGCGAAATGGAAAGAATCGGGAGTATAATTTAATTCGGACCGAAATCGATAATGTTTACTATTGTTTAATGGGCTGCAAAATAACCATCTCGGAATTATATCGGTTCTGTTCTAGTGATCTCAATACAACATCGAATATCACCCGATGCTTCCCGATTGTAATGCAAACCAATTACATACAACTTAATTCACGAGATATCCACCAGCTGGGAGTAGGAATGGATGTTATGAATATCAGAGAGGCCATGCAGATTTTTGTTCCATGACTTGAAGCCTGAAGAGGGAAATATTTCCTGAAAAGCCAGTGTCTCTCCTCGTTGCAAAAGAAAGCCTTTCCTTAATTACGAGTGAAAGCAGTCGCTATAAGAATATCCAATATATATATATATATATATATATAGATATAAAATAAGAAAAGAGACGTTTTCTCCGTTACTCGAAGTTTCGCGCTGTAGCGCTCCTCAGACGGTTTTATTCATATAAAAAACATTTCTAAATTCACCAAAGATATATACATGATAAAAGTTTACACGCCTATTGATTAAATTGCTGTTCTATTGTTATTTACTGCTATGTTAGTTTCCGTAGTAAATTATTATATGCTATTGTTTGTTTCCGTAGTAAATTATTATATGGTATTGTTCTATTTATGTTTTATCTAATTCCTTGAAATTTTTCAAATAAAATTTGTTTTCGTGCCTGCATTTAGAGACCAGCTCAGATCTTCTATTTAATAAGTTCTTGTTTTTGTAAAACGTTATAAAAATTTTTTCCTCTAAACAGAGATGGCATTTTTTCAATATGTTGTTGTATGGCACTGCCGTTGATAGAATTGACCATTTGACGAAGAATGATTTTCCGTTATCTTTTAATGACCAGATGTATTTAGACAACTCAGTGCGATTTTCATATTTTCTGTTGGTAAATGACGACTTATGTTTCGTAAAACGATCTTTGAATGCTCCTTCAGTAAGGCCGATGTAGTTGTGGCCGTTTGCGTCCTCAGGTGTGGTTACGTTGGCAATATATATTATGCTGGTTGTCAAGCATTTGTTGTCAAGAGGGCAGTTTATTTTGGAGCGGCAATTGCATTGTTTTGTTGCTTGTTCTTTGTTGTCGGCGTTCAATAATTTTCTGTTGTGGCTTCTCAGAATTGTTTCCATGTTTGCCATGCAGCAGTAGCTGACTTTTACATTATTTTTATTAAAAAGTTTGTGGTATTTGTGCTGTTTCGGAAAATGTTTGTTCAGTAAAAGTATAAATTTTCTGGCTATGTCTGTGTCAACATTTTTGCTGAATGGTGGGTTGAACCAAATTATTTTTCTTTTTCTATTCCTTTTAGCTGCAGTGGTGGTGGGTCGTTGATTGTAGGTAAAATCGGCGTCATAGCCGCTAGATCTTAGCGCGCATATGTAAGGGGATTTTGACCTTTCAAAAGCATCGTTGTTGCAGGAAAGGTCAGATATTCTCTGGTTGATTGAGACAATCAACCAGAGAATATCTGACCTTTCCTGCAACAACGATGCTTTTGAAAGGTCAAAATCCCCTTACATATGCGCGCTAAGATCTAGCGGCTATGACGCCGATTTTACCTACAATCAACGACCCACCACCACTGCAGCTAAAAGGAATAGAAAAAGAAAAATAATTTGGTTCAACCCACCATTCAGCAAAAATGTTGACACAGACATAGCCAGAAAATTTATACTTTTACTGAACAAACATTTTCCGAAACAGCACAAATACCACAAACTTTTTAATAAAAATAATGTAAAAGTCAGCTACTGCTGCATGGCAAACATGGAAACAATTCTGAGAAGCCACAACAGAAAATTATTGAACGCCGACAACAAAGAACAAGCAACAAAACAATGCAATTGCCGCTCCAAAATAAACTGCCCTCTTGACAACAAATGCTTGACAACCAGCATAATATATATTGCCAACGTAACCACACCTGAGGACGCAAACGGCCACAACTACATCGGCCTTACTGAAGGAGCATTCAAAGATCGTTTTACGAAACATAAGTCGTCATTTACCAACAGAAAATATGAAAATCGCACTGAGTTGTCTAAATACATCTGGTCATTAAAAGATAACGGAAAATCATTCTTCGTCAAATGGTCAATTCTATCAACGGCAGTGCCATACAACAACATATTGAAAAAATGCCATCTCTGTTTAGAGGAAAAAATTTTTATAACGTTTTACAAAAACAAGAACTTATTAAATAGAAGATCTGAGCTGGTCTCTAAATGCAGGCACGAAAACAAATTTTATTTGAAAAATTTCAAGGAATTAGATAAAACATAAATAGAACAATACCATATAATAATTTACTACGGAAACAAACAATAGCATATAATAATTTACTACGGAAACTAACATAGCAGTAAATAACAATAGAACAACAATTTAATCAATAGGCGTGTAAACTTTTATCATGTATATATCTTTGGTGAATTTAGAAATGTTTTTTATATGAATAAAACCGTCTGAGGAGCGCTACAGCGCGAAACTTCGAGTAACGGAGAAAACGTCTCTTTTCTTATTTTATATCTATACAGCTCTGCTTACCGGTATTGAGAACTATATTGATGTTTTGCTCTTAATAAATAAATTTATTTATTTATTTATTAAATCAACATTATTATTATTATTATTATATATATATATATATATATTTTCTTCTTAATCATGTTTATACATTTGAGACTTCTATTACATTCTGTTGAAAAATAGTATTTGCATTTAGGACCGTTTAACTTGTTGCCGAAGCCGTGTTTGATTTGACTTTTCTACTTTCATTTTCTGCTAAATGATTTAAGCCTCTTTGAGCTGGCGGGGTCGTCTAATCTATATACCCTCCGTTGTGAAAAAAACAAGCATAACCATTTACTGTAATCCTCCGTATTGTCGCTGCTGCTATGAATTATATTTTATTCATTACTATCATATGCAAACCATGAGAAATAATTATACGTTATGCTACATGAGTACCTACCAAGTATAAGTGAGCGACCAAGTTTTCCTAGAAAACAATAAAAAAAAATGATTCCAATGGGTTGAAAATTTGAGATTCTTAATTTTTCAATAGTATATCTTACACTGCATTACAATCTACGCCAAACCTCAACAAAAAATTCAGAAGAAAAGTTAAAATGTACCAGCATTTCAGAACGTTAAATCTTTTGCCAGACTCTGGGTCCACTATAATACTAGACCCCTAGAGACTAGAGGAAATTTGAAAGAAAATTGAAATTTTCCTATTATGATCCAAATTTCAAAAAAATAGTAGCAGTATTATTACAGAAGTCGTATATAAACAATGGTAGAATATCTAAGATACTCAACTACCGTAACTACCTGCTCCTATTTGTTGGGGGAGGGGAGGGGTAGCCTAGTTTAATTTTGCCTGACAAAACTAGCATGGCATATGTTCAATTGGAAACTTCAGTACTTTAATACCTCAAAGATTGCAATTTTACGTCTCGAAATTGCCCGAATTTTTCTCAAAATCGTTATTGGGGGATGCTGCACCCCCACGCCCCAAGGATTTACAGTTGCGGCTACAAAACAACATGCGTTCAACAATACCAGAATAAACTGTTGCAGACTTACTCTGAAGTTCTGCGAGTACATTATCCTTAACAACATCTTTTGGTTTTTTACCACTGAAATCACGGCTGTTGACATCCGCATCTATAAAAACGTCAAAACAACAATTAACAGATAAACAAGAGTTAATATTCAATGTAAAAAATTTGTTGTCTGAAAGTTCCATATGAATAATAAAATGAGCACCATGTAATGGTATATGCCTATATATTTATCATAGAAGCATACAAGTCAATATGCTTATATAAATATAAGTGGAAGTGCTAGTTAGCTATTAAATATGATCAGAGTCAACTCTCAATCATAAGCTGCTGTTTTTTCTGGATGACGGTTTTGAACAGTTTATGAACAGTTCAGGAAAATTGGAGCCATTTAACGTTCATGAACTGTCCATGAACTGTTCATGAACTCCTGAACTATTTTTTACAGGAGTCATCATCAATAATACATTTTGGAGGGAAATGTAAACAAGCTGTTTAGTTGAAACTATTTCAGTCTGAACAGTACTGTACACACAGTATGCAGCTTGATTACTATGCTTGTGATGTTGAACTTGTGAACACCTATCTGCGTAAAAACTGTTAAACTTCATCAAGAAATAGTTTCTTTTTAGAAGGCCTTACAATGACTTTGTAATTGAATAGCATAAAGAGATTGATTATGGAGTTATTCATACCGTATTTGTTTATTAGAACTTTGATAACCTCGTTGTGGCCATGTAGAGAAGCAAGATGTAGAGCAGTATATCCCTGGTAAATAAAAAAGGAAGAAAAATTATTAAATATTATTATTATTATTATTATTATTATTATTATTATTATTATTATTATTATTATTATTGTTGTTGTTGTTGTTGTTGTTGTTCTTATTATTAATATTATTATTATTATTATTATTATTATTATTATTATTATTATTATTATTATTATTATTATTATTATTATTATTATTATTATTATTATTATTATTATTATTATTATTATTATTATTATTATTATTATTATTATTATTATTATTATTATTAGTAGTAGTAGTATTATTACTACTGTTATTATTATCATTGTGCATGCATGCGTAAAAACACTTACTCCCTATCTTGTAAGAATCCAAGATCATAAAAAGAAAGAAAAAAGGAAAATACATTAGTTTTGTAAATGTTCATAAACTATTCAGAATATGATGCATTTTATAGAGTAGGTTGCAAACTTGCAATTCCTCAGCCCCCAAATTAGTACTACGATGATAAAGTATATATTTGGTTAAGGGGCACAGCTGTATTCCAAGAGCATAATTCCAATAGGGTAGACTCACAAAAAACTGAAAATTGAAATTTTTACATTGACTTGTTAGGAACGAATGCTCGACAGTTGCAACGATCTTATCGCGACTACTCGTCGTGATAGGAATTTTTACAGAATGAAGCCATTTAACATTCATTCTCCGTTTTCAAGATTGAAAATTCTTATTTTTTTCAAATGCTCATCTCTCCAAAATATTTATTCGTTTATCGAAAAAAATTGGCAAAGTGATCAAGGCACTTAATACAACAAGGAAAAAAACTGAGTTATAATTTTGTATAAGTTGACCCTATATTGCACAGGCACAAGTAGAACATTGAATGAATCCCAGTATGCTCGCACTTCCACTCTCTTTGTTGAATCCCTTCTAGAAAATAGGAGAATCTTTCAATTTGGTATGAACAACGGAACATGCGCTGGGTGTGCTGGGTTTTACACATTGTGTATTATATTAAAGATGACGCTTTAAATGCTAGCTTGAAATATCTGAGAAAATACTCGAGAGATTATTATATCAATATTATATTATACCGGTATCAAACAAAAGGGGAATATAATGAACTGTAAGTAACAGCTAGATAAGTGGCCTTTATATACACAGCCACAATATAAATTTAAGCAACCACAATAGCCAGGTGACTGCTAAATAGGCGAACCAAATTTAACAGATTTGACTGCAATGTAATTTGTAAAGGGTACATTTGCATATATCCGGAAATGGAAAATTTCGTAATTAATTGCGTATGAATTTGTGGGGGGTTCCTGCCTGGCAAAGAAAAAATATATGCCGATCAACACCCACTATTGCAGTTTTATGGACAATAATATAATGTATTAATAAATTGTTGAAAATACTATTAAATTAAAAAAAGTAATATCTTACGTGCTGTTATTGGAATTGCAAATCGAACAGAACATCGAGAATAAAAAAATATAAAAACAAATTGTTAAAAGTATATACATTCATTGATTCTGTTAGATCATAACATGAAATCTGTCAAGATTACAAGATTTATTTGTAATACACGACATGCAATATATTTTACTAATATTTATAAGATGTATTAATAAAATATAAAGTCAGAAATCAGACACTCATGTTTGCTACTCAAAGTTTCACTCCAAGGCAATCATCAGTCAATCTATTCAAATGAATAGATTCAATAGAACTTTCACAACTTTCGAACGAGACAACTTTCTCACTTTGCTTGTAAACAGAACGCGCATAAACAATAGACCCGGGTAAATCGCCAACCCGAGTAACTCGCCTACCCGAGTAACTCGCCCTCCTTGTAAACAGGGCCTCAGACTTCTGATTATATATTTTATATATTATTTAAAGCTCTGCTGTATAGCATTGAGCCCTATGTTCAATCAGTAAGACAACTTACATCAAAATATATAATTTTTTTCATGTATATGCCTACGCTACGGGTCGGCTGCTATTGATACAAGTTTAACAAAAACAAGCAAGGAAGTAGGGGATACTTTCAAAATTCAAATAGATGTTAAAGTACATTTGCAGATTCCTCTAAGGAAAATGTTTTGATCCTTCTAATGCTAACTACAGTCAACAAGACAATGCTGCTTGACATACTGCCCATATTAAAAGGTTTCTGATTCAAAAGTCAATGTGCAATGAAACCTGTATATAACAGCCATCTACGAGAGGTAGATAAATTGACCACTATGTACAGGTGGCATTTATATACAGGGTTGAATCAATAGTAAATGTTTTACAGATTGCAGGAGTGACCACTATAGATGTGTGGCCCAGGGTGTCAGAAAATTCTTGATTTTCCGGGAACCGTGTTGTTCGATTGTAAACCTTCTGGGATTGAATTTATCATGCTTCATAGTTTTGAAAAATTGATCTTAAAATTTTAGAATTTTGACTTAACTTTGAAGCAAGGTGCATGGATTCCGAAACATAAAAAATATGAAATCCAAAAATATGAAAATTTGAATAAGAAAATAATCATTATAAAATTGGAAAAATTCTGATTTTGTGCTGGCCTTCCGGGTTCCTTGGATCCCACACTTTGTGGCAGCCTTGTATGGCCATTGAATAGAAGTGACTGTTATAACAGGTTTATAACAGGTTTGACTGCATTAGAAATTCAATTGATTTTGTTTTTGTTCTATGAATTTTGTATCAAAACAAAGAACATCTATTCATTTAGCAGATTTCAAACTGAAACATAGCAACAAAGGAAATTTCAACTTTAAACAACTTCGATCTACTACATCAACCGAGTTACATATTCTGATAGTTTTGAATGAAAATAAACAATAATATCCTTGGATTTCATTAATGATGGATTAAAGGATGAAACAGCAATGCCAAATAAAAAACCTCTCGTCAAAATTGAAAAAGATTTTCATTGCATTTAATAGAATTTGCACTTATCAGTTATAATACTTAGCAAGGATTTGAACAGGGTTCAGCAAAAGTAGCAATGGCTTCAAAAAGGTTAGAGCATTAGGTCAGAAGAAAATTGATATTTTTAATGATTTATTGGTCACATATCAACATAAAAATTCCACAGAAAATGTTGAAATGCTAGGAATCAGGAAGGATAGAGCAAGGTCAGAAGAAAATTGATATTTTGAATGATTTATGGTCAAATATCACCAAAAACTTCCAAAGAAAATGATGAAATGTCTCTAGGATTCCAGAAGGCTGAACCCTTTGTCGGACCTTGGATGTGACAACAACAAAAAAATACAGTGTTAAAAGCCAGGTTGCAGATATGCAGTAATTTTACTTATCCAAATTGAACTTGATGATGAAAACAGAACTCTACAGCCAAGTTTAATCAATAGTAACTGTTGATACATTGCTACGTTGATAGAATAATCAGCATTTATTTATTTATTCTTACCGTTTTTATATTAATGTCAATATTTGAATCAGCAACCAAAGAAACAACTGTCTTATTTCCACATTTAGCTGCCCAGTGTAATGCAGTCTAGAATAATAACACATTTTAAATTCATTCATTGGAAAATTCATTCATGGAATTATTGTTTAAGAAAGAATTGGGCTACCAATCTCATAGATTACAAGTTTTGTCTATCAAGTCTCAGAATTTTGTGTCAGGAAGCTCTTAAAATGTACAAACACTAAATGGTCCAATTTTGACGAAAATATGTTATATAATGTTCAACTTTTTATGAAATACATTCATGAATTGATTATAATAAAAAACCATTTACAGGGTTTAGGATAAATGACAGCGATAAGGAGACATAATTGGCAATATTTCGTTATCTTCATAATAACAACGTCAGGCAAGAAAGTAATAATGGAAATTTACAAAATATATACAGAGAAAAAATAGCTAATCAGCATAATGCAATTCACACAGCGTAAAGTTATAATAAGGAGTGCTAATAATTAGAGAAAGAGCCAGGATTTTCATAGTTTGCGTTACAGACCGCGATTCATTCCCAGAGAATAGGGTCTGTGTGATTTGCGTAGCTGTCTGTCCAGCTGCTCCACAAAAACCTGGAGAAGTTTCTGATCGATGCATGGTTAATCTATTGTTCTTAGTGAAATAAATTAATCACCTCTGTTCGATCAATTAATTGTCATAGCTACACTTAGCCTAAAATAGAACTTATTGCAATCATGTCAACTGAAGTAAACAAAGTAATGTGAGAATCCCTTTAATTTTGCATAATTATGTGACATCAATTTTATTCTGATATGAGGCCTAGACAAAGAAACCGAGCAATTCACACAGACCCTATTCTTTCGTGAATGAATCGCGGTCTGTAACACAGGCTAGGATTTTCACAGAGTCTAATTGCGTATTGAGTGTTTGTGAATTGTCCATGCACAGTTCATAAGATATACACCATAATGTGTTTAAATTGTCTAACTCAAATATCTATTGAATAGAGGTTTTTATTGGCCTTCAAATAAATGATTAATAATGACAATTAATGTATTATACTTACATACTGATATCCAAATTGAAATGAGAATTGAAACATAAATGAAAGAGGAAAAAAACGACATAAGAAGACATATTTAATAGAGAAATCATTAAGGAATATATTAGAATTTCATAATACGTAAAACATGACGCCATCCAATTGTGCTCTTGCCAGGCGTTGAACCCAAGACCCTGTGTGATGAGCATGGTAGTCAAATCTTTCAGCATTGACTTATGTTATCATACCAAAGAATTCTGCATTATTTTCATACCAAAAATATTCAAGATTAGAAATTTCAAAATGGCTACAAAAGATTTGACTATTATGCTTGAGTGATGAGGTCTACCACCATAACAATGGCACTACGGCCCAATTTGTTATACACATGATTCAAAATGCATATCATATTATTCTACCATTTCTTTTCAGTTGTCAATAAAATGAGTTTACAAATAAACAGTTTAAAGTATAATTTTGATAATCAATTGGTACTTACACCCTATTTTCATAAATCAGCAACAAACAATGACAAGAACATAAAAAACAAAAAGAGAAATAAAAGATTAATAGAATTTGTGAGAAGATTAATTAATAAATCATAAAATCCCGCAGAGTAACTTACAATGCCTTAATAACTCATAGCTGCATCATATATTCTATTTAGATACAGTCAAACCTGTTACAACATTATCTCTATACATCAGTCACCTGTCTATAGTGGTCACTCTTGAGAGTATTTTCTATTGAATAAGCCATATTAATGTTGATTGCACAGAGTGGTCAATTTATCTATTCTTATAGTTGCTTGTGTTATATACAAGGTTTCACTGGACTGCTACTCAATTTATTTCATCATTAGCAATGAGTTACCCGCGCTGCTGGGTTTCAGGGCCGAATTGGGGAGATTCATGGTAAGAACTTTGGGGTGTAATTTATGTAGCAAAGGATTAAGTTTCTGTCCCAGTTGATGTTGTGGGGAAAAAATTCCAAAGAAAGTTTGGGGTAGAATTTAGAATTCTTGAAGGTAAAACATTTTCTCTGACCCTGGTCTAAATAGTATTTTCTATTAAATCATCCCTGTAATTAAAAGCTACATAAATATACAGTGAACCCTGTATATAACAGTCAACTACGAGAGGTAGATAAATTGACCACTATAGACAGGTGGCCTTTATATACAGGTTTGATTCAATAGAAAAATCGATTTTAGACATTGCAAGAGTGACCACTATAGACAGGTGACCGCCTTATAAAGGTGACCACTATAAGAGGTTTGATTGTAGTGGTGAATTTATCTACATCTCATTGCTGGCTGTTATGTACAAGGCTTCATTGTATATTGTTCAGTATAATGATTAATTCTAATTTTGAAAAGGCATATTAAATGAGCAAGGAGTCTGTGTGGTTAAGTCTGTGTAACTTAATTAATGTCTTAACCGATCCAAGTCTTCGGTGTGTGTCTTACATACCACAATAGCAAACTCACTTGAAACAATTGTAAAAATAACTCACATATACAAAGTCCTGCTTTGATGCTAGGTTAGGAAATTGTTTCAATAACCGTGAAATCTTATCAATGTCACAAACTGATGCAGCTATCATCCATTCCTTCTCTTCTGCACGAAACTGTAAAATTTAAACAGAAAAAATAAGATTACGTCATAGTTAAGGCTGTTGATCTGTCAAGATGATGGTTCATCTGCCTCTTGTGCTTGAATAATGGAATATGTTTGTCTCAACCTGTAATAGATGTGACCTAGTCTGTAACTGTCACCATGTAAGCACTGGTCGGTCATGCTACTCAATCAATGGAAATTCCAATGATATTGCTACCCTGTATGTAAATATCACCTGTCTGAAGTGGTCAATTAACAATATTCTAATGAAAATGTTCTATTGAAATGTATTAAGGTAACTTGAAAGCAATATACTATCCTATAAAGGCCCCTTTTCTATAATTGTCAAGTCTTTAATTACTAGAATTTAATCAACCCTATAACATTTAACAGCTATTGATCAAAGGTGAGGCAAATATCGGCTACATTGCTAGTTGTTATAGCAGGAGTTTCTTTCAATTCAGAAAATATCAAAATATAAATAACTTTCATAAATATCTTACATCAATACTATCACAAATACCAAAGCCATCCAAATCTGAAATAGTAAATACAAAATTTTTAGATATTAAACTTTTGGAATCAATTCAGAGACAATTCACTGTTACGATGTCATAAATTTAACACCCTTGTAATCCTATATCTACAGTCTGTGTGCACAGTGACTCATCATATCGTTGTAAGATAATGTTGCAACTCTGGCAATTTCTCTGGCATCCAACCCTTGTACAAACGCAGTACAAACTTGTGCGGCCTTGGTGTAGTGGCTAGGGCGTTGGACCACGGCCCGCAGGGTCTCGGGTTCTGATCCCTGGCCGGAGCACTATAGGTTGGCGTCAGGAAGGGCATCCGGCTATTAAACGCACACAAGCTTCAAAATACTAACCAATTTAACCAACCACCCCGGTGAAAAAAAGCTGCAAGTTTACCTGGTTTGTGGATAAATAATGAATCCGAATCCGCATCTAGCTTTTCAATTGCGCACCAGTCCATAGAACATGATATTCACTAAGCGATTGTTCATAAGTCATTAGCTTATAATTTTAATTGTGATTGTTCATATACAAGTCATTAGCTTATAATGTTAATCGTATCTCCAAGTTGAATATTGAAACGTTAGCCTAGTACATCTTTATCGACTCCATATAGACCTTATTTATTATCTTAAAATGATAAATGGTTTCGTGCCATTTCCATTTGCTTGCTTCAAGGGCCATCAAAACATATAACCTATTGCCACTCGACACAAAGCAAATCAGGTCATACTTTCATTCAAAAGAGCAATTGAAAATGAATCGCTTGATAAATTTTTGTACATAAAATGGGTATTCATTAGCGAAATGATATATTATAGATATTCATCCTCAGGGGTCTACAAAATATATGTGTGCCTGCGACCAAGTTTTCCCCTACAAAGTGCCAGCAAGCTGTTTTGGTTACTGACTCATGAAAGAACATTATGTTAGTGAGAATAACATTGATTGAAGCATGCATAGAATTTGTAACAGTTACTTATTCAGAAAAGTCTACAATAGTCACTCCAAATTCAGAAATTTGTGTAGTCTTTATAGCTGTGCCTGCAGTTATTCTATTGTTCAGAACATGTGCCTGCGACCGGCGGTCCCAGCGGTCCCCATTTTATTGAGCCCTGTTCATCCTCATGCACATCTTATTCGGCTTCAATAGTCAACTTTTATAAATTATTATTTATAGATTCATAATACTATTAAATTTTAGAAAAATGTGCCTGTAGGAATTCTATTGTTCAATAATTGTGCCTGCGATCAGATATGATCAGATCTAAAGTTTGGTTGCTCTGCCATCTGAACTAGTCCCCCTTATGTATAACAAGATATGTTGGATTTAATTTGTAAAATATAGTTACTAATTGTATAGTGTATCCTAACCGGGTTACCGCATTAGCGCTTCTATAAGTAACCCTGCATATATTCTGGGTAAAATAACCCGGGTATATGTAATGTGGTGCAACTAAGTAGACCCAAAGTAACAACCAAAGTGAGTGAGTAAACATCTTAAACCTCAGCCACTTTTGTATACGCTGTCCATCTTTCTTTAAAAGTAATACAAATAGTTTGTAGACAAGCGATTTCAAAACAACATGGTCGAATTACAATCTATTATTTTGTTAGTTCAAGTGTAAATTATCAGTGTGAATGTCAAAAACATATGATCAGTTTGAATGAATACGAAGCAACCACAACTATAGTCAACAGTCAACACAGAAAGAATATGAATATTTATTATATTCTACCATATAATTCTAACTGATGAACTTAAGTATGATGTACAGCGATGAAATGAAGTATGAAATAAATTTGAGATTAGAAAACATATACGGTATAAAAATATAAACTTTCAATAAAGTTGGTTTTATAAAATAAATAACAATAAACAATAGCAAGGTCTCAGAGGGAGGTGCCAAAAGTGAAGCGTGACATTTAACTTCGATAAGCTTTCAAGCGCATTTTTCTATTGTTTATCGCATGTGCAGTCAATTGAAAAATTATGTAAACATGGCGTGCAGTGTAGAATATAAGTTGAGACCATATAAGTGTTTGAGACCATACTTTTTAGGGAAAAAGGTTGACTTATACTTGCGCCAATTTACAATAATTTCACTCCAGTAATATCATGACCTGCGTATTATCACAAATTGTGGCTGCATTAAGGCAGTGGTATTTAACGAGGTTACACTGTACCACCTTGAATTTAAAAACATCAAATAAATTTACCATCTAAGTCTGCTTCAGATCCTTCACTGGCCTGAAACATAAAAAAATTATATTGTGAATATATACAGTCAAATATGTTATATATGTTAACGGTCAACTCTATACAATGGCCACCTGTCTGTAGTGGTCATTCTTGGTATGTCTAGAATAGTGTTTTCTATTAAATCAACCCTGTTTATAAAGACCACCTGCATATAGTTGTCAATTTATTTGCCTCTCATAGCTGGCTGCTTTATACAGGTTTCACTGTCTATGAATAAATCAAATATATCCAAAACATTTCAATCCAATAACTACAATGATAACACGAGTGAGTGAGTGCTTGCACCTAGCTATCGTTGCCAGTTGTTGCCAATCACCAACAAAGCACCTTGGGCAAAAATATATGTAGGTACTATTATGAAGACGGACTTTAATGGGGAAATGGAGAAGTATTGATTTAGATCAAGCGATACAGACCTACAAACGCACATTTCTTGCAGCAGATAAAATTACGCAGAACATTTTTAAACATATTTCAAGAAAATATATGAAGCCGATGTTTTTAATTCGTTTCCTTCAATTCTCGAGGGTGTTCGAGATGTTTGACCAAACTCGTCATATTTTCAAGCACTTTTCATGAAATTTAACAAGGTCTGCTACATGAGGTTATAGTGAATTTCCCCATATCTTAATTTTTGAGAATGATTTTAACATAATCTTGCAAAATGTCACGCTTGCTAAGTATTATTAACTTACCACGGCAACACTCTCCTGTAGCCATATATTATTTTTACCTTCCTTATGGATATTGCTTAACTTTCTTAATATTCGATCAATCATGATTTTAACTAGACGTTAAAAATTATTACTAATTATAATTATCGGCTTGAAGAAGATTACAGTCAAACTCGGTTACTATCCCCTCTTTTAATGTCCCACCTTGCTTAATGTCCCCACAAAAACTGATTCCTAGTTTCAATACTCCATACTAACTCTCATATTCATAGCTCACTTAATATCCCACCTTGCTTAATGTCCCGCTTTTCATCCGTACGAGAGGGGGGATATTAAGCAAGTTCAACTGTATTACCAAGTAAAGAACAGTTTGTAAGTATATTCTTACTATTATAATTATATCTCTTGTAGCAATAGCATGGTATATTAAAATGTAATTAGTCTAATTTATATGTATTTATACGTTTCATTATATTTTTTTGGGAACTTGATACAAAATATTAAGTACTTACCAATCCATCGTGTCTTGAATTACCGTTCTCACTTTGGCTACCAGTGGATGATCTGGATGTGATAGACTAGATGAAAATATCGAAAAACTAAATTTAATGCAATGTCTACAGAGTCGGATCGGAATTCCCTAAAAATTGACCAACAGGTACAACTTATCTAGAATCCAAATCTCATCCGAATCTCGGGATTAAAATTTGATCAAATCCAATTCGAAAATTTTCAACATAAACCCACATAATATCCCAACTTTTTGTATCCTCTTGAACGATATTGATTATTTATCATTAATATTGTTACTCTTACAGTTTTTTAATCATCAGAATGGCCATGATATTGTTTGATAAAATTGAAAATTAAATATTGCGAAAAACAATGAAAACCGCAACAGATGTTTAAATAAATTGTAGGTCTACCTAATATTTTGAAGTACATCAAAGGAGGAAATTACTTGATCCAAGAATCTCTTCATAAAATCATAGCTGTAAATCAAATTTATTTTACAAATTCTCTTAGAACGGGTCCTAATCCCAAGAGGTGTGTGTGTTGAAGTATAATTAAAATTAATAAATTAATAAATAATTAATAATTAGGAAATTCAATTAATGATGATGATCAGGCATCGGAAACATTTTTCTGTGACTTTGACAACATAATTTTTTCTCAAATGCCTGCAAATATTTTACCAGAAATTTTCCTTGTCAAAGCCAATTCAAACAGACCTTAATTATAGGCTACACAGAGTCATTAATTACATCCTTATGCATCTCTTATTCAGTTTCATAAATAAACTTTATGAATCATTTATAGATTAAGGATACTTTTAAATTTAAGAACAATGTGCCTCACTTTGTTCAATAATTGTGCCTGAGACTGCCGGTCCTAAAAAAAATTGTAATGTAGACCGTGTCGCCCTACCGAAGGAACCCGTAGGCTTACCACTCCTATATTTCTAGATGAGTGGCTTTTTCCGCTGAGAGCAATGATTTTAAACGTTCTTTGGTTGATCTCAGCCGCAACACTGCAGATCAATTTCAACATATCTCATGGCAGATAGGTCTTGATTGTCAATGCGCAACGATGCGTTGCAGCTACTCACAATGCAATTCCCTCTGGACCATTCCATCCGCCATCCTCAAAAGGTATTCATTTGATGTTTCAGATAAAGTCAAGGCTGAGTTGACCTTAGGGGATTTGAACCACAGTCGATCAGATATGATCCCATCTGAAGTTCGGTTGCTCTGCCATCTGAAGTTCGGTTGCTCTGCCATCTGAGCTAATCCTCCCTGCAGGTCCTAGTGGTCCCCATATGTCGATGAAGACAGTCATAATGCTATAATAGTCTATGCTTGCGGCTTCCTAATCTTGTACTCTTTACCAAATACACACACCTGATTATCTAAACATATTCCACTGTCTGCCGATGCAGATGATGATACTGAACTAGCCAATGTACTAGTCGAACCAATAATAGAATTTCTATCAATATGATTTTCATTCACATCTCCATTATTTGATAATGAATTAATTCTTTCACGGTGTGAGCTGCCAAGGACATTTTGTAGATGAGCAAATGTTGGTGTTGACATTGCCAAGTCTTTGCGCATACTGATGCCTGTTCTTGATGCCTTTCTCAATGGGACCGGATGTGAATTTGTAAGTATAACATATTTTTCACCCTGTTGTAGTGAATATATCATAGCAATATTATTGCAAGTAAAGTGAATTATAACACTCATCATTATGTATTATGAATAGGACCGTCTGAAACAAAAACTATGTTCTCACGCAAAACTATGAGTAGGCCTAGTTGAGAAAGATAAGAACATTTCACCCAATAGGTCTAGATATTAAAATGCTTTGGAGGAAAGGGTGTTTGAAAGCCTGTAAGAAACTGTAGTACCTCTTTGAAACGTAAATATTTTCCAAAACAAAATATGTTTCAATTCAGTTGATTTATATAATTTGAAAAGTAGGCTAGCTTAAAAAATGTTTAAATTTTGAGATTTTTTGCCTTTTACACTTCTTAGTACTACATTCTTTGCCCGGTTTCTTCTAAAATATGCACATTTTTATACCAATGCAGGACTACTTAGCCTATAGTAGAGGCTATGACATCCTTTGCCCGGTTTCTTCTAAAATATGCACATTTTTATAAAGATGCAGGACTACTTAGCCTATAGTAGAGGCTATGCTAGCTGGTCATAAAAAAAAATTGATTATGCACACTGTGACACTATCCAATTGTCACAAAAGTATTAAAAAGGTCTATTTCCTGTTCACAACAATCACAGAATCCATCCATTTATTTTTATTTTCAACCAATCTTAGATTGCATCATCCAAGGCAACTATATATGTTTTTATTGTTATATTATCGTAATCTTGAAAAAGGTTATAGGCATATTGGATCAAGGAGATTTCTAAAAGTAATCTAGAAGTCACATATCATGGTCCACTGCTCAATTGAGATAACATAGATTGTTAGTTTAATCTCCAATTATAAAAATAATATAAGCAGCCCTGATTAAAATTAATGTTTAACACAGTTGTGGAAGACATCAATTACTCAAGAAATGAAAAAAATGTTTTTAAATCTAGCACCCCTTTCAACAGTATTTTTGAAGTGTAATTTGATAAGGTTAGGGAGTCCAGAAGATTACTAAAAATTATAGGAATTCAATATGCACTTCAGTTGTTGCTAGGTGGCGGCGTTGAGCAAGGGAGAAACACTAGAACTTAAAAACATAGTTGCCTACTATATGAAGATAATGAAGCTTTTAAAACCATTTTATTATATCAAATAGTGTCTTCTGAAATGTAAACAATTTATTATAAATACTAAAATGCGCAAATATCGATAATAGACGTCATTACGTTTTCAGTTTTTAACGCGGTGATTCTTTGAACGATTTCCTTAAAATCTTGTCGTGCTTTGTCTATGAAATAAAAACAATAAATTAATATAAACAATTTGATCAAATATATTTATTTTGAAATAGAAAATAGAATCAAATATATAACAATTGATTAGAAATATTTGTATTCTAATCGTTTGTTTTTATGACTAAAATTTGCTTTTACTTTAAAAAGTCAAGTGAACAATTTTAAACATTAACAGTGTTATGTACGTAGATGTACAATTGATGAATATCATTATTTGAGGGCTACCAACAGCGAAAATATACAAACATTATAAAATGTACGGTGTTTTCTAAAAATGACAGTGAACTATTCGAAAAATCTCGTGCACTTTAGAAATTTTAAACTAGCACGTGAAATTTAAACAGACGTTTCTGGCAACTTAGATTACAACAACAGAATTAACACTTTCAAATAATTAAAGCAATGCAATAAGAACAGCATACTCTTAAATTCATTAAAGAATACCCTGTTTAAATACAATGATTGATTAAAATTAATTAGACAAAACCTACTTTTCGAATTTGAGTCACCGAGTTGTTCTTTAAAATGATTCACAAATTCTGTTTGTCTCACTTTACCGTCATGGTTAAGCAAGTAAGAACGGACAGCAAGTACTGTTATAGGTTCCATAACTTTTGCTATTATATAAAATTCTCCATAAGAATGATTTATAAGCGTTGTTTAAACAAGTTTCTTGGTTGGAAATTTAAAAACGCTTGTCCTGTTTGCGAAGAACAAGCTCCGCTTTTGTTTTGTAATTGCCGGAAACTATCAGACATTAGAATGACGTTTGTTAACCCCCGGTTTACGTCCTAGTTACTGATAACAAAGAATAGGGGATTATGATTAAACACAGGGGAGCGTGTGGCACAAATTAAAACATTTCTCATATTGGAATATGATTTTAAAGGAGGCTCTTCAAAAAGAGCTGATAAAAATTAAGAAAACAAAGTTTCTGAGAATTTAGTGAGAATTTATATTTATTTTTCAATATTTAATAGGCCTTGTTGTTCCATTTTGAATCACAAGAAAGATATTTTCACGATGTAGCCATAAAGATAATAATTTAACTTATGAAATAATCATTGTTGGATCGATGGATGGAGTAGTTACTTTTATTGAAGCATTATAGGCTACCTATTGACTTGTACTGGCTAGCTAGGGTAGGGTAGGTCTACCGCCGTCGTATTGCGTTAAAATTAACTATGATTATTACAGACCTTTCTCCTGGTGATATTTGTCACATTGTCAAATTACTTTCTGCAAATGATGTGGCAAGATTTTCACAGACATGTCATTACATTAAAGAAATCTGTGAAATTGAAAGTGTTTGGAAGCATTTATGTGCTAGAGGTAATATAGTAAGAAATTCACTTGATACGAAATTACTGAATTCTATTTAGGAAGTAGTGTACTAGAATGCGGAAGTGGGAAATGCCAGACTGGAAAGTTTGCTGCTTGCGGGCCAGTCTGCAAATAATGGCAATCTCGACGAGATCTCGGGGGCGGCAGCGCGAAAAAAGTTAGGGGAGGGGGCGGTAACTGATCAAATTTGATCAAATTTGACTTCAGGGCAGCAAAATCCATCATTTCAGCAAAAAAAAAATACAAAGAAAATGAGAAAACAAACAATTATTTTTTAACTGCTGATTTAAGATGAAAACTGCAGCTTCAGGGGCGGCAATCACGAGAAAAATTTCCATCTCAGGGGCGCACCTGCCATGCTTTGCAGACCGGGGTAAGACCTTGGCAGCGCAATTATTTTTCCGGATGAAGCTGAAATTCCAGCCGTGCATTTCATAATGTTAAATGTTGTTGAATGTAATTCAGGTGATATTAAACTTGGATGCGCTAAGAAATCTCAGGTGATTGACATGACATGTCAGTCATGGTAGTGGCCTGGGAATAGATATTAAGTAGGTCACATGATCACATTTTCAACTAGGCATGTCTAAGGCTTAGAGATGCTCTCGTGCAATTATGTCATATCATCATACTTCTCTTGGACCTCTGCGTCAAGCACATTTCATGCACTCATTCACATATCATCATACTGCTCTGTCCTCAGCGTCAAGCACATCTCATGCACTCATTCACATATCATCATACTTCTCTGACCTCTGTGTCAAGCACATTTCATGCACTCATTCACATATCATCATACTGATCCTCTGACGTCTGCGTCAAGCATATCCCGTGCAATCATTGCATATGATCATACTGCTCTGGCCTAAGCGTCAAGTATATCTTGTGCAATTATTTGCATATCATCGTACGGCTCGACCTCAGCGTCAGTCAAATTATCTCTCTGGTCAGCCACATCTGCACCAATTCATCAATATTCTCGAGATCGTCATCTCAGAACCTCACGCATATTCACATGTGTCATACTTACACAGTAGTTGCTATTCCTGACATCTTGATGTTGGTGACCGCTTGCTTTCAACCTTACAATAGTTCATACAACTGTTCAACTGTATCACTAATATCAATCTCAATCATGAAAGGGATATAAGATGGGGATTTCTTTCCCACCCTCCTCCCATTACCCAAGTATTAAGTATTAAGGTAAAGAGGTTAGTATATTATATTCCACTGTATTATTAGTGTGACTTGTGTCTGGTGGTGGAGACAGGCCCCTCTTCCAGCCAGCTTGTGTCCACAATGGCTGTATCCCACCATCCAAGCATTAATATGCCAAATTCTAGATATCTTAGGCAGTTAAGTTTAATCCGTATTTTATAAGAAAATGACATAATTTCCATGATTATTTAGATGTTGTAGGCTACCTGAAATTTGCCTACATATGTGATCCACCCGCACAAAATTACACCAGATTTGGCTTTCAGCCTCACATTTTCTGAGTAAATAGACAACCTTGGCCACGTATAATGCATTCTCTCTAATCTGACCAATAGAAATTATTGTACTGGTAGTTAAATGTATGTCAACATTGTAGAATAGAAATGATATCACCAATCGCGCTAAAAAATATGCCCATCTTATACAACAGTTTGTAGAGTATGACAGGACAGCCTGTGAGATAGGGATGCGAATCGACAGTCAAATCGGTAATCGAATATTCGACAATGCTCTATTCGATTCGAATTGAGTATTAATCAAAATCTTTTGTTCCATTGTTACCATTCAAGTACACAATGAAAATACAAACAACACCTTTTCCACGACTGTAAGAAAGTGTTGAAAACATCGTATTGAACTTAACTATCTTTACATAGATTTTGGAAGGTTTTGAATACATAGATACAACTGTTTGTTTCGCTCAGTTTTCTTCAACATTAGTTTACTGAATTCATTTGATTCAACGCGCTTCATGTTTCATCACATCTGTTCGATCAATTAATTGTCATAGCAACAGAGTCTGAAATAGAACTAATGGCGCGTAACTTGAGATTTTCCTTGTTATGGTAATTAGGGGGAATTCCGTAGATAATTTTACTATTCGAATAATCAATATTTTATTGATATTCGATTATTAATCAATTATCGATATTCGATGCGCAATTTTTTTTGCTGAAAATTGTTTCACCCCTATATTCTGAGAATAAAGCCATTTTGTTTGCTAATGTCCAAATGTATTTTTTCACCGGCAAAGAAAGGCAAAACTGTAACAACGCCTGCACCCGTGGCCAAATTTTCTGTAGGTGCCTCGAGATGTTGTAAAAAAGCACCCTTTTCTGAAGACAGGCCCTTACCAAAACATGAACATTAAATGGCCTGTTTTCCATAAAATTATCATAGGGTCTTTAATATGTCAGTCATGATAAATCATCACATGAGACGCTTTACTCGGTTAAGGCATTGGACCTCATCCCGCAGGGTCTTTGGGTTCAATACCTGGCAGAAGCACTATCGATTGGGGTCAGGAAGTGCATCCTGCCATAAAATGCACAAACGCTGCAGAAACTAATCAATTAACCAGTATCATGAAAACGAGTGATTGAAATCTGGGTCCAGATTTCAAAGACAAAAATATGCAAAGTCTGCTGGTCATTTTATGGTCTTTAAAGATGATTCTGTAAAATTTAAAACAAGGATTTTACCAACAAGGGCACAATTATATAATTGTTTTGGCAGTGGTAGAAAATATAGCTAATCATTTTTAATTTATTATTTCCAGAATGCAGTCTCTCAAAACTGAATGGTTGGGATGGGACATATAAGGACATTTACACACAAGGTATATTTTAATTGTTGGCTAATTGTCAATGTTTTAAATTGGCTATGAGTAAAATCATAATGCAATAATGTTTTATTTTTACAGAAACCGAAATTATCTGCTTACAACTGTATAGGTCTTCTTCATTTGGTCATTTTGGTTTTCCATGAAGCCTTGGCTAAACTGTAGAACATTTGACATGAGATTCACAGAACATGAATCCTCGGTGTCATATTCTACCGTTTGGCTGGCTTACCTAACAGAACATTATGCTCTGTCCACCCCTGAAAAAGATAGTTTAGGAGTTCATGAACAGGAATCGAACCAACTGCCATTGAGCTCTCAAAGCTATGATAATGATGATGATAATGATATTACATTCAACCATATATTTTGATCATTCTATTGTAGTTGTTCATAAATTTGGAAGGATCTGTGGTATATGGAGGATTGAATTTTATCCTTATGGTGGCCTGGCGGTTATCAAGGTAAATAAAAGCATAACAATTTTATAGGGAAGTTATGCAATATAAAGGGGTGATTAGCACAGTTGGCAGAGCAACCGAACTTCACATCGTATCTTATCTCATCGACTGTGGTTAAAATCCCCCTCAGGTCAACTCAGCCTTGACTTTATCTGAAACATCAAATGAGTACCATCTAAGGATGGCGGACAGAATGGTTCAGAAGGAATTGCATTGTGAGTAGCTGCGGCGCATCGTTGCGCATTGACAATCAAGGCCTATCTGCCATGAAATCTGTTGAAATTGATCTGCAGTGTCGCGGCTGAGATCTAAGGAGCGTTTAACATCATTGCTCTTAGCGAAAAGAGCCACTCTTCTAGAAATAGATGAGTGGTACGGGTGCCTTCGGTAGGGCGACACCGTCCACATTACTTTTTTTATGCAATATAACAAATTGAATTTGATATTATAATATGTCGTAGTTAGGCAGGCCAATCAAATAATGATATTAGGCCTACAGTGTCAAAAGAAAGTATTTACGAGAGTCAAAAAAATAAGTATTTACATTCAAGTAACAGAAGTTCTTCAATATACTACAACCTAGTTATGATATACCCCTGCAATTGAAATTCTGAGTTCATGAACTGTTTGTGATAGTTTATGAACAATTTATGAACTTTGAGTTTATACAAGAATCATGAACATGTTATAAACTGTTCATGAACTCTACATGGCTTGTTTTTCGTGAACTGTTTGAACTCATCATGAATGCTAAATAGCCTGAACGTTCAATGGCCTGTTTTTCATGAAATTGGTCATCAAGGTCCGACAAAAGGTAACTATTTGAATTGTTCATGAACGTTCAATGGGCTGTTTTTTCATGAAATTGGTCATCAACGTCTGACAAAAGGTTCAGCCTTCTGGAATCCCAGAGGCATTTTAACATTATCTTCTGAATTGTTTGTTGAGGTTTGACCAAAAAGTCATGCAAATATCCATTTTCTTCTGAGTTTGCTCTAGCCTTCCAGAATCTAGAATTTCAGGATTCCTAAATTTGTTGGACGCTGTTTTGTCATGAACTGTTTGAACTGTTTGTGAATATTAAATAGTCTGTTTTCATGAACTTTATTATAAGCGTTAAATTAACTATTTTCATGACTTCCAGAATGCAGTTATTGGATTTGATTATTTAATGTGAAACCATGTATGTCAATATCTCTGATTGAGAGTTTTCATCTTTTAGGAAGAAGATGGTTGTATTGTTGTATATGAAGTTATCATTCCTGGCCACGATGCTACGCAACCATTACAATTTCAACCATTATTTAAGCTTGCATTGACTAATGGTAAATTATGTACACTCTGTATGTTAAATGGGGATATTAGTCATGAAGGTGAACTGGTAAGATATATTTGAAATTTCTTTGTAAAAATTGTTATAACTGTTGTCTCATTTTTAAGAAATTTATAAGAACTGTTAATGAACTGTTCATGAACTGTCCGTGAAGATTTATGAACTGTTCATGAGCAGTTCATATTAGGGACATTTAACGTTCATGAACTTTTTTATGAACTCCTGAACTGTTTTTCACATGAGCTTAGGCTCTATTAATTCAATCTCTGGCTGGAACACTATTGGACTGATGGCATCAGAAAGAGCATCCTACCATTAAAACTCACACATGCTTACAAAAAATACTAACAAACTACCCAACTATCCCGTTGAAAAAAAAGGAATTTTTTAAGACACAGCCGTATTTCATTTACACGGTCACAAAGATAATGTCACATTTTTAGCATCAGCTGCATTGCCGTACATACTGGTAATACAGTTCATGAATTTGATTATACAGTTTATGAATCATTTGTAAACGTTAAATAGGATGTTCTTTATTGTTTGACTGATTATCCTTCAAGTGCACGTCTCAAGAGTGAGTGCTTGTGTGTCTGCTTTTGCGACATTGTAAATTTCATGTAATTACAATGAATTTTGCTACATCAAAGTTACCCCTGTAAATAACAGTTCAGGAGTTCATGAACAGTTCATGAACAGTTCATAAACGTTAAATGGCTCCAATTTTCCTGAACTGTTCCTGAACTGTTCATAAACTGTTCATGAGCAGTTCATGAACCCTCACAGACAGTTCATGAAACAGCTCATGAACAGTTCATGAAAATTCGGGGCCATTCAACGATCATGAACTATTCATGTACTGTTTATGAACTCCTAAACTGTTTTTGCATGGATATATAAAGAAAATACATTTTGTGCACCAACTAGGAAACGAACCTTCAGGTCTCCCTCATGTATTGCGGGCACTCTACCACTGAGCTACTGCCTTCTCATTCATAATAAATAACTATTACTTGCTTAATTCTTAGATTAGAGTTAATTCATCAAAAGATTTATCTCCTGTTCATGATGATGACAAGATATCATTCAAATGTATGGCTGAAAGTAATCATTATACACCAAGTACGGTAAGTCTAATATCCTGACATATTAAATACAGTAGCTGGTACGTGGAGTAACATCCATCATCATCATCATCATTATAATTTATTCAGCACTTGAATAAGTTAAAAAGCTTTAAGACTGATTTATAAATATGTATATAATAACACTACAATTTTACAAACATAAATTTTACAGGATAGATAGTTGAAGAAGGATTTGATTTTACTGAAATCTGTTATTATGTGTAAATTTATGCGTAAAATGTGTATCTTTATTGTAGACGGTAGATCGTTTGATTGTAGACGGCATTTTGAAATGAGTGGTAACCCCTGCGAAGCACAGTTCAGGAGTTCATGAACAGTTAATTAACAGTTCATGAACAGTTTTTGAACGTTAAATGGCCCCAAATTTTCATGAACTGTTCATGAACTGTCCGCGAGTGTTCATAAACTATTCATGAACTCCTGAAGTGATTTTCACAAGGGAATAGCTTGACCTGCTGTAAATGTCATTGTGGGTTCTTTTTTGGTAGTATGTGGTTGTTGAAATAATGGGGAAAGCAAAGGAGAAGATTGGTTAAATTTAGTTTTATGGGTGAACATTCATGACATTCAACGTTCATGAACTCAACAATTTTTTTTAGTCAAGATATTGAATGTTTACAAAAAGATTACAAAATGACAATATAAAACACAACATGCCACAACATGATGAATATATATTTGTTTACTTTGCAATGGTAGGCCTATAATATTTCATTTATGTTATTGTATAATCAGTTCATGTACTGTTTATGAAACATTTGATGAAAATTTTCCATTTCATTTCATGAATTTAGATAGGTTATTGCTATGTTCACTATGACGTCATTATTGTCCAGGGACTTAACTGTCAATTACCTGTAGCTAAGTTGTAAATAAAATTGATTTAATTTGATTTTTTCTGGTTATTCTGTTAGCCTGCCAGACAAGAATACAACATTGATAACCTTGAGTTTCTAAGAAAGAAATTCTTTGAACAACGTCATACGTAAGTCTAGCCTTTTGGTCAATGTCATACACATTCAGTAGCCTATCATCTACCTACTCTTAACAACAAAAATAATATTTTTATTTTTCAGACGGCCGCTTATTTTCAGTAGTTTTACACCATGTAAATCACAATCAAATGACAGTCCAGTCTTACAAGGCTTATATAAGGTGTGTAGGATTATTGAAGGGGGAACCCTTTTATAAAATAAAACACATTTTTAATCAATTTTGTTTACTGGAGGTTGTTTTGGATTTTGAATTAATGACTTAAAATTCAAAGGTTTTCCTTGCAATGTCGTTGAAAGGAATGGAAACTTTAGGCCTACAATGTTGGTCTTTCTTTAAATAGAAGACAATTTTTGTTGATATTATTTCTTTAAAAATGTGTCGTAGTTTGTAGTTTACTTCGCAGACATGAGAATTTTCAGACTTTTAGCAGATTTCAGACTATTTTGGGCCTTGTGAAACTCTAGTTATTACTTTTTTCTGTTCAATTCCATTGGATTTCATCGAGATATTGTTGATTTCACAAGTTGACTATTTTTGAAATTTCAATTCTCATGTCTGACTTCTATATTTCTTCATCAATGAGCTTCGGACAAACATTTTTAACATCAAATTACGAAGGAGGGATTTATGAACAATATATATTCTAGAATTTGCAGACATATGAACCAACCAATCAGAGTCTGATTTCTTGTTATTTAAAGCCCTGGGCAGACGAAGGGAAATTTGCGCAATTTTCAAATTCTTTGAAAATCCTTGTCATTTAGACACTCTTACAATTTTGTCTGATGCGTTTCATCATCTATTGTATTTGTCGCATTGTGGCCATCAAACGTATTCCAAGGATTTTTGTTATTCAACATCTTCGTTTTCCATTTCGAACTATTTTGTTTAAAATTATCAAATTCTCTTCGATGTTGCAGCTTCTCCCTGGCTCCCTACCCCTGCAAAAAGCAGTTCAGGAGTTCATGAACAGTTCATGAACGTTAAATGGCTCCAATTTTCCTGAACTGTTCATGAACAGTTCATGAACCCTCACAGACAGTTCATGAACATTTCATGACATTTCATGAACAGTTCATGAAAATTTGGGGCCATTTAACGTTCATGAACTGTTCATGAACTGTTCATGAATTCTTGAACTTTTTTCACAGGGGTATTAAGCTCTCTGAGCTGTTTACACGACACGACACAACACGACACTCGTCAAATAAAAACAGATTTGCTCAAATGTTGCCATCATTTGCCCAGGGCTTAAGAATCTTTGATATTTTCAAAAAACTTGACTGAATTCATGAACAGTTCTTAAACTTCACAAACTTTACAAAGATTCATGAACTGTTCGTGAACACCCTAAAAGCAGTCCTTGGTCTTTTCATGAATGTTTTCCTGAATATTTGCATGAACTCTTTTCATGAAAATTGAACCTATTAGCGTTCATGGACTGTTTTCACGATGGTATACATTTATAGTTTATCTGAAATTATATGTAATGCACAATCAACCAATCACCAATGAGGATTCCTCATCCCAACCATTACTTGTAAATACTGAGAAGAAGACAGTTGATGTTGGTATCCTGTCTTGAAATGCATTTAACAAACCAACCATGAACTGCTCGTATTAATGAAATACATACCATTTAACACATGAGCTTTATGAACTGCCGATGTGAAAAAAGTTTCATTAGTTCATGAATGTAAAATTGCCCAAAAGTTCATGAACTTTCTGTCAATTTCACATTCATCAACCAGTTCATGGACCGGGTTATGAAGTGTTCATAAATTCTTTGTGACTGTTCATAAACTGTTCATAAACCAAAATTGCGAGAGGCTCTAAGTTGAGCGCCATTTTGATATTTGTTATAGACAGAGATGACTACACCAGGTTGGACTATATGAATATAAACTTCTAAGAAAAATATATATTGTATTTAATTTGATTACATAGGGTGATTACAATGTGCATGGCATCGAAATCCTTCATGTGACTTATAAAGATGAAATATTATCTGGTGTCAAAATAACAGTAAGATACTGCAAACTGTTTATGGCATGAGTAAATTATAATCTCATCCTTAGAGGGGCCTTATGTGTAGTGAGTAGGGCGTTGTATCTATGGGTTCACTCCCTGTCAGAAGCACTATTGATTGGCATCAGGAAGGACATCCGGCCATTAAACGACACACGCTCCAATACAACAACAGCAACGAAAACACTAACCAACTAACCAACTACGCCGGTACATAAAAATCTGCTGGCTTACCCAGTTGGTGGTTAAATGATATATCAAAGAAAATCCTATTGATGCATTCTGTATTTGGTGCTTGTTTTTAAAATATTTGTATTAGGCTGATTAGCAATCCTGTCACCCCCCCCCCCCCCATATCACTAATAGCATGCGGAAAATTACCAAATATGAAGTACAACAGAATATGATGCAAGAAAAACAAAAAAACAAAAAGGAGTTTGATGAAGGTATAAGGCCACCCCTGCGAAACAAGTTCATGAAAGTTCATAAAAGTTCATGAACGTTCATGAACTTTTATGAACGTTCATGAACTTTGATGAACAGTTCATGAACTTTGATGAACAGTTCATGAAGTGTAAGGAATGGTTCATAAAAATATGGTTCACTAACTCTTACAGTTCATGAACGTTCATGAACTTTGATGAACTCAAAGTCACAATTCATGAACTACACTCAAAGTTTATGAACTAGTTGTCCAAGTTCATAAAAGTTCATGAACGTTCATGAACTAGTTTTCCAAATTCATCAAAGTTCATGAAAGTTCATGAACGTTCTTGAACTTTTATTCAAGTTCATGAATGTTCATGAACTAATCATAGCAGTTTGTAAACAAATAGTTCATGGACCCACAGAGTTCATGAAGGTTCATGAACTTTGATGAACTAAAAGTCATCATTCAACAACCATATTCCAAGTTTATTAACCAGTATTCAAAGTCCATGAACTATATTCCAAGTTCATGAACGTTCATAAACTTCAATCAATGTTCATTCTTTGCAGTCATTTCTCGTAAACCCTACCAGTAGTAGAAGTTCATGGACATTAATTCTGAATTAATGAAACAGAAATCCTAGCTTATGAAACTTCATGATAAAAACATTCTGATCAAAATACATAATAAAGCTCAACTAGATACAGTAAGTGTGAAATTGTATTAACACACAATTGTAAGGGCTATTTTAGCAGGAAAACATAAATCAATGCAGGTCTAATTGGCAGCATTTCTGGTACCATGTCAACAATTTTGGAGTTTATTGCCTAGTAATTAGGGCAGTATATAAGTAATGCCAATAAAATCTAGCAGCATATTATTGATCTCAACTAATGACAAATAGACAATGCCTCAGGGGCAGGGTGTCACAAAATGTTTGCATTACTGGAATCAGAAATTCCAGATAAGATAGGAAACTTTCCACTTTTAGGGTTTTCAAAATATTTATACAAAATGAATGTGAAGCCTATGAATAATAATGTTGAAAAGTAAATCTTATATTTGAAAACCTACTGATTTTGTGCTGGCCTTCAATGAACCAGGTTCCCAGGACCCCCTCCTTCTGATAGATTGTTTAGGAGAAGACAGAAGACACACATTTGTCTTCATTTTGTCTTCATTTGTCTTGATTTAATTAATTACAATGTCTATAAGTTAATTAGTTGTAAAATCTACAGCTAACGTTTTTCTGAGTTTTATCCATCAGAAATGATAATGTTCTTGTTCAAGTTTGTTGTTTCATGTCTGATGCATTAATGTGTTAGTTTGATTGTACGTTTATTATAATGTTAACATTGTGTTGAATATATCCTAAAACATCCTGTGCTGTGACTAGGCTATCTAAATTTTAATGGAATAAATAGTTTAATTGATTAAAATTCAATTTATTTTTAATTATACACACAATAGAGAGCAATTGTGTGTTGATTATCCTGTATATTTAAATAAATTGATAACCTGAGCTAAAATATCAAAACAAACAAACTGAAGCATCAATAGCCAATGTGTGAAGAAGTAAGTTTTTGATGACAAATCTCACAAACAGGAAGTGCTAAGTGGGTGTCTAAGTGAGAAGCTAATAAATTCATGCTGAGCTCATGCTGTCATCTCATGCTGATAGTAAGGTGATAAGCTGTCTATATGTAGACTAGGTGCTTGGACCTGGGTACTAGCTATTGTTATTCAAAAGAAAACTGGCTTATGAAGTCAGTTAGTAATTATATCATTCCTTACTTTTGCTGCTTGTTTACTTGAGCCAGAGAAAGATAGCAATCTTGAAAAATGAGTTTAATTCAGTAATATAAAGAATTTAGCTGATGGATAGATATTCTACAAAGTTTTACATAAAAATATATGGCTTCAACAGGATTGAAAAGATGATTTCCAAGTGAAACTAAAGCTTGATTTTGGAATACTAATTAGATGAAACTGTGGTTTTCAAAACTCAAACAGAATTTACTACAGTAGACCTACTCCCCACATGGTTGTTTGGTTGCTCATATCTGGTGTTGGTGTATGCATTGAATACCATGCAAAGAATGTGAGGCCAGATTTTATATTTCCTTTTAATTATTCACAAAAAGATAAATCAGAAATGCAAAGCTTTGCAAGACTTTTATTTACCCCCACAACAAAACTACATAAAGAAGTTCAATGTATAATTATTTGTGTTGCTTGCTATTTTCAATTCAAACACTGGACATGTCACAACTTCAAGCTCTTGAACATATACAATCCAAAGGTTGATATTAATATTAATTATCATTATTATTAAAAGCACTTCTTAAAGTAGGTGCAAATATCATTACATGATAAAATAAGTTTTGAAATGAATCATGGCAAGAAAAGAATATCCCAACAGAGAACCAATTTACCCTTAATATAGTAAGATACTCATACAACTATACATTTAAAAGGTAAGACTTCACGTTATGATTTGAAGACTTAGATAGATATGTACACAGAATAGAAAGTTAAATCATGCTCCATAACTGGAAAAATCCGTTCAAAGCAAAAGACATTCAAGGACAGCACACTTTGAGAAGTTGATATGCTTTAGGCTTCAATGAGCACAATTGATTTGACTTTAGACATATTTAAAGTATCAATCGGCTTCAAACAATCTTTGATATTTTAACAAGCTATACTAATTCCTACATTTCTATATCATATATTTTATTTGTTTGAATGTATTCATTTCCTCTTACTATATCACATTTTACAATTTTTTGTGAATTAAATGTTCAAACATTCAAAGTTGCTTTTTCCTATTCTTTTTTTTATCTGTTATTTACTATACAGTTCATGAACGTTCATGAACTTTGATGAACTTTGATGGACTGATTTCATGAACTTTGATGAACTGCTTCATGAACTTTGATGAACTTGTTCATGAACTTTGATGAACTTGTTCATGAACGTTCATGAACTTTGATGAACTAGTTTATGAACTTTGATGAACTAATTCATGAACTTTGCTGAACTAGTTCATGAACTTTGATGAACTAGTTCATTAACTTTGTTGAACTTTCATGAACTTGAGTTCATGAACGTTCATGAACTCTGTGCCATTTAACGTTGATGAACTAGTTCATGAACGTTCATGAACTCAGTTCATGAAAGTTCATGAACGTTCATGAACTTTTTCGCAGGGGCAGCTTCTATGTTATTTCTTGTATACTACAGTGAAACCTATATATAACAGCCAGCTACGAGAGGTAGATAAATTGACCATAATAGACAGGTGGCCTTTATATACAGGTTTAATTCAATAGAAAATACTATTTTAGACATTGCAAGAGTAACAACTATAGACAGGCGACCGTTATAACAGGTTTGACTTTGGATTTTGTTTCTTGTTTTTCCTCGATTTTTGTTTCACCCCCTCATAGGAGAAAATACTTCATAGTAATGATTGTAAATCAAGTCAATAAGTATGTTTAACACTACTTTGACATTATACTTTTAGGGTGATCCTAACGTCCCAGCAACAAAATCATCCTTCATTGCACATCTAACACGTCCATTTAATCCATACGAAACAGACGGTTTAGATTTCAGTCCAATATTTGATGATATGGATGACGAAATTGAAAATCCAGAGGAAGTACCCGAAGGAATGAAACGCTTTCATTTACCATTTGACATTGAAGAGGGCAATGCTCAAATTCCAAAGTTCTACAAATCTATGTAAGTAAGGATACATAATACAGTGGTAGATCAGATACATAATCAGGCCTCGCTTCCATTACTGACAGCCTCTTATTACATGTACATTGTCACATTTTCTATCCCCTGCAAAAAAGGTAAGAAGTTAATGAACAGTTCATAAACAGTCCCCGAACGTTAAATGGCCCCAAATGTTCATGAACTGTTCATGAACTGCCAGTGAGGTTCATGTTCATGAACTGTTCATGAACAGTTCATCAAAATTGGGGCCATTTAACGTTCATGATCTGTTTATGATCTATTCATTAACTCCTTACTGTTTTTTGCAGGGACTGTAAAAATTTGAAAAGTATGATATGCATCTCGCATTCTATCAGTCTAATTAGTTGAAAAAACATCTTATAGAACACTTGTGAAATGCTCAAGAACACTTTATAAGATGTTCCTGAACTGTTCATGAAATTTACGAGCATTAATGAAACTGTTTTCAAACTCCTTCTAAACAGTTCATAAGTGGCCTGTTTTTGTGAATTTTTTACAGGGTGATTGACATTAAAGGATGCGTGATTTCCTTTTACGTTTGATGATCTGATCTTATCTCCAGTGACTGATGAAGTATTGTCCATAATTTGACTTGACCATTATTATGAAAAGTGCACTGGTATCTCAGCAACAGAATTCCGGAACTCCGCAGCGGAGGCCGTGGTTTGATTCCACGTCGATGCGCACATGTTACTTGTTTGTAGCATAATTTATTTGTAAATTTGTTACTAATCCCCCTATATATAGCAATATGTAAACTTGTTGGTGACATTCAGTCATGGACTGTAAATGTAATATTATTATTACTAAATTTTGAAAAATTATGCCTGTTTTCATAGGATTAAATATTTTCATTTTTCATTTTCAGGTTTTGGGCTGAAGGTCAAGTAGCAATGCATGGTTTTAAATCACCAGATTTTATTCCGGCTTTATTTGTTGTATTTGAAGAATCTATATTTGGTGTAATCTTTTGGGATCTCCACTCCTTTGCTATATTTGTTAAAATTGAAGAAACCTTAATGTGAAGTTGTATACCGGTATACCCCTGCGTGTATATAGTTCATGGACGTTAATTGGCCCGTAAATTTCATGAACTGTTCATGAACTATCCGTGAAAGTTCATGAACTGTTCATGAAATCCTAAACTGCTTATTGTAGGGGTACTATTAAATATTTTGTCTGCAGGTAACGATAGGCACATATCGATCACATTCGATAGCACATATATATGTACATCATGGCATTCATGTAGAGTAGATATTATACTAATATTAAAATTTCTTTTTATAATTTCAAAATAATTTAATTTAAATTTTAATAATCTGGTAATTAAAAGTCAATTTCAAAAAATTAATGTCTACTATCTATGCAAATGTGTGTTTTGTTTTTAGCCCATTTTATGGCTCATATTTAACAGTTATTGATTGAAGGCCATGCGGATATTGGCTAATGATGATTGAGGGGGTTATAATGGTTAGAATGCATGGCTCGTTCAATGCAGCTTTTGAAGTTTAGTATGCAAGCTTTCGACTAAGAAACGCTTATTTCTCGCTCTGACCTGTGCTAAATTTTGATCAGCGTTATATTTTACGTGCGCTATGCAAAGTCAACCACAAAACTATAGTTGAAAGTTCCTAGCTATTCCCTCGTTACAATTAGTCAAATGTTCTCCTTACTTCTTAGCTTTTTAACTAAACTTAAATTTTTCAAAATGAAATGACCCCTGCGAAAATAGTTCAGGAGTTCATGAACAGCTCATTTACGTTAAATGGCCCCACATTTTCATGAACTGTTCATGAACTGTCTATGAGGGTTCATGAACTGTTCATGAATTGTTCTTGAACAGTTCATGAACAGTTCATGAAAATTTGGGGCCATTTAACGTTCATGAACTGTTCATGAACTGTTCGTGAACTCCTGAACTGTTTTTCGCAGGGGGACATTTGTTTGTATATCAGGCAACAGATCTTCTGGGAATAAAAATTGTAAGACAATGACTTTACTCAATTATTTTTAAAGAAATGAGAAATGTAATGAAGTTACTAATAGGGATTGTTTGTTTCAGTTTTGTTTCAATTTTTACGAGAATTGTTGACATACAAAAGAGAAAACATCAGCACACAACGACGTCACTTTTTTGAACAATAGCTTGCATATTAATTGACAAGTGTTTGATTAATCAAAGATCTCAATTTTTATCCACCTGTTTGTTGATGACTAATTATGGGATATAAATCAGATAAGAGGACTGTTAAGCGTTATATAACTCAAATATCTTGAGTTTGTGAGAGAATAACAGATCGCCCTCCCTTTGAACAGGACCTAAGTTGATGTGTTCTTGGAATTCGCCATCTGGTGAAATTTGATACCAAAACGCCATAAAATTAATACAGAAATGAAAAACGGATCACATCCAAATCACGAATGGAAAACAGTAATTCTAATGTACCTAAATATAGCTATATAACCACACACACACACAGACCTTTGTCTTTATCACGCATCTTTATAGGTATAGATGAATGTCTCAAATAGCAAGTAACGATTAACTGATTGTACTGAATTCACAAACAGTAAAATCAGATTTAGTCAATAACATCATATCATTTGGTGAGCTAATAAGTTTAACGTTGATTCAACATGAATTTTTAATAATATTTACAAAGAAGAATTTCAAGAAATCTGATACAAGATGTTAGCATGCTGAATATTGCTACAGATGAACGTTTTATGTTACATTAAATTATTAATACTAAATAATTTAAATCAACATGCTATTAAAATCAAAATTTAAAGATAAAGAGTAAATTAATCCTGAAAAAATTTCGATCAGATCCAAAACATTGTCCCTTGTCATCATATTTCACTATATTTGTATATTTCATTGTCATTTTATTTTCCTTTTGGTACCTTTGGCGCTGCGATTTTTACTTTATCTTTTGTAACTTCCTTTTTCAAAACATGAAGAAGAGTTTGGGAGCTTTCCAGAATCTATGGATTAATGAAAAAGGATCAAAATCATCCAGTTTGGAAATAAATAATTCGAAGATCTAAACTACAGAGTCAAACCTGTTATAACGGTCACTTCTATACAGCGACCACCTGTCTATAGTGGTCACTCTTGCAATGTCTAAAATAGTATTTTCTATTGAATAAAACCTGTATATAAAGTCCACCTTTCTACAATGGTCAATTTATCTACCTCTCGTAGCTGGCTGTTACATACAGGTTTCACTGTATAATGAAGTCTGAATGTTTGTTACGAAGTTACCAATAATTGTTAATTTTGATATTTTAATAGCCTTATATACATAACACAGTCTATGGAGTCACATGATTGCTTTCTCTTTTTACCCCTGCGAAAAACAGTTTAGGAGTTCGTAAACATTAAATGGTGCCAATTTTCATAAACCTTTGGAGAAAATTTTATGAAATAGTCCATGAACACTGGGTGTATTAGCGCTCATGTACTCCTGAACTGTTTTCGCAGGGGTTAGCACAGGGCAAACACACACAGCTTTTACACAATTATGTCGAAAATTTGCTAAATCGCAAGCGTTTACCGGTGACCATTTTCAAGATTTTTGAAAATTGTCACAGCTTATCTCAATGTGTTGAAGAAAGCTTCAATGCATTTATAAATGAACTATTTTTGTGTCTGTTTTGATTTAGGCTCTATCCTCTATGCCACCCATAGTTCTTGTTAGCGGCGTTGAAATCAAGCCAAAGAAATAGTTAATATTTCTGGGAGTAATGCTGGACAATAAATTAACATACAAAGATCATGTTGACATGATATGTAACAAAGTGTCCGCCATGGCATCCTGCATAGCAAGACTGCCATCATTTTTACCTGATAAGTGCAAGCTATCCCACTTTTAATAATGTTTATCGTACAACATTATACTTTTGCCAATTCCCTCCTCTGCTCCCTTATGAAACAACTTCAACACAGCATAGATAAATCCTTTTGTCGAGAAATCAGGCTAGTGCTTCACAAGAAACGACCATTCAGCTCATACGAATGCTTCTCTGATATGAAGATGTCTAGTAAATCACTACGGCAGCAAAGCCTACGTCTCTGCTACACAAATCGCATGGCAAGTGCAACACAGCTGTGCTCCAGCATACATATGAAACGTCACAACTTCGAAATTGCAAGGTACAATCTAGCGCAGGGTAAAAATTCAGTTGTAAGAACTTGTGGCAAACTATATAATGAACTATCAAAGGATACCAATGCCGAAATGTTAGAGATTAGCAACAGACATTCATTTAAAGCTTGGCTACCATCTAAGAATTTGGTAGAAATGTAGGCCTACAGTATATTTTAAATTAACTTTTAGCAATAATAATAGCATAATATTAATATAATACATATAGTAACATAACTTAAACTACATTATTTACATATATACATTGCTCGACATTCTGTAAAACATGCCTTTGGCAGCTTAACAATTTTCTTTTTCTTTTGTGAATGTAGAATTGGAGTTAAAATAAATAAATTGATTGATAGATTGCACATGATTCTAGTGCTTATTATCTAACAGAAAAGTGGCTAATAAACATACACAAATAAGCTCATCCGCATGGCCATAGATGATTGGAGGCGACGGCCCCCTTTCATAGAAACATGGTTACTTGGTTAGACATATGCAGGGTCCGACAAAAGTGGGATCCTAGATCGCAGAAGGCTAGACAAAATTCAGAAGTAATTTGATGTTTTTAATGATTTTCTGGTTAAACCTCAACAAGAAAATTCAGAAGAAAAAGTTGAAATGCCTATAGGATTCCAGAACGCTGAACGTTTTGTCGGACCCTGGACATATGTGATTTTTTAATCTTACCTTCATATAAGCAGCTTCTGTTTCTGAAATAGTTTTATCAAATTCACATCTTGCAGTGATTTTCTTTGCTAAACTTTCATTTAACTTGGATAGCCTTTCTGTTAAAATACGAAGGTCATTTTGAATTTTATTCTTTTCTTCTTCTTCAGATAGAATCTGTTCTTGTAATTCATCTCTTTTCGTACAGAGATCTTCGATACCTTAAAATTAAATGTAAACCAATTTAGTCAATAACATATATGTGACTGTTCGTGTTAGAAAACAATCAGGAAAAAATTCAATTGTTTGGTTTGGTGGTAAGAATTGTGAAATTATTGAAAATTTGAACATATTTTAATAAATAAATGAGATAGAGTCATCCAAAATGAAAACAAATTGAAGATTTCAAAATAAATTAAAATTCTAAATTGGATAATCAAATAAAATGAAATCCAAAAGTCTATTGAATTGTTGATTCTGACAGAAACCAACACATATGAAAAAGTAATTTAGACGGTAACACTCTAGGGAAGGCACCCGTACCACTCCTCTATTCCTCTTTTTCCAGAAGAGTGGCTTTTTTCACTGAGAGCACCCCAGCCAAAAACAGTTCAGGAGTTCATGAGCAGTTCATGAAAATCTGGGGCCATTTAAAGTTCATGAACTGTTCATGAACTCCTGAACTGCTTTCGCACGGTCAATGATGTTAAACAGTTAAATGCTCTTTATGGATATCAGCCGCGACACTGCAGATCAATTTCAACATATTTCATGGCAGATAGGCCAACATTGTCAATGCACAACGATGAAATAACATATATAGCCTATGTATATATATGTAATAAGCTATAGCACTCTGGTATGGCACAGATGTTTTTGATGTAGTGAATTTTTCACCACATCGACCAACTCTCTTAAGCACTGAGCAGTATTGATGACGGCTAATGGCCAGAAACAAGCGCTTGTCTGCTGCTATGTAATAAATGTAGTAAATTTGATTGAAACCTTTCATCGATATGATTAATTTTTAATTAGCCCGCATGCATGTTAGAATATTTTATTAAAATATTGTCGACATTTGGGTGCGCAATTGCCATAGGCCTACTCTATAGACTGGGAGGTGTTAATATTAAGCATGTGGCCTGTCATTCTCATTTGGATTACAATTAGATCAATAAAATACTGCAACATTCAGAACTAGAAACTCACATTTTACCAATTCGTTATTATAGGATTGTAGAACAGCACCCTGCTGTGACATATCTGCAGTAAAATTAGTTTCTCTACATAGGAAACCTGAAAACAAAATAATATATGATTATTTCTGAACACAAATTTCATTTAGAAACTTATGATCCTTTACAATAAAGTACAAAATAACCAAGAAGCATGTTAGGATATATTAACAGATTGCTGGATATATCTTCAACAATATGATGGAATGGCTTCATGTTCAAGCAAGTAAGTAGATAAAGCCAGAGGCAGAGGGTAGACCTAGCCTATGAATGTCCTAGCTAAACAAACATATGATATTTTGAAGGATAATTCATAGTATATTAAACTTCGATATTACGACGATTACAAAGAAGAACAAGCTGAGAATAACAATAATAAGAAAACTAGACACCAGAGTCGATGCTTTTCTTGTAAAATACAACAGATAGATGTGAGAAATATATTACTGTAGGCCTATCTCAGATAAAACTCACCACTTTGCCGCCATTAGAAAAATGAAAATAAAACAAAAATCTTGGCCTCTCAATCGTGAAAACTGGAATAGGCGATACTCCTGAAATACAGGAGCGTGTGGAGCATGATTTTCCATATGCTTCTCTGTTATTTTTGTTCATTTGGAATTTTGGATTTTGATGTAAGAACATGATCAAAATACACAGTCAATTACCAATCAAGCAGTATAATTTCGTAACTTATAATAATTCATTATGCTAGGAATGACTATTTGAATACTTAAAAAACTTATTTTTTAGTCAATTTTATTGGTTTTTATGGCTGGGAAGTCACAGTACCAAATAATACAACCACAAAGTGTAAGTAGTATTGTAGTAACGTATTCAAGTTTGCAGCAGAACTTCAGGCTGAGCTCAGACTGTGAGCTGCTCTCGAATCAGCCTCGTTGAAACTTGCTGAGGAGACACGCTTAAAGGATAGCTTCTCATGCAAAATTGTAGCAAGTGTTCTGCTAAACGATGGCACAGATAAGTTAAAAAATATACAAAACACTATCCTGCTATTGCTTTAATTATATGCTAGATTTTTATGTATTTATTTAAGTAACTCTCTGGGTTTAAATTCATATACAATAATTATAACGGTTACCTATATATTGCGGCCACCTGTCTATAATGGTCACTCTTGCAATGTCTAAAATAGTATTTTCTATTGAATCAACCCTGTCTGCAAAGGCCAACTGTCTATAGTGGTCAATTAGGATAACGAAGTGGATAATGTTCCGGCAGCCTGGATCCTGGGTACTAGAGATAATGTTCCATTTGTCTTTTGCGCATGCGTAATTTGCTGTTTGCGTTTCTCTCACATTCGTTCAAAATGCAATGGCGACGGACGGTCCTGTTCCTCGATCACGTTAATAACAATTATGTTCATCAATTTAATAATAGAATATAAAAGAGTTTGAAATGCAAATGCTAGAGGTTGAAAACACTTTATACGAGAGATTCACGACGCTAGATGCCAATTGGTAGGCATATAGCATCAATTACAGGATAGAGAGATGACTACCCTTGCGAAAATCTTCATGTTTTTGTAAATTTTCATGAACTGTCTGTTGTGAATTTGTTAATTATGCTAATTATGTTCTTTATGTTTGTAAATGAGGCTACTTCATAAACACTCATTCCTTATCCACATGTTGTAAGATGGAGCTATCTTTTTGTTAAATAAAGCCTTATTCAGAGTTTAGTTACTGGCTATTCATTTCAATTTATTTAACAAAAGATATTTTTCAGACAGTTAGTCATGGATAGATTTCTTAAACCAGAAAAGTTCAATACAGATCCTAATTCATCTACTGCCAAAAAGGAATGGAAACATTGGCATATGACCTTCACAAATTTCTTGGCAATGCTGGACAAACTCAAACCAGATAAACTACACACTTTAATTAACTATATATCACCTACTGTTTATGAATATATTTCTGACTGTGATACCTATGAACTTGCTATTACTACACTTGAATCAATGTATGCTAAGGTCCCCAATGAAGTCTATGCAAGGTATTTACTTTCATCACGTCGACAGCAGCCATCTGAATCTGTTGATACATTTTTACAAGCTCTAAGTCTATTGAGTAAGGATTGTACATTCAAGCCACTCACAGCTATTGAACACAAGAATATTGTTATCAGAGATGCTTTTATTAGTGGTTTACAATCAAGTCCGATGCGGCAAAGGCTGTTAGAAAATAAGAATCTTGATCTAGACACTACAATTTTACAGGCTAGATCTTTGGAAGTTGCGCAGAAAAGTTCTGATGGATTTGCAATCCCCCAGCAAACGAACACTGTTGCTGCTGCCACAGAGTTATCACATGCACAAATTGACTCACACAACTCTGAAGAAAATCATATTGCAGCCATCAAAAGTGACAAAACAGGCAAATGCTTCTTCTGTGGTCAACAGCGTCATCCACGTAGTCACTGTCCAGCCAAAGATGTCAACTGTAACAAATGCTCGAGGAAAGGACATTATGCAAAAGTGTGTAGATCAAGTAATAACACATACAATAAAACACAATCTTCTGCAATGCACTCTACCTACCTAGCTGCAACAAAACCATGCCAATGTGTCGCTGACGTCAAAGTGAATGGTACTGCAGTGAAAGCTCTGATAGACACTGGTAGCAATGACAGCTACATTTGTCCTAATCTTGTTAAACAAATGGGATTATCTACCATGCCCAAGCCTTCTGTGGTATATATGGCCTCATCTGCACTACATGCCAAAGTTGAAAAGTCAACAAAGATTGATATTAATATGGATGATAAAGTATACAAGAAAGTAGAAGTATCTATTTTACAAGGACTTTGCTCAGATTTAATCCTTGGTCGAGATTTTTTACAATTACACAAACAAGTCACTTTCGAATTTGGAGGTGAAAAACCTACCTTAAATGTTTGTGCTTTGGCATCATTGTCAATAAACCCTCCTAAACTATTTGCAAATTTAGACTCCACATGCCAACCTATCGCAACAAAATCCAGAAAGTTCAGTGCACCAGACAAAAGTTTTATCGACACAGAAGTGCAACTACTTTTGAAAGAAGGTATAATTGAGCCAAGCACCTCACCATGGAGAGCGCAAGTATTGGTCACAACAAATGAGCGTCACAAGAAACGTTTGGTTGTTGACTACTCGCGAACTATTAACCGCTTTACAAATCTTGATGCGTATCCATTACCTAGAATCGAAGAAGTAGTCAACAACGTTTCAAAGTACAAGTTCTTCAGTACTTTGGATTTGAAATCAGCATATCACCAAATCCCAATCAATCAAGAAGACAAGATATACACTGCTTTTGAAGCTGCAGGAGAGCTTTACCAATTCTGCCGAATACCTTTTGGTGTGACAAATGGAGTTGCCTGCTTTCAGAGAATCATAAATCAGATTATAAAAGACAATGATTTAAAAGACACTTTTGCTTATTTAGATGATATCACCATATGCGGAAAAACCAAAGAAGAACATGATTCAAATCTTGATCGTTTCTTAGTAATTGCTAAGAAACTAAACCTTACTATTAATCATGCAAAGAGTACATATGCTACAGAAACAATTAATTTATTGGGTTATTTGATATCTCATGGAGAATTGAAACCAGATCCTGATAGGTTAACCCCGCTAAAAAGTCTGCGGCTGCCATCATCCACTGATGAATTGAAAAGAGCTGTCGGATTGTTTTCCTATTATTCACAATGGATCAAGAACTTCTCAGATCTAATACGGCCTCTAACTCAAAGTCACTCTTTTCCACTATCTGACTGTGCCAAAGAGTCTTTTGAAACCTTGAAATCAAAAATCGAAGAAGCTGTACTTCAACCAATTGATGAAACAGCGCCATTTACTGTTGAAACCGATGCATCAGACTTTGCTCTCGGTGCAACACTCAATCAAAACGGCAAACCAGTAGCATTCTTCTCTCGTACACTAACAGATGGTGAGCAGAAACATTCTTCTATTGAGAAAGAAGCATATGCCATTGTAGAGAGTCTTAGAAAATGGAGACATTACTTATGTGCCCGTAACTTTACACTAATCACAGACCAACAATCGGTCTCATTTATGCTGAACCCCAAACTTGCTGGAAAAATCAAGAATGACAAGATTCAACGATGGAGAATTGAGCTATCATCATATAAATTCAGCATTATCTACAGACCAGGAACAGAGAATGCACCGGCTGATGCCTTATCTCGGATACGAACTACTCTTGGAGCAACTCAAGCACATCAAAGCTTATACGATCTACATGACATGTTATGTCACCCTGGCATCACAAGAATGCTACATTTTGTCAGATCAAGGAATTTACCTTACTCCGTTGCTGATGTCAAAAATGTAACATCATCATGCACAGTGTGCAATGAGTGCAAGCCACAATACATGAAGCCACCTGACGCCCATCTTATCAAGGCTACTCAACCTTTCGAAAGACTGAATCTGGATTTCAAAGGACCACTTCCTTCTTCATCTACTAACAAATATATACTAACAGTTATTGATGAGTTTTCGAGATTTCCATTTGCCATTCCATGCCATGATGTATCGACGACTACTGTTACCAAATGTTTGCGACAAGTATTTGCTATGTTTGGTATGCCAATGTATGTACACTCAGATAGAGGTTCATCATTTATGTCTAACGATTTGAAGGTATTTCTAAGAAGTCATGGTATTTCTGCTAGTCGCACTACACCCTACAACCCTCAAGGCAATGGACAGTGTGAAAAATATAATGGCATCATATGGAAAGCAGTTTCTCTTGCATTAAAATCGAGAAGTTTATCGACATCTCAATGGGAAGTTGTACTACCTGACGCCCTCCATTCAATAAGATCTCTACTATGTACTTCAACAAATGTCACCCCTCATGAAAGGATGTTTAACCATAATCGTAGGTCAACTACTGGTAATGCTATGCCTACATGGCTTTCTTCTCCTGGACCGGTACTGATGAGAAACCAAAATATGCAGAGCAAATATGACACACCTGTCCAGACTGTCACACTCATTGAATCTAATCCTAACTATGCACACGTCAGGCTCCCTAATGGGAAAGAAGCTACCGTGTCAGTTAGACATCTGGCACCATATGGCGTAGAGTCAGAACAGCCACATCGTGAAGCACCTCTGGATGAAAATGTACCACTGGATTCAACTGGAGATTCAAATATTGATTCTATTCAAAATTTACCAAACGTTGATCAACCAATTGTAGCTGAAAACACTGATGTGGTCAAAGATGTAAATGAACCACGTAGATCTACTAGAATTAGACATGCTCCCAATAAACTAAACATCTAATAATTACAAGGGGAGAATGTTGTGAATTTGTTAATTATGCTAATTATGTTCTTTATGTTTGTAAATGAGGCTACTTCATAAACACTCATTCCTTATCCACATGTTGTAAGATGGAGCTATCTTTTTGTTAAATAAAGCCTTATTCAGAGTTTAGTTACTGGCTATTCATTTCACTGTCCGCGAGTGTTCATGAATTGTTCATGAACTCCTGAACTGTTTTTCGCAGGGGTAGGGGAGAGCGGGGTGAAATGGAACGGGGGTGAATCAGAATACACAACTTCTAAAGACTCAAAAATTACAAAATTGCAGCAGAACATTGTTCTTATAAAGTCTAAACATTGTGTAAAGTTTCATTTCGATACATAAAGTAAATAAAATATTATAAGCCTTTGAAAATTTGTACGCGCGATGCAAGTCATTCGCTTTTCACATCGCGTTTGATTTTATTTTCATTTCTTCACGCATCAGGTGTTATTGCATACCATTGTGTAGAGAATTTCCGTGTTATGACGTAGGCAGTTGTCATTTTTGTCTTTTCCAACAAACTTTCTAGTAAATAGTGTTTATGTTGCAAGATTCACAATGGGGTTGAATGGAACACGGCGGGAAACATTTCAATCACAGTCTGGCTTCACACTGCTTTGCTTTGTTGTTGCTCCGCCTTTGATTTCACACCAAGAAGAAATCATTCAAATTAATCCATTAAATTGGTTCAATTGCCTCTTTTCATTAGTAAATAGCCTTGTATAATTTCTCTGAACCATTGATCTTTTTGTTGTTTTATTTTCAACGTAAAATTAATGAGTTTGTATTGTCTTGTTTTGACTTATTATTTCCTTCGTGAATCAGTGTGAATTATAATGTAAACAAAACATTTGCATGAGCGGTTTCTTTGAATTTGACACCTTCGGAAGGAAAGTGACTTTGTCGAAGGACTGCATGAAATTAAATGTTGTTTTATTCATATTATATTGGTTAAATCTAATTAAAACCCATTTGAATGATTAACCTTACTCATATTCTCTCAATTATAATTGAAATGTGAAAAATTATACTAGTACGGGAAAATGTTATCGTGTTTTACGGAGACGCATTTTTTTGAATGGAAAATAATAATCTTATAAATCTATATTTGGAAGTAAGTTTCTTTATCTATCTAATTTATTATTGTTGATATCAATTTTTAAAGGCTCAATAGCTATGATACTCAATTTATTTGAACAAATTCGATGAAATAATGGTAAATTTGTGGTCATTCCGTTATACCCCACATTTTCGCAAAATCGCGGTTTTGAAAAAATGTCATTCTTCCTTCAAACATTGTTTCAACTTTGATTTGACAATATTCAGGTATTTTGTATTATAAACTTCAGACAATTTCCTACAAATCGATACCAAAATTGTGAGTTTTGCGTGAGCCGTATTGGAGCAATAATTTTTTTAAGAAAATTTGTTCCAATTCACCCCGCTCTCCCCTAATAAGTAGGTTTCCCACATCATTACAAATCACCAAAGTAAAGCTGTTTCGAATATTGTTACATAAATGTTATCTGAAACGACATTTTCAAATAAATGGCACGACACTCAAATATTTTTATTCCAAACCATCAATCCAAATACGGTGCTATGAATTATTTTACAAACTATTCAAGATTTAATTTGGATTGATCGACACAGCCATGTTTACTATCTACATACGCATGCGCAAAGGACGCACAAAACATTATCTTTTGAGAACAGCTTTCTGGCAGCCGGAACAATATCCACCGTGTTGGATAACGCTCATAGATACCCTTACGAAAAACATTTCAGAAGTTCATGAACAGTTCATGAACGTTAAATGGCCCCAAATTTTCATGAACTGTCCGCAAGTGTTCATGAACTCCTGAACTGTTTATCTCAGGGGTGGCTGTTATATATAGATTTTACTGTATCATATAATCTTGTATTTCAGAATAAAGAAAGTCAACTAAGCAAATTATGGATTGGGAATCTTGATCCAAGAGTCACTGAGTATGTAAAGTATTATGAAAACATCATTGCAATTTACCCTGTGAAATTTCAAGAGCATTTCCCGAACAACATATATCGACATTTCATAAACAAGTAATTGAAAGTTTGTGAATTTGAAATCGCACACTTTTTCATGAAGTTATGAACTGTTAATCAACTCATTAAATCTTTAAGTCAAAGTTTATGTTGAATCAGATTTTCTGTAAATTAAACTTTGGCAACAAATAATCTGTAATACAAATCCGATTTGAATTTCGAGATAAAATTGATCTAATAAAACCCTAAATGTTTTCATCATGAATCCGATAAAACTGATTTAAAAAAGTTTTGCATGATGTAGGCTAAGTTTACTATTTATTGAAGATGATTATTAATCATTCTACCATTCTCAATTTATTACCTTTTTCCCATTGAAATTGATCAACTTTTATTCAAATATCCTAGATTCCAGACTATTTTTATAATTTAAATTCTCTTGTCTGGTTTATATAACTCATGTTGAATAAAAGTGTTTAATATTGGTATAATAGAATGTCTCTCAATTTGACAGTGGACAGCGACAGGGCTTGAAATAAGCGCCGGTCATCCGTCAATGACCGGTACATTTTGGTGTTTGTCCGGCAAATCTGTTTGTTCTCCCGTCATTTATGACCGGCAAATATTTTTCGCAAATAAAAAAAATGTTTTGAAATCAATGATTCTCTTCTCCGTAAAATGATTCATATTTCAAAACGTTGAAATACTATTATTTGCACAAGAATAAAAAGTAATCATCATTCTGTTTGAAAACAATAAATGTTTGTAATCGTGGTCATTTCAAAACAAACATTGTCTGAAACTGAGAAACCGTCGAGATTATTGACACTTCAGGTCATGTGCTAACTTTTTGAATGGTGTCAAATCACGTTGAAACAAAAGATTGAACAAAGTAGGAAACACGCGCATGCATTCTACATGTAAAATATAAAGGATCCGATCAGCAAAACAGCATAAATGATGTCAACAATTTGGAACAACTGTGTAGCCTACTGTACCCTGATGTAAATCTAAACAATCTGGATGAATTCAAATTGTCTGTACTGGTTAACGTAAAATCAGATTGAATTTAACTGACGAAAACACGCTGTAACTGTTTGAAGAATTTGAACACAACACCATAGATCAGAAAATGTTTTAGGCTCTGATAATTACAAACATACAATAGCTACACTATCAATTCAAAATAATTTGTATTACTTGTATAGTTAGGCTACTGTTATGCTTTGAAAAAAAAGTGATAATATTACATCAATTTCCATACGTTTTAGAAAAACTATTTTTGAAAAATTTCCTTTTACTGTTGTCCGGTAAATTTCCGGAGATGACCGGCAAATTGTCTGTTACATCCGCCACAGTGATCGGTAGAGTTCTGCCCGTTATTTCAAGGCCTTGACAGCGATGCTAAAGAGGCTACACTCTAGCCTAACATAGAATTATTCAATGCTCTTATAATGGTATTCTATTCTACTTTAAGTTTTGAGTTGCTATGAATTTTAGATCATGTTACGAATTACAATTGTATAGTACTCTAGTACGTCTAGTAATGTAAATAATCTGTAGTCTAATATGAATCCGATCTGAATTTGAAGATAAAAATTGATCTAATAAAATACTAAATGTTTTCATCATGAATTTGATAAAACCGATAATTTGGGAGCTTTTTCAGAAAGAGTTTTGTATATGTTGCAAATTTACTGTTTCTAGAGGATAATTAATAATAACCATAGCCTACTATGTAATAGTAATAATAATAGTAGGCTACGCAGGGTCCGACGAAAGTGGGAATCCTAGATTCCGGAAGGTTAATGCAAATTCACAAGAAAATTGATATTTTTAATGATTTATTGGTCAAATGTCAGCGACAAACTTCAGAAGAAAATGTTGAAATGCCTCTAGGATTCCAGAAGGCTAGAGCAACTTCAGAAGAAAATTGATATTTTTTATGATTTATTGGTCAAACCTACGCAACAAAATTCGGAAGACAAATTTGAAATGCCTCTAGGATTCCAGAAGGCTAGAGCAACTTCAGAAGAAAATTGATATTTTTAATAATTTATTGGTCAAACTTACGAAACAAAATTCAGAAGAAAAAAAATGAAATGCCTCTAGGATTCCAGAAGGCTAGAGCAACTTCACAAGAAAATTGATATTTTTAATGATTTATTGGTCAAACTTACGCAACAAAATTCAGAAGAAAAAAAATGAAATGCCTCTAGGATTCCAGAAGGCTAGAGCAACTTCAGAAGAAAATTGATATTTTTTATGATTTATTGGTCAAACCTACGCAACAAAATTCGGAAGACAAATTTGAAATGCCTCTAGGATTCCAGAAGGCTAGAGCAACTTCAGAAGAAAATTGATATTTTTAATAATTTATTGGTCAAACTTACGAAACAAAATTCAGAAGAAAAAAAATGAAATGCCTCTAGGATTCCAGAAGGCTAGAGCAACTTCACAAGAAAATTGATATTTTTAATGATTTATTGGTCAAACTTACGCAACAAAATTCAGAAGAAAAAAAATGAAATGCCTCTAGGATTCCAGAAGGCTAGAGCAACTTCAGAAGAAAATTGATGTTTTTATTGATTTACCGGTCAAGTTTACGCAACAAAATTCAAAGGAAAATGTTGAAATGCCTCTAGGATTCCAGAAGGCTGAACCTTTTTTCGGCTCTTAATAATACGTCTACTGATTTCTTAATGTTGATTTCGTTATAGGTATCATCTTATTCAGATATTTAAAATATACGGAGAAATTTCTTCTTTCGACTTTCTGTTTCATCGGAGTGGTCCGTCAAAAGGTGAACCCAAAGGCTTTTGTTTTGTAGAATATAAATTCCAAAAGGTAAGTGCAATCCTGTGGTTTAATCTCCTGTAATGTTGTAGATTCATAAACAGTTGAGTAGTAGTATAAACTTTACGTAAACTGATCTTATGTTAGCCTGCGTACCTTGGCCCGAGGTTTGTTTCTAAAACCATAGGGTGGGTGAACTAATATGTGATCCCCAATTCACACACTGTCACAAAACATCAATTGTCATAAAAATCACAACTCTTCGTCAATCACGTCATAGTTGTCAGCCGCGACAATGATCTTAATGATAATACAACATAATGCATAAATTATATTCCAAACTCAGTGAACTTGTTGGACTGAATTTCACACATTAGTTCACAGACCCTATGGTTTCAAAAAAACCTTGGGGTTGGTACACCGGTTAATCTTATGCACAATCAGAGTACGTTATTAGAAAATATATTAGCCATCAATGATAAACACATCAATTTCTAGTATTATCATGTGCCCATAGTGGAATCCATGTATGTTACGCCGGGTATATCCGGCGTAGAACTGAGTTGATTTTACGCCAATTTGATTTCTTTGGCGTGGAAATTTGATAATCTTCTATAGTTTTCAACTAAATTAGGACTTTTTGGCGTATTCTTGAATGCTGACTTGGTGTAGCGTAATTTTGGCGTAAATATCCGGCGTTTCAAATTCAAGGATTCCACTATGGTCATGAGCTAGATCTTGTGTATGTTCCATATTTGAAATACCCATTTTAGTGTAAAGGTGTGGTCTTAAGGGAACACAATTGTAGGACTGTATAAAGCATTGATCTAAAGTTAACTCAAACATCGAGTCCTTAATACAAAGAATATTTTGAGGACTATATGATATTCAACAATTCAACAATGTAATTCCAATGGCTTACTCCCAAAAAATGCCTAATGCATATACGTGCGTAATACAATTTATAGGGAATCTGGGCTGGCCCCAAATCCTCACCTACATAGAGTTTCAATATCTACTTTTAATTGATCACCAAATGTTTTCCTGTTTTATATGGCTCTGTTGACCAGTTCAGTAAAACTTTGCAATTATGGATTTATGATGGTATTTTCAACAGTAGATAATTATTCATAAGTTCATCAATGTCAGTTCATGAACTCTGCAGGGGTGACGACACAGGTTTTATGTGCCCGTTATTTGGAGGATAGATATTTGGCACATTATTAAATTTGACAATAAAAATATACATTAAATTGCCTGTTTTCCAAAGACTTTTCATTAACAGTTTATGAGCTGATATTAAACGAGGTAATTCTATGAAGAATGAAAACTGGAAATCAGTTTTGAATTCCAGAGGGAATTAAGAGTGAATTAGCACTGAATGAGACGACTGCATTATCTTTTATTTGTAAAGTCATTTCTATCATTTCTTACAAATGTCATTCTTTGCAGGATGCAGTTAATGCTAAACATCATTTAAATGGAAAAGTAATTTCATCCAGAGCCATTACTGTTGGTTGGGCACATGATAAACCTGTTGACCCTTTGGATGATTTATCAGAAAAGGTGAAACAACATAATTCCTTCTTGCTGCAAATCTAAACTCTGTGTGGTAGCATAGTACAACGTCAATATGTAATGCATTTTCTTGAGAACTGAATATTCCTCACCATGGCAACGTTAATTTGGTTTTTGAGCTCGAAACCGTCCAAGGTCCGGCAAAAGGTTCAGCCTACTGGAATCCTAGAGGCATTTCAACATTTTCATCTTAATTTTTTGTTGAGGTTTGACCAATAAATTATAAAATTATCAATTTTCTTCTGAATTGCCTTTCGTCCTAAATCTAGGATTGTAGGATTCCTACTTTTGACGAACCCTCCTCCCTTCAATCCTTTATGAATTGAGTTTTGTTAGTGCTTGATTCTCCAGGGAACATAAAAAAATTCACAAACACACAAATAACATGTGCTTAAAGACAGGGAATCGGGCATTGGCTTCCCACACTGCTGCAGGCACTCTACCACTGAGCTCACCAGTACACCGATGTATTACGTTAAGCCATTCTCTTGTCAAAATGGTGTTGATTTTCATGTTTATGTAGTATTTTAGTATAAAAGATAGCGAAATGTGATGTCGATACGTTGTAATAAACTTTATTGTGATTCTTTGTCGCTATCTTTCATGCTCAAATGTTTTTCTAAGAAACTTTTAATTACTATGTAATATTTGTATATGATTTTATGTGATGTTTTTCAGGGCGTTAATAAGAAACTTAATAATGATGACAAGAAAGATGCTACAATAGCTCCATCGAGGTAAATATTGCATTTCCACAATAATATGTATTTACTTTAATTGACTATTTTTCTTAACTTTTGGTATTGCCAAGGTCTCATATTTATTCCTTTTCTACAAGTTCCTGGTATGTAGGCAGAGAACAATATAATTTTTCAAACTTGATCTGACGTTTAGTTACCCTTCAATTTAACACTTTTTCTTACAACGACAGTTGCTTTCATTTTTTGAACATGATTCATGAAAATATTGTAAAACATTTGCTACTTAACTTTCATGAAATTTCAATTAATTGTTTATGAAATTATTCATGAACGTTTCCATGGTTTAGTTTATAAAATTCATGAACTGTCAACTGTGTAGTAAATGTTTGTGAATTTATGAACTATTCAAGCAGTTCTGAAGAGTCTTCTGTAGGCCTACTCACATACTCATTTTTGTTATGTTTTGTATTTCATAGGCAAGCGCAAATGTTTGCAATTGAACAGAAATTAAAATCATTGGAACAAAACAAAGAAACTTCTTTATCAAAACATCCGATTCTATTGCGGCAAGAAACATCTCAGACAACAACATCAAAACCATATGGTGGACATCTTAATAAACACAAAAATAAACACCGTGGTAAACCATATCAAAAATAATTTCTAGAAGGAGTTTAATTATATGGTGGAAATCCAATCAAGATTAACTTTGGCGCAACGATGGTAGTAATTTCACAACATCCCCTGAGAAAAAAAGTCCAGGAATTCATGAACAGTTTATGAACAGTTCATGAACGTTGAATGGCTCCAATTTTCCTGAACTGTTCATGAACAGTTCATGAAAATTTGGGGCCATTTAACATTCATGAACTGTTCATGAACTGTTCATGAACTCCTGAACTGTTTTCGCAGGGGGTACCATGAAATATTGGTTCCTTGAAGTAAAATATAATGATTTCCTTGTGAAGGGCAGGATTGATGAATCAGCCCATTTTAATGACTTTGATGCTCTGTGACAAATTCACTGAGTTCATGAACAGTTCATGAACTCTACAAAAATTCACGAACTGTTCACAGACACCTCTGAACAGTCTTTGAATGTTACTACACGGCATGTTTTCATGAGAATTGAACCATTTAAGTGCTTGTAAACTGTTTATGTATTGTTCCGTTATGTTCATAAACTCGTATACAATCTAACTTAGTTAATTTAATATCTCTCATCTTGGTTAGTGTCCCCACATAAAACTGACGTCTGTGTTCGATTCTCCATACAAACTCTCACACTTCGACTTTGCTTAATATCAAGTCTCATCAATGTCCCACTTATCATCTGCACGAGAAGGCGGATATAATAAGCACGTTTGAATACAAATATACGTGATTTGAGGAAATATAAATGTATTAATCAAAAACTTGATACAGCAATAATTATACAGATTTAAAATCTATTTGATGTATTTCTGAAAAAATATTGTTTTTTTATAACTTGTAATCTAAAGTTTTATAACATTCTTTACAATAACATGGTATATAATTTTATATTAAATTATTCTTATTTTTTAATATATTTTACCGACTACATCTTCTTGTTTCTGATCGATTGAGTGTCGCTTTTGGTTGAATTGATAGTAACTGCTGTGATTGACGATAAGTCGGTGCTGACATGTAACGACCATCAATGACGCCGGAAGGACTGACACGACGATTATTCTGAGATATGCTCATACGTTGATCAAGTAAATCCAGTCTTCTTTGGATTTCTTCAAGTTTTTGTGTTGAAATCCGATCTGTACTTAGAACGGCAGAGGATTGACCTTGAAGATTCTATTCAAAGGAGCAAAATGAGACAATTTGTAAGCACTGGTAAATCAGTCACATATTCCATCTAAATATATGGTTGACCCCCTGTAAAAACAGTTCATGAACGTTAAATGGCCTAATTTCATGAACTTTCATAAAAAAAGTTCATGGAAATATTGGATTAAAATTTAACGTTTATGAACGGAGTACTTCATAGGAGTGTTCATGAACGGTTTATAAGGTTGTTCATGAAAATTTCATGAAATTTTGTCAAAAAAGTTCCTGAAAATTGGGCCATTTAATGTTAATGGACTGTTCATGAGTTGTTGATGAACTATTTATAAGCTGTTCATGAACATTTTATAAAATTTTACGAACTGAAAATTCATGAAAGGCACCTGGCTATTTAACACCTTGACTTGCCCAAGTCTCACTTTTACTTTGACGATTTTGATATGTTGGTAAGTGAGACTTGTGTCCTTTGGCAATTCTATTGTTTTAGAAAACAAAGAAACCGCCAACAGAATCTCGAACGAATCGTAAAATATATAAGAGCCTGGAATTTTAAAAGCTGCTAAAATATTTGACAGAAATGGTGGCTTGAGTCACTTGTTGCATATAAATTTCAGGATATTGGAGCTAATTAAACTGGAAAACTGATTTTATTATTCTAACTTACTGATTCTGGTGAGTCATTGATTTAGCGAACGCTCCTGTTTACTGCAAAATTTTTGAGCGCTCGTCGGAGATCGAAATGCAGATTGAAATATGATTCATTGCGGAAATGTTGCTATAAACTTGTTGGTAAAAACATTTACAGATAATTTCGCCATCTGTATTTTGAATGATGATGTTGAATAAGTTTGTAATTTTTGACAAGCATCAGTTAATCGACTTGATTTAATAGCATTAAGTTTCCATATAGATTCAAGTCATTTTATTTTGGCTTGCATGTTGCATCTTTCATTAATTTACGAAATATTGGACCCCGTATTTCCCCGTACATCAAATGCGTGATAATTTGTCAGAACAATACGATCAAACAAAATGCCGTTGTGCAGAATCCTGCACAACGCTGTACGAAGGCAATAAGTCCCGCTTACCGCTCGTCAAAGTGCGGTATATCAAAGCGGGACTTATAGATCAGTTAATTTAACACCATAATCACAGATCAAAGTATCTAAGTGAATGATATCACTCCTATGAAAACAGCTTATGAACAGTGCAGAAAATGTTCATTGTATAAAACATTCTGTAAACTTCAAAAGGCTCCATTTTATGACAAAACAGTTAAGAATTTATAGAATGTACGTTCTTGGAATTTTTATAAATTGTTGAAGGGTAGAACTTAATGGATTGATCAACAAATGATTTATCTAAATTCAAATGATTTGATATTTTTCTTCCTTTACAATAAAATGATCAGTTGTCTGACCCCCTGCTCCCGACCACAGCAAAAAACTTTCATGAACAGTTCAGGAACTTTAAATGGTCCCAAATTTTCATGAACTGTTCATGAATTAGTGAATTGTTTTTTGCTGGGGTAGCTTTGATGTCTCTTACAAAACCCCGACATCTGGGAAAAACCAGTTATTGAACGGTTCATGAACAGTTAATGAACGTTGAATCGCCCTGAATTTTCATGAACTGTGCATGATTTCCTGACTTGTTTTTCGCAGGAGTAGCTTTGATGTCTCTGACAAACAATATTAGAGTTAATTAAACATTAATGATGAAGATATTAATGAAACATTTAAATTATACAGGCAACGGCAGAAATTTTGAATATAACAATGTAGTTTGGGTAGACGCTATGCAATTTCTGACAAAAGTAGGAATCCTGCAATCATAGATGCGGGAAGTTAGAGCAAATTGAGAAGAAAATTGATATTTTTATTGATTTATTGGTCAAACATCAACAACAAAAAATTCAAAAGAACCCTGCAAAAAACAATTCAGGAGTTCATGAACTCCTAAACTATTTTTCGCATGGGAAAATATTGAAATGTCTCTCTAGGATTCCATAAGGCTAAACCTCTTGTCTGACCTTGTAGTTTGAGTAGCCTGTATTCAATGTATAAAGCATATCTTACGATTTACCATTTGATCATTGTTCCTCTTGTCAATCATGTCACTTGTAGCTGTGCGATAAAAATATGATGCCATTGATGCTGACTCATTGGGCGTCCTGTTACGCAAAATAAACAAACTTTCTGATTTTGTTGTTAACAAATTATTTACAATGATCATTGAATACTGCAACATACACAACATTTTGTAAGATTGACAAATGACAATTGTTAATAAATGGTTACCCATCTGTGAGAGTTTTAACGAGTTCATGAGCCACTTAAGAATGCTAAACAACTTTTTTCGTGGACCTTTTCGTATAAATCCATCCACTCATCCCCTGCGAAAAACAGTTAGGAGTTCATAAACAGTTCATGAACGTTAAATAGCCCCAATGTTCATGAACCTTCATAGACAGTTCATGAACAGTTCATGGACTCCATGACTGTTTTTTGCAGTGGACAAGCTATGCTTGTCGAATGTAAACAAGGTCTGTTGGTACACTGGATTCATTCAATCTGGCGTATTACAATGTATATTGCTTTGCATTCATTTACTTACCTTCTATTGAATGCATCACGTCGAAGTGGCAATGTGCTAATGACTTCATTATTCTATAAATAAATTAGTTGAAGCAAGCCATTGTAACTAGATAGTGTCGAATTTAAGTTGAATTGGTTGGCATTCTGTCCAAGATCAAATAATCTCACATCTATTGATGTTTACCCATAAAATTAAATTCAACTTGGTGTTTGGCCGTTGCCTGATGATGATGATGCTATTTAACCCAATTTGAAAACTTAAAAAACAATGTTGAATTTATATCTGGTTGATGAGGGTAGAGGGTAGCAATCGGGCTAATTATAAGAGTAAGATCCAACAAGACCCCTATTAAACCAGTTCATGAACGTATAATGGTTCAATTTCCATGAACTGCTTACGAAAATCAGGTCACACTGAACCCCAATGAACTGTTTATAGCATCCCCTGCGAATTCAGTTCAGGAGTTTATGAACAGTTCATGAACGTTAAATGGCCCCAAACTTTCATGAACTGTCTGTGAGGGTTCATGAACTGTTCATGAACTCCTGAACTGTTTTCACATGACCTGCTCAGGAGGTTCATGAGCTCAACAAACTTTACAAGCAGGCACAATGAAGACTGAATTGATTCTCCAACATCAAAGAATAATTTTACTTCCGTGTCGCGGTGTTACACAATCGTCCTTAAACATTTAATTGGATGGTACAGATTTGCAAAATGATTTTGTTCAGAATTATTGACGGAAAGTAACTTACTTCTATGTTAGGTACATGTTCTTTAACACTGATGTTGTTGCTGCTGTCATATACGGCATAACTTAATGCATTCTGATGGTTTGTAAGTTCGGGTAATGAATAATATCCCTCTTTTATATTTTCAAGAGGTGACATTGAGCGTTGAAATGTTGCTGTATCACTAACTGATCTTTTTGGACTTTTTGTAAGTTGTTGGAAATCTGATGACAGAAGAAAAAGAATTAACACTTGAAAGGGCAAACATAGTTAAACCTGTTACAATGGTCACCTGTCTATTGTGGTCACTTTATCATTATCAAAAATAATATTTTCTATTGAAACAACTCTGTGTAGAAGGGCCATCTGTTACAATTTCATGTTTTCATAAAAGTAAGTAGAACCGTCATCCAAATTATGGATTGAAGGCAGATGACCGCGGAAGTTCTATTCAGATTCATTTTCAATCAAGCGATGATTAAACAAGCCGGCACAAAAAGGATGCTAGGTCTCTCATTATTTAGCATTATAGTGGCTTAAAGCTTCGGTTTCAGATAAGTTGTAGAATAAGATTACGTCATGAATACAGAATTTTATGACTTGAAACCATCATATATCAGACATCCCCTGCGAAAAACAGTTCAGGAGTTCATGAACAATTCATGAACAATTCATGAACGTTAAATGGCTCCAATTTTCATGAACAGTTCATGAACACTCGCGAGCAATCCATGAACCGTTCTTGAAAATTTGGGGCCATTTAACGTTCATGTACTGTTCGTGAACTCCTGAACTGTTTTTCGCAAGGGATCACACTATGTGCTATCTACCTGTACACCCCTACAAAACTATTCAACTGAAAATGAGATTACTGTATAGTCACGAACATTGAATGGTAATCCTATTTTACAAACTGAATAGAATGTTCATAAAGCTACATATCTATGAAAATGTCCTGAAAAAGACCATTCAAAGTTTATGAAGTTCATAAACTCAACATCTTTTCGCAATGATATCTATAGCATTCACACCTTGCAGTCTTTGCGATCCATTAGCATTACACAAGTATCTCTCTCTGTTCAATAATGGAGAAATGTTTCTTCCTGATTGTATTTGATGAAAATTATTATCAACAGCCAATTGAGTTGTTGTATCTTTGTCTATCATTGTAACAGTCTGATCCTCAACGTTGTAGAAAGGTTGATTGTGAGAAATCATTTCTTTCCTTAAGATTCGATCTTCTGCATTGTAATTATCAGTTGCATTCACAGTATTTTCTTCAGGTACATAATTTTCATTCGGCATTCGTCTTGATGGGTAATGTAGTGTTCTTTCATATTTATTAAAATTATCCTGATTTTTACCAGATTGAATTACTCGATTACAATCAGATTCTGATTTTTCATTTTCAGCTTGAACATGCTCTTCGTTATCAGAATAGGTATTGTTTGATTGCCTTAATAACTGTGCAAGCTGCTTCCTTAAATAATCAATGTTATCTTTTTGGTCCAAAGTTTGCTTTTTCTGTAAATGAAATATATATAGGATACAGTCAAACCTGTTAAAACGGTCACCTTTAGGCAGCGGCCACCTGTCTATAGTGGTCACTTTTGGTATGTGTAAAATAATATTTTCTATTGAATAAACCCTGTATGTGAAGATCACCTGTCTATAGTGGTCAATTTATCTACTTCTCATGGCTGGTTGTTACATACATGTTTCACTGTAGAAGGTAAATTGTTGTGCTCAAGTCATACTTTCAATTGATATTCAAATTTTATTCACAGAGCATGTTTCCAAGTCCAGTGGTGTAGCCTTTTTACTACCCTCAGGCCTTGAATTCAATCCCTGGCAGAAGATTTAACTATTGATTTATAAGCACCAGGAAAAGTCGCCTGGCTATTTAACACAACATCACTCAAAATATGCAAGTGAACAGTATGAAAACAGTTCATAAACATACAAGGTTAATGAATTCATTAAAAGTCTCATGAAAAACAGGCCATTTAGCGATTGCGAACTTTTGATGAACCCTTCATAAACAGAGGCAATAAAGTTTGTTTTCAATCCTCATTCATGAACCATACAGGAAATGATTATGAACTCATCAATTCCCCTGCATAAGCTGCACAAAATGTTTTGAGTTCATAAACTGTTCATGAACAGTACACAGGCTTTACAAACTTTCATGAACAGTTCATAAACACTTTGTAAACTGGGTTCATGCACATTTCACAGAAATGAAATTGAGCAATTTAACGTAAATTAATCGTTTTCACAGGGGTTCTTTTCGCAGGGTATGCATACCTTGCTTGCAGCGTCTTTTAATCTCTTTCTTGCTGTCATGAATTTGTGTGTAGGAGAAATTGGTATCGCTTTAGTGACAATTGGTCTTTGATGAGAAATAGTTTTACCAATAGATAACGGCAAACTACGCCAGGCTAACATCGAATAATGACAACACAGGTTAGAATTTTGTACCACCCTTGCGAAAAAAAAAGTTGGGCTCATGAACTGTTTATAAGGTGTTCATGACGAACGAACAGTTCATGAAAGTTTGTAGAGCTCATGAATTATTCATAAACACATCATGAACTGTTCATGGACCGTTTTGAGTTCATGGACATTAAATGGCCCAATTTTCATGAACAATACATGAAAGTTAAATGGCTTAAATTTTACAAAGTGTTTTATGTACATTACATGGAAATTGGGCAATTTAATTTTCATGAACTCAACCAGTGTTTCGGGTGTTCCAATGCGCGTTACAATGGTCTGCATTTTTCGAACTCTGTTTTTGTTAGTTAACATTTTGTTAGATTGTTGCATCCAACAATCTTTAAATTTCATCTTTTGCACTGGTCAGAATTGAATTTCAAAAAAATTCCAATTTTGCACTGAATTTCGTCAAAAATTGCAATTCTCTTGCGAATCAGCATCGAGAAATGTTTGCAGGTATGTGATTAGAAAAAAAAAATGTAAAACATGTTTATATATAGTTTGTAAACAGCTCACAAACTGTGTTTGGGAGACAAGAATAGCTTGGAATTGTTTAATGTAACATTATATCAAACATCAACCAAATGCAATCAAACAAACAAACATCAATCAAACATAAATGCCATTTCAAGAAATAAATATCTCCTTAGAATGATTATTATTTATCTGGTTATTTTACTGACCATCACTATCGCATTGATTTGCTGATTTCATAAACTGCGTTGAACTGATAATTGATGATGGAACGTTTGAAACAAAAGTATTTTCAATTGATGGCTTTCTACCATGACACCTGTAACATAAATAAGACAATACAAAATTATAGGCTTGATTGAAAATTATAACACATTCATAGAGTATCTACGCATGATTAAATTCGATGATGCGGAATCATGAAAGAGAGGAAGAACGGACTTCCATAAAGGCATCATGGAGGAGACCAACCCCTGCAAAAAACAGGGTTAATGAACAATTCACAAACAGTATATGAAAATTGGAGCCATTCATGAATTGTTCATGAACTCATGAACTGTTTTTGCAAGAAATAGCTTGAATGGCAGGTCACCTTCACAACCCTGTGATGAAGTTCATGGACGTTGAATTGGCTAATTACAGTTCATGTAAAACAGATCATTTAACGCCCCACATTGAGCAGTTGGGAACTGTTCATGAACTACTTAAGAGATATTCTAAACAGAGTACATTTTACTTTATATATGTAAATCTCAAAAGCACTATATATTCTGGATATGCTGAATTGCTACTGAAAACATCCTTGAATGTTATTTCATACTCAAATTCACAAGAAACTACCTCTGAAAAACAATAGTTGAGTTTATAAACTTCACAAACTTCATGAACTGTTTATGACATCTTATAAACAGTTCATGAACAGTCCACAAACAGTTCATGAAAATTAGGGCATTTAACGTTTATGAACTGTTTTCATATGAGTATAATCTAGATTCTTCTGATTCTATTGAAAGACTATTGAAAGACACATTGAATTTTTAAAGCTATGCAATTCACTATTCAGTAAGTTTACAATAAGATTTCATATTTTTCCAATGAAAGGGTGACGCTCACAGAATAATATGATGCTAGATCCCTGGCGAAAAACAGTTCAGGAGTATTTTAGAAGAGTTTATGAACATTTTATGAACGTTAAATGGCCCCAAATTTTTGAACTGTTCATGAACTGTTCATGAACTATCCGCAAAGGTTCATAAATTGTTCATGAATTATCCGGTTCATGAACTGTTCATGAACTCCTGAACTGTTTTTCGCAGGGGATAGATGGTAATGAAAAACTTACTTTTCACATGTAGTTCGCCTACCATACAGAGTATTCATTGCTGCATTGTATCGGGTACTAGAAGGTTCTGAAACAATGCAAAAACATATTTTCAAGACTTCCTTAATAGACACGCATTGAGCACTTAGGATTGAATGGAACTAACAATAACCAAGTGTATAGCACAGTTTTTATAGCGTTAAGTGGTCCCATAATCATGGCCTATTTAAGCGTTTATAATGGTCTCATCTTCCCTGCAAAACAAGTTCATGAACATTCATTAACTTTCATGAGTCGCTATTTGCTATATCCAAAAAATAATCAAAATCAACAAATTAATTTATGTTAATTGTTGCACCGATAATTATTTAACAATGAAATTCAAAACAAAAGTTCAAAATTCTGTTTTGTTTACATTGTTTGTAATTCAAAACGTTTCAATAATTCGTCATGTATTTTGCAGTGATTTGCTTGAGTGGGAAATAATCAGAACATTTGATGACTTGTCTGCGGGTAACTAATCGGTATCCGATCATAACGTCAAGTCGGGACATCATCCATATTCTTTGTTTACAAAAACGTCCTGTCGCAAAAAAATGTTTGTTCTTTATTTCAATTAAAAAATATATCATTAAATTGATTACTGGAGGTGATAGCATCAAATCAGATATTAATCATAAGAATTATAATTTGACCAAATACGCGCTGGAAGTCGATCGCATGAAAATTCGAAACAAGTCAATGAAACTACAATGCTAAATAGACCAAGGTATTACAAATTAAATACAACAAAATTTTAATAGAAGAGATTTCACAAGACCTAGCATTAACAAGAAGGTTTATAAATCTTTTACTTATTGTAAGTTTGGCAAACTTTAACTGGCCTTTATTGGAATGAACTCGTAAAATTTCGAAAATTGACGAAAACAAACTTTAACTGTTATTAAGCTTGGACATTTTTGAAACTGGGCGTTATGGCATTCGGTCGGACGTTCTCGGAAATGGACCACATTCAACACTGGACGATACAACTGGTAACCAACTAATCAGCATCGAACATTGGTAAATTTTGTAATTGTCTCATCCCTGAATAATATTCTTGAGGCAGCATATCTTGACGATGGAATGGAATTTCTGTAACGTTTGAGAATTAATCATGATAAAGCATATTTACTGTAGCCTTTGTTTAACAGATGTCTATCTAACCTTTAGTTGAGCTTTTAATAGTGTCGTCATAATCAGTGGCATCGACACAGCGATTGTGACGTGACTAAAATTTAAAAATAACAAACTCAATCAGTCATGTCAAAAAAAGTTATTAATAATAATAATAATAATAATAATAATAATAATAATAATAATAATAATAATAATAATAATAATAATAATAATAATAATAATAATAATAATAATAATAATAATAATAATAATAATAATAATAATAATAATAATAATAATAATAATAATAATAATAATAATAATAATAATAATAATAATAATAATAATAATAATAATAATAATAATAATAATAATAATAATAATAATAATAATAATAATAATAATAATAATAATAATAATAATAATAATAATAATAATAATAATAATAATAATAATAATAATAATAATAATAATAATAATAATAATAATAATAATAATAATAATAATAATAATAATAATAATAATAATAATAATAATAATAATAATAATAATAATAATAATAATAATAATAATAATAATAATAATAATAATAATAATAATAATAATAATAATAATAATAATAATAATAAAATTTATGTTTATCTAATAGCAGATAATATAGGGCTCTATGTCTTCATTTGACAGAGCGGTAAATAATAATAATATATGGCGAAAGAGTCAAAGAATACACATTCTTTACTGTTACTCAAGTTTCACGCTTTTCACAGCGATCTTCAGACAGATTTTTTACTCAATGAAAAATATACATGATATCTACGTTCTATGGTCAACTCTCCGTAATGCTGCTTTCTATTGTTTAATTAATACAATGCTATTGTTATTGCTATTGTTAATACAAGTGGTGGAAAAATGTGATGGTTTCCTTTATTCTCAGTAAATGATTATTTATTATGTTTTTGATTTATTAAAATTGGACAGGTAATATTTATTTTCGTGACGACATTTAGATATTAATTCAGTATTTTTGTTTATTATTGGTTCTTCTGCGCATATAATATGATATTTTTCTAAGAGGCATAAATGGCATTTTTTCGAGATGTTGTTGTATGCTTTTGCATTAGCGATGGCTGACCATTCGATTTTGTATGTGATGTTTTTGTCTTTTAAATCCCAAACGTGTTTGGATAGTTGTGTGCTAGTGTTGTATTTTCTGTGTTTAAGTGTTGCCTTGTGTTGCGTGTAGCGTTGTTTGAACGTGCCTTCCGTCAACCCAATGTAGCTCTGTCCTTCTTGGTCAAATGGAGTAGTGACGTTTGCTTTATAGAGAATACTTTTCATTTGGCATTTGTTGTTGAAAGGGCATAAGTTTTTGTATCTACAGTTGCATTGGTTGGTGTTAGTTGTGGTGTTTGTTGTCGAATTGATTATTTTATTGTTATGGCTCTTTAGGATTGAATTCATGTTATTTGTGCAACTATAGCTGACTTTGATTGTGTTGAGATTGAAAATCTTGTTTAATTTGTTCGATTTTGGGAAGTGTTTTTTTATTAAGTTAAGGAACGTACGACCGATGTTAGTTTTCACGCTCTTGTTGTAGGGTGGATTGAACCATATGGCTTTTCTTGATCGGCATTTTCTATTGTTGTTTAATGGTGTTTCTCGTGGATTGTATTTTAGGTGCGTATCGTGTCCGCTTTTTCTCAAAGCGTCAGCGTATGGTTTTTTACTGTTCTCGAATATTGTGGAGTTAGTGGATAAATCAGATAGTCTTTGATTAATAGCTGTTGGTATTTGTTTTAGTATATTTGGCGGGTGGTTGGAGTTGATGTTAATGTATAATGGTTGGTCGTTAGGCTGAGGTGTGTGAACTGGTCGGATTATTCATCTTACAAAAAATAAGCAGCATTTTCGGGAACGGGAACGTAGAGGATTAATGGATTTCACAGGACAGCACTCCTTTGTAAATGAGAAATCATGCGCTGTCGAAAATCCATTTACATTCTCCATTAGTTTCTTACCTCATGGCTATGATCTTCAAGTCTTTCTATCAGATTTTTTGGTGAAGATGTTCTCACTTTTTTTCCATTGTCACCTTTTGTTGTGTAATTAGTCATAATCTATCATGAAAGAAAGCAAATTACAATCTCTTTGATTCTCGTATTTCATAATTATCCAATTTAAACAAATTAATATTTCATTATAACCCAAACAATGCCATATAACATCCCCTGCAAAAACAGTTCAGAAATTCATGAAAGCTTATGAACAGTTCATGAACGTTACATGGCTCCAGAATTGTCTGTGAGGGTTCATGAACTGTTCATGAACTGTTCATGAGCTCCTGAACTGTTTTTCGCAGGGGATGATACATTGAGCACCTTTGTTTGGTGATTGGAATTTATTAAACAGGAAATCACTAGGAGTTACATGTGTTATTAAGCTTTTTCAATTTTAAACACAAAATTTCACTTTTAATTGAAAATCAACCATAAATAAAATATTAAAATGTGATTACAGTCCTCTACTTCTCTATAGTGCAGATACATTTCTCAATAAACAAATTTCAGAGCTTTTTATAAATGAATTAACAGAGTCAAAGAAGATAAACAAAAGCTTTTACAACCAATTCCGAATTGACGTCCATATTGTCCATAAATGTAGAACATGATAAGCTAGACTCTGTGAAAACAATTCATGAAGATTAAATGACCCAATTTTCATGAACATTTTATAAAAAAGTTCATAAAATACGGGCCATTTAATGTCCATGATCAGTTCATAAACTGCTTATAAACAATTTCTTATGCTTATAAATGCTTTCGAACAATTCACAAACGTTTGCGAAATTCTTGGACTGCTAATGGATTCAGAGATTTATTGAGAGAGACTTGGAATCGCGAAAATGTTTTTCTCCTATGCTTTTTTATTCAGTCAAGACAAGAAGTCACTTGACTTAGTGGTTCAGGATTGCCTGACACCTCTGTGAAAACAGTTCCTGCTTGTTAAATGGCCAATGTTACATTTTACGTTCATGAACTCAGCAATTTTTTGCAGGGGCTGCCCCTACCCATACTTCATAATTGAATAATTTATAAATAACTTATCGTCTTATTCATTGAGATCTAATTCCAGTAATTTATTATACCCCTGCAAAACAGTTCAAGAGTTTATGAACAGTTCATGAACAGTTCATGAATGTTAAATGGCCCTAAAATTTCATGAACTGTTACATGAATTGTCTGTGAGGGTTCATGAACTGTTCATGAACTCCTAAACAGTTTTCGCAGGGGCTTGTTCTTCGTACGCGTTACAAAACATATGGTGATCGAGCTCTCTCCCCGAGTACATTAGGACTGCCTCAGATGTAGACATATTTAAGTGACACTTAAAAACTATTTTATTCAGGAAAATATTTCATATTAAATAGAAATACATTTTCAATCCATTTACAAATTTTATTTTTAATCCAAATCAATTTACATATATATGTATATATTAATTGTAAAACATTTTATTTTATTCAAATTTTGAAGCGCTTTAGAATATTTATAATTTTAGCGCTATAGAAATTTATTTATTATCATTATTATTATTATTAATACCTGCATTCATAAAATTCTACATTATAGAGATAAATGGTTTTCAACATTTCTTAATTTTATTGTACTATAAATTAAAGGGGCAAAATTGACCGGCGACCGCTGCGAGCACAAGTTGAATTTATGCTTAGCGTAATTCAACCGCCTCGCTTTGAAACAATTGTTATACGCAGGCCTAACTTGTAATAAAATTCATGTCAACAATGAACATTGTGTTATAACAATAAGCGTGCACGTGATCCTAAGTGCGTAGCGCCTGCCGGTCATTTTTGCTCCTTTAAATGGCACAATTTAGTTAATAGAATCAATAAATAATCATTTTCAAAAAATATGCAAAAAATGACACTATAAAAGTTGAGCAATACAACAATTAATTAAGCAGGTACATAGACAATATAGACAAAAGGCATATAAAATAATTGCATCTTGCTAGAAATCACATGACATTATAAATATCTTGTCTTTTGATATTCACTAAATCACCATTGTGAAAAACAGTCCAGGAGTTCATGAACAGCTCATGAACAGTTCATGACGCTAAATGGCCCAAATTTTCAAAAACTGTTCATGAACTGTCAACAAGGGTTCATGAACTATTCATGAACAGCTAAGAAAAGTTGGGGCCATTTAACGCTCATGAACTGTCATTTGAAGAGGCGGTTACGAGTCTCAACATCAGTGCACAGCTTGGTCAATACATATATCAGATAATTAGTTAGTGGACATAATAGAATAGTGATATCCGTGTAACCGTATAAGCTGCAATAGACTAACCTTTCCAATCAAACGCTTCTTTCTTTTAGTCAAATGCATCTTTGGAGAAACATTGGATACATCACCCTGGAAGTAAATAAATAATTAAGTAGAAGGGGCAATCATGAAGCACATGGCTGCACTCAGTGAATGTTCCAATACTTTTTCAGCCATTCCCCTGTACGCTTTTGAATCACCCCCTTATGCGTACGTACTGACAATTTTGCAATCCCCTTCCCGTCACATTTTCACAAATTTTGTCTTTGTTGTTTCAAAAGTATTCAAACAAGTGCAATCATTTTTAGAAATAAGTAAATTCTCACAATAATTAATGAAATTATAGTTGAACTTTTCTGCAATAAAGATCGATTTAATCAAAATCAATAAATTGATAATTAAAAGCACTATAATCTTTTAAAAAGTGCTACAGAGACAGTCAAGATGCTACGTACTTTGATGGTTGATATCCCCATCCCCCATCTACACTACTGTACGCTTTTGGTATGACCCCCTACCCCTCAATTGAGTACAGAATTTATGGATGGCCCCAAAGAAACTTCAAGATAGTAATATAAACTTGAGCTACAGTAAATACTTCAATCAAAATCAAATAATATGTAACCATCACTTGCGCGTTCAAAAACACTTCAATGTCTAGAATAAAGCTATACAGTGAAACCTGTATATAACGGCCAGCTACGAGAGGTAGATTAATTGACCACTATAGACAGGTGACCGTTATAACAGGTTTGACTGTAGTGATATTTCAATATTCATTTGGGGCATTTGTTGAACCCATTGAAACAACAAATTTACTGACCTCATTTGTTGGAGACATGAGTAAACCATTTTCAACTTGTAAATCTTTTGATCGTCTTCGATCTCTTTCTCGTTTTGATCGTAGCCTCTTACGCTGTGAGATCTGCACATGAATAAAATATATATTGTGACTTGGGGGATAAATTTTAATTCGTCTTGTTTCAAATTTAATTTTAAAAAAAACGGTTGGAAATTAATACTGGTTACAAAAATACAACTCTACAAAGTAGCAAATGTAAGCAAGGTAACTATTGAGTATCTAAAAATATATAAATGTCGGCAGTTTGTGATATCAAAGTATGTTGTTTATTAAAATTTTTGAGAAGATTGTTAAATAAGATTAAAATTTTGCATGCATAGCCTACAATTAAACAACTTCATCTCATATTTTGTTGCTTGATTTGTTTTCTCGGGCACGGAATTTATAAGACTTTAGTAAAATATTGCTTCAAAAACATTTGTGAATCGCTTGTTTACTTTTGAATTTTGCGAGGAAACTTGCCAGCGTTCACTTTGAGAAAATAGTGAACGATTGAGCAACCAATCAGAATGAAAATCATCGAATAGTACCCTGGTAGGTTTCGACTAAAATTAATTAGACTGCAGTTATCACATTCCTGGACAAACTATGACCTCGGTGACTATTAGACGGTAGCCAACTCGAGCTTGTTGTCTAATTGTTAAATAGTTCATGAATAATTCAGGGAAATTGGAGCAATTTAACGTTCATGAACTGTTCATGAATTGTTCATGGAATCCTTAACTGATTTTCGCAGGGGCTGTTTCCACAGGGGATGAATTGGAATGCAGGAGAGTTACCTGTGGTATAGTAGCATGTAATAACTGCATTGGTAAGCCATCTGATACTGATGAATCTGAACCTTCAGTACCACTACTGGTACTCAAATTGTCTTCGTTATCATTGCCCTTCTCTTTGATTTTCTCTGCTTGCTCTTTCAACATTGACATGATATACATATACTGGAAATAATATTAATAAAATGAGTCAAAAAAGAGAAATACAAATGTTTGCTATTGTGAGTTTCATACCAAACCCTAAGTCCCTGACGATTGTGAAAACAGTTCATGACCCTTTAATGACCCAAATTACATAAACAGTTTATGAAAAGTCAACTAAAATATGGCTATTTAACATTCATTTAACAATTTTGAAGGTTAATAGCTCTTTTGGAATATGCTATACGGTACTAAAAAAAGTAGCTATCTGAGATTAGGATAAACAGTTAAATATTTAATGTAAAAAAATATTGTTCCCTGTTTGGTTTGAAAAAGTGGGATACGTCTCTCCAAAATACCATGTTAAAGGCCAATTTTGACGGGGAAAGAGTTGCGCTATGCGAAAGTGCAACAGTAACATTTACGGGTAGAAAAAAAGATTCTATCCAAATCTGCTGTTTTGATAGGGTTTTCGATCTGCTGTAGGCTATATATACACTTCATTAGTACTGAATTGCTTTAACTAGTCATTGCTGCAGAAGCATTACCAAACAAGACTTATTACGGTACGGTACTATCACTACAGGGCAGTTTATGATTGCATTAGGTTATAATCAATCCAATTCTCCAACCCTTTGATTCCCTACAGGTCCATCTCTGTTAAAGATGTGATAAATGACCTCTCTTCTCAAGGTATTGGCTTGCTGTTGTAATACGTTTACTTCCTCTGCCTTTCTTTTGAAGTTTTCCACTGATTATCAGTGTCACCGTTGCTTTCTTCTCGATTCTTGTCTTGGTGAAGAGTCAGATTCACAATGCTAGCTCCCCTCCCCTAAGAAAAATAGTTCAGGAGTTCATGAACAATTCATGAATGTTAAATGGAAAATTTTCTTGAACAGTTCATGAACATCTCATGACATGAACAGCTCATGAAAAGTTCATGAAAATTTGGGGCCATTTAACGTTCATGAACACAGTTCACGAACTCCTGAACTGTTTTTCACAGGGGCTACAAGCTTCCGATGCATACCCGCTAAACACATTACGTCGTTTCCGATCCGGAACGACGTCGGAAATATTCGGTCGGAAAGACGAAGTACTGTGGACACTACAATACGTAATTCCGACCAAATTTTCCGACCAGATCCGACTAATTTCAGGCCAAATTTAGACGCATTTCTGTTCAAATTTCGACCAAAATGATAAATTTCAGATCAAATTTCGACCAAATTCCGTTCAAGTTCAGACTAACTCCGAACAAAATGTGTAGGGTTACCGTCATTACGGATATCTAAAGCCGTTCCTCAGAAGTAGCATCAATAAGCCTCGTTTTGGTGACAAATAAGATTGATTTTTATAAATAAAGCAACAAATTGTAGACAATATGCAATAGATTATAAAAAATTTATGTGAAAAACCAATCAATTAATAATAATGGTAATTAAATTATATGATAATATATAAAAATGTTCTGTATGAATCATATATACAGTAACACTTCCAAAAATGTCATCATTCAAATTTCATCATTTTGCATCTCTGCTATTCTATATATAATAATGGCAAAATTTTATATTGATTAAGAGTAGGCCTAATCGAGTTGAGATTGAATAATTCCAGATATGTAATTGAGACGTTGTAATTAGCTTGTCAATGATGTCTTCACTGCTATTATACTGTATAAGAAACACAGATATGAGGCTACTTTGATGCACCTGGAAAATAAAATTAGAAATTCATATGTTTATAGTATGCCGTTACTATCTTTTCGGGGATTGGATTCTTGTCAAAGTCACCAGGATGCTTATTATACCCACATACATGCCGAAAAATAAAACATTTCATATATGCAATTAATGACACATTTTGACATTTTTTCTTGACCCATACCAAAATTATTACAATATTACATTCTCATATGACTAAGAGTATATCAAACATATTAAGTAATTAAGGACTAATTAATTAAGATTTAGTAGAATAGATTCTAGATTAAGCTTAAATTAAGTTTTAAGATATCCCCTGCGAAAACGTTCATGAACTAGTTCATCAACGTTAAATGGCACAGAGTTCATGAACGTTCATGAACTCAAGTTCATGAAAGTTCAACAAAGTTAATGAACTAGTTCATCAAAGTTCATGAACTAGTTCAGCAAAGTTCATGAATTAGTTCATCAAAGTTCATAAACTAGTTCATCAAAGTTCATGAACGTTCATGAACAAGTTCATCAAAGTTCATGAACAAGTTCATCAAAGTTCATGAAGCAGTTCATCAAAGTTCATTAAATCAGTCCATCAAAGTTTATCAAAGTTCATGAACGTTCATGAACTGTATAGTAAATAACAGATTAAAACAAGAATAGGAAAAAGCAACTTTGAATGTTTGAACATTTAATTCACAAAAAATTGTAAAATGTGATATAGTAAGAGGAAATGAATACATTCAAACAAATAAAATATATGATATAGAAATGTAGGAATTAGTATAGCTTGTTAAAATATCAAAGATTGTTTGAAGCCGATTGATAGCCTACTTTAAATATGTCTAAAGTCAAATCAATTCTGCTCATTGAAGCCTAAAGCATATCAACTTCTGAAAGTGTGCTGTCCTTGAATGTCTTTTGATTTGAACGGATTTTTCCAGTTATGGAGCATGATTTAACTTTCTATTCTGTGTACATATCTCTCTAAGTCTTCAAATCATAATGTGAAGTCTTACCTTTTAAATGTATAGTTGTATGAGTATCTTACTATATTAAGGGTAAATTGGTTCTCTGTTGGGATATTCTTTTCTTGCCATGATTCATTTCAAAACTTATTTTATCATGTAATGATATTTGCACCTACTTTAAGAAGTGCTTTTAATAATAATGATAATTAATATTAATATCAACCTTTGGATTGTATATGTTCAAGAGCTTGAAGTTGTGACATGTCCAGTGTTTGAATTGAAAATAGCAAGCAACACAAATAATTATACATTGAACTTCTTTATGTAGTTTTGTTGTGGGGGTAAATAAAAGTCTTGCAAAGCTTTGCATCTCTGATTCATCCTTTTGTGAATAATTAAAAGGAAATATAAAATCTGGCCTCACATTCTTTGCATGGTATTCAATGTATACACCAACACCAGATATGAGCAACCAAACAACCATGTGGGGAGTAGGTCTACTGTAGTAAATTCTGTTTGAGTTTTGAAAACCACAGTTTCATCTAATTAGTATTCCAAAATCAAGCTTTAGTTTCACTTGGAAATCATCTTTTCAATCCTGTTGAAGCCATACATTTTTATGTAAAACTTTGTAGAATATCTATCCATCAGCTAAATTCTTCATATTACTGAATTAAACTCATTTTTCAAGTTTGCTATCTTTCTCTGGCTCAAGTAAACAAGCATCAAAAGTAAGGAATGATATAATTACTAACTGACTTCATAAGCCAGTTTTCTTTTGAATAACAATAGCTAGTACCCAGGTCCAAGCACCTAGTCTACATATAGACAGCTTATCACCTTACTATCAGCATGAGATGACAGCATGAGCTCAGCATGAATTTATTAGCTTCTCACTTAGACACCCACTTAGCACTTCCTGTTTGTGAGATTTGTCATTAAAAACTTACTTCTTCACACATTGGCTATTGATGCTTCAGTTTGTTTGTTTTGATATTTTAGCTCAGGTTATCAATTTATTAAAATGTACAGGATAATCAACACACAAGAAGGGCCTACTCTCTATTGTGTGTATAATTAAAAATAAATTGAATTTTAATCAATTAAACTATTTATTCCATTAAAATTTAGATAGCCTAGTCACAGCACAGGATGTTTTAGGTTATATTCAACACAATGTTAACATTATAATAAAAGTACAATCAAACTAACACATTAATGCATCAGACATGAAACAACAAACTTGAACAAGAACATTATCATTTCTGATGGATAAAACTCAGAAAAAAGTTAGCTGTAGATTTTACAACTAATTAACTTATAGACATTGTAATTAATTAACTTAAGTACATACATTGTCTTGACAAATGAAGACACATGTGTGTCTTCTGTCTTCTCCTAAACAATCTATCAGAAGGAGGGGGTCCTGGGAACCTGGTTCATTGAAGGCCAGCACAAAATCAGTAGGTTTTCAAATATAAGATTTACTTTTCAACATTATTATTCAAAGGCTTCACATTCATTTTGTATAAATATTTTGAAAACCCTAAAAGTGGAAAGTTTCCTATCTTATCTGGAATTTCTGATTCCAGTAATGCAAACATTTTGTGACACCCTGCCCCTAAGGCATTGTCTATTTGTCATTAGTTGAGATCAATAATTTGCTGCTAGATTTTATTGGCATTACTTATATACTGCCCTGATCACTAGGCAATAAGCTCCAAAATTGTTGACATGGTACCAGAAATGCTGCCAATTAGACCTGCATTGATTTATGTTATCCTGCTAAAATAGCCCTTACAATTGTGTGTTAATACAGTTTCACACTTACTGTATCTAGTTGAGCTTTATTATGTATTTTGATCAGAATGTTTTTTTTTATCATGAAGTTTCATAAGCTAGGATTTCTGTTTCATTAATTCAGAATTAATGTCCATGAATTTCTACTACTGGTAGGGTTTACGAGAAATGACTGCAAAGAATGAACATTGATTGAAGTTTATGAACGTTCATGAACTTGGAATATAGTTCATGGACTTGGAATACTGGTTAATAAATTTGGAATGTGGTTGTTGAATGATGACTTTTAGTTCATCAAAGTTCATGAACCTTCATAAACTCTGTGGGTCCATGAACTATTTGTTTACAAACTGCTATGATTAGTTCATGAACATTCATGAACTTGAATAAAAGTTCAAGAACGTTCATGAACTTTCATGAACTTTGATGAATTTGGAAAACTAGTTCATGAACGTTCATGAACTTTTATGAACTTGGACAACTAGTTCATAAACTTTGAGTGTAGTTCATGAATGGTGACTTTGATTGCATCAAAGTTCATGAACGTTCATGAACTGTAAGAGTTAGTGAACCATATTTTTATGAACTATTCTTTACACTTCATGAACTGTTCATCAAAGTTCATGAACTTGTTTCGCAGGGGATATAGCATATATACTGTAGTCAGGCGGTGTATTAACAATAAATTAATATGAGGCTGTTTATATTTCTATTATTTAATTACTGTAAGGAGTGGTAGTAATTTGTATTGATTGAGTATATTCGTAGTTGGACATGGCGCTATCGGTCACGTCGTTAGTTTTAGTTTAATAGGTAGGTAAAATTAGTTTACATTTATCGTTTTGATAATATTTGTAATGTATTAAGAATATTATTGAAAATAAAATCATCGAGTTCTTCTTCAGATATCTGTTTAATGGTTTTCCGTATCGACATCATCATCATCATCATCATTTATTTAGAAATACCTGAAACTCATAACAGTATTAAGACACATTTTCCTCACTGTCAATTAATGCGGATAGAGATCAGAAAATGTAGTAAAGATAGTGGAACCATAGAGGCGATTGGCGAGGTATTATTAATACAATTAAGTTTAAAGTTTAGCTGCTACACACTCTGCAATGCATTACTGACACAAGTGAAATTCTTAATCAGTAGGCTATAGTATGAATTAATAATTTAGTATTCAAATTATCTTTAAGTTTTACGTGCACAAGTTAAGTATGGTTTCTCTAGCTTCACGATTGACAGATATATGGGAAATCTGTAGTTACCTGTAAAGTGATTATCCTGACTTGAAAACCTCTGAAATTCTAAAAAACACTAGGTAGATGTGTCAGACTTTCTAATTATAAATCTGTAATTGATACAAAAGTCAATTAATTAATTTTGTTGAAACAATCAACCAAAAATATTATCCCGTAAAACAATACACATATTTTTTATAGTAAACCAAGCGAACCCTGTACTGTAGTACTAAAGTTTCATAAATTTTGAAGGATTTTAGTAATTTAGAGAGTTTCTTAAAATTTCCTTAATATTTATAGATCTTTAATAGAGGCAAAAAATTAAAGCATGAACTTTAAACAACATTAAAGTACATACAGTGAATAGATACAAGAACAGGATGTATTAATTCTAACCAGAATAAAACACAAAAATAGCTGTTTTTACACTTCTACGCATTTTAATAGACGAACACAAAATATATTTACCGTTTGGGAAAAACATTGTTTACCAAGTTTCTTACAGAAACGGGTTTCTTTTAAAAAAAATAAGTGTAATATAAATTATGGAACAGTATTGTGTGATTTAGAACTTTATCAGAATATTTATACAAAATATGAGATGTATTTAAGAACAACAGCATACAACTGTAAGAAATTTGTTGAGAGCGATTGGACTCAGTAAATAAATGAAACATTAATAGAAGAAAACTATACTAAAAATTATGATGAACATTGAAATAATAATGACTAATATAGTACTTAAATTAAAACGAACATAGATGTTGTGTGGATAATAGCGTATAATTGAAAGTAGCATAATGATGTTATGTAGGATGACAAGGATAAAATATACCACGTAATGCTTATATGCCTACGCATTGTTTGCGTGACAAGGATGAAATACACCACGTTATGTTTAATATGCCTAAGTATTGTTTGCGTGGAACCTTACCTAATAATAGATATAGTTTAGTATAAATGCAAGACAAATTAACTATAAAGATGTGAAAGATAGAAAGTAAGAGTTGAATGTATACCAGAAGATTTATATATGTATGAGAATATATGTTTTATATGTTACGAAATCAAGAGAAATTATATATCAAATCAATATCAAGTTACAAAAGAAGAGAATTTGGTGTATTCATTGGTGTCACTCTATATATCTCTCCTGAAGCTGTCCTTGACACTTCGTATGTTATTGGTGAGTCTTCTTATCAATATAGTAAATAGCTTCAATGTATGGGTCTCTAAGGAAGGTTTGTACAGTCCGCCTTCAAATTGAATAGAACCCGTACAAAATTCTTAATATTAGCATCCTGTTGGTATAACTGATTAGACAATTTATTATTTATTACAATCTATCTATGACCGATTCCTTGATATTTTAAATGACCTATACCCATATGAATGAATCTTTATTTAAATGTTTATAGCAATAAGGTTTTATTTAATTATTCGTAACACTTACATTGTAAAATTTAGCAAGTTTTAGAATTAACTAATAATATATCTTAAAATTAGGGAAATGATTACATGCATAATAACAATTAAGTCGGTTAAAATGAGTAATTTATTAATTGCCATACTATAAACATCTGATGCTAACTTCGCTATGGACCAGAAAACTTCATTCAACAAAGCGTATTTTCTGTCAATGTTTCAATTTACTAATAACTTTGGAGATTGGTACACATCATAAATGACTCTGGAACAAGCCATCCGTAATTTGTTTACATGCTTTCGCGGCAAGTGGTTGAATTATTAACTTGTATGTACAATTGTATATGTATAAAGCCCGACATAAAGTTTTGCATATTTTGAATCAAATTAAAAGTACTACAAAATTTGAAATTACTTCTAAATAAAAAGCTAAATAGAACATGAAACTCACCGGTTATAAATCACCACGATGGTTGCTCTGCAGCTCTGCCATAATTATGATATCTTTCATTATTTGAATTCTTTAAATTATATTCAAGTTTCAAGTTACTGTAAAACCATACTTAATCTTCGTCTCGGCTACTCGTTTTGTAAAACTAAAATAAAGCTTTTTACTTCTTCAAAGTCTTGAAAACGTGGCTTAAGATTCCCGCGGAAATCAATGTAGTACCCAGTTCCCTTTTGAGACTTTGGCTATTTGATAGTGTCATGGTTACGAAAATTGCGAGAAGTAAAGCTATTGCTGAAATCTTGAACAAAATCGTAAATTGGAGGAAATAAAGGAATATATCAACAAAATAGAATCAAAGAATACAAGAGTATTGACATTAAGGAGTATTAATCTAACGTTTCGATACATAATTTGAAGAAATAACTTTCCGACTGGGTTCCGGTCAAATTCCGACCAAATATTTCCGACTAAATTCTGACTGACTTCCGACCGGCAAACTCTTCGACCAAAAATCGACGGAGTTCAGACCAGTTGAATTTGTCCGACGAAATTTCGACGGAGTTCCGACCAATTAACTTTATCCGACCACGTTCCGACCAGTTCCGACTTACATGGTGGTCAGATTCGGTCGGAACGACGTCATGTGTTTAGCGGGTACACATGCTACACAAATGCTGCCACCTTTTGGCAACTGTTGCTATACTCACAAAACCCATCTACCAAGCACCAATGTCAATGCTCATCTTCAGCGATTAGTGTGTTTTTAAGGCATGCACTCACCTTTGCTGGATCTGGATCACAATAATCCATAAGAGTGTCACAGAAATGATATCCAATCAATTCATAATCAGCAATTGAAAATTGATAGCCAGATAACTGTCCGATTGAACTGCCACAGAATGAAGCCTGGAAGAACACAGAAGCAATCAAAAGTATTGACAAAAGCGTGTAAGTCAGGGTCTGGGTATGACAAAAGCGTGTAATTCAGGGTCTAGGGTATGAAAAAAGTGGGGATCCTCGGATCTAGATCCCGGAGGGCTAGAGAAAATTCAGAACAAAATTGATAATTTTCTGATTTATAAGCCAAACATTAACAAAAAATCAGGAGAAAATGTACAATATTTTTCAAGATATCAGAAGGCTAAACCTTTCGTCAAACACTGCTTAGGGTTGGATAAAAGGGGTTATTTTGAGATTTAGACCCCTGCAATAAACAGTTCAGGAAAATTGAGGCTGTTTAACGTTCATGGCCTGTTCATGAACTCCTAAACTAATTTTCGCAGGGGGAGTCCTGGAAGGCTGGAACAAATTCAAAAGGGAATAGCTGTATTCAAACTTTTTTAATCAGAAGCCAAATATTTTGCATTCTTTTCTTTTTAATGTAAGTGAAATATTGTAGATTTGATCAATTTGTATGATAATAAACCCCAAAGTAAAAGAATGTTCACATGATTTAATTAACAACAAATTTGGAAGCAAAGCAAATCATTCTATCGGACCCTTAGATGCATAAAATTGTCCATCACGCCATGTGGGCTGTAAGTTGGAAAGTGAATGCCATTATTCAAGCCACGAGTAGTGTACTAAACCAGTGCATATTCGAAGACCAAACGCAAAGGCCACCGGTCAATTTTATGCCTTTAAGAATGCTAAAAATTAATTAAAATGCTGTTTGATGACATTTATTGTTAGGTATGTAGAGTTTTGTATAAGATTTATTTATTACATTTTGACTCTACATGTTAACAACGAAAGAGAGTCATTACACATTACAATGATTGTTTACATGTAGAGAAAAGAGTACTAAACACAGAAGTCACAATAAAAAAAAGAATAATAAATAAATCACTACAGTTATATAATCAATTTAATGAGAGCTATCCTTTGAAATGTAACTGCCATAGTTCATAAAAGTAATGTAGACGGTGTCGCCCTACCAAAGGCACCCGTACCACTTCCCTTTCTCTAGAGGAGTGGCTACTTTCGCTAAGAGCAATGATTTTAAACGATCTTTACCGATCTCAGCAGAGACACTGCAGGTCAATTTCAACAGATTTCATGGCAGACAGGGTCTTGATTGTCAATGCGCAACGATGCGCCGCAGCTACTCACAATGCAATTCCCTCCGGACCATTTCATCTGCTATCCTCAGATGGTACTCATTTGATGTGTTAGATAAAGTCAAGGCTGAGTTGACCTTCGATTCAGGGGATCTGAACCACACTTGATCAGAAATGATCTGGTCTGAAGTTAGGTTGCTCTGCCATCCTGAGCTAATCCTCTTTTCATGAACAGTTCATGAACGTTAAATGGTCCCAAATTTTAAGTAACTTTTCATGAAAATTGGGCACGATTGGCTATTACGTCGAAAAGTTTTATGTCGAAAAGTTTAACGTCGAAAATTTAACGTCGAAAAAAATAAACCGCAAAAATGGATGTTTAATGTCGAAAAGCGGTTTTATTGCCATTTTATTTTTCTGCGTTTTTTTTAATTGGGAATAAACCCCCAGACGATCTTTACATATGTAGTAGAACTCGACGTGAAAAAAACAATGGCGTAATTTTTTGGTGTTTTGACCATAGACATAATAGATAGATTATATCTATTATGTCTATGGTTTTGACCCAAATGTCGCTTAGGAAAAAAAAGGGATTGGATCTAGCTTTATGACGACAAAGTCACAAGTCGTGCGGTTTTTCTAATAGACTTTAGATCGAATTAATCACGTGATGTTGCGTTTGAGATGGCGTAGCTCTGTAACGGCAATCTATTTTTCTCTCTCACAAAACTGCAGGTAAGGAAAAACATATAAACTCAAGAGTAGCAAAATTCCAGATGATTTAATGATTTCGAAGTTTACGAATTTGAAGAAAATAAAAATCAGAAAATGTTTTATTCGTGTTGCACGTTATACAGATTATATTTTGACGTATCATTCTCACACATATTTAACACATATCAAAAGATTCTCTGGTGACCACAATAGCTAGATAAGTAGAATTTATTGTTGTAAGCATGAGTCTGAACTGATAATGGAGTATTCTTTTGAGGGTAAGAATCATAGCGTATGGCGGGAAACGCTATAAGAACACCATAACCGTTCATTTTATAGTCCTCTTTTCACAGAAACGAAATCTGCTCATCTGATTTATCGTCTCTGTAGAAAGGTATTTTGTGCAAAGTATAGCTTCTGCACTGTACATTACCACATCCTATAAACTACAGATTGTGATATGAATGATGCTAACATGTTCTACTTTCTAGCCAAAGGAATGAATACTAGACTGGTAATACAATTTGGTGGCGTATGTATAATCAGGAACGAGACTTCACATTGCAAAACCCTAATTTTGTTAATCAGATAACGTTGGTAGAGAGGATAACAATTTATGCAATGAAGATATACCGCAAAACCGAAAAATGATAGAATATGCATAACCGTAGTTCTGGTATACGGCTGTAAACTTGAATAAGAACGTCCAAGCCCTCATATCATTGTTGTACTATTTTCCGATATTTTATAGAATTTTAGAGTGTAATGTACTGAAGAATTTTCAATCGTTTTATAATAATTGAATGCTTGGTGAATGAATGATGAACACTTTGTTAGACTATTGAGTATAATATATCTATCTACAGTCGTATAAACTATACGATTACATGGTTAAAGAATTACTAGACAGACATCAATTTCAACTTAAACTTTGAAATGATAATTGAAAAATGTCTATTTAATAATTTAGTAATACTTAAAGAAATCCGAAAAAGTACAATTAATACTTTGCAATACCAACTATTTCGAAAGAAAAGTTGTCTGTGCATGCCTGTGCAAATCGAGTCAGTTTACATTCACATTTAGATCAAGAAAAGGATATCTTGTAGAAATATTTACTCAAGAACAAATTCCAGATAGAGTTAAAAATAGTTATAACTTATTTATATAGCGTAGGACAAAGCTATTTCGAAGGGCATGTGTCTAATTAAGATTTGAAGAAGTACTGCGGTCACACAGAATACGTAACTAATATGTATCACTAGACTAGTCACAAAGGAACACTCGCACCGCCTGACATTTGTGTTTATCCGCAATCTATATCAGATTCTTTGTAAAGGTTTACTTGACATGAATTTCATGATGGTATATGCGATAAAAAACACAATAATTGGCGCAACAGTTTCGATTTAATCTAAAATCATCTTCAGGCAATGTAAAAAGATAGAGTTAAAAAGTTACATGAATATTTATATAAAAATCTAATTGATTTGTCTATTGAATTTATCGGAACGGTATTATACTTTTTAACAATGGCAAACAATAATTAGAGGAGAGATATTTTAGCACAAGAACTAATTACGAATATACGATACAAACACGGTGAAATAACAGTTACAATCAAAAATAGTTTAACAGCGGCAAAATGCTCTTTGGTATTATTCTTCCATTTTCTGTATTTCTTCCGGTCGTTGTTTAATATATTGCCGACCTGAGTGGTCGACATGACAGCATCGCGCATGTCACACAAGATAACAACAGTTAGATTTAGCGTAACTATGAATATGGAATAGTAATAGTTTAGAACAAATTGACAAACAGAAAAACTAAGTACGGATATACTTTAAGACAGATACAATGAAATAATTATTACAAGCAAAAACAAATAATCCAAAATCCATTTATCAATGGCAAAATGTTCTATCAGATTGATTACCAACTTTCTGTATTTCCTCTGGTCGTTGTTGAAAAAATTGCCGATTTGATTGGCCGACATGACAGCATCGCGCATGTCACACAAGACAATAGACTAATTAATTAGATTTTTATATAAATATTCATGTAACTTTTTAACTCTCTCTTTTTACATTGCCTGAAGATGATTTTAGATTAAATCGAAACTGTTGCTCCAATTATTGTGTTTTTTATCGCATATACCATCATATATATCAGATTCATCGCGCTTAATGACGCTACGAGAAATTATTTCGACTGAGCGTTGCAATAGATTTTATTCTGCTCCTGTAATCACAAATTGCATCTTTTTACATAATTCGGGAGTGTATATGTTTGTTCATGACTCAGCCTTGTCAGAAATTATTGTTGTGTGACCTCTCGGAGCTAGGTCACCTCAAAGATAGCGTCGCGTAATCAGCCCACTCTAAAGTCTGTTAGACAAACTGCACGACTTGTGACTTTGTCGTCATAAAGCTAGCCGATCCAATCCCTTTTTTTCTCAGCGACATTTGGGTCAAAACACCACTTTGAAGGCATTTTTCACCAAGAAATAATTTCCAGATCGAAAAAAAAATTACGCCACTGTTTTTTTCACGTCGGGTTCTACTACATATGTAAAGATAGTCTGGGGGTTTATTCCCACTTTAAAGATAGTGCCGTATAACAGATAATAAATGTTAGTAATTATTTCCATTCAAAATACCACGGTTTTTAAATATGAAGAATATTGCCAGCGTGCACCTATCGCAGGGGCGTGCACTAAAAACTTTTTAAATATGAAGAATACTACCAGTCTAGTATTAAATTAAATATGAAGAATACTACCAGCGTGTTCCTGTAGGAGGGCGTGCACTTTAAACTTTTAATAAAATATGAAGTGTTTTACCGGCGTGCACCTATCGTAGGGGCGTGCACTTGAATACTTTTCATTTCAAAGAGCTTTTTCATCAAGTTATTCATTTTTGACATTAAACTTATCGGGACACAACGCCAACGCGATACAACGCAACAGTAACGCATGAATTTGATTCATTACAAACTCCTGCTAAATAGCTATAATTAAAACTACAGACGAAGGTGTATATATATGTTATCTTTGTTTGGTATCCAATACTATTCATTTTAAAGGGGTTTTTCATCGAGTTATTCATTTTCGACATTAAACTTATCGGGACACGACTCAGTACCTGTATCTATATAGGTGAAAGTTTTATTCTTCGAATGATATATCGTTTTCTATTACATCCTAGAAATTATTTGACATACAACTAATCGATATCGAACGATTATTTAATATAGAACTATTTCATAAATATTTAACAACCTCATGTAAGTTCTTTATTTTATTATCAATTTATATGAAATCAACAAGAGGCTGACAAGGTAAATATGACAACGAAGAGAATATATATATAAAGTAATTTTATTGTATTTAATTGTAATTAGAGGATATATGATATTGTATATACAGGATATACATGTTAACTTAATATAAATTGTTATTAATAGAAAATGAAAAGTATTGGACACTGTAGAAAGGTAACATATAGATACACCTTCTTATGTAGTTTTAACTATCAATTATAGTTATTTAAGTAGAGTTTGTAATGAATCAAATTCATGTGTTATTGTTAGTGATGAAAATCGCGTTATGTCCCGATAGGTTTAATGTCGAAAATGAATAACTTGATTAAAAAACCTTTTAAAATGAAAAGTATTGGACACTGTAGAAACGTAATATATAGATACACCTTCTTATGTAGTTTTAATTATCAATTATAGTTATTTAAGTATAGTTTGTAATGAATCAAATTCATGTGTTATTGTTAGTGATGAGAATCGCGTTCTGCCCCGATTGGTTTAATGTCGAAAATGAATAACTTGATTAGAAAACCCTTTAAAATGAAAAGTATTGGACACTGTAAAAAGATACCATATAGATACACCTTCTTATGTAGTTTTAACTATCAATTATAGTTATTTAAGTAGAGTTTGTAATGAATCAAATTCATGTGTTATTGTTAGTGATGAAAATCGCGTTATGTGAAAATCGCGTTGTGTCCCGATAGGTTTAATGTCGAAAATGAATAACTTGATTAAAAAACCCTTTAAAATGAAAAGTATCGGACACTGTAGAAAGGTAACATATAGATACACCTTCTTATGTAGTTTTAACTATCAATTATAGTTATTTAAGTATAGTTTGTAATGAATCAAATTCATGTGTTATTGTTAGTGATGAGAATCGCGTTCTGCCCCGATTGGTTTAATGTCGAAAATGAATAACTTGATTAAAAAACCCTTTAAAATGAAAAGTATTGGACACTGTAAAAAGATACCATATAGATACACCTTCTTATGTAGTTTTAACTATCAATTATAGTTATTTAAGTAGAGTTTGTAATGAATCAAATTCATGTGTTATTGTTAGTGATGAAAATCGCGTTATGTGAAAATCGCGTTGTGTCCCGATAGGTTTAATGTCGAAAATGAATAACTTGATTAAAAAACCCTTTAAAATGAAAAATATCGGACACTGTAGAAAGGTAACATATAGATACACCTTCTTATGTAGTTTTAACTATCAATTATAGTTATTTAAGTATAGTTTGTAATGAATCAAATTCATGTGTTATTGTTAGTGATGAGAATCGCGTTCTGCCCCGACAGGTTTAATGTCGAAAATGAATAACTTGATTAAAAAACCCTTTAGAATGAAAAGTATTGGACACTGTAGAAAGGTAACATATAGATACACCTTCTTATGTAGTTTTAACTATCAATTATAGTTATTTAAGTAGAGTTTGTAATGAATCAAATTCATGTGTTATTTGTTAGTGATGAAAATCGCGTTATGTGAAAATCGCGTTGTGTCCCGATAGGTTTAATGTCGAAAATGAATAACTTGATTAAAAAACCCTTTAAAATGAAAAGTATTGGACACTGTAGAAAGGTAACATATAGATACACCTTCTTATGTAGTTTTAACTATCAATTATAGTTATTTAAGTATAGTTTGTAATGAATCAAATTCATGTGTTATTGTTAGTGATGAGAATCGCCTTCTGCCCCGACAGGTTTAATGTCGAAAATGAATAACTTGATTAAAAAACCCTTTAGAATGAAAAGTATTGGACACTGTAGAAAGGTAACATATAGATACACCTTCTTATGTAGTTTTAACTATCAATTATAGTTATTTAAGTATAGTTTGTAATGAATCAAATTCATGTGTTATTGTTAGTTATGAAAATCGCGTTGTGTCCCGATAGGTTTTATGTCGAAAATGAATAACTTGATTAAAAAACCCTTTAAAATGAAAAGTATCGGACACTGTAGAAAGGTAACATATAGATACACCTTCTTATGTAGTTTTAACTATCAATTACAGTTATTTAAGTATAGTTTGTAATGAATCAAATTCATGTGTTATTGTTAGTGATGAAAATCGCGTTGTGTGAAAATCGCGTTGTGCCCCGATTGGTTTAATGTCGAAAATGAATAACTTGATTAAAAAACCCTTTAAAATGAAAAGTATTAGACACTGTAGAAACGTAACATATAGATACACCTTCTTATGTAGTTTTAACTATCAATTACAGTTATTTAAGTATAGTTTGTAATGAATCAAATTCATGTGTTATTGTTAGTGATGAAAATCGCGTTGTGTGAAAATCGCGTTGTGCCCCGATTGGTTTAATGTCGAAAATGAATAACTTGATTAAAAAACCCTTTAAAATGAAAAGTATTAGACACTGTAGAAACTTAACATATAGATACACCTTCTTATGTAGTTTTAACTATCAATTATAGTTATTTAAGTAGAGTTTGTAATGAATCAAATTCATGTGTTATTTGTTAGTGATGAAAATCGCGTTATGTGAAAATCGCGTTGTGTCCCGATAGGTTTAATGTCGAAAATGAATAACTTGATTAAAAAAACCCTTTAAAGTGAAAAGTATTGGACACTGTAGAAAGGTAACATATAGATACACCTTCTTATGTAGTTTTAACTATTAATTATAGTTATTTAAGTATAGTTTGTCATGAATCAAATTCATGTGTTATTGTTAGTGATGAAAATCGCGTTATGTCCCGATAGGTTTAATGTCGAAAATGAATAACTTGATTAAAAAACCCTTTAAAATGAAAAGTATCGGACACTGTAGAAAGGTAACATATAGATACACCTTCTTATGTAGTTTTAACTATCAATTATAGTTATTTAAGTATAGTTTGTAATGAATCAAATTCATGTGTTATTGTTAGTGATGAGAATCGCGTTCTGCCCCGATTGGTTTAATGTCGAAAATGAATAACTTGATTAAAAAACCCTTTAAAATGAAAAGTATTGGACACTGTAAAAAGATACCATATAGATACACCTTCTTATGTAGTTTTAACTATCAATTATAGTTATTTAAGTAGAGTTTGTAATGAATCAAATTCATGTGTTATTGTTAGTGATGAAAATCGCGTTATGTGAAAATCGCGTTGTGTCCCGATAGGTTTAATGTCGAAAATGAATAACTTGATTAAAAAACCCTTTAAAATGAAAAGTATCGGACACTGTAGAAAGGTAACATATAGATACACCTTCTTATGTAGTTTTAACTATCAATTATAGTTATTTAAGTATAGTTTGTAATGAATCAAATTCATGTGTTATTGTTAGTGATGAGAATCGCATTCTGCCCCGACAGGTTTAATGTCGAAAATGAATAACTTGATTAAAAAACCCTTTAGAATGAAAAGTATTGGACACTGTAGAAAGGTAACATATAGATACACCTTCTTATGTAGTTTTAACTATCAATTATAGTTATTTAAGTAGAGTTTGTAATGAATCAAATTCATGTGTTATTTGTTAGTGATGAAAATCGCGTTATGTGAAAATCGCGTTGTGTCCCGATAGGTTTAATGTCGAAAATGAATAACTTGATTAAAAAACCCTTTAAAATGAAAAGTATTGGACACTGTAGAAAGGTAACATATAGATACACCTTCTTATGTAGTTTTAACTATCAATTATAGTTATTTAAGTATAGTTTGTAATGAATCAAATTCATGTGTTATTGTTAGTGATGAGAATCGCCTTCTGCCCCGACAGGTTTAATGTCGAAAATGAATAACTTGATTAAAAAACCCTTTAGAATGAAAAGTATTGGACACTGTAGAAAGGTAACATATAGATACACCTTCTTATGTAGTTTTAACTATCAATTATAGTTATTTAAGTATAGTTTGTAATGAATCAAATTCATGTGTTATTGTTAGTGATGAAAATCGCGTTGTGTGAAAATCGCGTTGTGCCCCGATTGGTTTAATGTCGAAAATGAATAACTTGATTAAAAAACCCTTTAAAATGAAAAGTATTAGACACTGTAGAAACGTAACATATAGATACACCTTCTTATGTAGTTTTAACTATCAATTATAGTTATTTAAGTATAGTTTGTAATGAATCAAATTCATGTGTTATTGTTAGTGATGAGAATCGCCTTCTGCCCCGACAGGTTTAATGTCGAAAATGAATAACTTGATTAAAAAACCCTTTAGAATGAAAAGTATTGGACACTGTAGAAAGGTAACATATAGATACACCTTCTTATGTAGTTTTAACTATCAATTATAGTTATTTAAGTATAGTTTGTAATGAATCAAATTCATGTGTTATTGTTAGTGATGAAAATCGCGTTGTGTGAAAATCGCGTTGTGCCCCGATTGGTTTAATGTCGAAAATGAATAACTTGATTAAAAAACCCTTTAAAATGAAAAGTATTAGACACTGTAGAAACGTAACATATAGATACACCTTCTTATGTAGTTTTAACTATCAATTATAGTTATTTAAGTATAGTTTGTAATGAATCAAATTCATGTGTTATTGTTAGTGATGAAAATCGCGTTGTGTCCCGATAGGTTTAATGTCGAAAATGAATAACTTGATTAAAAAACCCTTTAAAATGAAAAGTATCGGACACTGTAGAAAGGTAACATATAGATACACCTTCTTATGTAGTTTTAACTATCAATTATAGTTATTTAAGTGTAGTTTGTAATGAATCAATTTCATGTGTTATTGTTAGTGATGAAAATCGCGTTGTGTCCCGATAGGTTTAATGTCGAAAATGAATAACTTGATTAAAAAACCCATTAAAATGAAAAGTATTGGACACTGTAGAAAGGTAACATATAGATACACCTTCTTATGTAGTTTTAACTATCAATTATAGTTAGTTAAGTACAGTTTGTAATGAATCAAATTCATGTGTTATTGTTAGTGATGAGAATCGCGTTCTGCCCCGATTGGTTTAATGTCGAAAATGAATAACTTGATTAAAAAACCCTTTAAAATGAAAAGTATTGGACACTGTAGAAAGGTAACATATAGATACACCTTCTTATGTAGTTTTAACTATCAATTATAGTTATTTAAGTAGAGTTTGTAATGAATCAAATTCATGTGTTATTGTTAGTGATGAAAATCGCGTTATGTGAAAATCGCGTTGTGTCCCGATAGGTTTAATGTCGAAAATGAATAACTTGATTAAAAAACCCTTTAAAATGAAAAGTATCGGACACTGTAGAAACGTAACACATAGATACACCTTCTTATGTAGTTTTAACTATCAGTTTTAGTTATTTAAGTGTAGTTTGTAATGAATCAAATTCATGTGTTATTGTTAGTGATGAAAATCGCGTTGTGTCCCGATAGGTTTAATGTCGAAAATGAATAACTTGATTAAAACACCCTTTAAAATGAAAAGTATACGGAATGTCGCGTTGTTACTTGATAAGTTTAATTTCGAAAACTAAATTTGAGATTGATCAAAAGTTTCTTCGTGAAACATTTCAGAGTGAAAGATAGCAACAAAAAACTACAAATAGATTATTTATTATACCATCGTCAGTTCAAAATAATAAATATTAATTTACAAATTATTTATAGGCTATAATGGATTTATAGACTTAACACATTGCAATTGTTATAATACTGCTAGAAATTAAACAATGAAAAAGGAAGGAACCTAGTCAATTACAAATGTGCTATATTTATGCAGTACTTTACAAAAGGAGTCGGGAACGGTAGAGTCACTCTGAGTGCATTGTGAGGTTTTTTATCAAGGATAATTAACATTTCATGTACTACACAGTCGAATTTATTGCTGCATTTTTCTCTACTGAAAATAAATGTTGTGATTCATCCATAGTTTTATTGTGTGAATGTAAATGTCTTCCGATAATATCTTCCGTGAATGTAAAATTGTAAATGTATTTAAACTGACGATGGTATAATGAATAATACCGAAATTTTTTTAACATCACTTCTTGTAGTTTTTTGTTGCTATCATTCACTTTGAAATAAATTTAAGATGGAATTGTAATAAAATAATACACCCTCGTATTAGGTTAATACTATAAGTTATTAGATATATATTTTTTTTTTTGGGGGGGGGGGTTTAACACGGTAATTCCAGCCTCTGCAAAGAACAAAACTTGAAAATGCTCCTAAAAAGTTCCTAAAATCCAACAAAATACGGTAATTTTTTATTTTTCCAATTCAAAGTTGATTTCTCAAAACTCTCAACAAATTTGAAAAGGAGATTAAAATCTGAAATTTGCAATCCAATTTTTCTCATCGTAATCGTTTATCGGGGTGAACAATTTAATCCATCGTTTTATCACGTAGTTCTTTGTTTCACTATTACGTTTGACCATGGTTTGACTATTTCTCAAAAATGTAGTGTATTTCCGCAGTATCCTTTTGCCACCGGGATTGTGTCTGTTTAACAGTGGGGAATCTGTCATAACAAAGCGAACAAAGTTAGTGTACGTGTAAATAAGATAAATTCAAATGTAATATAGTTAAAAGTTTCAAGTGCACGCCCCTGCTATATAGGTGCACGTTGGTTTAATAGTCTTCATATTTAAATTAAAATTTTGATTGCACCACCATGCGATAGGTACACGCCAGTAATATCCATATGTAAAAAAGTTTTTTAAGTGCGCGCCCTGCTATATGTGCACGCCGGTACTCTTCTATATATTTAGTTTTATGTGCACGCCCTGCTATAGGTGCACGCCGGTAATAATCTTCATATTTAAATTCAAGTTTTAAGTGCACGCCCTGCTATAGGTGCACGCTGGTAATATTCTTTATATTTAGTTTGATGTGCACGCCGGTAACATTCTTCAGATTTAAATTTAAGTTTTAAGTGCACGCCCTCCTATAGGTGCACGCCGGTAATATTCTTTATATTTAGTTTTATGTGCACGCTGGTAACATTCTTCATATTTAAGTTCAACTTTTAAGTGCACACCCTGCTATAGGTGCACGCCGGTAATATTCTTTATATTTAGTTTTATGTGCACGCCCTGCTATAGGTGCACGCCGGTAATAATCTTCATATTTAAATTCAAGTTTTAAGTGCACACCCTGCTATAGGTGCACGCCGGTAATATTCTTTATATTTAGCTTCATGTGCACGCCCCTGCTATGTACACGCCGATAATATTCGTATTTAAAAAAGTTTTTAAGTGCACGCCCTGCTATAGGTGCACGCCGGTACTATTCTTTATATTTAGACGATACGATAGGGTGCACGCCGGTAATATTCTCCATATTTAAATTCAAGTTATAAGTGCACGCTCATACGATAAGTGCACTCCGGTAATATTCTTATTTAGTTTTATGTGCACGCCCCTACTATAAGTACACGCTGGTGATATTCTTCATATTTAAATTCAAGTTATAAGTGCACGCCCATACGATAGATGCACGCCGGTAATATTATTCATATTTAAAAAAAATTAAGTGCACGCCCATGAGATAGGTGCACGCTCTTAACATTTGAAAAATTTTACGTCCACGCCTCTGTTTTAGGTGCACGCTGTCGATATTTTAGGTTTTCGTTTCGTGTAAAATTGCGGTAACTATTTTACGTCCGCGGCAAATCGTGCCGGCTCCTTCTTGTATCTACGTCATTTCGTGCAAAATTGCGGCGACAATTTTTGCCGCGCGCCAAAATCTCGTAGATGCACGTGGAAAACGTACATTTTGGGATTTATGTCGAAAATTTAACGTCGAAAAAATTTTTTCGACGTTAAACTTTTCGACGTTATAGCGTACAATCAAATTGGGGCCATTTAACGTTCATGATCTGTCGATGAACTGTTTTTCGCAGTATTCCAGACATGGTTTGCATTTTTTTTTTTTTATTTCTGATTTGCAGATTACATGTTAAAAACTTCACTGGTTGATGAATTTCAAGATTAGTTATTTTAACGAAAACACAGGTTATTTATTGCTAGTAGGATATATTGTTAGCTACACTTAATGGATATTATCAAAATTTTAAAGAATTGTGCCTACCTCCATAGTGTAGCTGTTATGGATACCAAGTCTCCACATGACTACTCTTCCAGTGCCCTCCTATAAGAATAGACATCCAAGGTTGATTATTCAGAAGCTGTATTTCGAATCATGTCGGTATATTTGGGGTTGCTCATGACCCTATATATATATATACTAGTGAAGTGAACCCGCTCCACTGGGTGAAATTTGAAAATATTAAAATAGAAAACTGAATTGCTAGAAGTTAGCCCAAATGATAAATAAACAATAGAACTGAAGGTCAGTCGGGTGTGAAAGATATTGCGTGACGAACATGAGAATGTAATTCGTTCTTTCTATGGAGCCGCAAGAGAAATCCTACGAAAAAAATGCGTTTGAGCCGTCAATTGAAGGAATATAAAGATATGAACATAAAACATGGCATATGTTGCCGCAAAAATATTCTAAGATACCCCACGGAAAATATGGATTTGATACGGTTACTATGAGAAGCGTGAATCTCGAATACAGTAGATACAAAAAGGCATACATCGACGTTTATATAGTAGATTTATCAGGTATGCAGGGTATCTAACAAGTAGGCATTCAATTGCTGCAACCAAAAACTAAAATTAAATTAAAAGGAATAAGCTTGAGAAAACTAAACATTAAGATTAAAAACTAAAGATAATTAAATGATACATTACATTAAATGAAATGAAAGTGTGATAAACTTTTTGACTGATGCTGTGATGGTTCAAGTTGAAAGTAGTCAAAGCAAAGATATTAGGAATGCCACAACATGATTTAAAAATAGTGAAATCAGCATTAGAAAAATTTTCAGGCAGAAAGTTCCATATTAGTAACATATAGTGAAATGGTATGTTGATTGATGCTTGAGGCAGCAAAAAAAGAATGTCATATGTTACACTGTTTTTAAAGCGAGGACGTAAGCGAGGTTCAACCCCCTGCGAAAACAGTTCAGGAGTTCATGAACAGTTCATGAACAGTTCATGAACAGTTCATGAAAGTTAAATGGCCCTAAATTTTCATGAACTGTTCATGAACTGTCTGTGAGGGTTTATGGGGTTTATGAACTGTTCATGACCAGTTCATGAACAGTTCAGGAAAATTGGAGCCATTTAACGTTCATGAACTGTTCATGAACTGTTCATGAACTCCTGAACTGTTTTTCGCAGGGGACATCATGCAGTAACATTGGTGACATCAGGAGGGAGATAGGTCAGACCATTTATTGAATTATAAAAGTTGTAAACATGATTTGAATTCCTTGGTGCAGCCGAACATCATGATACTAAGTGAGTTGTGATATTAACCGTAGTGAATAGCTGAGTTTGATAGAAACCGTTTTTTAAAAATTAATTGTTGTCCGTATTGTTTCAGTGTGTGAAACCATGCTGAAACTTGAAATTTCAAGCCATACCAAAGCCATGATTGGCATTGATCGTTGAATTTACGCTAAGCTTAATTTAAGTTGAGCTTGCACCGACAAACGGGCAGTGCTGCTCCAGCAGATTGTGATATTAACAGTAGTGATATTAACGGGGCTGCACTGTATAGAAAAAAGGTGATATTTTTTAGATGGTAATTTGATGGGGTATTAATAACAATGATTGATAGATGAGATAATTCTGAAGTAGAATATAAAGTCGTCATATGGTAAGGAAAACTCTGTGTAATGTGCATATGTATATGATCTATGGTAGTAACTGTTCCTGGATACCTGGTTAATAATAATACCTGGCTATTTATTCGTCATACCTTATTCTTTTTCAGACTAAATCGACATGAACTGTATGAAAACTGAAATGAGAAATAAATAATTAACATTAAATGTTGAAACATCCCCTGCGAAAACAGTTCAGGAGTTCATGAACTGTTCCTGAACTGTCTGTGAGTGTTCATGAACTGTTCATGAACAGTTCAAGAAAATCGGAGCCATTTAACGTTCATGAACTGTTCATGAACAGTTCAAGAAAATCGGAGCCATTTAACGTTCATGAACTGTTCATGAACAGTTCAGGAAAATCGGAGCCATTTAACGTTCATGAACTGTTCATGAACAATTCAGGAAAATCGGAGCCATTTAACGTTCATAAACTGTTCATGAACAGTTCAAGAAAATCGGAGCCATTTAACGTTCATGAACTGTTCATGAACAGTTCAGGAAAATCGGAGCCATTTAACGTTCATGAACTGTTCATGAACAATTCAGGAAAATCGGAGCCATTTAACGTTCATAAACTGTTCATGAACAGTTCAAGAAAATCGGAGCCATTTAACGTTCATGAACTGTTCATGAACAGTTCAAGAAAATCGGAGCCATTTAACGTTCATGAACTGTTCATGAACAGTTCAAGAAAATCGGAGCCATTTAACGTTCATGAACTGTTCATGAACAGTTCAGGAAAATCGGAGCCATTTAACGTTCATGAACTGTTCATGAACAATTCAGGAAAATCGGAGCCATTTAACGTTCATGAACTGTTCATGAACAGTTCAGGAAAATCGGAGCCATTTAACGTTCATGAACTGTTCAAGAAAATCGGAGCCATTTAACGTTCATGAACTGTTCATGAACAGTTCAAGAAAATCGGAGCCATTTAACGTTCATGAACTTTTCGTGAACAGTTCAGGAAAATCGGAGCCATTTAACGTTCATGAACTGTTCATGAACAGTTTTGGAAAATCGGAGCCATTTAACGTTCATGAACTGTTCATGAACAGTTCAGGAAAATCGGAGCCATTTAACGTTCATGAACTGTTCATGAACTGTTCATGAACTCCTGAACTTTTTTGCAGGGGATGTAGTGTCACATTATAAATTATTGTCACGTTTGTATGTAGTTTCAATGTGCAAATAGTTGAGATTTTCAGAGTTGGAAAACTCTTCTCAGAAATTGGAGGTAAAACCCAACTAATCAAAATCCAATTGGTATTCAAAAATGACACAAATATCATTTTGAGATTGGCAGGATCAAGCTTAAGAATTCAACAGATTTTAAAGATATAAACTTTAGTCAATGCTTGACATTTAATGAAAGACAACTTTTGAAACCTCTCTATGAAGAGCTAAAAGAAAAGTTTCAAACGCTGCCCCTATGATGATTGTTATAAAAGTAAACAAATGATTGATGTATCAAATTTGACCATTGTAAAATACCACTACAAAGAACATCAAAATCCAAATAATAGTAATCCATAACAAGGGTCGTAGGCAATGATATTTAAACTTTTATTATTTCAATGCACGATCATAAATGAAAAAAATTGGTTTATTTTGATTATTTACTTTCGTCTAATCATTATGATGTCATCGCTATCACAGAGACATGTAATGTAATGTAAGACGCGTTAATTGCCCAACGTCATTATCATGTACTTAGTAGAAAAGACATAAATAAATTGACTAGCAGGGGAAGAGTTGCACTTCTGATACGTAAAGATTTGAAATTAAGATCACTACGGACAAAAGGAAATTTATGGGAGCTTCTTCAGATCAAACAACCTACTAACCAAATGTTGTGGCTAAAGCTTCGGACCTATGGCCTGAAGGATGTTGGGTTTAATTCCTGATAGAAGCATTATTGGTTGGCGTTAGGAAGTGCAGCCGGTCATAAAATGAAACAATCATTTCAAACCACTAATCAAGTAACTATTTATCCCGGTGAAAAAAAGCTTAAAACGTACCCAACTTAAAACGACAATTACTCCCCTGCGAAAACAGTTCAGGAGTTCATGAACGTTAAATGGCTCCAATTTTCCTGAACTGTTCATGAACTATTCATGAACAGTTCATGAACCCTCACAGACAGTTCATGAACAGTTCATGAAAATTTGGGGCCATTTGAAAAAAAAATCTACGTTCCTAACTTAGTTAACAATTAATTTCAGTATCATAGTATGGCAGCCAACTTATTTTTTTATAAATAGGTTTAAAAATATCAAATTACCTTATTTGGAGTATTTTTTGCCATCATAAATGGAAAAACCTTTTGTTGATTTGCTGAGTTAGATTTATCTCTAAAAAAAATTAGATAGAAACAATAATAAAAACTCACACTATGATCTTAATCATATTTCGCATGTCTTAAATTGTTTTTGTGAGATCATCTCATCAATGTTAAAAGGACCCATTTTCAAGAACAATTTGTTAACAATTAATTTTTAAACATTTCCCCTGCGAAAACAGTTCAGGAGTTCATGAACAGTTCATGAACGTTAAATGGCCCCAAATTTTCAAGAACTTTTCATGAACTGCCTGTGAGGGTCCACGAACTGCTCATGAACAATCCATGAACAGTTCAGGAAAATTGGAGCCATTTAACGTTCATGAACTGTTCATGAACTCCTGAACTGTTTTTCGCAGGGGTTCATGAGAAGTTTATGAACTTCTAAAGAAGTATTCATGAACAGTTCAAATAATAGGTCATGCTAAATCAAATTACTAACATGATTGTCCCAGCGACAGAGATTGTAATTTAACAAAACAAATTTGATGGTAATTGTGCTAGTATCGTGAAGCTAGAAATTATGAAGTGCATAGGCACTAAAAGGTTTCACTTAACAGTAATTTTTATTTCAATCATATTTTGAATGTAGCCCCTCGTAACCAAAATCTCCTACGAAGTTCATGAACGTTCAATAGGGGATAATTAACACATATGATGCCGTATCTGTATATATACGGGCTGGCAATGTGGTTTTTCCATCAGGGCTAAAAAACAATGGGACGTCTTTAGCAAAAACTTTTGTTCGATCTAGCCAATAGGATATCAGCTATTCAGGGAATCTTCTTTCCCACGATTCTATCGTGATCATACGATAGTATCTGAGTTTTAATTTTTCGACCAAATACAAAATGGCGAGGTTTGGACAAGCTGTCGGTCGGGTGCTAATAAAACCAATAAAATGGACTGTTATAATTATACAGTACAAACATAATGAATATTTGGTAATACAATTATATGATCACAAACTATTTTTTGTGGCTTTTGCCGGGTTTTATAGAACATCATTTCCTACATGACAACTATTAGGAAAGGAAATGATGGAAAGTAAATTATGCTCCTGTTTTCTGTTTGACATACCAAAGCTTGATTGACTGACGTATCGTCTTAAAACGGCAGGTGAGCTTGTACTATGGAATGAATTTTGTATAACTTACAAGTAAATATAAAGTTTATATAAAATGACGGTTTTTCACACCAAGGAAGGTAAATTAAACAATCCTTGCTTGGATTGAAAATCGTCATTCAAATTAGAAGGAACTATTGGCATAAATGTCTTTCGTGTAGCAACAAAATAGGTTGAAATAAGTTGAAATAAACTAATCTAAAATCTGGCGGCATCATAGTGGTAAAGTTCATGAACTGCATATCGAAAAAGAGAAAGAAATTGCTTACTTGTTTTCACATCCATAAATAAAAACATTTTGTCTTCTACTGTGACCATGTAAGTCACAGTAAAGTAGAACTTCTCGTTCTTGTTGTAGCCTGAAACAAAGCATAGAATAAATAACTTCCAAGGCACATTCCAAATTTATGTTTCCAAGAGAAACACAGTTCAGGAGTTATATCAGTTACATCATTTAAGAATACCTTTTGATCAATGCCCTAGCATGATAAGCTGGCGGGAAAGCATCTTTCAATATTGTCTTGTAATTTCGATTTAAATCTCTACCAGCTAACGAACAACGATAATTACCAACAACAACCCCATCTGGATTAATCATTGGAAGTAATTTGAACACAAAACATTTTCTAAGGATCTGAAAATAATAAGAGAATTGATACATTAAATGTTAAATGCCGTAGTATTGCAGTAATTTAAATTTGACTACAAGGGTATTTTATTGGTGCAATATATCACCTAAGCACACCTGCAAAACATTTATTTGAGTTTATGAAGAATTCATGAACTATGTTGTAGAGGCAGTCAATTATTTAGATATGTCGGTTAATTCAGCGATTATCACATCACAAGGTACCTCCCCTGCGAAAAACAGTTCAGGAGTTCATGAACATTTCATGAACAGTTCATGAACGTTGAATGGCTCCAATTTTCATGAACAAATCATGAACCCTCACAGACAGTTCATGAACCCTCACAGACAGTTCATGAACAGTTCATGAACAGTTCATGAAAATTAGGGGCCATTTAATGTTCATAAACTGTTCATGAACTGTTCAAGAACTCCTGAACTATTTTGGCAGGGGCTCCTACTGATCTATTTATTTTCAGAGTTGATCTAAATTGCTACCTTTGCATCAGCGTGATTGCTTGTTAAGAAATCGATCAAACCCTTCATCATCCAACTTGAAACAGTTTCCCCAGGATGTACTCTTGCAGTCACAACAACAACTCGCTTGTTCTGAAAAGTAATATTAAGCAAATATTAAACACTTTCTGTGCAATATGGTCTCTGTGAAAAACAGTTCAGGAGTTCATGAACAGTTTGTGAACAGTCTGTGGATGTTCATCAACAGTTTATGAACATCCTGTGAATGTTCATGAACAGTTCATGAAAATTGGGGCCATTTAGCGTTCCTGAAGTGTTTATAAACTCCTGAACTGTTTTTCCCAGGGGAACACTGCCCTTTAACATAAATGATTTGTAAGATGTCCAATTGTCCATGAATAGTTCATGATCTCATTACCTTTTGTATGGGGCTGAAATTACATGAGCCTGATCTTCTTTTTTCAATTTGTTATAATGTATGATGGGACGCCTACTATGACACCTAGGTATCAAACACCTACTACTGTACATTATTTTTTGTCTACGGTTAGCTGGGATTACCGGGATTTGTTTGCTTATCTCAAATATAAACCTTCCTCTGTATCAAGTTCTACTCAAATCTACTCAATTCAACAATATGGAAATATAAGGCTCCATGGGGCTAAGCACCACCATAAAATTGCCTGGTTAGCTCAGCGGTAGAGCATCTGACTTTTAATCAGAGGGTCGTGGGTTCGATCCCCTCATCGGGCTAAATTTTTAACGAAAAATATGGACAAATATAAATTAAAATTAAAAAAATGAATACATAATTACAATGATAATCATTTTGCTGTCATTTGCTGATTTTAATTGTCTTCTCCAGAAGCAGCTCATAAGTACTCAATTAAACAATATGGACATGTGTATTACGAGTTAAATATAGTATGTTTCGATTTTGCTATTAGGCTCCATGGGGCTAAACACCACTATAACATCGCCTGGTTAGCTCAGCGGTAGAGCATCTGACTTTTAATCAGAGGTTCGTGGGTTCGATCCCCTCATCGGGCTGAATTTTTAACAAAAGGTATTGGCAATTTTAAAGTAATATTAAAAAGTCAATAGTAATAACCATTTTTACATGTAATCTTTTTATCCTGTTGTATTTTATGTTAATGAGCTCCATGCAAATAAGCATTGTATTGGTTCTTGGGTTTTCAATAAAGTTGCTTATGATAAAGTTCTTCGATTAAGGTATTATGAAAAATTGAGCACTGCTCCTGCAAAAAACAGTTCAGGAGCTCATGAACAGTTCATGAAAGTTAAATGGCCCCAACATTCCTGAGCTGTTCATGAACTGTTTATGAAAATTAGGGCCATTAAACGTTAATGAATTGTTCATAAACTGTTCATGAATTCTTGGACTGCTTTTGCAGGGGTACATGAATCATCTGAAATTAACCAGTTTAAAATTAATTCATTGTCAGTCCATTGACATTTCAATCAATAGTTCATGGATATTAGATAAAAATCAGGCCATCTCCAAATCCATATGAATTTTCTATGAAATATTCATGAATGGTTCATCAACTCATCATAGAGTGTTCATGAACTGGCAATAGTGTAATCAAAAAATTATGAATTTTTCAAAGGAATGATTTACCTCAGAAATTATTCTTCGTTTTTCTTGGGATGTAATAGTTAGTATATAAACATGATTTCCAGCTAAAGTCTGACAAAGAACGCGTTGTTTACAGAACTGCGATCGTTTTGAATCAGTGGCAATTCCAGTCAAATACAACTGAAAAATAAAACAAAATTAAGTTCAAGCAACCATCGATCCTATTGACTGGATCAAATTTCCAAGATAGATCTTAACTTTATCTAGGCAAACTTTATGGTCAGGCATGTTACGCATGTGGGTTAAAACTTCAGATTTAATGATAATCAAACTTGATCAAATGCGTAGTATGTAAAGTGTAAGTAATAATGACAATGTTGTAATTGGTTGTTTAAATTTCCAATATTTGTGTGTCTTCGTTAAAGCTTCCCTGTAATCCATGAGTATGGAATTGTGAGATGTTACTTGTATTTGTTAGAAAATTGTTAAGAAAGTCCCCTGCGAAAAATTAAATGAGTTCATGAACTGTTCATGGACTCCTGGACCGTTCATGGACAGTTCATGAACTGTTCATGAACACCTTATAAACAACTCATGAAATTATACCTTTGTGAAGGCCCACCCAAAGAACATCACAATCCAAATAATAGCAATCCAGTAGTAAAATATAGTAATTCACAACAATGGTAATGAACGTTGAATGGCCCAATTTTCATGAACTTTTTCATGTTCATGATTGTGTTTATGAAGTTACAGGCCTTTGGTTTGGGGGCCTGCGCCTGGGGTCAGTCCGCCTTAGGATTTGTCAAAGAGGTCACTTCATTCCCTTTAGTAACCTGTAGTAAAACTTGTAAAGAGAAAACACTTTTATCGAAGAACAGGAAGAAGCCCTTGACAAACCAATTATTAAATAAGTAATTTATATGTTTGAAGAAATTCGAACCAAAATTGATTACAAGAGAATCAATCCGATCCACCAATAAAAAATGCAATCTGAATCAGACAAAATCAGATCAGATCGAATTCAGGTTTTGATCAAACTCAGATCAGATTTGCAGACCTTTAATTAGAGAACCAGCTGTATTGAGTGACCTCTGGTTTCTTGTAATTGATTAATCTTGTGTAAGATAATGGTTTCAATTACCTGCAGATCAGAGTATGTATATGGATATGAATGTGCAAAATAGCACACATCACCAGTAACATCAAATTGACATGTCCAGGTGACAGAGTAATAATGACGCTCTTTGCCGTTATCTTCATACCTTGACGAAATAATTAAATTTCAATTAAATTTTTAACAAATAATATTTGTTGATAATACATCTCAAAAATTGCGAATTCAAATCACTTTTTTTCTCCAATGTTTCCGTTTGATCATAATGGATAATTTGAGACTTACTCCTGTGAAAAAATCCATAAGTTCATGAACAGTTCAATCACAGTTCATGAACAATTCACAAAATTCATGAACAGTTCATAAACAACTTTTTGTTGGTTCCTGAACAGTTTGTAAACAGTCACAAAGAATTGTGAAGACTTCATGAATCGGTTCACGAACTGGTTCATGAATGTGAAATTGCCTGAGAGTGTATGAACAGTTCCTGAATTTTTATGAACTGTTTATGAACAGTTTATGAACTTTTTGACAGTTTCACGTGAGTGAGCTCATGAAATTTTTCCAAGGGGTAAACAAACTGGGTTATAAAGTTGCAAAATAAACAACCAAAACTAACATTTGGATTGACTAAACAAAACAGGTTGCAAAAATTTAAGACAATCAAAATTCTAAGCATTCGAAAATGCTTCAAATGTGAGACTCTGCATCTGTGAATCGAAGAAAGATAAAATATGAGGAAGACATGAAAAGAAAAATAAATCTCGTCAGTGAAGGTTGAATCCATTCAAATATAGTAAAACTACACAAAGAACGCCACAAATCACTGTCAGACATAGCTGACAAAGACCTGTAAAAAAACGTGTAAAAGTGGCTAAGTGGCAATCGTTAAATAGCCCAAAATTTTCATAAAGTGTTCATGAACTGTTCATTAACTGTCTGTGAAGGTTCATGAACTGTCAATAAAGGTTAATGAACTGTTCATGAAAATTGGGGCCAATTAACGTTCATGAGCTGTTCAATAACTGTCTGTGAAGGTTCATGAACTGTCAATAAAGGTTAATGAACTGTTCATGAAAATTGGGGCCAATTAACGTTCATGAACTGTTCAATAACTGTCTGTGAAGGTTCATGAACTGTCAATAAAGGTTAATGAACTGTTCATGAAAATTGGGGCCAATTAACGTTCATGAACTGTTCAATAACTGTCTGTGAAGGTTCATGAACTGTCAATAAAGGTTAATGAACTGTTCGTGAAAATTGGGACCAATTAACGTTCATGAACTGTTCAATTACTGTTCATGGATTGTTCAATAACTGTTCATGCCTCCTAAATTGTTTTTCCCAGGGGCTGTGTTTGGGTTCTCTGATACCACCACTGGAATGTTTGGAGAAAGTTGAAAGCTGAGTCGAAGAAACAATTAAATCTTACTTGATATTGTTCTTATAATAATTAATATCTTTTCCAGCTCTATGCCAACCAATTTGTTGATGTAATGCTTTATGTTCTGAATAAAGGAGGGGTTGCATACCTTGGTTATATAAACTGTTGCGCTGTGAAAGAAAAATTGAATTAATGCTTTAGGAATGGGTAAATTATTACAAAAGTGTGGTATGCATTTGCATAAATAATTATGACAATCAATAGAGCATACACTAAAGCCCCGGCCAATGACTTTTTATTTCGCCAACATTGGTAAGATTTAATCGTATGGATGTTGTCGATTTTTGCAAAGCTAAAAGACTTTTTATTTCACCAATATTCATAGGAATTATTTTATTTCATTTTCATCAACATCAAAAATATTTTGAGGGTTAATGACTACATCAAACGAGCTACGTAAAAGCGGGAGTTTACGACCAATCAGAAGAATGCTGATATTTCACAAATCCTACCGATGTTGGCAAATAGAAAAAGTCAGTTGCACACTTGGCCAACACCAGTAGGATTACGTTGAGATTTACAATCGAAAAATTTGCATAATCCTAGTGATGTTACCAGCCCTACAAATTTGTGAATAACTTCAAAATCCCAAAAATTGAAAAACCACCCATCAAGCACTGATGCCAACGCTCATCTTCAGTGATGAGTTTAAGCAAAATAAAAAGTAATTTGGCCGAGGCTTGAAGTGTTTTCATATATGTCAACTATACCTTGAGTAAATTCATAATAGTAAAACGATACTTTACTCCAGCTTTTACGTTAGAAATTTTAAAGTAAAACCATTGTGTGTATTTCTTTGTGTAGAGATCAAATTGTAGTGACAGTTGATAATCAAAGTTGTTTCTATAAAATAAATGTTATTATTATTAAAAGAGATTTTAAATTCAAATGTGATCTTAAATAATAGAATGCAGATAATTCCTAATGTTTAATGCTGTGACGGCATAACTCAGGATAATAGGTTCAATGTGACATCATGATGCAATAATAGCTTCAATCAGACCTATTACGTCACATCAACTATAATCATCGCATTGGTTTCCTGACATGGACATGTTTAGAATTGTTTAGGTTTGATACTACAGTGAAACCTGTATATAACAGCCAGCTATGAAAGGTAGATAACTTGACCACTATAGACAGGTGGCCTGTATATACAGGCTTGATTCAATAGAAAATACTATTTTAGACATTGAAAGAGTGACTACTATAGGCAGGCGGTCGCTGTATAGAGGTTACCATTATAACAGGTTTGACTATAATATGAAAATAGCAGAATAAGATACATGAAAGATTTGTTATCTTATCTGAAGTAGAATTGAAGAGTTTGTAGGATAGAAAAGGAATACAAAAACCACAACACGGATAACTAAACAATGTATTGAAGTGTTTAATCAAATAGCTTAAATTTATAACTTGTAGGGAAGAAATAAAACAGATACGAAAGATGAACCTTTGAGCGAGTTTTTCTACATTAACGTTTGTTTCCTTGCATAATTTGATGTGATGAATAATAAACAATTATCAAGCTTGTTATTTTTCGTGACATTGAAGAATTATTATCAGACGTCAAGGCTTCAAATTACGAATAATTCATGAACTCGGTAAATTTTTTTGCAGGAGATGACAGCCCATTGATTTTCATGGAGTTAATAAAACAATCGCGAACAGGTCACTGTAAGTTTGTGAATAATTTATGAGGTTTAAAAACAGTTCATAAACCGTTATCCATGAAACGTTACTCTTCGAACGTTTTTGCAAATAGCAGCCTTAGACATGTTAAATAACCTAATTATTGTGAACTGCTGATGAATTGTTAGTAAAATTTTCATGAATTCTTCAATACACAATTCATAAATAACATATTTTACAGAGGTCAAAATTAAATACATAATATAATAATGCAATACATACACTTGAACGGCTTTCATCAAATTTCCACTTTCAAATCTTGATTCAAATTGTAAGGTTGTATCTTTCGGTCCATTTAATGTGTACCATGGGGCTGGTGACACAGTTTTCCCTCCAACACGAGAATGCACAAACTAAACATATATTCATCAAAAGGTTACTGTTATTTCTATATACATATGATTTTTACCTTAACTTGCTGTACCTGCATATAACAATTCAAGAGTTCATGAACGTTAAGTGGCCCTAATTTTCATGAACTGTTCATGAACTGTTTATGAACTGTCCAGGAAGGTTCATTAACTGTTCATGAGTAGTTCATGAACCGTGAAGAAGATTTGAGGCCATTTAACTCTCATTGAGCTGTTCATGAATTCTTCGTGATCTCCTGAACTGTTCAGAGGGGATTCGTGCCTTGATTATTTTGTCACTTTTTACGACAAATGGATAAATAGTTTTTAAGAAAAAGCCTTCAAAAAGTGACTGTTTCAAATCTTCAAAAAAAGAGATTAAAAATTAAGTGACGTCAGAATGTCTAATTGCTGATCACGACAAATGAGCCCGATTAGATCACGACAGATATGAACCCTGCGAAAAACAATTCAGGAGTTCATAAACTGTTCATGAACTGTTCATGAACTCCTGAACTGTTTTCGCAGGGGAATCATTCTTCCATAACAACATCACAATTTTCGAATTTTTCAAACTTTTTCAATTGCTCATAAACCATAAACCATTCAAGCTCATCAATCATATCAATTGGAAGTGTTCAAGTATATTTACAAGGTCTGAAAAACATAGAAACCTTGAAAGTAGGTTTGCTGAAGACTCCAGGGTTTAATTTGGAAGGAAAACAAAAATGCTGAATTATAAATTAAGAAGCATAACTCATCAACTCGCAAAGCAAACATTTGATTTGCACATGATCCCTTCGTAAAGAGTTCATGGAGGTTAAATGACATATTTTCATAAACATCTCCATCAACCTTTCAAGAGCTGTTGTCATTCATTCAGCATTGTCATAAAACTGGGTAATTCAATGTTCCCCATGCAAAACAGTTCAGGAGTTTATGAACAGTGCATACACAATTCAGGAACAGTTAACAGTTCATGAACGTTAAATGACCTCAAAATTTCATGAATTGTTCATGAACTGTTCATAAACTGTCTGTGAGGGTTCATGAACTGAACTCCTGAACTGTTTTTCGCAGAGGTCATGAACTGATTCTATAGGGTATATTACGATTGGAGACCAAAATACGATGACTTGAAGTCATTATGAGGTAATCCCCTGCGAAAAACAGTTTAGAGGTTCATAAAGAGTTCATGAACAGTTCATGAACGTTAAATGACCCCAATTTTCATGAACTGATCATGAACACTCGCGGACAATTCATGAACAGTTCATGAAAATTTGGGGCCATTTAACGTTCATGAACTGTTCATGAACTGTTCATGAATTCCTTGTCTGTTTTTCGCAAGGGAATTCTTGCTACTTTCAATCAATAGCTGGTAATTATTTCATCTGTTTTACTTACAAATTTTGCATCTGGATCAGGTGTGTTGTCATACACTAATTTTCCAGTGTTGCATGTTGTCAAATGATATGCCAATGGATTAGAGATTTCAGGTCCAAGTTCTACTTAAAGTAAATGGATTGAAAAGATATAAAGACTATTGGAAAATTTATTGATTGGCTTTTGAAGAAGAACATGGATAACTCGAGAAAAAAAGTAGAGCAATAATATTTTCTGTTTGTATTTGCTAATGGGTGAGGGCAAGAAACATTACAGCATTTCGTAAGTTGTATCTGAATATTGATTAATCAACGTCATGTTTTTATGATTTATTGGTCAAACGTCAACAAAACAATCCAGAAGAAAATGTCGAAATGCCCTTAGAACTCCAGAAGGCTGGAGCATTTGTTGGACCCTAACTATATATATTATAACGATGACTTGCATATGGTTGGACTGTTAAATTATATTGATTTGTGATGCTTCTTAACCTTCTTAGCTTACCTTGACGAAGAAATGGTTCTGGTTTAGATGGTATATATTCCAGATGAAGTGGTCTTCCACCAGAAACAACAAATCTTTCTGAAGGCCTAGATAAATTTAAAATTATATTCATCTCAGATATGGATAATAAAAGAATGCTTAGCAAAAGAAAACAAATTCACGATTGATAAACACTGATAAAGAATTCATAAATAGTTCATGAAAATGGGGTAATTTAACATTCATCAACCTTATAACTCTGTTGACTCCATTACCCTTGCAAAAAAAAATTGTTCGAGTTCATGAACTAATGAACTTTAATAACATCCACGACGCGTTAATGGACACAATAAACAGATAATGAACATATTAAGAACAATTCATGAACGTTAAATGGACCCAATTTTCACATATGAACTATTTTCATATATGAACAGTTCATAACCTTTACAGAGAGTTCATGAACAGTTCATGAAAACTTGGGGCTATTCAATGTTCATGAACTCCTGAACAGTTTATGAACTCCTGAACTGTGTTTCGCAGGGGTAACGTAGACTCCAAACCTTGCAAAAAAGATTTTTGAGTTCATGAACTTCATAAACAGTTGATGAACTTCGAGAACATTTGCGACGTGTTCATGGACATAACAATCAGATAATGAACAGATTATGAAATTTAAATGCCAATGAACTGTCAAAACAGTCAATGAACATTATATGAACCAATTTTGGACTTGTGCATGGAAATTCAATGCTCATGTTTCATAACAATCTAAACAACGGTTCATGATTTGCTCATGCCACAATTCTCAAGATTCTCATGACAATGTGTGTATAAACACATTTAGTTAAGTTTTATCAATTGTTTGTGAACTTGTCATAGATTGTTCATGATTTGCTGTGCATAGACTATTGATGAAGTTTATAAGCTGTATACATGGCTTCGATAACTTATATTCACAAGGGAAGTTCACAGGGTTTCCAATAAAAATGTAAATAAATAAATAGTAATCCTACCATCTAGCAGTTACTTGTGATAAACAATCAGCACTTATTGCATATAGATTACGTGGCTGGCGAAGATGAGTTACCTAGCAACAATAACAGAGAGTTAATAAAATTTGACTTATGAAGACTTGATTGGCTAACTCCTGTATTCTAAGGTCAAGCAAGCCAAAACAACTTGGACATCGTGTTAGAGAATAAAACATGCACAATTTCCAAATCATTGTAAATAAACAATCTGTCTTATGCTAGCATTGTTGATGATATACATTACAAGATATTATAATCCAAATCATTCTTCTTCTTTGCATCATCTTCTTAGGTCATAGTGGAGAATGTACAATTATGTATAAAATTACTAGCCCTGGGCAAACAATGGAAACTTTCACGCAACAAATCTGTATTTGTCTGACATCTGCTTTATGTGTTTCGAAGCATTCTTTTCAAGGGCGGATAAACAGACCCGACATTCTCAAGACTTTTCTAGGAAACCTCAGAGGATCTTAACTGAGCTCAAAAGGAGTTTATGAAGAAGCCACAAAATTGAAAGGGTTTGATAAATGTAGAATGATATGGTTCTGAGAAGATGAAGAAGACTTTCGATAACAAAAATGTTTGATGGCCATCAAACACAATAATGCAATAAATAAAATACACAAAGCAAAATGTCAGACAAAAACGTAAAAGTGGCTAAGAGACAAAAACATTCGAAGGATTCAAAAGTCGCGCAAAATGCTGTTGTCGTTTTCCCCGGGCTTAACATGCTGATATATATGACACATCATTTGTGGAACAGTTTATGAATTAATGCATAGTTCATGGGTCATGAATGTGAAATTGAACAATGAATGATTTTATGAACAATTAAGCACTCTCACGTTCATGAACTCATCGACATTTTTTTCATAGTGGATTTATTGGGTTTGTTTTTCCCTAGAATCATTTTAGGTTAATTGAGTTAATTGGTCCAATTTTCAGGAGCTGTATATGGCATTTCATGAAAAGGTCCATTAAAATAGACAATTTTACGTTCAGGAGTATTTTACGAATTGCTTATGATTTTGACCGTTTAACCAGCCCATCCCCCCTAAAATGTTTTGTAAGTACATGTACATTAATTGGTATGTTTTTCAATGACATTTTAATTATTGATAAAGCGGCTGGTCTGTCACGTGTTCCGTCCCTGCCAAGGGACTCATCAGAGACCTTTCTGATGTCGTAGCTCGTCAGGCATCGCGTCTGAAGTCCTGCTAACGAATTGTATAGATGGTGACAACCTCGGTGCATATCGCATGGGCAGTCCTGGTTGATGGACTGTTTTTTAATCACAGTGATGTTAATCATACCATTTATAAACTTTTGAATCAGAATTTAGAGATATGTGAATTAACAAAGCATTTTCCATGATCAATGATTTAGGTAATTTGTGATTTGAATCATCCAACATTCATTTTTGTTGGATTAATGTATAAGGAGGATTAGCTCAGATGGCAGAGCAACCAAGCTTCAGATCTGTAGTTCAAATCCCATGAAGGTCAACTCAGCCTTCACTTTATCATAAAAACATCAAATGAGCATCATCTAAGGATGGCGGATGGAATTGTCCAGAGGGATTTCCATTTGAGTAGCCGTGGCGCATCATTGCGCATTGACAATCAAGGCTTACCTACCATGAAATTGGTTGAAATTGATCTGTAGTCTTGCGGCTGATATCACTAAAGAGCACTTAATATCATTGCTCTCAGCAAAAAGATTTCAGCCATTCAACATGCGTGAACTAGTTCATGAACTGTTCATGAGAATTATGTCATTTACCGTTCTATGAACTAGTTCATGAACTGTTTCATGAGGTGTTCATAAAGCCCATAAACTGTCCAAGGACAGTTTAAAAGGTTCATAAACAGTTCATGAACTCAGAAAATTTGTTTGCAGGTATATAATCTTACCATCCTGCCATGTTGATTTGCAAAAACTAATTGAGTTGTTCTGCATTGTCGTTTGAACAATTCCCATTCTGAAATAAACAAAAGAATATTTCTTTTCAGAAATTCTGCACCACAGGCTGGCCCCTAAATAGTCCCCTATTTGGGGAAGTCAGCCCCCTTGTCGGGGAAATTCTTGCGCCACCCCTGATTGTAGTTATTGTTCAATTCATTTGCCAGTATACGAAATTATAATAAGTATAGTCGTATATCTGGTTTGCTAACGGACCATGAAATGGGGATCATGAAAGAAGAAGAAAGAAAACCACAACGAAGATCACAATAAGGAAGTACGAGTTTATATAGGAGTTTATGAAGGAATCATGAACTGTTCATGAATTATTTGAAAACTATGGAAAAATCCCAAGATTTGACTATCTGTACTCCAAATTTTCAAAAACTCAGCAACATTTTACGCCTGCGCAACAACATGAAATCTACTTTGGGTCTGCGTCTGCCAGAGTCTGCTACCTTCGCTGATTTTGCCCGACTTGATCTCATTTGCCTGTCGAAGATTGGTGGTAGGCCTATATTCATAACAGCAACAACAAAAACTCATTTAATATTTATTAACTCATAAGACATTTGATTTAATCAGAAATTATTGATGATAGCATTATAAGCCATATATTCATTGCCAGATATCGCTGTGCCGCTTGTGTTGTGTCCACTACGAATCGATATGGAAGATATTAGCTTGCTGACCTTGTATACATTCCTTGTAACTGTCTTCTCCTTAATTATCTTAAATTATTTACTCTGAATTTTGTTCTGATATCTATACTATATGTAAGCGTAAAACATTTTCATTTTTTATTTTCTTATGTCCTGCCAAATAAAGACATACACATGTAGCCTTGGAAATTATATAGATGTAGATAAAAAAAAATGTCATTAAATTCATTGTTGAACAAACCTGAGCGTTGAATTGCTACGGTTGGGCCATATCCATCCTCCGTATCTTCATCAGATGATTCACCATTGAATTCGTTAGTTTGGAAAGTATTAGTGGGTCTGGATGTTAAATTATGAATATACTTAGGTGACGGTTTAGAATCGTTCAGACTTTGTGCACTACTCGAGTTCAAAGCAGAATCATCATGCTGCATTACTGCTCAGGAAACTTGAACTCTACCGTAATCCATAAATGATGTTAACCAGTATAACATGATAAATTTGTATCAATATTGTGCTGCTCGTATATTACACCCAATATTACATATTTCACAGGCAAAAGTTGAAACAGTTAGGCCTAATCAGATTTGTTCATGCTGCTTTCCCTGGCTACAGCGGCCATTATTGTAGTGGCTCAAAATCAATACAAAATAGCACATTTATGTCAATACTGCAGCCACCAGTACAACTAATCTGATTAACTTGCATGTGACTTACTTTTATAGTAGATAAATAGTCACGAGGTTGCATGTAACATAAAATAAATGAGCAATAAAAACAAATGAACAGTATCGGATGGCAACCAGAGCGTCTTTTGAAGATGGCGGTCGAGAAATAAATGAACATGATCAGCTAGTTCTCAGCCTTCTTTGCAAAATTTTCAATGCAATTTGCAAACAATAGTCAGGTCAGTAATAGGGCCTTGTGGAATTATAATAAAAATCTGATTTTACTGTTTGGAAACGAGAAATCGAACGATATAAAGGAATCTGACGACGATCTTGTTGTCTTGGGTTCAAGGTTCGGTCAAACCACGCTTTTCAAAACAAAGTTTTCATCGATAACTGTTTGTGACCACACACAGTCACAGACATGGTAAAGCAAGAGAAAAAAGAAACATTTAATATGCAACTAACGATTGGAAATAGATTTATTATCTATGGATTTCTTGGATTTGTTTATGAAGTTATATTTACAGCTTTACACGATCAAATAATAGAGGGATTTTCACCACAGCTAAAAGGTTATACTTCGTTATGGATATTTTGGATTTATGCGGCTATAAGTATTCCTGTTGAATATTATTATTATAAAATTTTTCGTAAATGGAATGTTATTAATCGTGGACTATTATATGTATTTCTTGCTTATAGCTGGGAATTTTCGGCTGGTCTAATTTTACAACAGTTTAATGCATGTCCCTGGGATTATTCGCATAAACCATATCATCTTTTAGGATTGATTACGTTAGATTATGCTCCGGTGTGGTTTATTGCCGGTTTAATTCAAGAAAGAGTATTTGTTTTTCTGGAAAATTTCCACACAGACTTTGAATGTTATAAAGAAAGCAATGACATTAAGAATAAATAGTCTATACAAAATACACACATTTATATAAACATTTATGTCTGATTGTTTCGTTTATTTATTATAAACTTAGTTAGTTAGCTAGTTAGTTGATGAAACTAGGTTGCTGTAAAATAATTAGTTAAGAGATGATTTCCTGATATTAATGAAGTTGCATATAGTTGTGGTACAAATAGATATTTACAAGCTTGAAAGAGAAATTTTGTATACAATTTTTTTTGACTTATTGGATCCCGTTGTACAGTATTTATAAATTTACCATAAATTTGTGAGTTAATTGAAAAAAGGTTCTTTATATTGTATCAGTGAAGTAGAATAAAATCAGAAAAGAAATGCGGTACAGTAATAAAATAGACGTAGTGTTGTACTTGGGTCATTATCTATTGTCCTACACATAAATTTGTGTTACACTTCTATTATTGGACGCGATTAGACTTTATATGTAGCACTTATTAGCGTTTATACGTAAGATGCTTCCAATTAAAGGATTATATGAAAAAAGTATTTTATTGAATTAACTTTTTTTTAAATCTGAAGAGCAGGGAATTAACCCCGATTTTATATTGAAATATTTTCTTTGGGGGAAATCATGCAGCCTATGCCTTCAAATTGAGCCGAAAAGTGGTGTTTGACACACCCAAATGTCACTAAATAGAAATAATAATATTATTAATAATAATAATAATAATAATAATAATAATAATAATAATAATAATAATAATAATAATAATAATAATAATAATAATAATAATAATAATAATAATAATAATAATAATAATAATAATAATAATAATAGTAATAATAATAATAATAACTAGCTTACAGTAACATAACTTCAACATAAGTTTATGTAGCCTGCGCTCAACTAGACTTAAACTATATAAGGCCGCAAAACACTGAAACTTAATTTACAATAGAATACAAAGAGTCAGTTACTCGAGAGCACGTTACTGATCATGAACCCATTTCTTATGTCCGTAATGGGCGTGTCTCTATTAATGGTTTTACTATGGTTTTACGTAGGTTTTAGGTAACATTAACGTATATAATCCTGAAAATGTTTTGATATATAATGCAGATGCATATAATCTCGTGAGTTAATTGAAAAAAGGTTGTGTATATATTGTATCAGTGAAGTAGAATAAAATCAGAAAAGAAATGCGGTAATAAAATAGACGTAGTGTTGTGACGTTTCGTCTTTTGTACTTGGGTCGTTATCTATTGTCCTACACTAATGTATTTATACGCTTGTGATAATCCATAGTCATTACATTCGCTACATACTAATTACTATTATGACATTTTCAATCAAATAAAAACATTTTATAATCGCTTCCTTGAAAATTTTTAGATATCAATAGAAGATATTTGTTACACAGTGAACATTACAGATTATCGATAATAGTAACAATATAATAATATAGACATTCCTTTGAAGCTTGGCTATCATCTAAGAATTTGAAAGAAATGTACAGTATATTTAAATCAACTTTTAGCTATAACAATAATGTTGTTGTTGTTGTTGTTTATTTGTCAAAAATACTGACCGGATTATATAGGAAAGTAAAACTTCCACTTACATATATCCTTTAAATACATAAAGAAAGGATAAAATTAAAATGTGTTAATTGTGTTAACTATACTAGTAGTTCATATAGATTGTTAATTAACTTTGCATAAGGCATTTAGATCAACAGTGTTCAATTTTGATTTGAAGGAAATTAATGATTTGGAGGTTACCACGCTCTCTGGTAAACTGTTCCACCATGGAATTACTCGATTGATAAATTGGTATTTGCTGATATTTAGCCTACCGGATACATTTGTCAGTTGTAACTATAATGTAATATAATATATATATGCATAACTTAAACTACACTATTTACATGTATACATATTGCTCGACATATTATGACATTGATATAGTTAAAATGCAAAGTTAATGAAGTATGACTTGCTGTTAGCTACCCGTGGGGGGGGGGAGTAACTTCCATACTTTTGGTATACGGGGACGTTCAAATATTGAAGGGTACCTATTTCAAAATCCAGAAAACATATTTAGGGTATCCTTAGTCATTAAAAGTTTTTGAGGTATCCTTTTGACTCCTTTGCAGTTTTTTTATTTGCAAAACAAATTTTGCCTATGAAAATCTTTGTTTTTCATTTGTTTTGGTTGAATCTGTCATTCATAAAAATATTTTTGGGGTATCATTTTCATTATGTGGAAAATTTTTATGGCCATTCTGCCAAAGTTTCATTCAAACAACCCCATCGAAGCGCGATAGAAGTTACCCCCGGGGCTAGCTAACGCCTTCATGAGTTTCCCGACGTGGCAACCTCCTTGATAATCACAAATCACTACCTTATAATATTAATGCTGCTACGTCATACTACGTAATGCATGATGTTATGAGGGTAAAATGATTGAGAGCGATAAAATAACATCCACTCTCGTAGAGATTTCAAAACGGAGTCAAATGTAATTAATAAAATAAAGGGCAATACACAGGGGAAAGGGGAAGTCGATATTAGTCTAATTATGGTAATACGCATTAGCATAACATACCCCCACTGTTAAAAAAGCACCGCCCCGGTGTTTAACGTCTACATTAATATTATATGAAGGTAAATTAACTGATAATTGCACAATAAAGATAATAAAAATAATGTAGAATAAATGTAAAAAGGAATAGATAAATAATTAATAGATAAAAATTATGGTTCAAATATTAGAGTTGGTATTTTCTTCGTAGTCTTTGGTGTTACCGGTATGCCAATGTTTATATAAGTCACGAGAGTCACGTTATAGGTCGGGCGTACAAAAACGATTTTCTCTGAAGAATTGTATTTATTATATTTGAATGTTGTAATTCTTTTATGCTAGGATTATGTAGATGTGTGTTAATCAAATAAATATTACTGGTTGTATTAAGCTCATGGCAACTTGAAGTTGTATTTTGTTGTAATCGTTTTTTGGTGAATGAAGCAATCGTACCATCTGATTGCTTATTTGTTAATAATTTGTTCAAACATTTGTCTGAAATGGGACTAATTTCTAATTCGACATTACTTAAATCTTCATTACTTTTAATTGATAATACGTTATTTTTAATATCATGGTTTTCATTAACGTTATTAACATCGTTGTCGACTGCTATAGCGGAAGGCGTAGTTTCCCTTCTCCACTGGAAACAGCAAGGTTTAGTGCAGCGAATATATACACAATTGTATTCGCTTACCATTTTACGTGCCAGTATTTTAATAGGGTAAGGCAAAGTTATTTCGAAATCTTTTACGTTCGAAGGTAATTCAGCCATAAATTGTTCTGTTTCAGCACGGGACTCGTTAACAGCTTCATTATAAATGCCACTTTCAAATTGTTTATATTCCTTCTGTTTTCTCCGTATATAGTTTACTAAGGAATCCATAATTGTCGACATTGTAGAAGATTGAATGGAATAAAAATTATAACCAATAATAAGCCATGAGAATACTAATTATGATATAAACAAATGTATAATAAAATAAAATTGATCCTTATCGGGCTCCAAATGTTATGAGGGTAAAATGATTGAGAGCGATAAAATAACATCCACTCTCGTAGAGATTTCAAAACGGAGTCAAATGTAATTAATAAAATAAAGGGCAATACACAGGGGAAAGGGGAAGTCGATATTAGTCTAATTATGGTAATACGCATTAGCATAACAATGACAAAAATATCATTAGTAATAAAGATGAAACGTCCTAAAATCACGCATATTATGTCATCGCCTGTCCTTTTTAACTTAAAAGAACAACTTGATGTTCATAAAGTAATATGTCACTTATCAAATCGTGAAAAAGTTAAGATCGCTGTGTCCCACTTTGCCTCGGCCTTCAGCTAAAATTTACTGTTTAAAAAGAAGTTTGTAAAAAAGCAAATTTGAACTGTTTTGTGAGTAGTAGATTGTTCCCTTATAGATATTGTAATAATATGAACTATATTACAGTATAATTCTCTCATACTAGAAAACTACTATTTACGAGGGTTTATACGATGTAAACCATGAATATTACAGCGATAAAAGCTTGTAATTGCAGCCTGATATAATGAAACTTATAGTTTTAGCCCATATGATTAATGTCATTAATGCATTTTTAGAAAACCGGTTTACCGTTCCGATGTTCCATATGCTCATCGGACGTATCAGCGTCATCAGCAGGCCTTCGATCAATACGCATCAACGAAGAATATTTTCATGGTCGCATCTGCATTTATTTATAATGAAAGTTACAGAGTTACTTTTCATGGATCTCAATGATGCTTCTTGCTCTAAAATTGGAACTATGCTGTACAGTGTACGGTGTATAGGATATTTGATATTATTTTATGTTCTACTCCAATATGACTCCAAATGCATCTATTCCCACTCATGCAAAACTTAATAAAATAGAAAGTGCATCTTGCCAGGAAAATTTCACAGCAAGTGAGGATGGAGGACCCTAAACTTTCATGCGTTTGCGAGTAAAGCAGCGGAGAAGTTGTAAAAAGTTCGAAAATCTCTAAATTGACCCCGTTGAATTTCACAAGAATTTGGATAAAGGCACCCCTTCTTAAAAATGCAAAGTCCCCATACAGCCAATGTTTGGAATCCTCCCCAGGGCCTCTTGATTTATATAGGGTACTGACTTTCGCATGCAATGTTGACGGTTGACGATGACCAATCATAAGCTAGATACACACAATATTACAGCTTGATATCATAAAGTCAGAAGTCACCTGTCAAATCACTTATCTGACTGACGCCAATGAAGAGAGAATGGACGCTATTTCCAGCAGCTTTTTATTCATAATTATCAACTGGTCGCACACATAAGCATGATTTCAATAGCCATAACCGGAGAGACAAGAGTAATATTTGGGTCAATACACAGACGTGAATTTTACATATATTATGGAAGTTGAAGGTTTAATCAGAACTATCAACGGCGATATAAAACCAAATCAATGCGGTGTAACATTGTGCCATGAACATTTGAGTTTAAATTATAATACATTCCATAAAAAAGGTGAAGATGAAATTGCAAATTGTTTGGGATTAAAAGAAGTATACAAAACAGCATTGAAACCTTATAGTAATAAATTTAATCTTGAACTATACAATGAACCAATTAATGATATTGTTGAAGAAATAAATGATTTTAAAATTGCTGGCGGATGTACAATTGTTGAAAATACTGTTTATGGTATTGAAAGAGATATATCTCGTTTAAAACAGATATCGGATTTAAGTGGTGTTAATATTGTAGCTGGAACTGGATTTTATGTTGATGCAGCTATGAATGAGGGAATCAAAAGTAAAACAATGGAGGAGCTGACCAAGGTTAGTGATATTACATCCGATATCTCACAGTGTAATCGGGCTTGGTAAAGTCGGCATAATAATCACGATTATTAGCAGTACTGTTGTAGTACTACTATACAGTAGTACTACTATTACTAGTAGTACTAATAGTGGAGGGACTAACAAAGGTTAGTGATATTACATCCGATATCTCACAGTGTAATGTGCTGTTTGTATCGGGCTTGGTAAAAGTCGGCATAATAATCACGATTATTAGCAGTGCTGTTGTAGTACTATTATACAGTAGTACTACTATTACTAGTAGTACTAATAGTGGAGGAACTAACAAAGGTTAGTGATATTACACCCGATATCTCACAGTGTAATGTGCTGTTTGTATCGGGCTTGGTAAAAGTCGGCATAATAATCACGATTATTAGCAGTGCTGTTGTAGTACTACTATACAGCAGTACTACTATTACTAGTACTAATACAGCAGTACTACTTTCAAATGTCTCCTTAGGAAGCACTTACGTTCTTAAGATACTTATACTTAACCACTCGTTCCTGTTATTTAAACCCTTTATATATGTAATGTCTGTTTTCTTGTTAACTTAGCTATGTCTGCAACATGTATATCAGTCCTTTGAAAAAAAGTTATGTATAACTTAAATGTTTCTGAATAAATGTTTTGTTTGTTTGTTTTGACTTTATTATCGTATATCCAAAATTTACAGGATGTCTGACAATTAGACTTAAATTTATATATTAGTATTTTATTAAATATTCCTCACTCATCAATCCTGTCTTTCATAGACTTCGCTAGAAATGATCCGAGGATTTTGTCAACATTGTCGTTTGCTGACTGTGAGAATAGAAAAATGAACTTATCCTCAGTCGGTAATGTACCGAGAGAGTGATGTAAGCTAGAAAGTTTATTATAAAAGTTAGAACGAAGTTCTTTATTTGAATTACAAAAAAAAGTAAATGAATGTCATGATGATGATGAAGTGATGATGGTTGTTGTCAGTCTATTCTCGTTTCGCGTCTGGGATGGGTTAAGCCAGCATGATAATGTACTTCGTATATTATTAACAAACGAGTTTCATAATGAATAAAAACCTAAAAATTCAATCTCAGACAGTGAGCCCAGCGTTTATGTACTATAATATATCTATATGCATCTATTTAGGGAAATCTGTTTTGATCAAATATTCGGTTTGGTTCATATTTGCAAGAACGTTTGAGAGAGTTACATATAATTATTATGCATAAAATTTACGTAATGTAATTTTTTCGATAGAAGCAAAATTATTTACAATTAAAAAAATGTAATATTAAATCTTCAGTTCATATACTAATCGAATCAAATAAAACTTAGTGAGACTGACTATAAAACTGTCTCAGATCATGAAAAAGATACCCCAAAATATTTTTTAAAAAGGACTAATTATTGCCCTAAAAATTAAGAAAAGAAAAATCTAACCAAAAAAATAATTTTAATGAAAAAAAAAAAATAATTTGCATATAGGTTAAAACGCATTCCTTGAAAATGTTTTCTGTTAGAGCATACTCTAAAATAAGTTTCTGAATTTTGAAAATCTACCCTCTAATGTTGAATGTCCCCGTACACCAAAAGTACCACTAGTATTTCATTTACTTTGTCAAAATTGACAGGCAAAACAAGGGAGAGTCACATAATAAATCTTTAACTGAAATGTTGCCTAGTCTCTCACTAAAATGTAGTATGGATGTTATCCATTCGGGAATCGAATGGACTCGTATGACCCATACATACATAGAATTTAAAAACCTGAAATATCTTGATTATGTGTTTGCAGATTATGGTAAAAGAAATTCAAGAAGGTGTAAATGAAACAGGAATAAAATGTGGTTTAATTGGTGAAATCGGCACAAGTTGGCCGATAACCGATTTTGAAAGAAAAGCATTATCAGCAGCAGCTGAAGCTCAAAACATAACAAAAGCACCTGTGATGATACACCCCGGTAGAGTAAGAGATGCACCTTTTGAATGTATACGATTATATTTAGAAGCAGGGGGTAACACATCAAAATGTGCTATTGCACATATTGAACGTACATTCTTCGATATAGAAGATTATTTTGATTTAGCCGAATTAGGTGTTTATCTCGAATGGGATCATTTTGGTATTGAAATATCTTATTATCAAAATAATCCATTTGTTGATATGCCAAATGATGGACAAAGAATTAATATGATGTATAATTTAATAGAAGAAGGTTTTAAAGATCAAATATTAATATCACATGATATACATACCAAACATCGTTTAAAGAAATATGGTGGACATGGTTTTGATCATATCTTAAAAAATGTTGTTGAAAAAATGTCACTACGTGGATGGAAACAAGAGGATATCGATGAAATATTAATTAACAATCCAGCAAAATGGTTGACTATTAAAAATTAATTATAATAATCTGAACTAGTTGAAATATTTGATTGAATAGAAATAACTTTGATTTTTTTCTATTGATTTATCAGTTTACCATAAGTAGGGTACGACTGGACGATAGTAGCTTTTTAACCGGGGTGGTGGTTGGTAAGTTGGTTAGCGAATTTTGGAACGTGTGTTATTAGTTCAATGACGCCAACCAATAGTGCTTCAGCAGGGATTGAATCCAATATCCTGCAAGCTGATGTTCAGTACCCTAACACACATGGCCCAACATGTAGGGGTAGGACGATGAATCCCCTCTTGCAATTGCAGGGGGCCTGCAAGATATGGGATAAATGAAGTAACATAGTAGTAAGATCACGTCCACATAGATTAAAAAAAAACTATACAAATCATAGTGGCCATATGCAATATACATCTATAGTTTATGATATTAATTACTAAAAATGTTTTCATATGGTAAAACACTAAACAAGAAATAAACTCTTGTTATATAAAGTATTATCTAAAATCTCTTTACAAATCAACAAATGATGTTTTGATAAATACGCTATAGAATAGAAACACCTAGAACAACACAATCATACAGCAATATAATATTATCAAAGTTTAAGTAAAGTATTAATTAATGACTGGAGTTGTTATTCTGTTGTCATATACAATACATCCCGACATTTAATAGACGTCGAACAGTTTATACTTCATTCCAAAACTCACCACAAGGCAAGAAACTGGACGTCAACACACTTTATAAAATTGACTTTTACCCAAACGTCCATGTTTTCATACCTAACGCTTCAAAATATGACATAGCTAGTAACCATAACCATTCCCAGAATTACCACCTTGGTATTGATTAGATCCTCCACCATATTGAAAATATGAAGTCGATGATTGATTATTACCATATGAGGATGATGTTGCACCATATCCTTGGTTTGGTGTATTCTGTGTTGGTGAATTGAATGAATTATTTCCATATTGCCCTGAAGAACTTCCCACACCACTAATATTCAATTGGTTAGTATCTTGTTGCTGACTATTGTTAACACCATCGTCTTTTGGATGACCAAGAATTTTCAGAACAAGAGATTGAAGATCAGCTTGTTTTTCTTGAACGGGAGGCTGTTGTGGTGCTACAGATATGAAAAATGAATACAATAAATAAATACTGGGACACCAGTAAGGTCTCTGATGAGTCCCTCTGATTAATCAATCACGTTGTTATTCAACCAGGACTGCGCATTAACGATCTCGGTGGAACTTGGTCATTATCAGCCGATATTCATCTCGCCTTTGGTCAATAACTCTTCAGTATACAAACTTAGATTACTGGACAATTTGACTCATACAATATTTGAATTTGTGTAAATTTACTCCCCACTGGCGGAGATGGAAAGTGGGATTTAAAAGGAAGGTAGGAATTTTCAAGTTTTGATGGAGCAATCAACATCGAAATCAGTCCTTTGAAAAACAGGTTTGTGTAAGCTTAAAAGTTCTGAATAAATAATGATAATGATTGACGGGGGGGGGGGGATCAAGCGGGAGTGGGACACTAGAAAAGGAGATGTCAAGTGAGTTTGAGTGTAAGTCAAAGTTCAAACAAAACATACGCATTGGACTTTGAGTATTGCCAGCATTTCGTTTCTTTAACTCTGTAGCAAGTTTTGCAATTTGAGCATCATCGAGTGTTTTCCCAGCAGCTGCGGCAACCAGTAACTCAGCCATTTCAGGATTGGTCTGTTGAGTTGAAACAGGTGCGGCAGTGGTACTAGGTGCAGCATAGTCACGTGTTGGGTATGTGAATGACTGACTTTGACTACTTCCATTGCTGTCACGCAAGAATTGGTCGAAATGTTTGGCGACAAATGCTAATGCATCTTCCAAAGGCATATTGCGATGCTCTAAAAAACAAAAAAAGCACACAAGTAAATTAATTGAAGTAATAGTAATATATGTGTTTACTGTACAGTATTCAAAAAATATTTAATGTAATCGAAATTAGGGATCAGGAAGCAGTCATCCATTGCCCAGTTTTTAATAAAAAGTGCTTGGAACAAGCTTGAAGCAAGCCTGAAAGTTTTAAAGTTTGTGGTCAAGCCCTTTTTACTTGCATAAAAAGCATACAGTATAGACCAGGCAAAGATATCGTCACATGATATAATTCAAAGCAAGAAAATCTATGTTGATTTACCTATGACAAAAAATTAAAAGCCATAAAAGCAAAATTTGTCTTGTTTCTAAATTACAAAATTGGCCAAAATCAAATTAACGCGGGTCTTGAACAGTGACAGTATATCAGGAATTTAGCAAGGACTAGAAAATGGTTAATACTTATGGTTAACATCTAGTGTTGTGCGGATTGTGTGCCTGCGATTAGCTAATTGATAAAAACTGATAAAAAGAACAAAAATGTGTACCATCTAAAAAAGAATGGATAAAAAACTTGATAAAAATATAAAAAGAGAACGCCTACAATGAAAATACAAATGTATATCACGGTCAGCAGCATTTGTTAAGTCTAGTGTAATTATAACACCGATATAAACAGGTAGTGTTTGGAATAAAATTTCCTAGTAAAAAAGGGTTTGTGCCAGTTGATCAAAAATTGAAAGGGAAATATTTCATTCTGTCTGTTATGCGATTGATTTACAAACAGAAAAACGTAAACAGGGTTCGATGCGGGGTCCAACAAAACGGTTCAGCCTACTGGAATCCTAGAGGCATTTCAACATTCATTTTCTTCTAGATTTTTGTAGTTTGACCAATATATCATAAAAATATAAATTCTTATTGAATTTGCTCTAGCCTTCCAAAGTCTAGGATTCCAGAATTTCTACTTTTGTCGGATCCCAATACAATGGGGAACTCTAGGACTAAGAGTCATTGAAATTGGGAAAAAATTCAGATGGAATCACTTCTAGCATTTTATTTGAAAGAAAAATGAAAGCGTTGATTTGCTTTAGCATATTTTTATAACAATAATCTCCAAATTAAAAGGATATGATCATGTAACCCCGATAAAATTTGTAAAGCAAAAATGACAGTGCTGAAAGAAAACATATTTTTATTTGAAGTTGAACGTAAAACATATGACAAAAAATTAAAAAATATGAAAAAATATTGATGAAATTCAGGTACGATGCAAGTTTTCAATTTAAAATTGTCAAAAACCCAATAACATGAATGAACGACTTGGTGAAAGAAAGAAAAATTGAAATTAAAAAAGAGAAAATAGAATGTTCTTATATCGAAGACCCCCAAGAAGACACCAACATTTATGGAAGATACCTTGTCTTTGTCCATACATAATATTAAGTGTACATGAACTATGCATTTCATTCTGAGCACTCAAAACAATACAGTAGAGAGATCCACTTCTTGCAACACGTTCAATCATATCCACTACTCGAACTTCAGGACGAGGAAACACCACATTAGCTACAACACCAATTCGACGTAAACGACCTTCAACCATTTCAGCGTATTGTCTGTATAGTACAAAAAGCAGAATATAATTATAATATTTGAATCAACCAATAACGAAAATTTACCTGTTACCTAGTTAAAACGAAACGAATACGCCAGGTAGAGAACAAGAAAAACAAAAAAATATACACAAAAATTTCATGTACAAAACTTTCATGGCGACATTTTTGAACATGGAAAAACATTGAAATTTCAAACTTAAACAAGTACCATATTCGAATTACAAAAACGTGAACCTCCTCAAATGCCATATTGGATAATGCTTCCTTTTTGATGTAAAAACAGTAGCTGGTAAGAATACAAAATATTTATAAAAGTAGTTGTACTGTATGGACTAGAAAGTGCAAAAACACAGTAAGTTTGATAAGAAGACAAGTGATAGAATAGACGTAATTTTAACTTTGCAAAGTTTCGTCATTATAGTAATTGTGACATTTTCATAATACTGTAGTATAACGACAAAACGCTGCAAAATGATGTCTACTCTATTGCTTGTTTTTTCTTATCAACCTTATTGAGCGGAAAAAGTTTTTAATAATAACCAAACTTAATTGAAAGAAATTGCATTGAAAAAGGAATTTAACCAAAGCAGTTTGTGAGGTTTTTGTAGACCTATATTTTCATTTTTCAAATTGAACACAAAAGAGAATTACATTAATGATCATCATCGTCACCATTTACTTAGAAACCTGATGAAACTTATTTACAATAAAAAGGTTTTTATACATGATTGATTACAAAAACACAATCTCTGCCAATAAAATATATAGGAATAAAGTAAAACAGCAAAATGAAACAGCTAGTGGGAAAACTTGAGTATTAATCATAAAAATTAATGATTAAGTAGAAGAATTTGTTGGGTTTATATTTTCTTCTTAATTAGATGATTCAAATTTGTCCCACTTGGTTAGCTGCTCTTAACATTATCCACTAAAAACATTATCGATTCAATGAAATACTTTAGTCATCGACTAACAGGTCAATACGAAAATCAACCAATTCGATCGGTCAGACAGCGGTAAATTCTAAACTGTATTGACTGCTCTGTGTTTTCTAACTGCAATCGCGAAAAAATTCAACGTATATTTGCATTTTAATGTATTAAAATACAGTACATTAAAATTCATGTGATGATTATATATTGCAAAATTGACCAGTTTGTCATTGACCAAGGCAGTTATTGATCTCAGGCTCGATGAATATTGACATAATGACCTCGGCGGACCTCGGTCAATATCACCAGGAGTTCATGAATAGTTCATGAACAGTTCATGAACGTTAAATGGCCCCAAATTTTCCTCAACTGTTCATGAACTATACGCAAAGGTTCATGAAAATCAGGGCCACTTAACGTTCATGAACTGTTCATGAACTCTTAGAACTGTTTTTTGCAGTCAATTTTTACTTCGCTGTTGAACTTCAATCAATAACTGTTAACTGTTGCTGAAACAAGCCACTTTGAAATGAAAAAGAGGAAATTTGTAATCTACAATATGTTTAGTTAAACACAGGATATCATAAATCGTATAAAAAATACACAGAAATACCGCATGTTGATTTGAGCATGAATATTCAATACACCCCAGACTGACTCGTATTTCGTGTTAAAAATTATGTAAGGTCATTCCATCATTAAACGCCAGATTGAATTTTCGTGGGGCATATAAAAGTCAAAAGTCGCTCGAATTTAAGGAAACCAGAAGTAGGGTCTCGTGGAACCAGGTAAACTATCAGCTTTGTCTGCCATTATGGTTTCTTGGAAACAGACACTGAGGAGAAGAAACGGTTGTTCTGTGTTGATTTTTATTCAAAAAATTAACAAATATACAGGGACATTCAAGAACACAAGGTCAATTTCGCTTCGCATTATATAATTTGGCATTTTTGTTGTTGGTATGAATTGATTTTACAAAGATAAAAAGTTTTCCAAATTTCATGTGGCCTATAATCTAGTGGAGCCTATGGATGCTCGCTGCCGCTTGGTCTGCCCATGGGTTAATCAGGCACCGCCATCAAAGTTTAACATGGCTTTTATCGCTTTATTGAATTGAAAAAAAAAACATTACAAAGGGGAGAGAAAATATGTCCACCAAGGTAAACATTATCAAATCTAGCTAAGAGTTGAGATAAATTATATTACATATAATATACCTTTGCTCTTTATTCAAGACGATAACTTCACAATCTATAGCTGGACGACGAAGTGACGTTGCAGAAGTATCATAACTTGTGTCAGGGTAGCCAGTAGATGCATAATCACGACGGTAGTCAAAGTCACCTCCGTCCCGGTGATCTCTATCATAATAATCTCTTGGCCTATCATAGCCCATATTACCTCCATCATTAATTGGGTAGCGTGCACTGGGTGAATCGTAATCTCTGTCATCACGATCACTGAAGCGGCTGCAAGACAATTTACAGGAAATATATTATTATTTCTGCAAAGTAGTGTACCGATATTACTATAAAAATACCATCTCTATTCTGAATTATCTTCATCATCATTTTCTTCAAGTATTTTAATGATAAATGTGCATTACTTCTCAGATGCGAGATTTCAAATAATTTTCACGGACTTAAATATCGATTATTTCGGCGTAACCTAATCTGTGTCACAGACCGCAATTCATTCATGAAAGAATAGGGTCTGTGTGATTGACTTTTTGAGTTCTCTGTTCCAAAACTTCACGAAAACCTGAAGCAAAAATTGCTAAATGATACATAACCTATCATCAGATTTTCAAAGAAAGGCTTCTTGATATTTGAGAAGCTGAGTACAATGTGAGTACAGTGTTTTCCGTCTTTAATTCATGTCAACTAAAAGCTGAAACAAAGTAAAGTGAAAATCCCAGTGAGAATGACCTTTATTGTGCATAATTAGTTGACATCAGTCTGCTTCTAAGACAAGGCCAAGACAGGCAAACCAAGCAATTCATACATGCCCTATTCTTTCACAAATGAATTGCAATCTATGACACAGGCTAGACACAACCATGTATCATTCAATCCAGGTTGGTACTATTGAATGATGTTAACATTAGGCCTATCTGACCATGTTAACATTAGGGGCTGTAGTGTAGTCCATAGCTGATAGGGTGTTGGACCTCAGCCAGCAGCGTATTGGGTTTAATCTCTGAAAGGAGCACTATTGGTTGGCGCCGAAAAGTGCATTGGGCAATTAAACTCACATACGCTCCAAAAAACACTAATCAACCAACCAACCTCCCCGGTAAAAAAAGCAAGTAGCTTACCTGTTGTGTGGCTAAATGACAAATGCAAAAAATATATATATCTTATCAGTAATGTTACTTACAATAGCAAAGCTGCGGCTTCAAAATAGTTTGAGGTTCTTAGATAATAGAATAGCAAACAAATTCCACAAATGGTTTTATCAGATTTCACAGTATTTATCTCCTGCAGGTTGTACGCTAGTGCAGATCAATGCAATCAGATAGATAAATTAAAAGGTCTAAAGTCTACAAACCTTGGTCGTTCATCTCTACGACCATACATGCCATGGGGTGGTCGGTCTCTATCACGACGTGGAGAACGAGATCGCATGCGATCATGACGAGGAGAAGGAGCCCTGCGGCGAGGAGGAGGAGGAGAACGAGCTCTATTATCATCTTTCTGTTGTGGTTTTCTTCTTTCATCAGCAATATTACAATCTACAAGGAAAGTTGTGTTTGTTTTATAATTGCAACTACATATTTCTAGGTGTAGTCTTCAATCCAGGGTCAGAAAATAATGGATCATTGATAAAGGATAGAGCAAATTTGAGAAGGAAATAGTTGTCTGAAATAACAATAAAACAATTATTTTACAACTCTATGAGATGGAATCACGCCTAACATTCTACAGAAACAAGAACTTGGGAGATGCCCTGATTCACACATGTGAAAGGAGCCGAGACAACGCACCCTCGGAGAAGTCTCTATAAGATAAGTACTAAAGTATAATTGTCGCTCGCCATTTCCTAGTTATTCGTTTGGGCTCTTGTCGAAAATGGGCACTAGTTGCCACACTTGTGCCACAAAAACGGGCAATATGTGCACTCTGTTTACACCACTGACGTTATGGACAAAATCTCAATAAAAAATTCAAAAGAACATTTTTTCAGATATCACTGTAGTCTTATGAAGCCAGTTATGAAGCTGTTTCATTAATTCAAAATCTTAAAATCCAATTGCTCTCCAGATTAGGGATGAGACGATTGTAGGGATGAGACGATTGTTCTGAAATAATCGATTTTGCCGATCATCGGCGCTATTTTTAGTAATCGAAAAATAATCGGCATCGGCAAATAAATTGATTTTTAATCGTTGAACCGATTATTATTTGACAATGAAATTTGAAACAAAAGTTCCGAAATAGTCGCTACTGTTTGTTTACATCGTTTTGTAATTCAAAACATTTGAATTGAATAGTTCCTCATGCCATTTGACACCTTCTATTGTTATAGCGTGAAAAACGTCAACACATTAGCGTTGATGAATAACACACGTGAGCACGGTTGAATGAATAATTTTATTTATGACAAAAAAGCGGCGGTCGAGTTAAAATTTTGAGAAAACAATTTTTCACATAAAATGAAGTTGTTTCATATTATAGCAAACGTTTTAGTGGGGATTATATCATGATTGTTTCGATTGGAATACTCATCAGACTTGGAAGGATTTTCCAATCAGTTATGGGAAGAAAGTCTCTTTGTTGTGTTAATGGTTTATCAACAACATTTAATTTTGTTGAAAACTTACGCTTAACGGCTACTGATTTACTACTACCAGTACTAATTTCCATTTAAATTCTCATTCAAAACAAATCATTTACGATGTGAGCGAAACACATTTAATGTTTCATTTCAACTTTGACTTGTGTGATTAAAATATCTACGGTCCGCGTGTTGTCTGACGGCCAATATTTTGTAATGGTTTGTTTGAGTGAGAAATAAATAATCGAAACATTCGATTAATCGGCCGATTACTATGACTAATCTGCTGAGAACTAATCGGCTTCGAACATCGGTAAATTTGGTAATCGTCTCATCCTTAGACGATTGTTCTGAAAACAATCGGATTTGCCGATAATCGGCGCCAATTTTTACTAATCGGAAAATAATCGGCATCGGCAAATCAACCACTTTGTCAATCGTTGAGCCGATTGTTTTCAGACAATGAAATTCAATACAAAAATTTCTTTATTCGAAAATTATCGCTCAGTGCAGTCGCTCTGTTTTGTTTACATCGTTTTGTAATTCAAAACCTATTCAGAACGTTCGAATGATTCGTCATGCCACTTGACACCTTCTATTGTTATAAAGTGAAAAAGGTCAACACATTAGCGTTGATGAATAAAACACGTGAGCATGGTCGAATGAATAATTTTATTATGAATGAAAAAGCGGCCGTCGGGTTTTATTTTATAGGAAACAGTTTTAAAATAGTTGAAGTAGTTTGATGTTTACTAAACACAAGGCAAATCTTGTTTTAATTTTCCATTGTCATCATTTTGCTTTGTTTTGAAGAAAAACGAATCATGCAGCAAAAATAATATGTGTTATTGAAGTAGTAGAATGTTGGTTTTAATCTTTTTTTAAGGGATTTTAGCAGATTACAAAGGATAAAGTATGCTTTATCAACAAAACCATTTTAATTTAATTTTGTTATTTTATGCTACGGTATGTATAATAGCTTGTAATTATTTGAATATTTAGATTTTGAAAACTATTCGAATAGCATCCCTACCCTTTCTATATGCGAATCGCTGATCTCAAGTGCAACCAGGGTCCGACAAAAGGTTCAGCCTTATGGAATCATAGAGGTATTTTAACATTTTCTTCTGAATTTGCTCTAACCTCCTTGAATCCTTGAGGCATTTTACCCAATTATTCTGAACTTTGAACTTTTTGTTGATGTTGGACCAAGAAATCATAAACATATCAATTCTCTTTTGAATGTGTTCTAACCTTCTGGAATCTAGGATTCGAGGCAGAGGCAGTCTAGATTCCAGGCAGGGTGTCACACAGTATTTAGCCTTCCAGGAACCATGTGATCAGATTAAAAAGCCTTTTTATATTGTATTTAAAATGCTTCAAAATTCTGAAGAAATGTTATTAAAGTTTTAGAGGTGAATCATTTTGGTTAGATCATTTCACATAAATTTCGAAGGAAAGCAAGCTTAACATCCGAAAATCATAACAGAAAATGAAAAAATCATCTTAATAATTGAGAAACTTCTGAATTTGTGCTGGCCTTCCGGGAACTAGGTTCCCAGGATCCCGCACTTTGTGACAGCCTGATTCCAGGATTCCTACTTTTGTCAGAACCTGAGTGCAGCATCGTAAATCAAATTTGAAGTTTTGAAACAGGCTATAAGACTGACTATCCTCTTACTGGATTCTTGCTAATAATATTTTACAACAAACTTTTTCAGAAGAAAATAGTTGAAAATATTGAAAATTACAGCAGGCCAAACATTTGCAAGGCATTGCACATAATAAAACATAGCATTTCTAGGCCAAGGTTTCCTGGAATCCTAGATTCCGGAAGGTTAGAGCAACTTCAGAAGAAAATTGATATTTTTATGATTTATTCGTCAAACTTCAACAAAAATATTCAAAAGAAAATGTTGAAATGCCTCTAGGATTCCTGAAGGCTGAACCTATTGTCGGACCCTAATCAAATGCGTAATATTTCTCACCAATACGTTTCCCAGCGAATGTCTTCCCATGCCACTCCGCCACCATCTCCTTGGCTGAACCTACTTCTTCAAATTGAACAAATCCAAAATTCTTATGTATTGAACAACCAGAGATTTTGCCATGTTTTGAAAATGTTTTTTCCATTTCTTCTTGCGTACAGTTATCATGGTTTAAATTACCAACAAACACTCTTGATTTCACCAAATTTGGATTATTACTATTTGTGTCTTTTCTTCCTGACATCTTGCGGTCTGCCTGTGGTACATAAATTTAAGCAAGATATTAATGTCTTATGCTCAGACTCATAGTCAAATAAAAAGGATTTCTTCAACCTTTTTTAGATGGAAGAAAAGAAGATAATTGTGAAGAAATAAATAATTTAATATAAATAATGGATTGCATTTAATAATCCTGCTACTAGCTAGACAGATTCAGTCAGCTACATCATTAGCCAGGATAACTATTTTGTATTCCGTCAGGGCTTGAGAGATATCAGAATGCAAAATGCAAATCGTAAAATTATCTGTGTTACCATGACAACACGAAATTGGAAATTGCTGATATTTCAATGGGTTTTCAGTGTTTCTGTGAAAAATTTTCAAAAGATTTTTGAATATAAATCCAGGTTTCCGGAAGGCAAAATAGTTTGTTGGTCTCATGGTATCAACGTAGGCCACTCAACGCTCACAGTTCCACTAGGACACACTCAAATCAGCCCAAAAGTAGCGGCTTTCTTACTATTTTCTGTGATTTTTTCCTACTAGCTTGATAAATGTAACAGATGTAATCAATGAATGTCAATTCTCAAATAATCAAAATACACATTTATTTTTGGATTCCCTGATAAGTGAGCAGCTCCCGGATAAGCCTAGGCAAATGATACAAGTTTACAAAAATAAAATAAACATTCTTTGAGGCATTTTTTGTCCATATTCTAACAGCAAATTATTGTTGGGATAAGAAATTGGGTTTGGTTTTGCGACTGAAACATTGAAAGTTTTACAAGAGCATGGCCCACAGTCCCACACAAATTTCTTGGGGTAATATTTATGAAAATACTAGGCCTAGTTCATTTTTATTGGAAAATTTAGATTTTTTGAACAATCTGTTAATAATGAAATTTAATAAAGTTTCGAATTTAAAACAGTAATAGTTCACAAAACATCATGACATAAACCAGTTTGTTGGTTTGATTACTTGCAAACTGTCAGTCAAGTGATTTATAAATCTATTCCTAGTTTAGTATAAGGTATATATGCGGCATTTCAAACATCGTAAAGATTAGAGGAAAGCGCATCACAATTAATATTACATATAACTGGATTAAAACATACAAACTAAAGCTTACCAAATTGAATTTATGTAACAATTATTCTTCCTTTCCAATATCCAATCTCTTGAAAATTCCCTCTCGCTCTGCTTTGTAAAAATATCATGTCCTAAATGCTAATGCGCATGTCTCAGTGTTTGAGTTCCTCGTGTTACTTACACAAGAAATATACAATCCCGCAGGAAAACATCCCCCCGCATTATTTAATAAATCGAAATATAGATGATCGGAAATCGGAACAACGACCGGAGTCTTAAATCAGAAACACCCCGGCTAGTCGCACGTGATTTGGTTCACGATCCACGTGACGACGGTTGAACCCCGAACTTGTATTGAAATAGTCAACAAAGTGACAATTTTTTGTGGTCCAACCAAGTAGTAACCAAACTTGACCATAATGATTGGATTTTGCCGTTTCATTCAACGTAATCAGCATCAAGGTGTATCGAACCTTCACAAAATCAATACATTATGTTTCAGTGTGACAAACAGGTAAGGACCAAGAACAATAGTAGACCTAGGCCTACTTTTATCTTTAATCTTAAAAAAAACTTTTTTTTTCTGGTGAAAAGTTGACAAAAAGTAGACTAGGTTCCCGCTGGAATGCATGCATTCTTGAAGTTGACTTGTTTTTGAATTTTATTCATATGTAGATTACATATTGTTATTTTTCTGTATTTTTAAATTTGGTTTTATTAGTATTTGTCACAAATATTTTAAGAAGAAATGACTACCCAGTATGTAGAGATTGAAGTTTGATTGAACACGCGTCTGAGAATAGTAGTAGTAGTAGTAGTAGTATGTAGTATATTTGAGACACATGAACAGTATTTTACATTATAGAAATTGATATTTATAGATATTTACATTTTTTGTTTTTTGCATTTAATTATTTTGCTACTGTTTCTTGATGTCTAAAAAGGTTGTTAAAATAATGCGTGTGCTGTGAATAATAAGGTCTGGATTATACAGCGCGCGTTCAAGCGTGCCGTGATTTCGTTTACAGTAAATTCACCAAGCGCGGTCACGCGATCCAAATGTCAAGCACAGCTTGACGCAAGCGGCAAGCTCTCAATCTGTTCCATACAAACACTTGCTATTTCTTATACACTGTTATGACGCTCAATACCTCATTTCGGTTGATTCTGGAAAGATTTTAATAAATTTAGATTCCTAATTTTTTTACCGTAGCATCATATCAAGTTAATAGTGTAAATTATATTCTTGTCCGATTTTATATGCTTTTTAAGTAAGAAGAGTTTGACCGCAAATATCGAAGCCCTTCCAGTCTGCTTCAAGCTGTGATCCCACATTCCATGTAGGAAGAACAATAGCAGCGCTTGGTGAATTGAACGCGGTGGATATTGTTCCGGTTACCGGAAAGGGTTAGCGTTAGTTCAGGGGAACTGTTGCTGACGTCACAAGATAAAGGCTAGCACCTAAGCTCTTTCTCGCTTTGTTTTGCGCGGAAAACCAATTTCTTTTACAAAGTTCTTTCTTGTTTACTGCTTCGCTCGTGTTTGATAAAAGATGGCCATATAAACTGATAACTATTTATTTAGTATTCACAAACTTGAGCACACTTATATAGATACGCCCGTAGGGGTATCAAGCGAAGAAAAAATGTTGTAGTACCATGGACACTATACAATTTAGACTACTTCGTAAGCTCATTTGAAAAAACCAAGTGATTTTATTTGCCAAACGTACGTTTTCGAGATGTTTCATCAAAGCCGAAGAGTAGGTCTACCCGAAGTGGTATATTTCCTTAAGTGACAAAATCATTGATTAAATAAACGGATCAAGCCATTATATTTAAACTTGGAAACATATTAGTTTTTGATGTATATTATACACTTATTCAGTTTCAGATATAATCGTAAAGGCGTTTATAAATTCAAACCTACAAAGTACAGTCGGCAGTTTGAGTTATCATATCAAAGTAGATATTAGCAGAATTCGATCGAGATATCATTAACAAAGCCGAAAGGGAACACCGAGGCATAATCTTTAAACATATAGAAACTGTAATTTATCATGTACTTTACGAACCCCTTTCGACATTTCCTGCAAAAATAATTAGAGTTTTAATATTATACCGAAAAAGCATGTGCAAAAAATAAATTTGCTATAGAACATCACTATAAACATAGGAAATTATACAGAGTCTATTGTCTATGACATACATAATTTCGTCTCCGCTGAAGAATATCTCTAGACTATACACGTGCCTCTACAAGTACGCATTCATTTGTTGACAAAGTATAGAAAACAGTAAAAAAGTGTTGACAAAATGAAATTAACTCACAACCTCATTCTTTTTAATGCGTTTACTAATATATCTATAATGTATAGTGTCCAAGATGTTACATAATTCCATCTCTGCTTGATATGTCCACGTGTGCATCAATATAAGTGTTGTAAATAGTTTTCAGTTTTCAGATAGTTCAAATCGTCATCTTTTATCAAAGACGATCGAAGCATATAAACAAGAAAGAACTAAGAGAAAGAATTGGTTTTCCGCGCAAAGCGAAGCGAGAAAGAGCTTAGGTACTAGTCTTTATCTTGTGACGTCAGCAACATTTCCCCTGAACTAACGCTAACCGCCGGAAAGCTGTCCTCAAAAATGTTCCGTGCGTCCTTTGCGCATGCGTATGGTATGTAGATAGTAAACATGGCTGTGTCGATCGGTCCAAGTCATAGACTTATTAGAACATCTAGACCGCTAACTTCTGACATCATCCATTAACAAGCCCTAAAATCGAATGTCCGCCAAAATTTCTCGAAATTTCGAAAAACGCAAAGAATATCCGCCATGTTGGCCTCACCAGGTTTTCAAAAGTCCATTTAAAATATTAGGAAACAAGCAAATGGAGTGACGGAAATAAGGTATTGTGAGCGCATTGGAAGACTGATCGTCATCAAATTTCAATCATTTGAAGATCATAGATTTGTCTAGACAATGGATGTGTTCAATCCGATTGGTGACTGTTGTGTTATTGATAGGGTTCTGAACTGATGATGATTGCAGAGATATATGTAGATATACAAGACAATTGATAAGATAGTTTGATGATCTATTTGGCCATCTTGGCATAGCTACACTGAGAATGAGGCTACAAGACCAGCCTCTTTTATAGAGTACATAACAATAATGGTAGCTTGTCAATAACACTACCAATAATACAACATCCCTTTTACTATATTTAATTTTATTTACTTAATTATATTTTGTTTTGTTTTAGATCAATCTCCGTATCTAACAGTAACGTTATGATGTTTTCATTCCTTGTATCTAGCAGGAATGTTGACTTTCCTTCCACTGCATCTCTGTGTGATGGGCTCTAGTTCAACATTGTCATCTTGATATGGACATGCATTTGCCTCATTGTTAGATAGTAAATTTCTGCTTTGCTCTACCATTGTTTCTGCTGTTGACGGGTGAATTGCTCCATTCATGACGGCATCTTCATTCGCTTTCGGGACGGCGTTGATGTCTTTCCGGTTTCGGCGGATTGTTCCGGTCTTGGTTTTGATAAGGTACGAACGTTCATCCAACTGATTTTCAATCGTACCTTGCCTCCATATCTTGTCACCAAGGGTTACAGGTTTGATTTTAACGCTTGATCCTTCTTCTAGAATTTTCTGGGCTCGTGTGTGGCGATCAAAACCCTCTTTAGATTGTAATTTCTTTGCTAATAACCCTATTTGAGCATTTTCCTTTAGTGCCGGTTTAAGGAGAGTCTGTGTTGACGGTAGCATTGTCCTTGTACGTCGTGCCATGAAACGCTGGGCAGGGCTAGAGAAGAGTCCAGGCTGTGTGGTATTACGATGGGCCAACAGAGCTTTCTGTGGATCTGCTCCGGCATCATCTGCCTTCGTCATAAGCGATTTGGCTGTCTTGACTGCTGATTCAGCTTTTCCATTCCCCTGAGGATGATATGGGCTGGATGTGACATGCGTGAAATCCCATTCCTTTGAGAACTGCTGAAATTCATCTGAGACAAACTGAGGGCCATTATCAGATGTCACTTGCTCGGGAAGACCATACCTTGCCATGTGGGATTTCAACTTTCCAATTACTTCATTAGCCTTTGTGCTTTTCAATAGGTCCACCTCAATGAAATTACTGAAATGATCAACTGTTGCCAAGAAGTCTTTATCCTGCCAATGGAATAAATCAGTAGATATTTGTTGCCAGGGACGGCTAGCAGTTTCAGTAATCGTCATCGGTTCCCGTGGTTGGCTTACTTGATGACGTTGGCAAACTTCGCAATGAGTGATCATATCCTGAATTTCAGCATTCATTCCTGGCCAATAAATACATTCTCTCGCCCTTGCTAAACATGCCTGTATGCCCTGGTGGCCTGAATGTACTTCATGCTTTAACTCCGAACGCATTGAAGGCGGTATAATAGCACGTTCTCCTTTATAGATAATACCATTGTACACAGCTAATTCATAGCGGAAGCTGAAGAATGGATGTAAACATGCAGGTATTGCTTGTTTGTTGTCTGGCCATCCAAGAGTGATAATACTTTTCAACTGCTTCATTGTGTTGTCATTTTCGGTTGCTTGGGCAATCTTTAAGCCCCATGATGAATTCATAACACTTGTGATTGAATTGATGTCAGCAACTATATTGATTAAATTTTGTGAGTTTGCCTTCTCTGGTTCTTCTCGAAATGCAGTTCTACTCAATAAGTCAGCTAGATGTTGTTCTTTTCCAGGTTTGTAAATTACTTTTACATCGTATTGCTGAAGGCGCATGAGCATCCGTTGCAATCGCTTTGTAACATTTTTCAGCTCTTTTTTCATGATGTCTTCTAATGGTTTGTGGTCACTGTGAATGATGGTAGGCCGGCCAAATGTGTATTGATGATACCTTTCCATGGCCCATACGATTGCCAACATTTCTTTTTCAATGACAGCATACCTTCCTTCTGTTGGGGTGAGAGCACGACTGCAATAAGCTAATGGATGTTCATCTTGCAACAGTGATGCACCCAATCCAGTGTCACTGACGTCGCATTGTAGAATGAGTTCTTTTGCTGGTTGGTAATGTTGAAGAATGACTGGCTCTGATGTGACTGCTTCCTTTGTGGCCTCAAATGCTTCTTCTTCTTTTGGTCCCCAAGACCAATTGTCTTCCTTCAGGGCATCTCGCAATGGCAAAGTGATGTCGGATAAATGTGGTATAAATTTGGCCAAATATTGAACAAAACCCAGAAAACTTCTTAGCTCCTTTTCGTTGATTGGGCTTTTCATCTTTTTCACTGTTGTAACCTTTTCGGGGTCTGGCTCAATCCCATCTTTGGAGACAATATGGCCCAGGAATTTGATGGAGTTCTTTCTCAGTTGCATTTTTTCCTTGTTCAGCTTGATACCTTGCATCTTGCACCTCTCTAGGACAGCCATTAAACGCAGATCATGCTCCTGTTGTGCACTCTCAATGCTCTCCCCACAGCCAATCACAATAACGTCATCAGCAACACAAATAGTGCCTTCAAGACCACTAAGAGCTTGGTGTAGACGGCGTTGGAACATTTCAGCAGATACATTCAGTCCAAATGGTAAACGTAGCCACTTGAACCTGCCAAAAGGAGTGTTGAAAGTTGTCAAGTCAGTTGATGATTGGTCGAGTTTCACATGCCAGTAGCCAGATTTTAGGTCAAGAACTGAGAAAACTTTGGCATTTGTGAGGTTCGGAATGACATCCTCAATTGTTGGCATCATGTATCGTTCTCTTCGGAGTGCAAGATTCAATGCCCTAGGATCAATGCAGATTCTTAGGCTTCCATTTGCCTTTCTCACGATAACCAAATTGCTTTCCCAATCAGTAGGATGTTCCACTGCCTCTATGATACCTTTCTTTTCCATTGAGTTTAATTCTTGTCTTACATCGTTGTGGAGTACAATTGGAATTCGTCGAACAGGGCTTATGTATGGTTTTGAATCTGGAATTGTTTCCAGTTTTTGATTGCCAGGGAGTGTGCCAATTACATCATCAAAAACGTCTTTATATGCAGTGCAAATTGCTTCTTTCGTCATTGATGTGATTGCGCAAAGTGCATGGATATTGTCTCTGTGGATTGATATCATTTTCATTTTTTCACAAGCTTTTAAGCCAAGGATCATTGTTCTTGAGTAATTTTCTGTTATGTGGAAAAGTATGTTATACTTTCGATTGTTTTTAGGGTTTGTCACCATGATCTTTGCTGTACCAAGAGTTTTTTCCACGCCATGATTCCACGATTTTAGAAGAGTTACACTAGGTTGTATAGTTGCGCTACAGGGTACAAGCCGTTGGTTGATAATGTTCACACTGGAACCACTATCACATTGGAATGCTACTGGTTTGCTTGTACCTTCCACCATCAAATTTGCAAACACTTTGGCACCACCATTATCAATTTGATCAACTGATTCATGGCCACTCTCTTCATCATCTTGCTCTTCTATGGCATTTGTTGAGGCTTTGTTTGAGCTTCTGCATACAGCTCCAAAATGATTTTTTCTTCCACATTTGTTGCAGGTTTTCCCGAAGGCTTTGCATTTTCCAGGTTGATGTGTTGCACCACAGTAGCCACATGCTTTTGTCTTTTGTTTCCCTCCTTTATTCAATTGGTTGATGGTTGTAGATGGATTGCTTTCTTGCAAAATTTTCCTTAAAGTGGTTTAAGCACGTTCTTCGCTACGACACAGAGCAATAATATTAGCTAGTGTTTGGTCTTGCACTGCTAGGCATTTCCGTCTAGTTTCAACATCATTGACTCCAAGTACTATTCGGTTTCTCAGCATCCTATCACGCATTGTTCCAAAATTAGAAAGAGCTGCTAGTTCTCTTAATCGAGATAAGTAAACATCGAAATCCTCCCCCTCATTTTGATTGCAAGACCCAAAGACAAAATCATGATACAATTCACTTTTATGCCCAATGCAAAATCTCCTTAAAATGGTTAGAATTTCAGCAACAGTATCCTTTGCATCACTGCTAGCTTCTACAACACGAACAGAAGGCTCCCCTATTGTGTACATGAGGAGTGCTGCTCTGTAGTCATCAGTTTCGTTATCTAACTTTGCAACCAATGAGTATCTGTTCCATTGTCTTTCAAATGTTCTGAATGAGGTTTCCCTGTCTTCATCCAAACTAATTGATTTTGGAGGATCAATTTTTGGGTGTAATGCCATTGTAGATATAAGCACTCTTGAAACTGATGAGTTTCTACACTGATGTTGTATATCTAATAATAATCTTCAATAATCTTTAACAATAATAGCTGGATATCTAAGTTAGTAATCTTTGCAAGAATCAAACATCCACATCTGACACCATGTTGTGTTATTGATAGGGTTCTGAGCTGATGATGATTGCAGAGATATATGCAGATATACAAGACAATTGATAAGATAGTTTGATGATCTATTTGTCCATCTTGGCATAGCTACACTGAGAATGAGGCTACAAGACCAGCCTCTTTTATAGAGTACATAACAATAATGGTAGCTTGTCAATAACATTACCAATAATACAACAGTGACATGATTAGCAGCTACGTAAATTAATTAACGGGTATTAACTAGCTGAACACGCAATTTTTGTAACATTTGAATAGATTATTACACTTCAATTTGTATGAATAATCACGCTATCATAATTATCTATTGATTCAGATACTTTGAAATATGTTTACATCATTAATTGAATTTTAAATATATTTACAACAATATCTCTGAAAGTAGTTCGCTCTACTTTTTCGCTAAATTCTCGGTTACCAATCGGATTGAACACGTCCATTGTCTAGCAAAATCTATGATCTTCAAATTATTGAAATTTGATGACGATCGGTATCCAATTGCGCTCACAATAGCTTATTACCCTCACTCCATTTGTTAGTTTCCTAATATTTTAAATGGCGTTTTACAAATGTGGTGAGACCAACATGGCGGATTTCGTTTTTTCGATGGTTTTCGAGCGGACACTGTGACGTCAGAAGTTAGCGGTCTAGATGTTCTAATAAGTCTTTGGTCCAAATTAAATTTTAAATAGTTTGTAAAAAAATTCATAGCACCGACACCGTAGATTGGGTCGACTGTTTGGAATAAATATAAAACAGAGACGATATTCAACATATCTATATATTCCTCATTTTATTCTGTGTTTGATTTATCGAAGCTACTTGTCAATCGAAAGTCTTGTGAGATATTTTCTTACACGTCATCGTGTAATTCACAGGAAGTTTTTACACAACTTTTGAGGACGGCTTGCTGTATAACTAGACATTTTCAAAAGCGCGCCTTCAAATGAAAGCGCGCTCGAAAGCACGTTACTCTCGAAAGCGCGCTGTATATTCCAGGCCTAAATTGCCGTGCAGAATAAGGAAGAGCGTGCTTTCACTTGAAGGCGAATATTCAATTGACATTCCAGGGATTTCTCTCACCATATATGGTAAAAACGGGGGGTTGATGTTGAGAAAGAAATGTCTAGCCTCTTTTTCTCGGCCGTTGCCTAGATGCTGTTCCGTTTTGCAAATAAACAGATGAATAAACATTGGTTTTCATTTGAAATTATACCCCTTTCTTTGAGACTCCTCCCTTTATTCTATAAATAAGAAAAAAGAAAATACAGAAAAAACTTGGCACATGCTTACACTTCAATTTGAGAGACTCATAGTAGATATCTGATGATTAGCAGGTTCTGCTTAATATTGGTCACAGGAAGCTTCTGCTGGACTGAAGCAAGGGGAGTGGCTGAAACATGAGAAATCTATTGTTTGTCTATTGTTCATGAGCTACACTAGCGAGTTTGTTCTGCAAAACTAGAGCCAGATTGTGATTGGCTGATAAATGTAAGTTCTTGACGCAGCTCCTTTTCGAGTATAAAGTTGAACAGGTTCACAGAACAACAGAAGTTGGAGTATAATGAAGTTTCAGCCACTCCTCTGATTCAGTCCAGCGCAAGCTTTATGACCAATATTAAGCAGGCTCTACTAATCATCAAAAAAAGATTAGAGTCAGAGCGCAAGCTAAGAGACTCACTGCTCACTTATCTTGTTGGTTGTCATATAGCTCCAGATTCGAAAACAAAAGAACATTATCAAATGCTGCCTCTCTACCATCCTCAGCTGAAATTGTAATTGCTGGTGGTGGAGTTATTGGGTCATCAGTGGCTTATCATTTAGCTAAATTTGGTAAAAAGGATGTGCTATTATTGGAGCAGGGAAGGTAAGTAAATTTTGATTGAATTCTTATGTGTACAAATTCTACAAATACCCCTGCGAAAAATTGTGTTGAGTTTATGAACTCTATCTTCATGAACTGTTCATGAACTGAAGAAATATTGTGTTTTACATAGATGCGTTTAATTGTTTATGTCAGTATTAAGCCCTGGGAAAACGACGGCAACATTTTCACGACTTTTAAATCCTTTGAAAATCCTTGTCGTTTAGCCACTCTTTCGATTTTGTATGACGTGTTGCATCGTGTATTTTATTTGTCGCATTGTGTTTGATGGCCATCAAACATTTTCCAAGTCTTTCCAAGGATTTTTGTTATCGAACGTCTTTGTTATCCTTTTCGAACTATTTCGATGTTATGACTTTCCATGGCTTCCCTTTAAGCCCAGCCTGAGTTGTTCTAGAAAAGTCTTGAGAAAGTCGGAACTGTTTAGCCGCTCCTGAAAAGACTGCTTCAGAACACGAAAACACACACCAGACAAAAATGGAACGTAAATGTTGCCGTTGTTTGCTCAGGGCTTTATGTGTTACTTGTTGCATTGGATTTCTGATGTTCTCATGGTGTATTGTATATATATTCAGACATCTACGGGGCTGGATGAAAGGAGAGTGATAAGTCTCCTCAGAATGTTTAGGAGAGCTGTAGGAGAGTGATTCTGTAAAACATTTTGGCAATGTTCATTGATAACTGACATCAAAAAGAGCAGATTTGGTTGTAGGCCTATATCAAAAACTTATTTTGCAAATTTCAGTTTTTGAAATTCACTGATTGGACTATAAGGCGAACAAATTTTTTTAAATGATTGAAAAATCTACGAAAAATGCTTACATCATAAATTGTAAACAACTTTTTATTCGATTAACATTACTGGTATTCAAATTCTATTGTTTGAGAACAATAGCACATGCATTCCCATAACAACTCGCTCAAATTTCACATCGTTATACAAGTGAAATTATATGTGATGTTAAGTGGAAAAGACGTAGCCATACGTCTACATCAATATAATTATACACTGCTGATTAAATAATTATGTTCAGGTTTCATTGTAGTGTATTAATATAAAGCAGGAAAGTGTATAAAACTTATTAAAAAAAAATCACAGTATAATAATTCGATCACGCTCCTTTCCTGTAAATTATATTGTTTGTATGTTTGTCATGGTAATTATATTGCATTAATAGATGTTGAAACAAGAGCTAATATAATATCCAGATATATGAAGGTAAAGAATACTCAAATAAATACAACAACAGCTAGCGATATGGCTGACAACATGAGAGTTTTATTAAGCTAGCTGCACGTAGCAATATAACAAAGAGGCTACTAGCATAATGCGTACAAGGCTAACCTATATTTGACAACAAAATAACAGATATTATTCGAATTCCAACAATAGATTGTTGTCAAGGGAATAGCCTATATGATTGTACTATTGTAAACATAAAGTATAAACACCATCGTCAACACTTTTTCCTGTCTCCCTCGCATGGATCCAAATGATGTTATATGAAATGTTTACGGACTAGTCCATAAATGTTGAAAGTCCTTTTTTCATGGAATTTTTTGTGGAAATTTTCATGAACTGTGCAGACCTTTACGGGGAAGGGGCAATAGCTCTCGCGCGCCTTCGAGCGCCTTTAGTGATATCGATGTAGAACTCTGGCTACGTTTTTCCACTCGACATCAATTAAAATTTCACTCGACTAACAGCGAGAAATTTGATCACGTTGTTATGGGAATACATGCGCTATTGTTCTCAAACAATAGTTTTTGAATAATGTAAGTTGAATAGAATGATGTTGTTTACAATTTCTGTCGCGTACGTTTTCCGAAGATTTTTCTCTCGTGTTAAAACTTTTTAACCTTTTAGTCCAGCCAGTAAAGAGTTTCACGAATGGAGTGGATTCCAGAAAATTGATTTTGCAAAAAAAGCTCAAGACATTCAACTTTTTGAAGGAAAAAAATGTTCGGATAAATATTTTCATCACAAAAAAGTAAAAACAAATTTTTCATAATTTTTTTTAAAATTGCTGAATGTGATAAATTATTTTAATTAGTTGTAAAAAATATTGTACAGTGATTATAGTTTGATGAATTAAACAAACCAAATCTACTATTTTTGATGTCAGTTATCAATAAACATTGACATTTTTTTTTCCAAAATCACTCTCCTACAGCTCTCCTAAACATTTTGAGGAGAGTGATTTATCACACTCCTTTCATTTAGTCCCGTAAAGGTCTGACTGTGCATGACAATGGTGCCATTTGACGTTCATGAACTGTACATAAAAATTGTGCCATTTTACGTTCATGAACTCTCTAAACTAGGAAGATCCCCTAGTTTAGACATATAATAAAAAGCCTGCTGTGCACCCCCCTGCGGAAAGCAGTTCAGGAGTTCATGAACAGCTCATAAACATTAAATGGCCCCAATTTCCATGAACTGTTCATGCAGACTGTTCATGAACAAACTGTGAACCTGTGAGTAACAAATGAATATTAAAATGAGTGCCATGAATGCTTCAAATAGGAATCAAATTACCAACCCTACATTCCCCTTACTGAGCTGCCTATATAGTAGACTACAATTTAGAAGTATGATTTAATGTAAAGTTTTAATACAGATATAGAGGTGGTTTATGCGTTAAAATTTTTAAAAAATTTTTACTTTCAGATTTGGGGGCGGTACAACATGGCATAGTGTTGGACTTTGCAGCGCTCTAAGACAAAGTTCAGCTACAACAGAACTGGGTCTATATGCTCAAAAGTTATATTCATCAATAGAAGAAGAAACTGGATTAACATCAGGTATAGTTATTTAGTTCATGAACTGTCCATGAACACCTGATAAACAATTCATGTCCGAAAAATTTTTTTTTTCCTTTCAGAAACCTGAATTTTACCGTAATCCAAACCCTTTAGAAAACTTTTACATAAAACGGTCCCAGTGTAATTTTAATTTTCTTATGTGTGAACAAATAAGAGGTAAATATACAGAGTTTCATCTGGATATTCAGTAGCCTTCCGGAAACCTAGGTGCCATGTTGCCGGGCTTTATCAGACATTGCATTGAGAAGTTCATGAACGTAGTTCATAACTTGAAGATCACCTTTTTATTTTCAGAAACCAACAGATCCTACCTTAGCTAAAAATAGTCAACAACCAACTAACTTTATGTGCAGCCATGCAGCTTGTCTAAATGGCCTCTAGCATAATTTTAACTTTTTAACAGCGGTCATCACAGTGTGAAAATGCAACAAAATAACAAGAGCCGCTCCTATTGCCTTTGGTTTACTTTAAAACAACTTTTTCCTGCAGTGGACCTTTGTTTACAAGTAGTAATTAATTCATGCATGAAACTCGCGTGTTTATGGAAAATTAATTCGAAGGCCTATGACCTTTCAACAAAATAGCATTGAAATGGCGCGACAAAAATGATAGTAGACGATCAAGTACTCGACAGTGTGCAATCATGACAAAATCACCAAAACAGCATCATTTTTGTCAAAATGGTCTCAAGCATAATTTCAACTTTTTAACAACGGTCAACACGGTGTGAAACTGCAACAAAATAACAAGATAACAAGAGCCGCTCATATTTGCCTTTGGTTTACTTTAAAAACAACTTTAAATTTTCCTTGAATCTCCTAACATTCTAAACAACGTGCATGTTATCGCCTGATAAACGCGAATGTTTACGCTTGTGAAATCAGTTAGTAGCAAATCGATGGGATTGAGCCAAACGTACATAAATCACAAAAGTGTATCACACGGAGCAGCTTTAAGCGACAACAGTTTCCTGCACTTCCTTTGTTTACAAGTAGTCAATAATTCATGCATGAATCTCGCGTGTTTATGGAAAATTAATCGAAGGCGTGACCTATGACCTTTCAACAAAATAGCTTTGAAATAGCGCGACAAAAATGATAGTCGACAGTTTGCAATCATGACAAACATCGCCAAAAATAGCATTGCGCCTTTTTCACACATGGGCTGGCTGCATGAGGTAAACTGGCATAATACTTTTGTGATTGCAAAATGGTGAATAATTAAGAATGAATGAATGATTGTGCAAAACCTACTTCGAATCGCAAACAATCAAAACCAGCGCAACAATCAAATAAATCAGTTTTGAAACGCAGTTAAAACTAAACATCGTTTACGTAAATTTTGTCACCGTCATTCATCCCACAAAGCAAGCTTGCGACAGTCGAATTGGAATATCTTGTTTACTTTATTTGACTTCATTGATGCATTTTCAATCATGTGCCTTTGAGTAAAATCTCTTGGAAACTATATATAAACTAAGTGAATTGGCCAAACAGTTTACAGGTTACAAAAAAAACAGTCAGGTCTGTGGCAGCAAACACCCTCTCTGGCCGTGAATTTTGCAATAGCGTGACCAGGCCACAGCACAACGAATGCCGATCGAGAGCATAATATCTTAAAGGCAGCAGAACAAATGTTATTTAAAGGCGTTAATAATCCATAGCGGATCATGTTAAAATTTATCTAGACCACAAGGCATTATAAACAATAAACAATGAACAATGAACAGCGAACAATGTAAAATGCAAAAGTAAAGCGAAAGTAAACAATGAACAGCGTAAAATATCAGCAGCACATAAATCAACCGCTTCAACAAATACAATAGCAACAGCATAACAATTGTGTTCAAATACAAACCCGACATCATTGTTTAGATGAAAGGCTTTTACATAACCGATCATAGGCATACATGCAGTACAGATCAAACGAGCCATTCAATAAGCATAAACCCTCATCAACTTTTCTCAACCATTCAGCGGTGCGCTGAAGCAAAGAAAGAACAGTATCGCCCTGAGCCGCACCGATAATTAGCCCAACCCAGGGTCCTAGGAACAAGGAACTGACAGGGTCATGCTGTTACATGTGCTCAATTCAACACTAAGGCAGATTGGTGTCTATAAGAAGACTCTGCGCCACTCAACAGGAGAGCTTGCAGCGGGATTCAAAGATAGTGTTTAACCTCAGTAAAATTTCATTTAACTACAAAAACCAACAGATCCTACCTTGGCTAAAAATAGTCAACAACCAACTAACTTTATGTGCAGCCATGCAGCCATCTGACTTTTAATTTTGGAGAAATGTATTACATGGCTTAGATACTATTCTACGAAAATCAGTACTGTATGTATCCTATACAGTTAAACCTGTTATAACGATCACCTCTTGTACAGAAGCTGTCTGTCTATAGTAGTCACGTTATCCATCAATCACAGTCACACATCTAACTATGTCACTATATAGTTATTATTATGCTATATGACATGGTTATTTTAAACATCTTATATTGAAGATTGTATCAATAATGCTGATAGAATTTTGTTTGACTTACAATAGGATTCAAGAAATGTGGCAGTTTAATCGTTGCGAGGTCGCGCGATAGAGCCATACACCTTCGACGTGTTGCAGACAAAACAAGGTGATCTCTTAGCTACTATTACCTTGCTGATCATTTTTGATGGGGTGATTAGCTCAGTTGACAGAGCAACCGAACTTCAAATCGTGTCATATCTGATCGACTGTGGTTCAAATCCCCCTGAGGTCAACTCAGCCTTGACTTTATCTGTAACATCAAATGAGTACCATCTAAGGATGGCGGATGGAATGGTTCAGAAGGAATTGCATTGTGAGTAGCTGCGGCGCATCGTTGCGCATCGACAATCAAGGCCTATCTGCCATGAAATCTGTTGAAATTGATCTGGAGTGTCGCGGCTGAGATCTAAGGAGCGTTTAACATCATTGCTCTTAGCGAAAAGAGCCACTCATCTAGATATAGAGGAGTTGTACGGGTGCCTTCGGTAGGGCGACACCGTCCACATTACTTTTATCATTTTTGATGGAGTGTCCATCGATAATATTTACTGCTGTACTGGAAAAGATACTTTGAGAAAACGTTTAAAAGAATATTAGGAGGATTGCCTTTACCCCTGCAAAAAACAGTTCAAGAGTTCATGAACAGTTCATGAATGTTAAATGACCCCAATTTTTATGAACTGTTCATGAACTGTTCAGGAAGGTTCACGAACTGTTCATGAATAGTTCATGAACAGTTCATGAATAGTTCATGAACTTCTGAACTGTTTTTCGCAAGGGTATAGTCAAACTTCCTCACTACAAATTTGCCCTGGAGTGAGAAGAATCTAGATTGAAGATTATGGTCAATCTCACCTCAGTATTATACTACAGTGAAACCTGTATATAACGGTCAGCTAAGAGAGGTAGATAAATTGACCACTATAGACAGGTGGCCTTCATATACAGGTTTGATTCAATAGAACATATTATTTTAGACATTGAAAGAGTGACCACTATAGACAGGTGGCCGCTGTATAGAGGTGACCGCTATAACAGGTTTGACTGTACTATTTCAGTACCCAATATACCATTCCACCATTTCAGATGTTTTCAGTAAGTTTTCAGTAGTGATTCGGTAGTGATTCAGTGCATTGAAAATTCATTTTCTATTGATGATGTCTATTAGGGGTGTGCAAATCGAAACAGAATCCGGTCAGATCGGATTTATAACCGGATTCGGAATAGCTTTGAGCTTTCAAATCAGGTTAAAATATTTCAGACATTATCATGTTGGATTTCAGAATCTGGTTTTCAGAAAATGTATATATTGTTTTTGCAGTTATCACTGTTATCCGTAACTCGGTGGCAGAGTATCAGCATTTTGTGGGGGAGCCCAGGGTTTGGTTTCTCGTCAGTGCACACATGTTTGTATTTATCTGTATGATATGTTTTTGTCCTCCAATCCAATAAACAAGCACTTGGTTCTAGTAGTGATTTAGTGCATCGAAGATTCATTTTCAATTGATCATTTCTATTTCTGAGGTGACTATCAACATGCTAGCAAGTTTTATCATAGAAGGTCCATTATGGACTACACTCATTGCTAGTTATCATGTAGTTAACTGAAAACAGAGAATTAAATTACGTTGTTATTACATTATCATCGTTAGCGAACTGTATTGCATGATTTGATAAAGCTGTGTTCTAGCCATTATGATTAGTAACGCAACTGCGGTGGCATGATTATCATTAATCGCTTCTGTAGCCTGTCAAATTGCACCATCCAAAATTGTATGATGATACTTTTTTTATGATGATAAGTTTTGGATCAAATTGGACCTATAACAGACATTGCTCCCCTGTGACCTGTAGTCTATATATTGGTCACGTCAGCAATGGCCTAAATCGGAATGTTCTATAAAATCAACCTGTATCTAAATGTCACCTGTCTATAGCAGGCATTTTTATCAATGTCTCACATTTAGCGGTTATACACAGATTCTACTGTGGAATCAATAATGAGGTTGTCATTTAATATAACTATTGTCAACACGTGATTTGACATGAACACACAATTTAATTACCGGTAGTATGTATGTAAAGACGGTATCGCCCTACCGAAGGCACCCGTACGACTCCTCTATTTCTAGAGGAGTGGCTCTTTTCGCTGAGAGCAATGATTTTAAACGCTCTTTACTAATCTCAGCCGCGACACTGCAGATCAATTTCAACATATTTCATGGTAGAAGGTCTCGATTTTCAATGCGCAACCATGCGCCGCAGCTACTCACAATGCAATTCCCCTTGGACCATTCCATCCGCCATCCTCAGATGGTACTCATTTGATGTTTTAGATAAAGTCAAGGCTGAGTTGACCTGAGGGGGGTTTGAACCATCAGTCGATCAGATATGATCCGATGTGGAGTTTGGTTGCTCTGCCATCTGAGCTAATCGTCTTTGAATGGTATTAAAATTACAACATTCAAGAATCAAATGATATAATGCTGACAGCTAACATGGGAAAAATGGATATTACTATGACAACAGCAACTATTGTAAATGTATTTCTACATTACAGCTATGATTTATTTTATTTTCGAAATTACTGTAATCCAATTATTTGTTAACCATGATTTTGTATCAAATATTTTTATTAAAAAGACTTTGGGGTGTCACATCTAAGAAAGTAACACCACAAGAAGCCAAAGAAATATGGCCTTTGATCAGAACAGATGATCTTGAGGTGATATACACATAATTAAATACTAGCTCTTAATGTTATATATTAGACAAATGGAAGCCATGCATTCAAATGCATCACTTGTGAGCACAAATTTTCAGTATAGGTTCTCATCCAACAGACTTTTAAATGCCACAGTAATATTACTGAGATTGTTACCTTCATAGACATCGAACATTATCCAAAAATACCCTACCGGTACTAAGATTTAATTATATATTTTTGGAAATTTTGGAAATTTCTTTCCATTGACTTTATGAATTAATTTAGAGTGGCATTGAGTTCCCATTTCCAAGTATTTTTTGAACTCAAAATTTTGAAATTATAATTTTCTTACCCATTAACAATAAAATCCAGAAAGCAATTCAACTTTCAAATTTTCATTTTTTTTTTACCAGTCTATTATATATGGTGGTTGATGATTTTCTTTATGTAAACCTTTCCAATTATATTTCAGATGGCCCTTCATATACCTAACGATGGTGTTGTCAATGCAAGTGATGCCCAACAAACATTACTACGAGGCGCAACAATGAAAGGTGCAACAACAGTTACAATATTAATACTAATAATGTACTTTATTAAAATATTTTATCGTATCCTACCTATTGTTTGGTATGTTTTACAGAATGCCGAGTTCGCCGCTTTTTATTGTTGTTGTTGTAAAATACTAGTTGGCACAATCACGTTTGTTGCTGAGATATAACTGTGATACCTGCATATAGTCTTTCCTGCATTAAACAGTTAAGGAGTCCATGAACAGTTCATGAACAGTTCATGAAAATTGGGGCCATTTAACGTTCATGAACTGTTCATGAACTCCAGAATTGTTTTTGGCAGGGGCTATTGTGTGACCAACAGGTCAATCATATATATAGTGTATGATCGAATTCAAGCAATTTCATTGAGCAGATCACTAGAACCAGGATCCGAAAATAAGTTTCTCCTTCTGGAATCCTCTATGCATTTCAACATTTTCGTCTGAATTTTGTTGTTGAAGTCTGACCTATAAATCATCAAAATACTGTATCAACTTCTTCAGCTCTTGCCTTTCGAGTCTAGGATTTCATGATTCTTACTTTTGTCAGACCCTGGGTGGAACATTGGTCAATTCTAAAGCTTTATTTACCACTCTGTGTTTTCTAAACGTTACGACGGAAAAACTCAATTGTGTTATTGATTCATTAGATAGGCCTACCATATCATGTTTTATAATTATTATTTAGGTGTAACTGCATTAGAAGGAATTAAGGTTACCAATGTATTAACAAAGAATGGTCAAGTTGATGCTGTTGAAACTGATCATGGTATTGTTCAATGTCAAACGTTTGTTAATTGTGGAGGTCAGGTGAGAAATATATGTTAATAGAAATATCATATTTATGTTGAGAGAGACTGAAACACCTGAGATGATGGTTGTGAAACAAATAGAGGTGATGTGTACAGAAGACAAAGTACAGAGAAAGTACATTCAACTACTAAACACCCTTGTACAGTTGAACTTGCTTAATATCCCCCTTCTAGCATGGATGAAAAATGAGACATTAAGCGAGATGGGATAATAAACGAGGTAGGATTATGAGAGTTTATATGGACAATAGATAGAAATCATGCAAGGTGGGACATTAGAAAGGGTAGAATAGCCAAGTTTGACTGTATCTTAGTTTTTTTTTATTAATTCTAAATTATATTCATTTCAAGCAGAAAAGGTGTCCGAAACGTGTGGGCATTGCTGACTTGGACTCTAAAAACGATGTGACATAACATGAAAAATGACATACATTCTATGTTAAATATCTATGCATATATATGCGTCATCTGCAATTAATGGTTTATGATTTAAAATGAACAGTTCATGAACGCTAAATGGCCCTAATTTTCATGAACAGTTCATGAATGTTAAATGGCCCAAAATTTTGATGAACAGTTCATAAACGTTAAATGGCCCCAATTTTCAGGAACAGTTCATAAACGTTAAATGGCCGCAATTTTTCATGAAAAGTTCATTGACCGTTAAACGGCCCAAAATTTTCATGAACAGTTTATGAACATTAAATGGCCCCAAATTTTCATGAACAGTTCATTAACGTTAAATGGCCCCAATTTTCATAAACAGTTCATAAACGTCAAATGGCCCCAAATTTTCATGAACAGTTCATGAGCGTTAAAGGGCCCCAAATTTCATAAACAGTTCATAAACGTTAAATGGCCCCAAATTTTCATGAACAGTTCATGAACGTTAAGTGGCCTCAATTTTCATGAACTGTTCATGAACTGTTCATCAACTCCTGAACTGTTTTTCGCAAGGGCTGTTTGTCAATTTTCCCCTGTATATTTCCCTCAATGAACAAACACTTGTACTTTCTTATGAGGTGAATTCTAATCACAGTTCTATGTGATTGAAAATGAAACATCATATTTGATCAACGTTTGAATATGCTATATAATGTTTGTGATTTTTTATCTATTTATTTTTGTAGTGGGCAAGAGACTTGGGTTTGGTAAGTCTAGATTATTCTTATTTATTATTTGTAGTTTTAATTGCACGTAATCTTGATATAACATGACGCATGTAATCCAATTTGATCTGCAATGCCTCTTCTTTACAATCAACATTCTATTAAACTGTCAGCCTTCTTCAAATGGATCTCCTGATACTAAACAGGTATCGGGAAGTTACTTTTTAAAATTAGTTATTTACACTTACTGCTACTTACTTAGAAGTTATTTTTCTTGAAAAGTAACAATTAGAAGTTACAAGTTACTTTTAATTCAAAAGTAAGTAATTACTCTTACTTTACCCATTACTTTTTCAATTATAAATTATGATAATCTGAATCGGGAACAAGATAGCACACACCGAGGTCCGATAAATTCTCTGTGCCATGTGAAATCTTTTGAAAGCTTTTTAATAGTTAGAATGATGTAAACAAAAGCCTCGCAGAAAATCAATTTACAGGACGTTTGGAAGTCTGCTGTGATAGAAATAATGCAAGAAAATAACAAATGATCATTACAAAGTAACTACAAGTCAAATTGTAATTGGTTACTGTGGTATCGCAAGGAATACAGTCAGAGACGAAACATTGAATCTGCTGTAACTGAAAAGGCCTTAATAAAATCAAATCTTACATATATATACAGGTTTACAAAATGCTGACTAATATTACAGAAAGATCTAGATATACAAAAGTTAAGGATTTATGTTTACATCATCGTGATTCAGCATATTCTAGAATTACAGAAGGTCACCGAATATTACGTCATGATATTAAATATAGGTTAAAATTACATCATCATGACATAGCATAATTTGTGATGATAATAGTAATGATGAAAATACTACAGTTACTTAGTTTTCAAGTAGAATAGTAAGTGTTATAAGTTGAAGTTACTTAGACAGAACAATTACAAGTAATGTCGCTACTTTTGTAACCATTACTCCCACTCTGATATTATGAGTCAATTGGCTCTCTTGGTTGCTGTCCAGAGGGAGTTGCATGATAAGTAGCTACAGCACATCATTTCAATCGACAATCGAGGTAGATCTGCCATGAGATCTGATGAAATTGATCTGCACTTTCATGGCTGAGATCAATAAATAGCATTTACAATCATTGCTACACTACTGACACGAAAACCACGAAAAGAGCATAAAATTTAATTTCGTTTTCATAGCATTTTCACATGTGAATATCGTGAATATGAATGTTTTCATGATTTTCAAACTCTTATCATGACCTAAAAAGGTGGTTTTTATTTTTACATTTTCATGGCATCCCCTTTCCGAAAAACAATTCAGGAGTTCATGCACAGTTCATGATCAGTTCATGAATGTTTAATGGCTCCAGTTTTCCTGAACTGTTCATGAACTCCTGAACTGCACTTTCATGGCTGAGATCAATAAATAGCATTTACAATCATTGCTACACTACTGACATGAAAACCATGAAAAGAGCATAAAATTTAATTTCGTTTTCATAGCATTTTCATATGTGAATATCGTGAATATGAATGTTTTCATGATTTTCAAACTCTTATCATGACCTGAAAAAGATGGTTTTTATTTTTACATTTTCATTGTGTTTCCACAACAATTCCATGGCATCCCCTTTCCGAAAAACAGTTCAGGAGATCATGCACAGTTCATGAACAGTTCATGAACGTTAAATGGCTCCTGTTTTCCTGAACTGTTCATGAACTGTTCATGAACTCCTGAACTGTTACTGGCAGGGGATGTTCATGGTTTTAATGTTGGTAGTGTTCTCCGCAAAAAGAGCTGTGCATCTAGAAGTAGCAGAGTGGTGTGCGTGCATTTGGAGGGTGATGCCGTCTCAATTACTTTGCTTGTCATTTTATTGATTTATTTGTAAATATGTTCATTGTTGATATTCTTTTTAACAGAAATCTTCACCTCAAGTTGACATCCCTCTTCATTCTTGCGAACATTTTTATGTTGTAACTAAACCTGTTGAAGGTGTTTATCCAATGATACCTGTTCTACGCGATCAAGATGCCCGTGTTTATGTACGCGAATGGAGTGGTGGTATGATGATTGGTGGATTTGAAGACAATGCCAAAGCATGTTTTTATGATGGAGTACCTGATGATTTTACTTTTCAACTTTTAGAGGAAGATTGGGATCAGTTCTGTAAGAAAAATATGTTATACTACACACTACTGACAACAAAACCATGAAAAGGGTGAAATTTGATTATGGCATTTTCAATGCAATTCCACATCTTAATGTTGTGAATATAGATGTTTTTATGATTTTCAAACTTTTTTAATGGCTTGAACATTTGTGTGTTTCTGTTTCATGGTGTTTTCACATCACTTTCATGGCCTTTTGATTGTTATGGTGCTGGTAGTGACCGTAGTATGCAGTTGGCAAACAGTTTCTATGATCCATACCACAGTCAAAATTGCCATTAAATTTGAAATTTTTCTAGCCTTCTTATTTTGCTCTCCAGGATTTGAAGCTTTTACCAAATCCTGACCATGAGCCAAAAAATTATAGTGCATGTAAAGCCCTGGGCATACGACGACAACATTTGCGCAACTCTTAAATCCTTTGAAAATCCTTGTCGTTTAGCCACTCTTTGGATTTTGTCTGATGAGTTGCATTGTGTTTGATGGCAATCACACATTTTCCAAGTTTTTCCAAGGATTTTTTTTATCGAACGTCTTTGTTATCCTTTTCGAACCATTTTGTTTGAAATGCATCGAACTCTTTCGATGTTGTGGCTTCTCCATGACTTCATTTTAAGTTCAATCTGAACTGTTCTAGAAAATTTTTGAGAAAGTCGAGTCCCTTTAGCCGCTCTTGAAAAGACTGCTTTAGAACACGAAAAACACACGTCTGACAAAAACAGATTTGTTGCGCAAAAGTTGCCTTCGTTTGCTCAGGGCTTAAAAGCAATAGTAAGAAGAAAATAGAAAACATCAAGATTTATGTGTCCCTTTGAGGAGTGATTTTTGCCATCTTGAAGTGCCTCATGTACGCCATAAAGGTATTGCCCACCAATCAGATCAAATGTTGATTGTTAATTATGATTTAAACGAAAAGTCTTAACTCACAACCACAGCTTAATGATTAATTTTCCAGTAACAGTTTCTATCAAGCTAACTCTTTCACAATTTGATAGCACAGTTTCTAACTGCAAGCAGCAATGTAAACAGCGATGTAGTGTCCAGTGGTTTCTTATAATAAGGATTGGAAGTAACTTCTATATAAAATTTATTATTTTACTTGGCCAATCCCTAATCAATAAATCATTGGGCAAAAAAACAACAATTTTTGCCGAAATTTTCAATCCTTCTAAGATCCCTGTTGTGTAGCCACCCCTTTGATTTTGTCTGACGTTTTGAGTTTGTATTTTATTTATTGCCCCTGAAAAAATAGTTCAAGAGTTCGTGAACAGTTCATGAACAGTTCATGAACAGTTCATAAACGTTAAATTGCCCTAAATTTTCATGAACTGTTCATGAACTGTTGATGAACTGTCTGTGAGGGTTCATGAACTGTTCATGAACAGTTCAGAAAATTGGAGCCATTTAACGTTCATGAACTGTTCATGAACTGTTATTGAACTGTTCTTGAACTCCTGAACTGTTTTTCGCAGGGGTGTGGTGTGTTTCAAACATTTTCTAATCATTTTTAATTGAACGTCTCTATTATCCCTTTTGAGCCATGTTGTTCAAATTTTATCAAACCCTTTCGATGTTGTGGTTCCACATGGCTTCCTCAGAAAAGACTTCTTCACGACACATAACTGCGTCCAAACACACAGGGTCCGATAAAATATTTTTCCTTAAGGGTTTCCAAGTTTTTCTTTAAAAATTTTTGGGTGATTTCATCATGTAAACATTTTCACATCTTTTAATTGTACTGTTATTGTCATAAAAATATGATAAAAACTGCACATTTTGCTTCTCTGTAAACGAAAAGAAAGCATTTGATTCTTCTGATTTAAAAAACTTGGATTCAACTATTCTTCCCACTTCCTTCTGAATTTGTGCTAGCCTTCCGGGACTCTCAGTCCCAGAATTAACCCATTTTATTGAACCCAGATAACACGCATCAGAAAAAACTGACTTGTTGCGTGAAAGTTGTCATCATTTGCCCAATGCTTTAGTTATACGTTATGTTTTGTATTTGTTTTATAGCTGTGATAATGGATGGGGCTATTCAACGAATTCCAGACATCAAGACAGCAGAAATTAGACAATTTGTCAATGGTCCTGAATCATTTGCACCTGATGATATTCAAATGACAGGAAAAGCACATTCAGTATGTCATATGTTACAAACATATAATTTAAACATTGCAATATGGACCACTATATACATTTAGTCGCTTTATAGCAGAACCATCTATTTACAAGAGTTAGGACACTCATTCATGTGCGCCCCTCTCACCCCCAATTGTGATTTGGAACCTAGTTTTGCTATGATTTAGCTATCAAACTCGAAACAAATCAGATTGATCGAATCATTTTCGTTATAATACAATACCTGATAATTTACATGATTACGAAACAGATATAACAGCTCTTACAGCAGCCTTGGTGTAATGGCTAGGGTGTTGGACCATGGCCTGCAGGGTATCGGGTTCAATCCCTGGCCGGAGCACTATAAATTGGCGTCAGGAAGGGCATCCGGCTGTTAAAAGCACACAAGCTTCAAAATACTAATCAATTAACCAACCACACTGGTGAAATAAAGCTGCAAGCTTACCCGGTTTGTGGATAAAAAATAAATCCCCCCCCCCAAAAAAAAAAAGCATGCAACAACGTAGTTAAATGTTTTAACATTTTAACAATTTGTCGTTATTCAATTTCTTTTCAGGTAAAGAACTATTTTGTTTGCGCTGGAATGTCATCACTCGGCATAACGTTGGCACCAGGAAGTGGTAGACACATAGCAGAAATGATTGTTTATGACAAAACAACTGTGCATGATTCTGGAATAGATGTCAATCGTTTCAATAAAGATCATAATAATAAATATTTCTTACGTGATAGAGTAGAAGAAGCACTTGGTACTGCATATGCTATACCATATCCACAAACTGAATCTTATACATCAAGAAAAATGAAATGCTCAGCATTGTACGGTACTCTAAAAGCATCTGGGGCTGATTTTGGCTGCAGAGGGGGATGGGAAGTTGCAAAGGTATTCCCAAACGGTAAGTTCACTGGAGTATCCCCTGCAAAAATATTTGTAACTTTGTGAAAGTTGTTTCACTGTTCATGAGCATCTTACAAACAGTTCATGAACAGCTGATGGACGTTAAATGGTTTGATTTTCATTGACTTTTTCCTGATCAGTTCATGTAAATGGGGCTATTTAAAGTTCATAAATAATTCATTAAACTCTTATGAACAGTTCACGAACAGCCCATGAACGTTAAATGGTTTGATTTTCATTGACTTTTTCATGAACAGTTCATGAAGATAGGGCCATTTAACGTTCATGAATAATTCATTAAAATCTTATGAACAGTTCACGAACAACCCATGAACGTGAAATGGTTTGATTTTCATTGACTTTTTTCATGAACAGTTTATATGAATGGGGCAATTTAACGTTTATGAATAATTCATTAACATCTTATAAACAGTTCACAAACAGTTCATGACTAATTGGTTAAATGGTTAAAGCTGATGAAAAAATGAAATTTGTTTCGAAATTGAAATGGAAATGAATTTCAATATGTGGAGCAAACCTTTATATTAGCCATAGACTTGTTTATAACAGTTCATAAAAATGGGCCATTTAATGTTCATGAATAATTCACAAGCACAAAAAAGTTCACAAACAGTTCATGAACTAGTTCATAAATGTTACATGACCTGTTTATCATGAACTCTTCCATTGAACAATTTAGCGACAATTTCTAGTGACATTATAGCCTTTGTCATGCAAAACAATAGCTGTGGCAATTATGTTTATCTGAATATGAGGTACTCCTGTATATTTTTTCATTAATAGTTTATTTCTATCTGATGATTGCTATAAAAGCATAGTAGTAGTATAGACAGTCACATTATAGGAATGTGCCGTCCCTCTTACGCCTTACATATTTGCTACACAAAGAACGCCACAAAACACGGTCAGACATAGCTGACAAAGAAACTTTTAAATAACACAATTCACGATACAAAACATTATGAAAAGATACTACTCTACCATAGCCCCGTCGAAGCATCTCCTTCGGTTGCCAATGAAGGATGTCATGCAGCGGTTGAGGGGCATACGTCTTTGATCTTTCGCATAAAAGCATGAAATTTGAAGTAATAGTAAGGAATGTGTGGTCTCTGAATCCTTTCTATTTCTATTATTATTATACTGTATATCATCATATTTATTTTACCCTTATGTAACAAATTATAAGTTGAAAATATTTTCATATGTATATGTAAAGGACATCAAATAAAGATTTCATACATACAAATTCAAATAAAATTATATTTTCGGTTGCTGTATATTTACACTATGAACTTTGAAAATCTGAAAACCTTGGTGCAGCCTTGGTGTAGTGGCTAGGGCGTTGGACCACGGCCTGCAGGGTCTCGGGCTCAATTCCTGTCCGGAGCACTATAGGTTGGCGTCAGGAAGGGCATCCGGCTATTAAACGCACACAAGCTTCAGAATACTAATTAACTAACCACCCCGGTAAAAAAAGCTGCAGGCTTACCTGGTTTGTGGAAAAATGATAAATCCAAGAAAAAAATATACTGGAAACTTACTGATCAGGCTACTGAATTTAGCCCTTTATTAATTTGTATCTTTCAAATTTCAAGGTGCGTTTCAGTGGATTTCCAGTAGAATGAGAGTGTCTGTTGAATTTCAGTATGGTTTCAGTCCTTAGTCCCATTTCAGTATTTTTTCAGTAGGTTTTCAGTAGCGATTCAGTATATCCAAGATTCATGATGATATAGTTCACTTGTCTATATTTTCATATTCATTCCTTAACAAAATTGTATCAATCTGTTTCAGATGACAATTATGTAGATAGAAAGACGTTTGGTACACCATCTTGGCTTCCTTATGTTGAACAAGAGATTAAACATTGTGAATTGAATGCTGGTTTAGTTGATTTATCTTACATGAGCAAATTTGAAGTGACTGTAAGTAAGATAAGTGTATATATATATTACTGTATCCTTTTCGGTATACAGTGAAACCTGTGTATAGCGACCAGTTATAAGATTAAAAAATAAAGACTAGTAAATGGGAGTGACCTTTCTATAGAGTTGAATTCAATGTGTGCAGAATAATACACAGTTAAACGGTTGAAGAATCATAAAAATGTATAATTTATTAATAAATAAAAGACACATGATTCTTTTGGGGACATATATTTTCAACTAACTAAAACGCTTTCATTTTCAATAATAAAACAATGAAAACAGCGTAATAGAAATTGTACGAATTACAGAACAATAAGAAATCATGTGGTAACGCGGTAAACACAAAATGCTAATCATGTAGAAATCACATTATTTTCGGCACACAATTGTAACATTACGAAGTAACCATTATAGACATTTTTTGATACCGTTTTTCACAATGTCATAGGGACCATAGCATTCAAAGGATGAACTTTCGCATTTTATATTTGAGAATAATTTTCAAAAAAAGTATGGTTTTCATATTCAATACATGCTGTGTAAATTACAATTCATGAATTCTAATTTTGCAGATAATAATTATCAGGGTCATTGATTAAAGGGGCACACAATACTGAGAGTGCTGTTACAATAATAAGTAGTTACTTTTGTAAACACCCCCTGCAAAAAACAGTCCAGGAGTTCATGAACAGTTCTTGAACGTTAAATGGCCCCAATTTTCATGAACCTTCACGGACAGTTCATGGACTATTTATGAACCTCCAAGGACAATTCATGAACAGTTCATGAAAATTTGATGCCATTTAACATTCATGAAGGGCAAAAGTAAAGTAATCTTAGTGATAATCAATTACTTTATTTTTGAGAAAGTAAGATGGAAGTAATTAACTGCATTTTAACCCCTGCAAAAATAATTTCAGAAGTCCATGAACAGTTGTGACATCTATATTAGCCAAACAGTTCATAACCCCTGCGAAAAACAGTTCAGGAGATCATGAACAGTTCATGAACAGTTCATGAGCGTTAAATGGCTCCAATTTTCCTGAACTATTCATGAACTGTTCATGAACTGTTCATGAACAGTTCATGAACCCTCACAGACAGTTCATGAACAGTTCATGAAAATTTGGGGCCATTTAACGTTCGTGAACTGTTCATGAACTGTTCATGAACTCCTGAACTGTTTTCGCAGGGGAAACGTTAAATGGCCCCATATTTTATGAAGTTGGACCTTTAACGTTCATGGACTATTTCATGAACTGTTTATAAGGTGTTCATGAATAGCTCATGAACTCAGCAAATTTTTTTGCAGGGCCCCTCATCTCAAACGTAACCCCGCTAAGATCATTTCACAACCCGCTTATAATTGTCGCATGTTTGGCTGCAACAGTGTCAACAAATATCAACAATTATCTCGTTAATTGATATTAACGAGATAACACTGTACTGTGTAACTACCGGTTCAAGTTCATGTTTTGTCTATAAGAAGAGTGGGTTATACCTGTACTTGTTCTTTCAAAACAAGACGTTTAAATTCAATAACATAAACTTTCAGTTTCTGTTTTCCTGGTAAAAACAAAATTCTGACAATTTGTTCAGGATTCATTTTGATTCTATGTATAATTTTATAGCAACAACATAATTTTATTCAAAAAAGCTAAATTAAAATCAAAACAAAGCAAAACAGCGAAATCAAAACATGTTTCATGTTTCACACCGAAAGGTGTTCAGAAACGAGGAGGTCAGTACAGGTTTCAGAGCATAGGGGCTTCCCCCATTATGCACAGAAGTGATGCGCAACGAGAAAGCTGTACTTGTAGCTGTACCGGTACTAAGTCTAAACCTCCCTATTATCATTTGAAATAGTGACCTTAAAATCATTGAATGTTCTGCTTACATAATGTTTGACGAACACAGTGATGCATTTTTTCCGTTAAATGAATATTTTTTCATTGAATAATTTCTTTGTTGATTTATTGTTAGGCCAGTGATGAGATTCAGCTAATCAAGGCGTTAGAAAGTATCTTTGCGAATGATATTAATATAAAAAATAATGATGTTATATCTTCTGCAATCATTGATAATCATGGATATTACCATGCAGTTGCTGATATTATCAGGATAGACTCTAACAGGTGAATACATTATCTATGAATTGTATTCCATGAAAAGCTCATCAGAATGTTCACAATAATACTTATTTAATGGTTAAAGATTTAAAGCCCTAGGCAAACGACGACAACATTTGCCCAAGTCTTTCAAAGGATTTTTGTTATCGAACATCTTCGTTATCCTTTTTGAACCATTTCATTTGAAATATATCGAGCTCTTCCAATATCGAGCTTATCCATGGCTTCCCTTTAAGCCCAGCCTGAGTTGTTCTAGAAAGGTCTTGAGAAAGTCGGGGCCGTTTAGCCGCTCCTGAAAAGACTGCTTCAGAACACGAAAAAAACACCTCAAACAAAAATAGATTTGTCGCGTAAAAGCTGCCGTTGTTTGCCCAGGGCTTAAGGAGATGATAAATGAAATGGTAAATGATAAGTAAATAATAAATAATAAATAAATACAATTTAAAACAAAAGTCAATACCCGGGAACAATGTATTTTTATTACAACAACGTTGCGATTGATTCAAATCAATCATTTTCAAGTTACTATAGGTAAATAATTAAAATAAATACAAACTTCAAGATAAAATGTTTTAATTTATAGGATTGATAAAAATATGTTTATTCCCAAGGTGCTAAAATTGATTACGAAACTAACTAATGTTAAAAAAGGTTAAAAATTCTAAGGGAAAAACAAACAGCAATAAGGGAAAAAAACACAATAAGGGAATTCAGAACTCTTTTATTTAAAAACAAGAGCCTTTATCGAGTCTTTTTGAGTGTTCAGGGACGGATTCATTTTTTGTATGAATAGCATTTCATAAATTAAGCAGTCAAATTTATTTTTACATTGACGTAGGATTTTAAAATTGGCCATACTGCAGTCTTTAATTGAATGAGCGGTAACCTGATGCTTCCCAATTGCAGAGCTCATTTCCCGTCCATGTTCTGAGATGCGTTCGTGTAAGTGTCGGCAAGTGTAGCCGACATAGTTTGCATCGCACAAACCACACTTGTATTCGTACACTATGCAGTGCTTCATAAGCAAATCCGGTTTTTTCTTAGTCGAAGATCGTCGATTAACTTTTTACTTTTAAAAATTGGTCTAAAACTGACATCTATTTTACAATTAAGAAAACTTAGCTCTTTGCGTACGGTATTAGATGATCGCTGATCTTTAAAAGGTAATGAAATATTTACAATCTTAACAGAATCAGTCATATTATTTACACTATTTACAGTTATAATATTTTGATTAAAAACAAATTTGGATAAAATTGAGTTTAAAAGCGGAAGTGGGTATTGAAGATTACTAAAAACATATTTAAGTCTAACTAATTCTAATTTAAAAGCTTCCTCGCTAGAACAAATCTTTAACGCTCTAGTAGCCATAATTAGTTTCATTTGATGTTTCAAGCCTTTTCACAAATGTACCACTTGATGAAACTTTGGACATTCTGGTTAGTAGAGCATTTGACAATAACTGGTTTAACGAAACTTATGATCTTAATCTAACAAAAGAAGACCTCACTTTACTATTACAAGCAAGTACAAAAAAGCAGCTATTTCAATTTAATAACATTCTTTATGAACAAATAGATGGTGTCGCGATGGGGTCACCTTTAGGACCTTTAATCGCAAATACATTTATGTGTCATATGGAATCTATTTTACAAGAAAAGAATCTTCTTCCTTCTACCTATAGGAGATATGTTGATGACACTTTCGTGATTTTAGAAAATAAGAACGTTGCCGATGATCTTTTAGAACAATTTAATCTCGTCCACCCTGCTATAAAATTTACAATGGAAATTGAGAAGGATATGACGTTACCTTTTGTTGGAATTTTAATCACAAATAATAGCCCTAAATTATCTACTACTATATATTGTGAGCCTACAGACAAAGGCCTGTTAACACATTTCAATAGTCATGTCGACAACAGATACAAAATCGGACTTTTAAAAACAATGGCTACTAGAGCGTTGAAGATTTGTTCTAGCGAGGAAGCTTTTAAATTAGAATTAGTTAGACTTAAATATGTTTTTAGTAATCTTCAATACCCACTTCCGCTTTTAAACTCAATTTTATCCAAATTTGTTTTTAATCAAAATATTATAACTGTAAATAGTGTAAATAATATGACTGATTCTGTTAAGATTGTAAATATTTCATTACCTTTTAAAGATCAGCAATCATCTAATACCGTACGCAAAGAGCTAAGTTTTCTTAATTGTAAAATAGATGTCAGTTTTAGACCAATTTTTAAAAGTAAAAAGTTAATCGACGATCTTCGACATAAAGAGAAAAAACCGGATTTGCTTATGAAGCACTGCATAGTGTACGAATACAAGTGTGGTTTGTGCGATCCAAACTATGTCGGCTACACTTGCCGACACTTACACGAACGCATCTCAGAACATGGACGGGAAATGAGCTCTGCAATTGGGAAGCATCAGGTTACCGCTCATTCAATTAAAGACTGCAGTATGGCCAATTTTAAAATCCTACGTCAATGTAAACATAAATTTGACTGCTTAATTTATGAAATGCTATTCATACAAAAAATGAATCCGTCCCTGAACACTCAAAAAGACTCGATAAAGGCTCTTGTTTTTAAATAAAAGAGTTCTGATTTCCCTTATTGTGTTTTTTTCCCTTATTGTTGTTTATTTTTCCCTTAGAATTTTTAACCTTTTTTAACATTAGTTAGTTTCGTAATCAATTTTAGCACCTTGGGAATAAACATATTTTTATCAATCCTATAAATTAAAACATTTTATCTTGAAGTTTGTATTTATTTTAATTATTTACCTATAGTAACTTGAAAATGATTGATTTGAATCAATCGAAACGTTGTTGTAATAAAAATACATTGTTGGTATTGACTTTTGTTTTAAATTGTACACCTTTGAGGACGCTTATCCGTATAATAAATAAATAATAAATAAATAATAAATAAATAAGGTAAATGATAAAGATGATAGAGATAGCATTTACCCCTTGTAAAAAGTTCATAAGTTCAGGGTCCGACAAAAGTAGGAATCCTGGAATCCTAGATTCCGGAAGGTTAGAACAAATTCAGAAAAAGGTTGATATTTTTAATGATTTATTGGTCAAACATTGACACTGTTTATAACGTACTGAATTTACCTGATGTCCCTAATGAAATTTGGTATCTTTCTTCTTATCAATAATTGGCTCAATGGACAATTTGTACAATTTGAATGAAAGTTTCTTAAGGGTGCCGTTACAGGCAGTTCCAGAAGTTACTGATCTGTTTTGCCAACTTCCCTTACCTACATTGTTTTATCCTCTACTCTCCACCGTTATCTAAACAAGATGATAAATGACTCTGCATATACCTGAATGGCTACAACTTCATCCAAATTACTTTATTTTTCATTTTGTTCAATAGTGTTCTAATCACAGTACAACCCGAGCAACACACAATTGTCAAAGCATTCCTTTCTAACTGTAAAGATATTCAAACAAGAGATGTCTCTGGTGCTTATGCCTGTATTGGTATGATTGGACCAAAATCTGAGGAGATTCTTGAATCTGTTGCACAACTTAACATGTTGAACTCATTTCCATCTTCCTCCGCAAAGGTGAGCTGCTTTTCACAATTTGATTATTACCCAAGTGCTAATTTAATAGTTGTTGTATATTTAAAAACAAATTGTTATGTAATAGAGTAGCGTCTTAACAGTCTAGATACATTCCAGTAAGCCAACCTTCTATAATTACTGTGTGCGATATTGTTTATTGAACCTCTACGATGAAATCACTTTTTAGTATTTAATAAAGTCATCCTTGGTTGGTAATCAGTTCAGCAATGTATATTTATGTGATGAATCTGTGATAAATTTTCAGTCAGCTTGATAGATACTCCGAAAGACAAATATTTAATCTTGAAGATCGGATACCTAATTGATTTCCCTATTTTGTCCAGATATTAGAGAGGTATCCAGATTACTGTCCCTGCAAAAACAGTTCAGCTCATGAACAGTTCATAAACATTAAATGGCCCAAAATTTCATGAACTGTTTATAAACAGTTGATGAACTGTCCATGAACAGTTTGTGAAAATTTGGGGCCATTTACCGTTCATGAACTCTTCAAGAACTCCTAAACTGTTTTCTCAGGGGAAAGGTTAACGTCATTAACCACAAAATAATAGATTTCCCGATAACAAAAGGAAAACGACAGAATCAAAAACAACAACGGTTGGCTGTAATAATAATGATTAATAATTATCACTAGGAGATATATGCATTATATAATTAAATTGAAATACAAGAACTGTACATTCCTGTAAAGTAACATTAAAAAGTAAAATACAATAATTATGAAAAAAATAGTTTAAAGTACCTGTCGATAATTTGTTCTAATAAAATTTATATGATGCAGTGAGCACCTAATTGTGACATTTAACATTCCTTGCGAATGCAGTTAAGGAGCTCATGAACTGTTCATGAACTGCTCATGGACGTTAAATGGTTCAAAATTCTGATGAACTGTTCATGAACTGTCTGTGAGGGTTCATAAACAGTTCATGAACAGTTCAGGGAAATTGGAGCCATTTAACGTTCATGAACTCCTGAACTGTTTTCGCAGGGGACTATAGGTATTCTTAATTTCTTATCTATCATTATCAGTTTCTACTTAGTAATTTAGTGATTAAAGTGAGCAATAAAACCAAGTTGACGATATATCTATTTAATTTGTTTAACAATTATCTTTCTTTAGGTTATGGAGGTTGCATGCGGTAGCAATGTCGTATTGGTTAAAGGCTCTTTTGAAAAAACTGTTGAGGATTGGAAATTAATTATACCATCAGAGGTAATCTTTAGATTGTGACAATATGACTCTTATGCTGTAATGTTTATTTGCAACTTTAATACAGTGGTTAGGGCCTTGGACGTTTTGGTGTATTTCATGTTCAATTATTGTTTAATAAATTGTCCAATTTTTGCTGAATTTTGTTCTTTAAATTTATTGTGTATTACCCTGCGAAAAACAGTTCAGGAGTTCATTAACAGTTCATGAACGTTAAATGGCCCCAATTTTCATGAACTGTTCATGAACTGTTCAAGAAGGTTCACAAACTGTAATATGAAATAAAGTTAAACCCAGAACAACACACACAGAATAATCATACCAGAACCTTTTATTATAAACCAAACTCGAAAACGTAAACTCAAAAGCTTTTTGAGTTTTCGTTTTCTGTTTTGGTCTATGGGGGCCATTTAATGTTCATGAACTGTTCATGTACTGTTCATGGACTCCTGAAATGTTTTTCGCATGGGTTAACGTTCCAAATATTCGTATTATTCTCATTCAATTTTTTTTAAATTTTTTATTGCAGTATGCTGTTGGTGTTTATGAAGCATTATTAAAATCAGGAAAAGATATTGGTGCTGGTCCGATTGGTCAAAAAACATTAAATTTATACAGAGTCAGAAAATGTTTACCAGAATTCAACCTTGACTTTGGACGGGCAACAAATGTGTTAGAATTTGCCAAGCCTATTGGGGTTTCATTTGATAAGGTAATTAATGACTTCAGAAGAAAGCTTCTCGTTAAAACATTCAATAGCAAACATAGTTTTTTTTACAAATAACAAAATTATTATTACCATTTATGTTTTCTATTACTTAATGACCTATGTGTAAATACAATGTCACCTTGTACTTGCAGCTTGCGCAGCTCAGAAATGTAATAATAAGTGGTTGATGATTGTAATTAACATGTAGCTTCAACACGTAACTTCAAAGGTCCCCTTCTATTGACTCTAGATATTTATTCAGGAAAATTTAGAAGCTAGATGCTCTTATTAGATTACCTTGTTTCATTGTTTAATCAATGAATGTAACTCGTTTCCTAAAGATGTAATTTCATTGCAAAATTACAAAATTTCCAGCCAGATTGTTTATACAGGGGAAATTACAGTATGATGTATAAATGTTTTCAGATATGAAATCCTCTCATTGTATTATTTGAGAAGATTCTAGATAATACTCAATCGATTTAGATCAATCAGTACCATTGTTCTGAATCCCTTATTTCATGGTTCAATCAATGTATGGAACTCGTTTTCTAAAGATGCTAATTTCATCGCAATATTACAAAAATCCTCTTTCAGTCAGAACGTTTATACAGCAGAGACTGTTTATAACATCATATTTTATAATGGTTACTGTTTATAAAGCCCTGGCCAAATGACTTTTTTATTTCGCCAACATTCATCGGATTTTGTTGAGTCCATTTTCGTCAACATCTTGAGGGTGGCCAAATGACTTTTTATTTTCGCCAACATTCATCGGATGTTGTTGAGTTCATTTTCGTCAACAGCGGATGATATTTTGAGGCTTGGAAGCTAGTCAATCGAGCCCACCAATCCTGAGACAGGCTACGTCATTATTGACCAATCAGAGGAAGGTTCATATTTTCAACAAAGCTCAACAATGTTGAGGAAATAAAAAGTCATTTGGCCACTTCGCCAACATCGGTAGAGAACAATAGAACTCAACAAAATCTGATGAATGTTGAGGAAATTTTTGAATGTATTCAAAATCGAAATTCAACATCAGCTAACAAAATCCGAAAAGTTGAGGGTGGCCAAATGACTTTTCATTTTCTCAACATTCATCGGATTTTGTTGAATTCAACAATGTTGGCGAAATAAAAAGTCATTTGGCCGGGGCTTAACGCACTGGATTTAACTGATGTTCCTGTTGAAATTTGGTATCTTTTTTCTTATAAATAATTGGCTACGGCAGCACATCACCCATACTTTTTGAGAGTTCCCTTCCCCTGTGAAAAACATTTCAGAAGTTCATGAACAGTTCATGAACGTTAAATGGCTCCAATAAACCAAAACCGAAAACTCAAATAAAAAGTTTTTGGGTTTACGGTTTTGGTTTATAATAAAATGTTCCGGTAATTTAAAGTTTACATAAAAAGTTTAATTTAATTTCATATTACAATTTGTGAACCTTCTTGAACAGTTCATAAACAGTTCATGAACGTTAAAAAACATCCCTACAGGTGTCGTTATAGACAGTTTCGACTGTATATTGAGTTGTATAGCTTTGTCGCTATAGTGAAACCTGTATATAACAGCCAGCTACGAGAGGGAGATAAATTGGCCACTATTGACAGGTGGCCTTTATATACAGGTTTGATTCAATAGAAAATACTATTTTAGACATTGCAAGAGTGAACACTATGGACAAGTGGCCGCTGTATAGAGGTTACCGCTATAACAGGTTTGACTGTACAACAATCTGGTAATTACTCAATATTAAAAAAGGTTGGCTAATATAGCGAGAGATCACTGAAACAGCAACATGATCAATATATAATCTACGCAACAGAGGTTAACAACAATAGACAATAAGTGCACAATACCACATTAGCAATAACCATAATTAACATTAGAATAAAGCATCACTAATGAATACAACATATTTTCAACACTCAATCTATTGTTTACAGTTTCAGGTTGGAAAAACACATGAAAATACTGATTCCACTTTGAAGAAAAACATCTCAGTTTTCCGAATAAACGATTCAGATCCGAGTAATTGGCCATGGGGTTCTGAACCTTTATTTCAAAATGATGATTTGATAGGTAGTGTCACATCATGTGGTTATGAATTTGATACTCAATCGCCCGTAGTAATGGCTTATACTAATATTATCAATGAGAAACCAAAGAACTTTGAAGTTTCTATTGCAGGTAAACGGTTTTCTCTAACAAAGATTGACAAATAGGGTAATATGAATATTTTCTAGAAACATACAGAACTTGATAAGCTATATAATAGCTCAAATGTTACCACATACAGGGCTTTATAGTTTCACGTCAGCTACAGCTACAGTTTATTGAAAATTCTACTTGTCTGAATTTGTCTTGTGTGTGTCACAATGTAATCAATGAATGCAAATTATGTAGGCATTAAAATATGATACATTAAAATTTTCGTTGTATTTTATTAAAAAGTTTTCTGAATTTTAAAATCAGAAAAAAATTTCACAAAAAATTTACGTTTTAATATAAGAATAATTAAAATGTGTACAATGAATGATTCACTCAACTTTAATAATGGATCAATTTTTTGTAATAATTGTAACTGGTAATTCACTTGTAATCAATGATTTTATAATATTTTCAAGTGTTGAATAAATTTATTAATACAATTTGCAAATCAGCTATTCACTGTTCTCATATTCAAATAATTTTAAAGATGCCCCTGTGAAAAACAGTCCAGGAGTTCATGAACATTTAATGTCCCTAATTATCATGAAGTGTTAGTGAACTGTACATTCTCATGAATCCTCACAGACAGTTCATGAACATTCGTGGCCATTTAACGCTCATGAACTCCTGAACTGTTTTTCGCAGGAGTGTTATACACTATACAGTACATCCTTTGATAATATATGAGAAACTAGAATATCCTTGTTTGCTGGTTTGATATTCATTACGCTTCACTCATGTTCCCTAACATCATTTGTGCGGGTAAATTGAGATGGAGCACAGTAAACCATGCATGATCCCTTTAATGAACAGTCCATGGAGTATATCTTGACAAACATTCATGAACTGCTCTCGAAAAACACCTTTTAAAAAGTTCATGAATGTTAAATGGCCTGTTTTCCATGGAATTTTTCACGGACTGTTCATAGGCTGTCAGGGTCTGATGTTGACATAGTAATTGAATTGGATTCTAAGGAATATTTTTAAGAATGCTCAATCTAAACACCTATCGCAATCAAATGGAATTAGAAAATTGAAAATATGCTGGGTGTCTATCTATCTAACAAAGATATTGTAAATCACAGTTTATAAAAGTTGGGACTGTAAAATGGTGCATTTTTCATGAGGGTTACAACATGCAATAACATGCATGAGTTATTTGTAAAGTCGTAAAACTTTTAGTTTTTATGAAAAGTTGAAAAGTTCACAAAAAGTATAATGTGTTCAATTAAAAATATCAGAAAAAATTTGTTTTGGATTTCTCACTTAAATCCTCAATTAGACAAGCAATTTTTTACCATTATGGGCGATTTATAATTGATTTTTATTTTCAAGAAATATTTTCAGATTTTAGATTCGCTTCAAACCAAATGTTGAAAAGCACTATAATTTTTTTAAAAAATATTATTAATATTATTATTTGACGTACGTGTGTGTGTTTTTGTTGCTGCATGTCCTGCCTGAAGCATCCATGCATAAAGGTTAAATTCCCAATTTTCACGAAACGTTCATGATAAATGGCTAGTTAACCTTCACAAATGGCTCATGAAGTGTTTATGAGATGCCTGTGAACAGTTGTGGAATAACTACAAATTTATGAACAATTCATGAACTCTATATTTTTTCAAGCAAGGAATTAAACCCAAGGCCTCACAGGTACAAGTTAAAAGTACAGTGTTAACCTTGTTATTATCACAGCCAAAAAGTGTTATAATAAGCGAGTTGTGTGATATTAACCAGAGTGAAAGAAGTTGAGGCTGAATTAATTAGGTAGGCAACCGTATAAATACTCTAATTAAATAATTCATTTAAGGACTAACAATTTTTTTCATTTTACATTGTTTTCATTTTTACAATACAATTTTCAAGTTCATTATAACGTGTACACATTTCGTTGTAAATATTAAAAGTATTCTTTTGTGGTTCTGAAACCATACAATAGGGTGATTCATTGCTAACAATTTTAAGAGATTCTTCAAATGTTATTTTTGTTTTATTGTTCATTAATGCATGACGAGCACGGTAAGCACTACCAAGGCATGCAGAATTTGAAGTTTCTTGTAAAATATAAACTGGTGCATTGAATATATTCGCAATGATTTGAAGTATTTCTTTATTAGTAGATGCTCCTCCAGTTGCCAATATCTGAGTTTCAGGACCTTTGAAAAATGGAAATGATTTTATTTTTATTACATCTCTATATATAGCACACTATAGCATATGATTTAACAGCTTAAAGGCCTCGATCAAAACAATTCCATCAAATAGGTAATGATGAGCTATGTATTACAGTCTGATATGGAACATTGCTTCGAATCATGGTTCAACAATGTTTTTCTCAAAATATTGAATAAACATTTACGGCAAAATTGAACAATTATCATGGACATCATTGCACTGGGAAGAATTTTTAAAAACATGTAAGATATTTCTATTTTATAAATCGAGTATTAACACTTTCTTATGCAATATGGGTTATATATTCACTCCGGTTGCTATGATGCACTCAAAAGACTTTAGAAAATCACCTACTGTGATGGCTTGTGATATTCTTATGCCTTCCTAGTGCCTCATGATGTAAACTTGTGTTTACATAACCCATATTTCACAAAAAATGTGTACAACATCTAAAAATAGCTTACTGTGTGTAAATCCAATCTTTTCAGCATGAATTCTCTTTGCAATAATCTGACCCTCTATCAATGCTCTAGCTTCAACGTTTGGTTGAAATTCATTCATAATCTCATTTTGTTTATTCCATCTATAAATACCATGAGAAAAAGGTAGGATTTCTTGATCAATGAAATAAATACCCAGATTACCATTGTTGCCTGGTGAAGTTGTAAGTAACGCTTGATTAAAATCTTCCCATGATTTATAACCAGTCTGATGTTTAATTTGTTCTCTTGTTAATGAACCATTTTTGTAACATAAGAGAGCCATGTATCCATTTTCTAATTATATAAACATAATTAGAATTAGATACACCAAAATATAACACACGGTTCAATGTCGTACATATTAATATATTAGAGAAGTTTGGTTTCGGTGAATCGTGGTAAGCTCACTCTAATTATAGTTACATAATAGGATATTGAGTACCCATGCGACAAAATGAATTGAGTGTTTAAATATTACGAACAACAATGTTTATCATAAATGTCTTCTTGAACTGTTCACGAACTGCTTTCACAGGGGGCTAGTGTTTCAACAAGCAATGCGTTTTGGGAATGTAATATTTTGGTAGAACCCCCCTGACCTGCGAAAACAGTTCAGGAGTTCATGAACAACCCATGAATGTTAAATGGCTCCAATTTTCATGAGCTGATCATGGACTGTTCATGAACTGTTCATGAACCAATCGTGAACCTTCACAGACAGTTTATGAAAATTTGGGGCCATTTAACATTCATGAACTGTTCATGAACTGTTCATGAACTCCTGAACTGTTTTTCGCAAAGGGGACTTCTACTGTTTTCATATGTGACGACTGCTGGCTTAATGTTTAAACATTAAGAAAGATAGAAATTATAATTATAAAACAGCCACTACAAAATAAATAATTGTGAAATGACGCATTTCCGTGGAAACGTGTGCCATTCAACAATCATTAATTTTCAATTATCTTCTTATGAAAAATAAGCTCTTGAGAACAGTTCACAAAACTGTGGTGCAGGAAATGCATGTATGAGTTAATGAACGATTCAAAAGTACATGAATTGTTTATGAAATCTTGCAGAGGTAGATTTAAATTTCGGCTATTTCTGTCTGTCATTCATACAACCACAATGATTATTTAAGCATTGCATTGCATTTGATCAGGGTCCGATAAAAGATTTCGCCTTCCGAGATCCAAGATTTTCGAAGTGAAATCTTCGGATTTTTCCCCGACATATACCTAAAGAGAAAATTGGTCTTCTATTGATTTCATTGCCAATGCTCCATCCAGTTTAGATGTGAACTTGTAAAGAAATATTTCAGACCTTGCTGTAAATGTAAACAAACACTGATAATCGATTTCTTAATGTACAAATAAGCTTCAAAAATCCAAAGGTTAAAATTTTTTCTTAATTTTTAGTAGAAATCTTATTGAAAAAGTTGATCATTCGCTGCCTTCGGATTTCAGCTCAGCCTTCCGCAATCTAGTATCGCAGGATCACAACTTTTATCAAACCCTGCATTTGATAAGGATACACTGTAGGCTAATGAAATGATTTCATGTGGCAGATTTTAATTTTTCAATTCAAGTTTTCTGTTTTCACTTTGGAAAAACTTTGTAATATAAATACAGGAAACAGTAATGTAGTTGTTAGGACATTGGACCTCGGCCTGCAGGGTCTTGAGTTCAATCCCTGGCAAGAGAACTATTGGTTGGCGTAAGGGCATCCAGCCATTAGACTTAAACATGCTCCAAAGGACACCAACCAACCACCCAAGTGAAAAAAAGCTACTAGCCTACCTGATTTGTGGTTGAATGATAAATGATAAATGCATAAATAGCTTACCATCAGTAGGACTAACAAATACATGACCAATATTTGCTGATGATTCTGGTGATTTTAAAGCCAACATGATTGTATCACTAGTACCAAGACTAATAGCAACGTTCCCTTGAAGCAATCTCATGCCAGCCAACGAAGCAGGATTATCGCCAGTAAATGCAGCTATCTGGCAATCTTTATTAAATCCATAACGTTTGATCATGTACTGCGAAATTGAACCAAGTATGGAAAATGATGGAACAGGTGAGCCAAGTCTTTCGTCAAGGTTATCTGCGCAAGCCTAAAAATGAAGAGATTAACCTTATCTATACCTACAAATGTAACACAGTCAAACTCGTCCTAGCGACCACTCCTATTAAGCGGACACTCTTTGTAAAGCGACCACGCTTCGGACCGCCGTTGAATGAAACAATAGAAAAGTGTTGTATTCAGCGACCACTCTTCAAACGCGACCAGCGACCACCCCTTTCGGTCCCACGTTTGACTTTCCATTGTTTTAAGCGAAGCTGTTAATTACTGAATAGCTAACAGTGCTATTTTAATGTAGCCATTATTGAAATATTGTCCAAACATTATTTGTGCCTTATTCTGAAACAGATAATGTTGTATTTTCACTTTAATTTACGTTTTGGATTATGTTATGCTGAGCTCGACATATAGCCATGGCATATAGGCCTTGATTGCCAAACCCAAGCTCTGCATAACTTTATGTTCACAGAAGCGAAATCTTCTGTTGTCATGGCAGCACGATTATCTTTCACATTTCAATTCACAAACAAAGCACTTAAAATTCATCACGTCCACTCGATCAATTAATTGCCATAGCAACAGAGGCAAAAATGGGATCGATTTCGCGTAACTTGTCCGTCATCGGAGATTGGTTTTCTATTGTTTCCGCCTATTGTTCTAAATTTCTATTATTCTTATTCAGCGACCACTTTTTGTTAGCAGCCATAATTGGAGGGTCCCTTGAGTGGCTGCTTACAAGGAGTTTGACTGTAGTATGTGATTGTCAACCCCTGCGATAAAATTAGTTGAGTTCAAGAACAATTCATGAACTTTATAAACATTGATGAACCGTTCATGTACTAGTTTATGAACGATAAATGGCCTAATTTTCATCGACTTTTTTATGAACTGTTCATGAACTGTTGTATCTCATGTGTGAGACTTTTGGATAATTTCAAGTCACCTAACAGATACCATGGCATATAGGCCTTGATTGCCAAACCAAACCCAATAACTTTATATTTCAATCGAGTTCATGAACTGGTTCATAAAGGGTTCACGTATTCTTTGTAACTGTTTACAAACTGATCATGAACCTACAGGAAAATGCATGAACTGTTCATGAACTAATGGAATTTGTTGACAGTTGAATAGCCTTTTGGGACCTAGGATCCCATGATCCCCACTTTGTTGGACCCTACCTCAGCCCATTTTATTTGCTAATTCATATGCCACATAATGGAATGAACTGTACTAGGATATAAAGCTGTGTGATTTATATGTTTAGATATATTGCGTGTTGTCCCTTCCTGTGATCATAGCCGTCATGTAATGTAAACTAGTACTCCTGCGAAAATAGTTTAGGAGTTCATGAACAGTTCATGAACAAGTCATGAACGTTAAATAGCCCCAAATTTTCATGAACTGTTCATGAACTGTCTGTGAGGGTTCGTGGACTGTTCATAAATATTTCAGGAAAATTGGAGCCATTTAACGTTCATGAACTGTTCATGAACTCCTGAACTGTTTTTTGCAGGGGTAAAGACCCTGGCAGCTGACTGCGGTATGGCAGGTCAGTGGTGATTGTAACTTTATAAACATTGTTTGAAGTCAAGTCAACACTCGCGTTTTGAGTGCTTCGACAGAAGAGTTGATTAGAATAGAATTAGAAGTTGTTGATTTATCCCTTTCATCGACCAGAGAATTACAAAAGCAAAGATATTATATTGTAATTAAAAAAAGCAGATAATTATGTCTAGAAAAAGGCCTACTTACATTAAGAAGAATCTGTTCCCATTGGTTGGTTTTAATATTCAATAAATTCATTCCTGACCCATCACTAAGATCAATTGGTGCGTATGAACCAATGAATAAGCTTGCTACAAAGCTGCTGACTAATGAAATACGATCACATTCATCATATAGACTACGGTGCTCTTGATAAATTTTTGCAATTTGATTTCCAGTAAATCTTTCAAATGCAGAAGAACCACTTATAGCAGATAATTTTGCAGGACCGCCAACTGTATCTTCTAATAATCTGCAGTATTTCGTTGTACTGGAGTCCATCCAAACAGGTGAGTTTTCAATTGCGAAACAATTCTAAATAAAAAGAGGATTGTTTACTTACATTTTAAAGTTTGGCAGCCTATAATATAGGCGGTCACATCACTCATTGACACCAAAACCATGAAGCAATTGTGAAATTTCATGGCGTTATCATGGCATTTTCACTTTTAATATTGTAAATATGGATGTTTCAATGGTTTTCAAATATTTCATTTCTTAAAATAAAATTATTGTTCAAATCATTCTGATGGCTGACTGGACGCTACCAAAGAGTGTGACTCTAATGGAGGGCTATCAGTATGAGCAGAACATTCAGATTTAAGATAGGCCTACAGAGCATACAGTATAACAAGGGACGTGCATAGTTGAACACATAGATATATATACATAGCGTTCATGTAACACCTGGAGACTATAATAATGAAGGTAACACAACATATCATGAAGTAATTATTGAAGAATAGATAATAGTTATTTAAACTGAGTCTGCAATGTATGTGTAATAGGTGTATGTCGGTAATATTCTTCAGACTTAAAAAGTTTTACGTACACATCCCTGCTATAGGGGCAGGCTCTTAATACTTTGAAGGTTATGCAGGTATCAGCGGCTTTCCCGGGGTTGACCCACATGGACCCAGGGGGATCGGTCGAGATTTGCTAGAGAACATGAGCCCCTGAGCGAGGGGGATTTTCTCCTTTTGCCCGCAGGATTTGTAATACTGTTCAACGGCTTTTTCAAAAGTGTCCGCAATTATGAACTGAATGCGTCTGGTTACTTCATTCGTATTTCTCATGCAAAGCTGTTGGGCTGTTGTTCGTTGAGAAAAACTTCATTCAAAACTTTTCAATTGCCTTTTTTGACTTTGCATGTAATCTTTAATACTCGAATATGCCTATCTCCAACGCATAGAATTTTAATATTTTAAGAAAGTTATAACAACAGTTTTGTACAATTGTGTAACTCCTGGGTATACTGGGTATACTGGGTGTAACTCCTGTAGTTGAATCTTTTGTAAGAAAATTAAAAAGAATCATTATTTTTAATATTTTTTGTCCCTGGGGGAGAGGGGTTATTGAAAATTATTACCCCATACCCTCAGGGGGTTAAATGACTTTTGCACAGGTTGTTTTGCAAATCCCGGGGGTCACCGGAAAAGCCGTTGATACCCGCAAAACCTACTAGATATTATTTGTAATTGTAAATTATCTGAAATTTACCTTCAATCCGTCCTTCATAGTATCATGTTCTGATAATGACTTCAATGTATTCTCACTTCCTCTTTTCCAATAAACACTGCCATGTTGTTGTGCAGTTCCAGACAAACACGCAATTTGTCCCAGATCACAACCATTTTTCTTTATTTTTTCTAGCAATAAATCTAAAGATTGCACCCACATAAGTACTGGGGATGTAACTTCTAATGATTTCTCATATTTATGAACTCCTCCATCGGTTTTATGTTCAGGAATATCCTTATCAAATTGTATAATTTCTTCTTGTAAAATCTTTAATTTATCGTCAATTATTATGGCTTTAAGTCCTTGTGTACTTAAATCAAAAGCTAAGGTATTTGACATGGTATCGGTGTACTTTGTACCTTGAACGTGATGGATAATCAGTCTAGAATTGTATTTCAACCAGACAGAGAGTTGAAGTTCGGTCTGGACTCAACAAAATTTACCGAAACTTTTTGCCATTTTGAAAAAACTTGTTTACGTCCACATCCTCTTTTCCAAATGGCCTCTTATACAGCATCTCCCAGAATGCATCAAGACCTTCCACAATTTAGCGTGAGCGGAAGAATCAGTTGGAAAGATTGGAAATATCTGTTTATTGGTTTATTTATTGTTTTTATTATCATTTACATAGTTTTATTACTTTAACGATCATTAATAGATATGCCTGCTAAACTGTACGTTGGTAATATTGCACCGTCGTGTTCACAAGATGAATTACAATCTTTATTTAGTAAATATGGTAATCTTTTGGAATTGGATATTGTGAAAAATTTCGCATTTGTGCATTTTGACCGTGAAAGTGATGCCCAAAAAGCCGTTAGAGAATTACACGATACGTTCTTCTTAGGCTCGAAACTCCTAGTACAGTTTTCAAAGAAGCAAGATATTAATCGTGGCAATAAAAGTGTATCGAATAGTTTCGAATCTATGCGTCCCCCACATAGAGAACCTTCCAGAGAGTCGCGTCCAACTCGGGATCATCGGAGCCATCGAGATCACGATCGTAGAAGTTCACGTATTAATGTCGATCGTGTTGACAACGGATACAGAGAACCATATCGAAGCAAACCATATGATCGCCCCCCTCCTTCACACTCATTAGATAGAGTTCCACAAGCTCTTGCTGCTGCACTCCAACCTCGACCAGGACCTGAAAGCAGAGCAGCTGCCTATGCTGATTATTTCAAAGCTGCATCGGCAGCATCTCCTCATACGTCACACTTAACTCCTGCCCGTGGTGCAGGCGTATCTGCCTCGCAATTAGCCGCTGCTCGTGCTGCAGCTCTAGCTGCAAATGCGTATTACGAACAGTTATTGGAACACAAAGACCGTCGTTTAGATGTTGCTCCTACAGCACCCGGTCCGCCGATGATGACTCCAGCTGCGTATGCTGCGTTTTACCGTGAATCTGTTGCTGCCAAAGACCCGTTTGTTGCAGCTCAAGCTGCGTTAGAAAGATATGCACCGTCACAACCTCGATCTGAAGTATTGAATCCATATGCTGCTGGAGCAGCATCGGGATTACGTCACGGAGGGTTTCCACCATATAGATAAACAACATCATTATACAAAAGTACTCTCATGTCCTACGTTGTCAAGGACACTTACATTATAATAACACATTGAATGGGGTCGTCCCCTATTTTATTTTATAGTAACGTCTTTGTTTAGTAACGGTAAATGTATACCGGTATTATATCGTATGTGATACATTTTTGAAATTGTTAATGTTAAACTCGAATATGGTTATGTTGTTTTTATATTAGTTTTACTGCAATACGTTGTTGTTACTCGTTATTATTTTCATCGCCACCTGCTTAGTCTTTATATTAAAATTTAAGTATCTTGAAAATTTTAACATACCGTTACCTGAAATATTGGTTTAAAACCGATCCGAAACCGATGCACTGATCTTAAAATAGTTGAAATTAATTTTCATGGTAATATTTAATAATCTCGATTCGATACTTGAGCTGCCACTGCTCAAATATAAGACCTCAAGGTTTCATAATTTATCTGTAGCAATCGATGTATTTTGAAAAATATTTCGATTATTATTTTTATTTAAATCAATGAAAGAAAGTTATTTAAGAATTCGCATCGAGCTCAAAGTTTCCGCATCGTTTCGTATTTTGTCTAGCTTGCATTATAAAAATATTGGATTTGGTTGATGTTTTTCGCATTTTGGTTTGGCTATAATTCTATAAAATACTGTACTCAGTTGGTGATAAAGATCAATCATTTGTATTGTCAAATATTCTAAAGCAACAAAGATTATATTACTTTTAACTTTGTAATGTTTCAAACAGTGGCCGATTGAGTCTGTAATGAATTAGGCCTACAAACATACTTGATGAAATACGAACAACAACCTTTGTGAGGCAAGTATGAACAATGTCACATTTGTTTGCATTTTGATATCAAAAATTCTACAATAAGTCAATTATTTCGAGAGCTGGAACCTTCTTGAAGTACTATGACACTGGCAGTTGTCAAAATTACAATGTTTTTGATGTCCGTGCAGAAGAATTTGGACTCGTATCAATTTGTTTTGCTTTTTAGCTAATTTTTGAAAAAAAGTAGTATTTGGGACTATTGCACTACCAAAGGCTAATGCTGTTTGATGTATCAGATTTTCGGTATATCGGGTCCTGTATGGCCAATACGTGATCATTTTCTACATACCGATATGTAACGTTTAAAAAGGGACCCGACATATATCAGACATGAGAATTTTCAGACTTTGAGTGGATTTCAGACTATTTTTACTGTTGTGAACTCTTGCTATTGCATTTTTCCCATTGAAATTCATTACAAATGATCTAGATATCCTAGATTTTAAACTATTTTTGAAATTTTAATTCTCATGTCTGATATATTTTCTTTTTCGATGTTTCATAACTTTTGGAATATTGCTGTGATAGTATATGTACAGTGTTATTATATTGTTGCCCATATTGTATATTCATTAACTAGAAAGTATGTTTGCATAATATCATTGTATAATTGCAATTTTTTCTGATATCGGAATTATATCGGATGGGCATTGTAAAATTTAATATCGGATCAGGCTTTAAAAGTGTAACATAAGAATTAAATCGGAACAGATCGGTTTAAGGAAAGTCAACATCAAGCAGCACTACCAAAGGCAGCCATACCATACTTTTAGGGGAGTGGCTCTTTTTGATTTAATCAATTATGGTGAATGCTTATCACTGGTCTCAGTCGCGGCACGGCAGATCAATTTCAACGGATTTCATGGCAGATAGGTCTCGATTTTCAATGCGCTGCAGCTACTCGCAATGAATTCAATCGGCAAGTAGCCGCTATAAACTGTTGCCAGCTATCAGATATCATTTGCTAGATGGAAGCCCATTCATAATTGATTGTCATTTAAAGTTAGTTTTCATTGGAATTTTCGCCCTCTACATGTATCAGGTACAGTCAAACCTGTTATAACGGTCACCTCTATACAACGGTTACTCTTCCAATGTCTAGAATAGTATTTTCTATTGAATCAAACCTGCATATAAAGGCCACCTGTCTATAGTGGTCAATTTATCTATCTCTCGTAGTTGGCCGTTATATACAGGTTTCATTGTATATCTATATATATATATATATATATACCTTGGTTGGCTTGGTTGAAATCCTGCATTTTTCAAATATGCTATTCGATGTCATAAGATGCTGCCTAATAGATGATATATCCTGTTTCATACAAACACATTAACGAAAGTGTGCTTTGTAAGATGCATAGAGCAATGCAACTGTAATACAAAACTTTGTGCTGGTACTGAAAGATTTGTGCCAAATGAAAGAGTTACTCTAATGACACTCGTTTTTTTTCTTGTGTCCGGAATGAATGTTCACACCTTGAAAAATGTGAAGAATGCAAGTGTGCAAGAATCATACCTACATACTAGAGGTAAGAACGTTTCAGATGAGTATTGTGGAGTGTCACTTAATGCAGTACTCTGTCTCTGTTTGGCAGTTGGTCTCGCAGTTTCAAAGTTACCATGAAACGCCAATCCGTATTCCATGAATCCAGGGCCATTGATTTACTGTGGAACTGTCGTTCTGTCCATCCCTGGTGAAGGTTCAAGGTCTCTACTGATACCAATCAAGATATCAGAGTGGATACCTGTGAGAGACTTCTTAGATGAAGCTCATAGATGAAGGAGGTATTTATCTCCTGTTAGGAACCTCAACATTGTGAAAGCAATAGAGCTATTTCACAGGTTCCAGATGAGTCATATGAGAATTATTTAAAGATTCACAACCTTGGTCGTGTATTTTTGAAAGATTGTGACCCTGTGATGTATTGTTTATGCAACACCAACATGGCCGATACAAAAAAGCTCTATTTTCTGGCAGCGGCAAAAAAGAAGTCAATGTAGGAAGATGCAAAGACAAATAAGAATAAATAACGAAGCCTCAGATGGAGGAGGATACATCTATATAATAGCCATCGGAAAAACCATTGGAGAAAATGGAAGTCGTTAATTGAAACAATCAAGACAATATTATTGAATGAATATATATGCGGAAAGGAGCAAGAAGAAGAATCATTTCTATTCTCTCTATCGCATTGCCACTCTGTCAGTTCAGTGAAAAATTGTAGGTTAATCACTGTAACAATTTGAAATGAAAATGTAGCGGGCGGAATATGTCTTATTGGTAGATGAAACATATTTACACACGTACATACATAGAACTTGAGCAGATATCATATGTATTTGTTATATTCAATAGTTTCAGCTGGCCACCATCAGAGAGAAGATGAATGAAGGGTTAAGATGACCGTTGGTAAACAGAGCCTCTACTAAGAACCTTCATAGAGGCTTGTGTCAATGCGCTCATACCAGGGATTGAACGGAAGATTGCCTGCAGTCAAGGACCTTCATTTTAGAATTTGAGAAGATCGCTTGACTTTACGCGATTCACTCCCGGATTTACTCTGTGCAAAACAGTACTGCGTGTGCGGGATCATCATTTTGCGAGAGAAACGCATGGACGACAATATCTCACAGCAAGTAAAATGTAATAAGTTGAGAGCTTTACCAATGAAGTTGGAAACTAGTCGTCATAAAAACAAATAAGAAATGAACAAGGGCTTTCCTGGGGCAGAGACTATCAGTGGCAATCCAGAGGAAAAATGCCATCAGCGTATTTTAGGAACCCTAACCCTTCATGGACTAAGGAGAACAATGTAGACCTAATATTTAACAAATAATTTTATCACGATGTATTTTAGGTTTTAGAAGTCTTGAAGAAATGTGTAAAATATCTGTGAGTAAAGCAAAGATTATCAATAAAAATATATTAAACATTTGAAAGTTGAGAGTCTGATACTTTAGAAAAGAAATTCATAGTATTCTCATTCGCAATAATTCTCTCAGAATTATTTTCATGTATGGTGTGATCTTGATGGATATTTCGAATCTACTTCTTATAAAGCGGTGATATACATCTATTTCAACTCAGACGTATAAACAGGAAGTATGTCATTGGAAACATTGCGGGATTCCAATGAGGTAACATTGAGCTTAAGCGATCTTAATAATTGTTGTTGCCAGAAGTACGTTTACATACGATAATATTAAATTCATGCTGGTCTTTTTTATTATAGTGTAATGTTTAATTGTTTCTATCTTTCATCATACAAGGGCTCTAAACAGGAGTATCAGATCCCATAATCGGACGCATACATGAAGTGGCCATACGTTTCGTATACTGGACAAGCACGTTTGGATGTCCAGGTGCTGCGTAGCCTGCGTGCAGACATACTTTTCTTCGTAAAGTCCGTCAATTTTCGCAAAATGAGCTCGAATTGATGAAATGTGATTATTGTATATAGATGTGGTGTGGGATCTTGTTCTGGTAGCATGTGGCTGTTGAAAAATTCGAGAGCAGAGGTTGAGCTAGTCACCTATCAAATTGTCGGGATATTGAAGTGGAATAATGGGCGCTTTCGACAGGCCAATCGTCTGGGTTATATTGAGTATACTCTGGACCAATCTTTCATCCTACCATATATACCATACACCGTGCTTATGTTCGTGCTTGTCCTACGTATGCTTCACATCCAGTGCACGGTATCGTTCACTGCACATTGGCGGCCTAACGATACTTTGCCTTTTCAACCGTGATTTGAGGCATTCAATTATATGATCGCTGGACCGATAAGCTGGATTAATTTTGGCTGAATTAAAGCTACCTTTGTGACGTTGTCAAAACAAACAAATAATAAACGTGGACATTTTTACACCGATTTTAGTCCGTGTTTGACACCGATTGGTCCGAAATGAAACTGGGGAACATATCGAGCAATAGAAAAGTAATGGAGCAGGCACTGAAAGCCAGACAAAATCAATGCGGGAAAGCACGTTTGCTTCCAATACGCAAATCATAGAGAAAATTTAAAAATGCAAAGCCCGTTAGGTACAACCATTTGCAATTATCTATCGAATGATATGCTGTTTGATTCATTTGCTTCTTAAATAGCTGAGAAAATCGCAAAAAACCACAGCAAACTCCACATACGCATTCATGACGTCACGAGACGTTCACATTCACAGGTTGAGGTCACTCTCTAGTCTAACATTTTTCTACCATTTCCAAAGTCACTAAAATTGTTATTTTGTGGCAAATCAGTTTGTTACCCATCAAAATTGAGCTGGATCTAAAAATTTTGGTCTAAAACTAGCTTCTCTGGTGTAAAACGCACGAAATATAGCCTTTGGCCTGACAAGGATCCAGGTTCAGGGGAAGTAGCTTTGGACCCCAAATTCAGTACAAGTATTCCTTAAGATACAAGTAACAGCACATATTACTAGTACGCTTTGCCTCATCAATGACATTAGTAAATAAATTCAAGCCATGAATATGTTTGTATTGTTCGTGTACCTTTTCTGGCGTTGATGTATTGTAAATCTATTCTAATACACCATTCGAGATTTAGTGAAAACATTATTATATCTTGATGCGTTATCTAGATTTACAAACGAGCGATCATATCATCCACATCGGATGTTAGATCAAATTGGGAAATCAATTAGTGATGTTGTATAGGATATCCATACATTTAAAATTATACTACAATTACACGAATCAATTAATAAAACTTGTCTATATCACTACATAATTAATAAATCGATAGGATATCAAAAATTGGATATAAAAATATCCGATTATTACTTTTTGCAATCCGATTCAAACGGATCGTGAGTCATTTTATCTTTAAAAACATCATTTATCGCCGCTTATTTTGTTAGTAAATAATCGGTATTGATGTCATTTAGTGATGGCAGTGTTGTTTCCATGGTTATATATATAGCATTTTTTTATCACTAAACCGCCACCAGTAATTCTGATTGCAAAATAATTCATATTTTTGCCGACCAAAATAAACCAACAGACAGATGTCAATACATATACAAAAGTATACTTCCAATGAGTTACTTCGAATGAAATGATATATAGTTACACAAGAAAGATTAATTAAGCAGCAAGCAAGAAGGTAAAATTCATAGTAATAGTCATTGTTTATATTTTAGTATAAATTAAGGAATATAATTGTTCGTATCTAATATGAGCGCTAAAAAGGTATACTCCTTTCATCGAATTAGGAAATGAATATCGCTGATCAGTTTCGTTTGAAATATGTAGAAATTGACAATTGTAAAATCCCGTATAAAAATTAAGAAATTGGATATCATATATCGTCATTTCATCGCCAAAGTACTCATTTTTGTCATGTACTAATGCAGCTATCCATTTTTACCACATCAGTACAGATGACTGAGTTATAATTTTAGCATTCAACAAACATCTTCTATGTTGCATAATATTGTACACAATGTAACCCGCTTAAGTGCAAGTCAAAGTTGCCAGCGGTTTTCATTGCATTTATCCGAATTTGCAGTTATCCGAAATTTTTACCAAGGACTTGACCAGAGAATTTACCAAGGTTTCAAAGCCAGGTTGCAGATAAGCGGGAATTTCACTTATCCGAATTGTTTCACGGGACTGTACATAATAAGCAAAATATAATAACAGGTTATGATCCTGGAGGGTAACTTCCATACTTTTGGTACAGGGACGTTCAAATACTAAAGGGTACCTTTTTCAAAACCCAGAAAAAACATTTAGGGTATGCTTAGTCATGAAAAGTTTTTGAGGTATCCTTTTGACGCTTTTGCAATTTTTTCATTTTGCCAAACAAATTTTGCCTGTGAATTTTTTTGTTTTCATTTGTTTCGGTTGAATCTGTCATTCATAAAAATATATTTGGGGTATCTTTTTCATCATGTGGAAAATTTCTATGGTCATTCTGCCAAAGCTCCATTTGAGCGATCCCATCGAAGCGCAATGGAAGTTACCCCCGGGGCTAGCTAACCCCCCCCCGGGGGTTATAATATGTTATTGTAGAAAAGGAATTATTTACAGAAAGAATACATTTATTAGTGAGTAAAAATGTTTGTTAAATGTGTTATTGACATACATTTGATTCTTGTGGAGACTGTCACATTATAACTAGTAGTATAGTATGGTAGTATCAAGAACTTCATTCATGTTTTACTATTATTAAAATTACTATTATTAATGAACTTGTGTATTTTTTTCTAGCTATTCAAAGATGAAGAAATATTTCGACACGCAATATTTAAAATCAATCAAATCAATTGTGAAGATATGTATCGTTGTAAGTCAACAAATTTCAAATTATGCATATGAATAATTTATAGAATAATTACCAAACAGCAAGTATAAAAATAAACAACCAAAGCATTAAAATATCCAATAACTAAAATACACAATAAAACTAAATTAAAAAAAATCAATTATGGAGGAATGAGCCTCAACTATCAAACTAATATTTCTTTAAAGAAATTAAAAATTTCCCTATTTTTTTTTACTGTACGATTATGAACCAAATGAAACTCAAAGTGGAAGGAACGAGCCGCAACCAGCAACATTTGGTAAATAGTAGCAGTTTACAAGCCAAAAATAATGTTATTTAGTTTCCTAGAAAATGGTATTCATCAAAAGTGGGAGTTGATGATGACGTTCAGAATTCGAAGTGAACTATTTTCGATTTCCAGCGTCAATATTAGGTGCAAAATTGCCACAAATACAAAAGTTATATTTTTATCGATATAGCTAGAAATAAGAATTAAGCAAAAGAAATCCAATGGATTGTTGCACAACAGTATGATTTTGCCGATAAACTATACAGTATAGACAAGGCTTTGTGCCGTTTTCGTGAAAACAAAACTCCAGAATTAGTTTTGAAGTTCCAATAATAATGAATCTCAATTAAAATTGAGGTTCAACAATGTCTATAGCTTATACGTTACAATATAACTTATGATCTTTCCGACAGGCTTTTGCCGATGAACTTTTCAACATCATCCGTACCGTAATGTTACGGGTATATTACCATAAATAGTTGTTTGTCTTATAAATGTAATTTAATTGATTGATTATCCCGATAAAGGGCTCCCGATAAAGGGCTCCCGATAAATGAATAATATTTTATGAACAGTAATCGGTGATGTTCATCTTCAATAACATAATCGGTCGCATAGACTGTTACAGTATTATATATAGTCAGGCATACTATATTCAGATTGTGATAATTATTTACCAAATTATTTCTATATAAATATTGAAGTGTAGAAAAAATGCTTTTATAATACGTAATATTTCTATTATTATAGGCGTCACAGATTGTAAACATGATAGCGTGGGATAAGCAATGTTCACTTTTCATCAACATCATTTTAAATTTGGTTGGAGTGACGTCATGAAGTGCGTCTTTCCAAGATAAACATTTTCATCGTTTACATTTGGATTTTGACGCCATGAAGTGCATCCAGACAAATTGAAAAAATTTGGGTGACTTGGAATAGAAAGCTACTCTCAAGCTCGCAACAATAACATTTGAGTCTAAAACCCCAGTATTTAAATAACTTAAAACGACCAACGCCCATTCAGAAATACAAAGGGCTGCTACTTACTTTCATGCAATCGAAGTTGAAATCTGGCGCCAAACATTTTGAAAAAAGAAGAGTCTTCAGATCAACACATTTCACAACAAATGCTAACGCTAATAATGATTTATTTTGAAAACGTTTCGACACACAAAAGCTATTATCAGCTAATTTCTAGCCTGCGCGAAGACCAAAACCATTTTTTAGGGTTTAGAGGAGTTTGTAGGATCCCACTAAAAAAGGATTTGAGGCTAGCGCACAGGATAGTCAAGCAAAAAATATTGACTTGATAATGGCTTTTTGTGGAAGTCGAAACGTTGTCAAGATAAAAAATTCATTATAGCGTTAAATAGCATTTCAGGGCCTAAAATTACAATCAGCCTTTTGTTTTCAAAATGTCAGATCTCAAATTCGAAATTTTATGTTATCTAATTAAATGTTATCTTCGAAAACAATGTTTATAATAGGATTAATTTGTTGTTTTCTTTTAGATTTGTTTATTTATATCGTGGATAACTGTATTAACATTTGAACAAGAAGTAAAAGTAGAAGGTACAAATTATTCACGGCTTAGATTTCATATACTGGTTAGTGCATTGGCATCATGCATTGAAATCCTCATATTTTTCATGTTATTATCGAGAGTTACACGCAATCAACCAGTACCATGGCCTTGGATTGTAAGTATTATTATTTTGTAATTATAATCAAAGTATTGTTAAATCAGGCAATAACGGTATGCTAAGGGAGAAAAAACTATTTTATCGTTTTTTGCAGAATCCGTTGTTTGCGGTAAATATTTAGCAATGTTTGGCCGTAAATTACTCGTTATCGGATTTTTTCGGCTTACTGTTATTGACAGAATACCTCCCGTTAAAGTCGGAACCGTTGTAAACGGATTTTACTGTATTATTTAAAGTCTATATTCAGACTTTGACATTTATAGGTATAGATGTGTATTCCAGGAATTATAAAGAGGTATTTATAAAAATGTGGACTGTGTTCAATCCTTGCCATGGGACAAATCAGCGACCTTTCTGATGTCGTAGCTCGTCAGGCAAAGCGCATGAAGTCCTGCTAACTAATAATATAGTAGTGATAACATCGGTGCATACGCATGTACAGTCCCCGGTTGAATAACAACATGATCAAGTAAATCGCATATAAAAAGCCTGCTAAACAAACAGAGTCCCTAGGGTCTAGGATTCAAAATTTTGTGTAATATTTCGACGATTTATTGTTTAACAAGCAAAGACACTTTTGAGTATGATGTTAAATTATTTTAATAATAACTTGAAAAAAACTCGAGCCATGATTGGTGGATTTGTACCACGTGTTTAGCAGTTATGTCAAGAACTCGTGGATCTAAATTCCGATAACCCACTCACACAAGAGTGATGTAATCCCTTATTAAATGCTGCCCTTATTGCTAGGGCATGAAAATGATTGAGCTGTGACTTTGGTATAAAATCTGCATCATTGTGCATGTGCATTGTGTACGTTTTATGTTAAGGCAGTGGATGCTGAGCAGATAAAACAATTTAAAGATATCAAACTTGTGTCAACAACATAAAGGCAGAAAAGAATTTGGAAACATTACACAAATAGTTTTTTTACCTGAGGCAGGTTTATGATAGATGTAACCGAAACGTTACAAACATGGTTTTACACTCTACGTTTTTAAGATGACTTATTGATTTTTGAAAAAAGGCCTGATAGTAATTCCGGTGAGACACTGTTAATGTTTGTTACTATCGGGATTGACTCATATATTAGACTGGTTCTAAATAGTTTTCAGATCAAATATATTCATGATTAATTTTATGCCTGTGCAGACTGTGCTGTGGTGAAAATAATTTTCTTTTTTTTTCACAGCATATTAGTCTTGGTATCGTCTTGGGTATTTTCGTATTGATCTCATCAGCATTTATCGGTGACACAGTTCGTCGGTTGAGAGATACAAGAACCAGTTGGTATCATGAAGATATTTCAAAATGGGAAATTGTGACAAAATGTGAATTTATTGATCGAACAGACGCAAAGACAGCGTGCGCAGCTCTTGATGCAGGAATTGTGAGTATTATCTTACCTATACAAAAGAAATCGTCTTTATGTATTTGTGTTTGCGGTGGGTTTTCGCAATTTTCTCAGCCATTTCAAAAGCAAATGAATCAAATAGCATATCATCAGATAGATAATTGCAAATAGTTGTATTTAACGTTATTGCAAAAATATCATTTCACGCACTGATTTTCTTTTTCATTTTGGAACCGCCACTTTACGACATGCTTAGTTGCGTCGCGTTTCTATTGTTTGATATAAAAATTTACGTGTCTTCCAATCTCATTTCACGTCAAAGGTAGTTTTAATTCAGTCAAAATTAACTCATCATTGCATGTAAGACATTGCTAGTAGTATTATATAGGACAGCTAGAATGTGTGCAGACAAAAACATTTAAGAGACATTGTAATTTTCAAGTTTACTGTACTCACTCAGTAGAAAGACAGAATACATTTGGTCCATAGTAAACCACTTTACTATTAAAAACATTTTGAATCAAATACTTCATATCAACAACACAAAAAAGTTCATAATATTGTGACTTCTTACAACTTCATTATACTATGTAGCGACAAATAAAACACACGGTAATCTGCAGTGGTCTGAAGTCAATCTGAAGTCGAAATAATCTGAAGTTGAAATTATGTACCTCTCATTTAAGACCTTTTACAAGTAACACTATAAAATACATGTATGTTTAACATTATTGAAAATTGCGTTCTAGATATTTGGAGTTGTCAGTGCTGCCTTGTTATTGGTTGATGTGTTAGTGAGTATTCGTGACGTAAGACAAGGAAATTACAGGCAGCAACCAGACAAAGCCATCATTGCTAATCGTATGGCAAGAGATGACATGACTGTTTCCTCGACTGTTCAATCATAATATTGGATTCACAAGTAGTACTATTGCACGAGATCTGGTTAAATGTCTACATGTCATAGAACAGTTGGAAATACAACAGTTGTTAACTGTGACATTTATAGTGTACATAGCGACCAGAACCATCTATTGATAAGACTTGGGACCATAGACTTACGTAAGTCTATGGCTGGGACACGAAACATTTGAGGCTCGAAAATCGCCATTTTCGTTCCATTGAAAACGAGGTTTTGCTTTTGAAGAAACAGTTTTTCGAATTCATGATATTATTTTTGCGGGCTTTGTTTAAATAAAGCGAGCATTGGTTTGACGGAACGAGAATGGCAATAATCCATCACTTATAAAACTACTAAATTCACAAACATTTGTTTTTCTAAAAAAAGACTATTTGGAATTAGATTCCTTTATTGTATAAATTAAACTTTAATTTTCAAACTTCAGCAATTAGGGGGTATACTATACATAAAAGTTTGTTACATTGTAAATAAAATTACGGTATTACTTTTTTGATTTGTAAAAAGTTATGTATAACAATTTAGTGTAATCCCTGAATTGTGGCATAATATAAAATATATCAAGATGAAATTCAATAATGTAATTATTTCCCTGTTATAATTATAATAATAAATTACAGTGAAACCTGTATATAACAGCCAGCTACGAGATGTAGATAAATTGACCGCTATAGACAGGTGGCCTTTATATACAGGTTTGATTCAATAGAAAATGCTATTTCAGACATTGGAAGAGTGACCACTATAGAAAGGTGGACGCTGTATAATTGATTGATTGATTGATTGTTTATTAAGTCAAATTTTTGCAGCCGCATAAGGCTGAATTCAATTTACTTTACATTTATTTAATATTTACATTATAGACAAGATAAGGATTGAATTTACAATTTCAGTTGTAGGACTTTAAATTTGATACTTAAAAATAATAGTAAAATATATGTGCTAAAAATAATGTTAAAAATTATTCCTGATTTATATTTATATATACAATTAATCATTTTGTTTTAAAATTGGAGCTCTGGTGAATGATAAAAGTCTGTGAATGTCTCTTGGTGTTACATTTTAACAAATTAAAGTAGTGTTTATTACGAGTATTCACCGTGCTGTTATTTCTAGGTGGTAATAAGTTATGTAGCTTATGGCTTTCGTTTTCTATGATGTCAAGAAAGAGCTTCTCACATATTGCTCCTCTACGCTCTGAAAGTTTTTCCAAGGATAACAGAGTGAGTGCTTCGCTATATCTCAAATCTGGCCTTATAATCTTCATTGCTCTTTTTTGAAGTTTTCTATGTCATTTGACAGATATTTAGTTAAAGCGTTATGGAAAAGAGCACATGCGTACTCAGCAACTGGGCGGATGCATGTTTTGTAGAAAATTATTAAATCATTGGTCGATAGACCAGCTCTTTTGAGTTGTCTAAGGAAATATAGGCGTTTAGCTACTTTCTTACAGATGTTTTCTACATGAGCGTTCCATTTTAAGTCATGTGATACCGTAACTCCGAGGTGACTGTGATAACAGGTTTGATTCAATAGAAAATACTACAGTGAAACCTGTATATACCAGCCAGCTACGAGATGTAGATAAATTGACCGCTATAGACAGATGGCCTTTATATACAGGTCTAATTCAATAGAAAATGCAATTGGAAGAGTGACCATTATAGAAAGGTGGTCACTGTATAGAGGTGACTGTGATAACAGGTTTGATTGTAATTATAGTGAGTGTAAACTCAGACACACGTATAATAATGAGAAGGTGCTCAATGTTGGGTGAAACAGAGCATTATACTGTATAAGGAGAGACAAAGATGAGGCAAAAAAGGAAAAAGGCTTTGCCTCGTCTTTGTCTCTTTTATAATTATATAAATATAGTAATTATATATTGATAAAAAGTTTCTTTGAGTAACTCTTCATGATAAAAGATAGCAATTAAAAACAATTAGTAATCAAAAACGTTTCGGATACATTATACGTACATGATATCAAGATATTATAATAGAACCAAGATAGTGTAACTCAGATTTGTGTGTTTTTGTGAGTTTTAAACAGGCCATAATATTATCTTACCTTTGTGTAAATCAACCAAATAAATTGTATTTAACATTCTCAAGCATTGAATAATTCAAATTTAAAAACGACGTCTTTGTCCGACATCAATAACATCCTCAAAAGTCTATCTTTGTTGACCCAATATCGATTAATTCCAAACATTTTGATCTGTTTTGCCACGGCAAAATCACTGAGAATAAGCCTCAAAAGCTATTTTAAGATCATCTCGTTTCGATGCGGAAAAATTTCCGGGGCTTAGATTATCAAACAAACAAACTTTCTTTCTTGTGAAAAGTAAAACATTTATTAAACATTGCTGATATTCAATATGTTTGAAATGTCGCGCGTGGCAAAAAATCAAACAGAACCGGGTTTCATGATTCCATCTGAACCGCGCGAAAAAATGTTTTACTTTTCACAAGAAAGAAAGTTTGCTTTTTTGATAATCTAGGCCCCGGAGACTTTTCCGCATCGAAACGAGATGATCTTAAAATAGCTTTTGAGGCCTATTCTCAGTGATTTTGCCGTGGCAAAACAGATCAAAATGTTTTGAATTGATCGATATTGGGTCAACAAAGATAGACTTTTGAGGATGTTATTGATGTCGGACAAAGACGTCGTTTTTAAATTTGAATTATTCAATGCTTGAGAATGTTAAATACAATTTATTTGGTTGATTTACACAAAGGTAAGATAATATTATGGCCTGTTTAAAACTCTCAAAAACACAAATCTGAGTTAGACTATCTTGGTTCTATTATAATATCTTGATGATATTGATATCCATCATCAGGTCAATCAATTAACATTCTATTTATTCTAGAGTAGAATGTATTAAGCTCAGTACCATATATATAGTTTGTAATTAATTTCCTTCCTTTATTGACCTGATGTATGTATGTATGTATGTATGTATGTATGTATGTATGTATGTATGTATGTATGTATGTATGTATGTATGTATGTATGTATATATGTATGTATGTATGTATGTATGTATGTATCCGAAACGTTGTTGAAAAGTAATTGTAGTTTTTTATCGACATCTTTTATCATAAAAAGTGATTATATTATATCACTGAAAAAGTGATTATATTATATTTTGAAAATTGGTTTCTATCAAACTCAATTAAGTGACTCTGGTTAACATCACAGTCCGCTTATTATTAGGATTTTTGGCTGCACAAGGACAGTGATATTAACGATGCTACTCTGTATACGCAACTACTTTAACTACAGCGCAGAAGCACAGAGATACAGAAATATCCAAATTTCCCATTGAAAACACTTTGGATAAAGTTGGAGTTCATGTTAAATGCTTTTTTGCACAAAGTAATATATCAAATAAACACTCAAAATTGAGCCTTCAAATAAATTCTATTTAACTATCAAACTATATACAGATGAGTGTTGAAGAATGGTACCAGATCAACAAGTATATACAGACAATGAGATAACAATAAGATTAATTAATAACCAGTATACAATATGGATTTTATCATTTCTGTATGCGGAATTCTATTTGTTATTAAATAATAAATTTTGTATATAATCGACCGTATGACAATACACAACTTTTACATTTTGAGTATTGTCATATTCATTGATATTTAAATACTGGAGATTTCATGAAAACCAAAATATTGTGAAATTGTACTATCCCCTGAGAAAACAGTTCATGAACAGTTCATTAACATTGCATGGCCCCAATTCCGACCCTCATTGACAGTTCATGAAAATTTGGAGCCATTTAATGTTCATGAACAGTTCATTAACATTGCATGGCACCAATTCCGACCCTCATTGACAGTTCATGAAAATTTGGAGCCATTTAATGTTCATTAACAGTTCATTAACATTGCATGGCCCCAATTCCGACCCTCATTGACAGTTCATGAAAATTTGGAGCCATTTAATGTTCATGAACAGTTCATTAACATTGCATGGCCCCAATTCCGACCCTCATTGACAGTTCATGAACAGTTCATTAACATTGCATGGCCCCAATTCCGACCCTCATTGACAGTTCATGAAAATTTGGAGCCATTTAATGTTCATGAACAGTTCATTAACATTGCATGGCCCCAATTCCGACCCTCATTGACAGTTCATGAACAGTTCATTAACATTGCATGGCCCCAATTCCGACCCTCATTGACAGTTCATGAAAATTTGGAGCCATTTAATGTTCATGAACTGTTCATGAACTTCTGAACTGTTTTTCGCAGGGGATGTTTCTTATCGCTGTTAATTGTTACTAAAATAATAAATTCATCTTACATTTCAATTTTGTTCTTCTTGAGGTTGTGGTTTAGATTGTTTTTTAAATTGATGATATTTTACCATCATCTCAGGACATTCTTTCGTCAACTCGTCAATTAGACACGAACGGAAATTCTAAACATAACAATAAACATTGATACTTAGAAAGTCAGTGTTGATTTGACAAATGGCCATATAAATGCACAAAATATACGATAATTTGCTATGGTACTCACTGCAGAGCCATTCATTTACAAGAGTTGCGATACACAACATCTTGTGCCCGAAAATCGCCACTTTAGTTCCATTGAAAACAAAGTTTTGCTTGTAAACAGTAAAAGTAAAAGTTTTTTCGAATTCATGGTATTATTCTTAGATGCTTTGTTCAAATTTCTCAATCCTGGGTTTGACTAGAATGCGTTACAGACCGCGATTCATTCACGAAAGAATAGGGTCTGTGTGAATTGCTCGGTTTCTCTGTCCGGGCCTCGTATCACAATAAGATTGATGTCACATAATTATGCAAGATTAAGATGATTCTCACCGGGATTTTCCACATTACTTTGTTCACTTCAGTTGACATGATTGCAATAGGTTCTATTTTAGGCTTCATAGCTATGACAATTAATTGATTGAACAGAGGTGATGAATTTATTATCTAAGAACAATATATTTACCATGCATCGATCAGAAACTTCAGAATGAATCGCGGTCTGTAACGCAGACTAAGGTTTGACGGAACGAAAATGTTGTCCATAAAATCACGTTACTGACATCTGTTCAATGGGAGCAGAGAGCAGCACATGGAAGAGTGTCCCAACTCTTTTGAGTACATGGCTCTGAATCACTCACCTTATATGATTCAATTTTCCCTTTGACTTCCTCATTCTTAACCAAAGTTTTCTCTAAGCAATCTCTTGTATAAAGTTGAGGATTTTTACCAGAATCAATATATCTAGAAACAGTATGCATAATTGCTTTGAAAATAAATCTTGAAATGAAGGAATGAAGAAAACACGGAGCAGTCAATACAGTTTAGAATCGACCAGATTTCAACCATATGCGACCAATGGAATCGTTCAATGTTGTTCAATTTTCATATTGACCAATTTTTCAAAACAGTTTTGTTTGAAGTTTAGCTGGGACAGTTTTGATAAATTCTTTACCAACTAATTGAAGAATTACAGTCAAACCTGTTATAACGGTCACCTCTATACAGCGGCCACCTGTTTATAGTGGTCACTCTTGCAATGTCTAAAATAGTATTTTATATTGAATCAAACCTGTATTTAAAGGTCACCTGTCTATAATGGTCAATTTATCTACCTCTCCTAGCTGGCCTTTATACACAGGTTTCACTGTATTTATTAATTATTCATTAATAAATTCATCATTCATTATTCATTCTCAAGACAATATAATGAGAACTAATTAGTTCTAAATATGATATCTTGCAACCAAGGTCCGACAAAAGTGGGAATCCTGGAATCCTAGATTCCGGAAGGTTAGAGGAAATTCAGAAGAAAATAAGATATTTTTATGATTTATTGGTCAAACTTCAACAAAAAAATTCAGAAGGAGATATTGAAATGCCTCTATAGGATTCCAGAAGGCTAAATATTTTGTCGGACCCTGATTGCAACAGTAATTAAATTTCTTAAAATGAAAAGTAAATGATTAAACTTATTACTGAAAGATTTCCATTGGAATCGTAACATCTTGAACAAGAGATTTATTTTTTTCGATATCTTGCATGTGTGAAATCATCATGTTCCTATAGAAATAAAAAGCAAAAATGTCAATTTTAAATTTCAAACGTTTAGGTCTTTAGGCAGTATGCAAAGTAGGCTAATTGTTCTTTTTCATGAGATATCAGGGTCAGATGATGATGAAATAAAGTAGTGGTATGGAATGGAAATAGAATATTATAATTTTTAAAAGAGGATCTAGCAAATTTTCCGAATGATCAGAACTAAGTAATCTTATTGAGTAGATATCAACCTACCAGGTAAAGAGCCTGTATCACTCTTCTATTTGTAGAGGAATGGCTCCGTTTGCCAAGACAGCAGCGACACTGTCAATTTCAACAGGTCTCATGGCAGATAGGCCTTGATTGTAAACGTGCAGCTCAGGAAATGCTGCAGCTACTCATTACTCACAATATAATTCCCTCCGGACCATTCTATCGGCAGGGATGTTAGTAACGATTACAAAAGTAACGACGTTACTTGTAATCGTTAATTTTTATTAACTTCTACTTGTAACTAGTTATTTTTCTGTAAAAGTAACTTCTACTTGTAACTAGTTACATTTAGGATTTTAAAAATAAAGTAACAATTACTCGTTACTTTTTCACTGCATTTTCGCTTTCTTCCGTTACTTTTTTCACAAAAGAGTGCTGAAAGTTAGCAGCTTCTCGATCGCTATTGTGTTTTGATTAGTGAAAATCTTTTGTTCTCATTGTTACCATCCAAGAACAATAAAAACACAGACAAAAAGTCCAAACAACTGCAGGAAATAACGGAAAAGTAACTGTAACTAGTTACTTTCGAATTAAAAGTAACTTGTAACTTGTAGTCGTTACTTTTTCTGAAAAGTAACGTCTGATAATAACTAGTTAGGTCTACTTTCAAGCCCAAGTAACGGTAACTGTAACTAGCTACTTTTAAAAAGTAACTTTAACATCCCTGTCTATCGACCATCAGAATATGATAGCTCTTTTAAAGTGTATATCCCGGATATTGGGTATTTGCTTCTATAGATAGAGAAAAATTTTCTATTCGTACATGATCTTCTTGTGTTTTTACTTTGCGCAAGCATTTCCCCCTCAAAAATGCAGTCAAAGTTACGATTTTGTGTCTCACTCTTTTTCCTCGAACAGGGACCCACTTATTTTCCACAGGAGGGTTTACACCGGAAAAAACATTTGACTTTTTACTTATTTGTCTCTAAATAAAAAACGCTAAACCAAATGACAATCTGCTTTTGGAATGAAAATTTCAACATTCAGCTGAAGATTTAGAGCTATATTTGATCAATATTCAAGATCCAGGTAAAGAGATATAAGCCTCTAAAGTCAAAAAAATTTTAGTTTTGGATTTTTCTCACTCAAGTGCTCACGCGATTAGCACCTCTTTACTCTCTTGTTGAAAATAAACGGGTTCCTGTTCGAGGAAAAAGAGTGAGACACAAAATTAACCCAAAATCGTCACTTTGACTGCATTTTTGAAGGAGAAATGATCGCGTAAAGTAAAAACACAAGAAGATCATGTAAGAATAGAAAAGTTTTCTCTATCTAAAGTAGCAATCTCCCAATATCCGGGATATACACTTTAAAGTTTTAAATAAAGTCAAAGCTGAGCTGACCTCTGTGAGGATTTGAACTACAGTCGATCAGATACGATGTAATCTAAAGTTCATTTGCTCTACTATCTGAGCTAGTCCCCTCAAGAACCAAGTCAAGTGTTGACCATGCAGCCATGGCAACAAAATTATGTAGGGCCTATCATTCGCGACTCTGCGCTGCAATGTAGTGAATCTGCGACTCAGGTATTCTTCATGGCGGATAAGTGATTCAGATAAATATTAAAATTTGCATTATTTCAATTATTTAACCATTGTATTTGTTCTGACTGAGGTGGCATACTCTGAAGATCCGAATCAAATCAAATCAAACTTCTTATAGCATTGAGGCCTAGTCTAGTTTGTCACTCATCTCATTCTCATCAACCTGGACCAATTAGACATAAGATAAAATTATATCAATTATTCATTCCATTAGGGCATTATCACTCAATGAATGAAAGAAATGAATCAGAAAGACAACTGCACAACAGAGTCATGAGTCAACAACACAAGAAAATATTGGTTTTCAAGACTTCAAGTCTCAAGTGACAAGTCAACTTTCAAATTGACTGACATTAGTCTGTAGGCCTATTTGATAATTTGACCAAACTTACAATTTTTCATCCAGAACATCTTGGCTATTGGGCTGAAAATCACTAACCATGATACCAATTTGTCTTGAAGTTTCAATAAATTGCTCAATATTTTCCTTCAAAACCTCAAATCTGTCCAACGATTCCATTTCGTGATCGCCATCTTTCACGTCCTCCATTTTGTATCAATAGGAGACCTCCCTTTCGCACATTTTAGAACAGAGTGTTCGGTTAAATCGAATTACTGTTGTAATTTGAATTCTGTTTTCTTGATTTAAAGGAGCAAAATGACCGGCAGGCGCTATGCACTTCGGATCACGTGCATGTTTATTGTTCATAACACAATGTACATTGTTGACATGAATTTATAACAGATTAGGCCTGCGTAGAACAATAGTTTCAAAGCGAGACGGTTGAATTACGCTAAGCATAAATTCAACTTGTGCTCGCAGCGGTCGCCGGTCAATCTTGCCCCTTTAATCATCATTTACTAAAGATTACATTGCTACAAGTTACAAAATTTCGAAATTTCCGACCCTTTTGTTTACGTTCATGAGAAATTATGTCTTTTATTATCGTATTTTCTAAAAATGTGCTTTTTGTTTTGAAAACATCAATGACGTTTACACATTCGTACTTAGTCCCTTGGTTATCTAATAACATTTCATCACGACTAGAAGAGTACTAGTTCATGTTTCATATATTTTTGGAATTTTATCTTGAAATTCTATTCCAAAATATCAATTTCTCAAACCATTTATATTTTATATTATGCTGGCATGATCCGTGCTATGTTTATATTGCGCGTTGCGATTTGTTGTGGTTTGCTTTCTCTCAGTTGCTGCATACCTGAACATCGAACAACGTTAGCACCATCAGGCAACGATAGCTCAAAAAGGTTTGATATAAATGTTTAGGCTTATCTCCAACATATGCTTTAGTTTGATAATATGTCAAGATATACTAATTTAAAAATTCTGTGTAGACCTGTTATAGTTTGAATCACTACATAGATTATGATTTAGGAAAGTGGTTGATATTATTTATACTGAAGAAGATGGCCATTAGATGTATAAACAATGAAATAGTTCTAGACTTCTAGGTGGTGATAAAAGGTTACTATACCCATCCTACATAGCATAGGAGGTTTCATAGATGCAAATTTGATGTTATAATAATGTTTGCTGGCCATATACAGCACGGCAAGAGGATTAATAATGTGAAAGGTTTGCCACCAGACTGCAGAGTTTGAAGTTTGTGCATCTAAGATATATTTCAAATAATTCAATTTAATACTTTAGTGCGGCTGGACGCACAGTTTTTCTTTCTTTTCTCAAGTTCTGTGGCTGAATTTAGTTGGTAACGTATAGAAAATTGTAAAAACAATACGAAAAGTGCAATGAGAAGTAATCTCAATTAATATCAATATCAAATTAATATCAAATAATCTCTATAAACAGCAAACTCTGCAGTCTGGGTTTGCCATTGATGTCAGAACCTGCTGTGAAGTTGACCAGCTCTGCCAATAATGCACTAGTCAATAGGATTGAATCTTAAAAAATTAAAACTCAACATTTTTCCTTAACTTGCTGTTAGCCTACTAAGTGCCTTGATTACTTTACCAAGTTCTTTCTATAAACGTCATAATAACTTTCTTTTTCATTAGATTTCGATTATTATTATTATTACGTCAAAGTAAATGATAACAACAAGAAAATACTAGGACCGCCATTGCAACGCTTCGAATAAGCAATGTCATTTATTTTCAGCGAAAAAGAAGAATTGTAAATAATGTCAATGAAAAACGTCTTTTTTCTAATTGTCAGAAAATTTTCTTCAAAATTTGATTGTTTGTTACACAAGTTGCAATCAATATTCAGCTAACACCAATTAGAGATGTACAGCAGCCGGAGTCAAACTCCGATTACGGCAGTCTCAACATGAGCCGGACTGGAGTGAATTTTTTCTAGGCAGGAGCAGGAATCGGAACCAGAGTCTAAATCCAATTCTGATCATTTCTTAATAATTATAGCATAGCTGCAAACGGTCTGCATATTTGTACATATAGAGGTTGGATTGAGGATTACTTGAGTATTCCAGATCATGTTAATTTATTTTGTGCCTTCCTGTGTCTGCTTAATTTGGGGTTGATAAATGAATCCATATTTTGACTTTTTGCAGGAATTTAGTTGGAATATTTTGGAGCTGGTGCCAGAGTTGGAGTCTAGCCTACTTTAATTCCAGTTTTTGATCAGGGCTCGTTGGCAAACACTTCAATAAGGACTTTTTTAGAATTTTGAGTAAAAAAAATTCTGACTATGTAGGCCTACACCTCTGACACCAAAGAAAAATACGGTTTGAATTTAAGTAAAGTTAATCATATATAAGTAGGATTATTATTATTACCTAATATTATTCTTTTGCCCTTCAGAAATGGAACCCTTCTATCTTTTCCTAATGTTACGTCTGCTAAACCTACAACTTTGAAACCAACTGAAGCAACATGTCCTCTTCCTGATGGTGGTGCAGAAGAAGAAAGAGCAAGTTCTATGACAATATTTTTCATATTAGCTGTTGTAGGTTAGTGGTTAGCTTCAAATATTATTGATAATGTTTGCCATAGATCAACCCAGGTCCATAGTGGATAGTATGTTCAAATTATTGTGATGGTATCGTCCTACCAAAGGTGTCCTATGTCCATATCACTCTCTTATTTCTAGAGCAGTGACTCTTTTTAATCAGAGCAAGATTGTTAATGCCAGTTACTGGTCTTATAATCTCTGCTATATATCAAAAAGTTTAAGTTTCCGCTGTTACTCTTATAGTACGCACAAGCTGTTGACTGACAAATGACTTATTTCTTGCTCTGACTTGTCCAGATGTTTTATCAGCTTAATATTTTATGGGCATCACCCAAGGTCATACCAAGTCAATCACAAAAACTATAGTGACAAGTTCCTAGCTGCTCTCTCATTAAATGCATCTGAATTTGCTCCTTATTTCTTTGCTTTTTACTAGAATTATTTATGGTGTTTGTCGCCATTGCGTTCGATTTAGCAAAATGGAGCATTGTTTATTCACACCCTGAAAAAAAATCCATGAGTTCATGGACAGTTCATAACCATTTTTTGTGGGTTTAGTATGAAGAGTTCATGAGCTCTCCATGAACCGGTACATGAACTGATTCATGAATGTGAATTTGCCTGAAAGTTCATGAACACTTCATGAGCTGGTCCATGAACTGATTCATGAAAGTGAAATTGCCTGGAAGTTCATGAACACTTCATGAGCCGGTTCATGAACTGATTCATGAATGTGAATTTGCTTGAAAGTTCATGAACACTTCATGAGCCGGTTCATGAACTGATTCATGAATGTGAATTTGCTTGAAAGTTCATGAACACTTCATGAGCCGGTTCATGAACTGATTCATGATAATGAAATTGCCTGGAAGTTCATGAACACTTCATGAGCCGATTCATGAACTGATTCATGAAAGTGAAATTGCCTGGAAGTTCATGAACTATTGGGCAATTTCACGTTCATGAACTCATGAACTTTTATTCCAGTGGTGACAATGGATCATCTGAGATTAAAAATCTCTTAGCGAGGCTTTAAAATTATCTGTAAAGAAATGCAATGAAGATACTAATAGGTACTTTTCGTAGTGGTTAGTAATCTTTATGAGTTTATATAAGTTTTGGACATTTGAAAGAATAAACATTTGTACATAGAAACCTCACATCTTTGCATGATAGGTTTCATTCTATAATTTCTATAAAACGATTTGTTGTTGATTTCAGGGATTTGTATTGTTGCAATTCATTTCTTAATCAAATCAAATTTCACATACTTACCTGAGAGTGTCGCTGTGGTTGTCTTGGGGGCCATATTTGGATTGCTTATTAAAGCATTAAATTCATATAAACTTGGTAATTGGCAGGTGAGAGTAGGTCTATATTTTGAATACACATATGCAGGGCCCAATAAATGGTTTCTCCTATCGGAAACCTGACTTCTTATTTAAAAATCTTTTTATCCATATTATATTCACAATATTGAAAAATGCCATAAAAATTTGATGAAATTTCACGCTTTATGCATAGTTTTGGTGTCAGTAATGTATAACAGCCACTCATCAGAGGTAGATAAGTTGACCTTTATATACAGGAATAATTTAATTGAAATACTGTTTTGGACATTGCTAAACTGGTCATTATGGACAGGTGGCCACTTTATAGTGGTGACCGCTATCAGAGGTAGAAAATGTTGGGACCACTGGGACCGGCGACCACAGGCACAATTATTGAACAATAGAATTCTTGCAGGCACATTTTTCTAAAATCTAAAAGTATTCTGAAGCTATGAATAATTCATAAAGTTTATTAATGAAACCAAATAAAAGGTGTATAAGGATGAATCTAATGTGTAAATAAAGTACTTTTAAATTGCTTGGCAAGAAAAATTTCCGGTAAAATATTTGCAGGCACATTCAAGGCAAACTTATGTGGTCGCAGGCACTAAAAAATGTTTTAGACCCATGAAGGCTATAATAGGTTTGACTGTAGTAGAGATTCTAAATAGACCACAAAGTCTTGTTTATAAATTGTTTGGACATTGCTAGAGTGATCATTATGGACAGGTGGCCACTTGATAGTGGTGACCGCTATAACAGGTTTGACTGTAGTAGAGATTCTTATAAATTGTTTTGATTGTGAATAATTTTGTTGTATTTCAGAAAGAGGAAGCCTTCCAACCAACTGCATTTTTCCTAATTCTTCTGCCACCTATTATATTTGAATCTGGTTATAATTTACATAAAGTGAGTTTGAATTTTACATTAAGGATCAAAATACAAACATAGCCACGTATATATGCACATGTAGGATCAACTCTGTAAATACCTATAAATATGTATGTGTTTTCCCAGAGCGGTTTTCTCAGCCACTTCTCAATTAATATATTTGAATTTTTTTTCTAAAATATCACAAAGGTTTTCTGCGATCTGATTGGTCGAAAGAGCGTGCATGAAATCCTAGGGTAAAACATGGCTCCGAAAACCGGGAAAACCCGCAAGCTTCAAAAAGTTTGATCTGTGATAAAATACAGAACTTATAACTTTTTGATAACAATCCAATAAATATCTCAATAATGGCTACGATTTACAAAACGACATTTGGCTCAAGATGTTTTTATTTATTGAAAAGCGTGGTAAATGAGTTATTGGTCGTGTAACATGAAAAATAAAAACACAGAATGAAAGACAATTATAGGCTACGCTGTTTGAAGGTAAACCTAAAATTTAAATAACAATTACTCATTAATTTGCTATAGAACTATTGTACCACTTATATTACAGACGTTCTTGTATATGTCTTTCTTATTCAACAAAATCTATCTTGTTGTGGGATCCTCTTCCTGCTTGGTTTATGAATTGAAATTGAATTTTAAATTGTGAATTCATGAATTGAAAATTCGCCGTCGAATGAGATTCCGACGTTTGTTTTATTTTAGAAAAGGGTTACCACATGCTTGCAAATGTTTGTATTCATATTTACTAAACGAGAAAATGTTGGGAGACACTCGGGAAGCTAAAAATCACTCGCTCAGGGCTCGTGATTTTTTAGCGCTTCACTCGTGTCTCCCAACATTTTCTCGTTTAGTAAATATGAATACAAACATGGCAAATATGTGGTAACCCTTTAATGTTTATCATATTAGCAACAGGCAAGTACATGTTTATGGCCATTAGCCTTCATCAGTACTCTTCAGTGAGCGAACAAGGGACTGGATTTGGTATATATACCCAAGTCAAGATGAGTTAGCAATGTGGTGAAAAAATTCATCACATGAAAAAACATCTGTGCCATACCAGAGTGCTCAAACTACCAAAGTAGTGGGCAATGCATATCGCAAATAGTATAGACACATCCCAAGTCGATAGTGCTAAAAATTGCGTATGCGCAATTGAGAGACATACATAGCAGCATATTATCATATTATCATTAGAATCGTTGTTTTCCTCCTGTCATGTTTCGAACAGACTTTTTATTTCGCTTTCTCTTCTGCATAATGAAACTTCCTAAAGAAAAGCTAGTGTTTCTACTCTCTTATTTGCATTGCATTGCATTTCAAAAACACATCAACTTTGAAAAGCAATCTTTCACTTCTGTTTGGAGGCACATGCTGTCAACACTTCCTGAGTGTCTTCCAACTGATCATAATGTAGTAAAGATGAATACAAACATTTGCCAGTATGTGGTAAAGTAACCCTTTTCTAGAATAAAGCAACTTTCATAATCAAGTTTGTTTATATTGCAGAAGGTATTTTCGAGTTTTGAATCAATAATTTAAAATTCAATTTCAATTCAATGTTTTTACTTACCGGTATTCCTATTCTTTTTCAGTTTCGATGGGAATTTTGAAATTGTTTATCCTGGAATTTCCAGACACATCATCATTATCATCACCATTTATTCAGGACTTAAATGTGTGTGTGTGGACAGTGTCGCCCTACCGAAGGCACCCGTACCACTCCTCTATTTCTAGAAGAGTGGCTCTTTCCGCTAAGAGCAATGATGTTAAACGCTCCTTAGACCTCAGCCGCGACACTGCAGATCAATTTCAACAGATTTCATGGCAGATAGGCCTTGATTGTCAGCACGCAATTGATCGATGCACGCATTCCATCCGCCATACTTAGATGGTACTCATTTGATGTTTCAGATAAAGTCAAGGCTGAGTTGACCTGAGGGGGATTTGAACCACAGTAGATCAGATATGATATGATCTGTAGTTCGATTGCTCTGCCATCTGAGTTAATCACCCATTCAGGACTTGAATAAGCTAAAAGCTTTTTTTCACAAGACTGATTTATAAACATATAGATATTATAATAAAGATAGTGCTCACATTGGCAGAGCTGTAATATATAAGGATGGTGACTGAGTCAAAGAAAATACATTCTTGATTTCTGTTACTATAGTTCCACGCAGTGTGCGATCATCAGATAATATATAGATATTATAATAAAGATAGATTTATCTATCGTCAGATGTGATAGTGCTCACATTGGCAGATCTGTAATATATAAGGATGGTGACTGAGTCAAAGAAAATACATTCTTGATTTCTGTTACTATAGTTCCACGCAGTGTGCGATCATCAGATAATATATAGATATTATAATAAAGATAGATTTATCTATCGTCAGATGTGATAGTGCTCACATTGGCAGAGCTGTAATATATAAGGATGGTGACTGAGTCAAAGAAAATACATTCTTGATTTCTGTTACTATAGTTCCACGCAGTGTGCGATCATCAGATAATATATAGATATTATAATAAAGATAGATTTATCTATCGTCAGATGTGATAGTGCTCACATTGGCAGAGCTGTAATATATAAGGATGGTGACTGAGTCAAAGAAAATATATTCTTGATTTCTGTTACTATAGTTCCACGCAGTGTGCGATCATCAGATAGTTGATACTTCAGTATATACTTGATACTTGATACTTGAGTATCAACTATCTGATGATCGCACACTGCGTGAAACTATCGTAACAGAAAATTAAGAATGTGTTTTCTTTGACTCAGTCACCATCCTTATATAAATATATAGATATACATATGATAACACTACAATTTTACAACAATGTACTTTACAGGATAAACATTTGAAGAACAATTTGATTAACTTAATTATGTTATTCCGTGTAAATGCTTCCTAAGGAGACGTTTGAAAGTTGGCCTGTTTGATACGTCCTTCATTGTAGAACCAACCTGAACCAACCAATCAAATTGCAGGATTATGTTTGATTGTGACATCATATTTTAAAATATGATTTACAACATTTTCTTTAGGTTAATAATTTTAAATATTCTATCGATTCTATTCTGTTTTAGGGTAATTTCTTTGCAAACATTGGATCAATTATAGTATTTGCTGTATTTGGTACTGTTATTTCTGCTGTGACAGTCGGTGTGGGTATTTACTTTCTTGGAAAGGTATGTGTGTAATCTCTTGGTTACGCTAATTCCTCTAGGAAACTATACCAACAGTTCAGTAAAAGTAATTGAGACGATATTGCTCTGCCGAAACCACTCTTACCAGTCTTCTATAATTTAGATCGACTAACCCTTTATCTTTTTTTAAGAGCATTGATTGTAAATGCTCTTTCTTGGTCTCAACCGCAACATGGTAGATCAATTTCAATGCAGATTTTGAGCTACTCATTTGATGTTGACCTTCAGGGGATGTAAACCACAGCCGACCAGATATTATCTGATCTGAAGTTTGTTTGCTCTGCCATCTGAGCTAGCCCCCCTCCCTGTTTCATAGTTCATGTGATGTTTTCGAATGGTTAATGGACAGTTTATTAACTTTTATGGAGATGAAATTGCACACTCATAAACATTAACTTTTTTATTTCACTTTTTGTATTAAGATCTGGCCTGCTTCATTGTCTAATCTATTATGAAGCTAAAATAAATGTTTATTTTTGTTTGAGTTGTTACTATATTTCAGAGCTATACTGCATTTGAAATTATAAGTACAGGTATGCTTAAAATATTATTTGTTTTTTAGGCTGGCGTGGCATACCAACTAGATGCAGTTGAAAGGTAAGATACGGTATCTGGTCGTATCATCTAGTCGATAGAATCGTCCATATTTTTTGTTTACAACAACGTCCAATCGCATAAACCTTGACCTTTTCGAAACGGGACGTTATACTATTCGGCAGGACATTCTGAGAAATGGACAGCATTACAACGGGACTCTTAATTCATGCTATTTTATAAATTGGCTCAAATCAAAATTGCCCCTGTGAATAGTTCAGGAGTTCATGAACATTTCATGAACAGTTCATGAACAGTTCATGAACGGTAAATGGCCCCAAATATTCATGAACTGTTCATGAACTGTGCATGAGCTGAACTGTTCTTGAACTGTTCATGAACTATCTATGAGGCTTCATGAACTGTTCATGAACTCCTGGACTGTTTTTCGCAAGGGTGTAATTGCATTAGAGCTGCGACATAAAGCTGTGAGTTAAACTCATCCATTGATGAGCTCTGGCCTAGGTGCTTGGTTGGTGGGATATCTATTATATATATTATGCTCTATGTATTTTATACTTTCAATATGCTTTTATGCTCTACTGCTCTGTATGCTTTCATGCTTTTGCAATGCTTTTAAGCTCTGTATGCTTTTCTGCTGCTATTGCTAACTGGCAAACCTGTCACACTCCATCTATGGATCCCTGTCCAACCAAGCACCTGTCACACTGATAACCAGTGGAATTAACTATCATTAATCAACTTACCAACCTGAAAACTGGAAACATTGCAAGGAAAAGGGAGGGTGGGGGATGGAATTGTGTGAATAATATATATGTAATAAAAAACTTAAGAATCATAATAACAGTAAAAAAATGCTCTGCCCAAAAACTTGCAGAACTTGAAAACTTCTTCTGCTGCTAACAACGCTTTCCTTTAAAGGAATGATTAGCCAAAAACAAGATGTGCCTAAAGTAGCACATTGTTTCATCCTTCTTTCCCAGGCCCTTCCATCTGTGCTGATTACCTTATTTGGTATAAAATAGCTTCCCACACTGTTATCTAAACTTTGTTACCTACGTATGATTCTACGTATGTATTCTAAGGGATGTGAACAAACTCCCGCCTACGAATTAAAAGCTAGCCTCACTAGTAAGGGGGGGGGGTTTCATGTAATGGCAAACGACAGTGTCTGAGTCTAATTTAGCCTAAAATTGTAATTAAATTGAAATTGTTTAAAAATCATTTAAAAATCAAACCATTTTCATGAAAATCTACCTTGAAAATAATGAGATTGAGGTTGAATAAAATGGGTATTTGCCTTATTGAAAATAGCCACTCCTCTCGAATAAGTAGGTAAGTTGACCACTCTGTACAGTCTGTACATGTGTCGTTTTATATACAGGGTATATTCAATAAAAACTCTATTTATACATTGCTAAAGTGACCATTATAAACAGGTAGCTGCTATACAGAGGTGACCTGTTTGACTGTATGAGCAATATCGTCTCAATTATTACTGTTGCATGTGAAAACGCGATAATATTTTATTATCTTTGTTTTTCCAATTAGTTTTGCATTTGGTTCACTAATATCTGCAGTAGATCCTGTTGCCACTTTGGCTATATTTCATGCATTAAATGTTGACCCATTGTTGAACATGTTGGTGTTTGGTGAAAGTATTTTAAATGATGCTGTGTCCATTGTGTTAACCAAGTAAGTGATATATCTGTGTTAATGCTTACTTCATTCAGTTATAAATGGTGGAGCCTATTTATACAATATAACGTCAGACTATTGCTGTTGATTATGTATATGGGAGCTACTGAGATATTTATCCTAATGGTTACTTCTAATCTCCCCAAAGTTCAAAGTTCTATTCAATAGCATTGTCCTGCTTATTTTGATTATTGTGATGTTTTAATGTGGGCTGTAAGAATATACAGTAGAAAATTCTTATATTTCATCACCTTTTAACGTAAAATCACGGATAACTATTTATAACATATCTTTCTTCTTTTAATATTTGGCTATAGCGACACACACCTATAACATACTTTTTAAAGTTCCCTAGGGGTGCCGTTATAGACAGTTTCTACTGTACATCTACCTCGCCTCCAGAAATGTTAAAGCAGAGGATTACGAACAATGCTTTTTGACTCATGGTTACGTAAGTGACCTTGAGTCTATGCTGTCATGGTGGATATGTTTTCATTTCATTTCATTTTTGACTAAATCTATTGTTCTTTTGAAATAACGTTCAACACACTGCTTTGCGTGCTAACAAAGGTCGAACAAAAAACGATTGCACAAGAAACACCATTTTATTGTTAAAAATACAATGGGCAAGCTGTGTGATTATTCTAAATTTTTAGCTAAATTTTTTTGACATAAATATTTTTCCATTGCCCGCCATGATGGCCGACTCGCAGCTTAGCGAGATTACAATTGCATTATTAAATGAAATGTTTTCTAATACTCCAGGATTAGTTTACATCGTGACTATCTCTTCATTGGTAGAACACATGACTTTTTTCTTCTTCTCGTCATTTGAAATGGTTAATGAAAGGTTTTAATCGTTCTGTAACATCACTATTTGAGGTGAAACTTCGAAGATAATTGTTGTTGTGTTTTGACCATGAGAACTTTTAAACCGACAATTCATCATTTGTTTGGGGGCTTAGACAAGACAGTATTATATATTTATTGTTTTCTGAAGTTATGTATTACATCAAACTGCTAAGCCAGTAGCCAGTCGTCATCGTTTTATTTGGTTTATTAAAATGTTTAATTCTGCTGCGACATCAGCTTAAGAAAAGACAATTTCGCACGTCATTTACAACTCACACCTATATTATAAGTAGTGAAAATCACATCTTCTATTGTATCTTGGTACGGTCTAGTGGTTAAGCGTCTGCATCAGGTGCGCGGGGTCTTTGATTCAATCCCATCGGTCTGCCTTCTCATGTTTTTTTTTTTACTTGATTTATTATTTGGATATATTTTTCATTATATTATTATATTATTTGGATATTGTTATAATTTATTTCATTTTATTTGACTGAAGTTTTATTTGATCTGATTTTTATTTTTCTTTGCATGATGATTTGATTGATTTGATATTCTATTGAATTTGATTTCAATTGGTTTATTTTGATTATTATATTATTCACCATGAGTCCGAGCGTAGCGGAGCTATTTTTTATAACTATAAGGCTCCTGTCTCATTAAAGATGCCTTATAAAAGAAACTCAATTTAACTCCTATGTCTCCAATTGTTAAGATGGAATACGAAAACCACAACACGAATATCCAAAAAATCTATTGCAGCATTCAATCAATAGCTTTATAACTTTTCGGAAAAAATCACACAGATACGAAAGACAAACTTTTAACGAGTTTTGCCAAGTTTATACTTTTGTGTCCTTGCCTAATTAATATGATGAATAACTAAACAATTATCAAGCAGCTCATTATTTCGCTTGCCATTGAGAATTATCAGACCTGGAGGCTCTATTATCTCCCCCCAGCTTAATTGCAGTACATAATACACTAGTGTAATCTAATCAACATACTTTTAACATACTATTTTACTGTTATAGTGCTGTATTGGCCCATTCGACATCATTCTTTACAACAGTTGGTCTATTCATAAAAGTATTTCTTGGATCAGCTGCAATTGGTGTTATATTTGCTCTTGTTAGTTCATTAGTATCTTTTTCTTTACTTAATCTTATGCTAGTATGGTATTAGCCTGTGTGCAGACAGATTTTTTCTTCGCATAATCAGTCTACGCATTACCGTCAAATTTAGTGTACTGATTGATCTTTCCACTACCATTTTTTGGTAGTATGTTGTGATTGGTTAATAAAATATATGAACAATTGGCAAATGTTTTAAGTTAATGAAAATTGATTGATGACAGGAAACTAGCATTACGTAAATATTTATTTGATATGAATTCAGTACAAACACATAATACGGGATTCTCGGCGTCAATACGCAGACAGATTGTACGAAAAAAGTCTGTCTGAACGCAGGCTAGTATGATATGTGAATTGATGATTAGATTATAGTAGAATATGTAAATGCTGTGGCCTATCTGTTGAAAATGAAATCAATATAGATCATTTACAATCATTGGTCTTAGCAATAAGAGCCACTCGCCTAGATATAGCAGCCTTTAGTACAGCGATATCATCTCCATTACTTACTTTTACTGACATAATCAAGATTTTTTGTCAATCTTTAACTTTGAGTACAGATTCTTAAACATATTGATTTAAGACAACAGCCTTCGTTAGAATTAGGTATGATGTTGGTATTTTCATACGTCCCATATGGTCTCGCAGAAGGATTAAAATTGTCAGGTATGATCAATTACTATGTGCTGCTTCTGTTTTGATAACTCAGAATGTTTGTCGTGCACAGTGTTGTGTTGCGTTGCGTTGTGTTGTGTTGTGTTGTGTTGTGTTGTGTTGTGTTGTGTTGTGTTGTGTTGTGTTGTGTTGTGTTGTGTTGTGTTGTGTTGTGTCATGTAGTGCACCAAATGTTTAACCTTCCGGAATCCTGAAAATCCTGAAGGTTTAAATTTTTATTTCTTTATTTCAATAACTCAAAGTAAACATACAATAATTCATGCAAACTGCTTCATGCTGTACTGCAATACTATCATGTTGTCTCATGTTAATTTATGATAATTTATGATAGTTTAAAATAGAACTTTCCATTTAGGATGTGATAAATAGAGATTACTTCATGGGAAGTGTGTCGTACGGATTTTATTCATGAGTGTGACATATCATAACACGGACAAGTGTGTTCTATGATACAAAACAACGAGTGAATAAAATGTGTACAAAGCGCTTCGCATGAAGTAATCTTTTTGTATTATAGCCAGCGAGATTTGAACTCTTAATTTGAAGCATATCTATGATCTTTGCAAGCTTGAAAATTGGAGATTGTTGACTGCTACAAAATATTTATAAGTGCTATCTCTGTCTGTTAGATGTTTTGTTTTGAGGAGATGTTTTGTTTTTACAATATTTGCATAAATTAGTTACAAACTTGCTGCAAAATTTTCACATCAATTTTGCTTCTTCGGTATTTATCAACATGAAAATGAAGACGTTATCCTTGAATGTTCAACAACATCCCCTGCAAAATCAGTTCAGGAGTTCATGAACAGTACATGAACGTTAAATTGCCCCAAATTTTCATGAACTGTTCATAAACTGTCTGTGAGGGTTCATGAACTGTTCATGAACTGTTCATGAACTCCTGAACTGTTTTTCACAGGGATTGCCCAGAGCCATTGCCGTCTTGACTGGCTATTGTTTACGTCAAAAACAGACAGAAAATATGTTCACAAATCCTTTCTGTCAAATCTCGCTGGCTATAGAATAAATGTTTTAGAATCCAGAATCCGGAAAAAAATGTTCAGCCAAATCCTTCTGAGGCTGAATACTAACTATTTGGACGAGTACCTGATTCGATACATGCCGATCATCAATGTTCAATGACTTGATTATAATGAATTTTTTCCTTGAACCTTTTGCAAACCGTTTTTTGATTAGAGTACAGTGTAACTCGCTCAAGTGCAAATCAAAATTGCTACCGTAACGATTTTCATTGCATATATCCAAAAGTGTTCAAGAAGGACATTACCATGAGCTATGAACTAGTTTTTAGGTTTATGTAGCATGGTTGCAGTTTCACTAATCCGCTAATTCCAAATTGCAAGTAAGCCTGCTACATTGTATTGTAAACTTTTGGGTTTAATATTTGTTATTCCAGGAATTATGGCAATTTTATTCTGCGGAATTGTTATGTCTCATTATACTCATTTTAATTTATCTCCTGTCACACAAATCACTGTACAACATCTTTTTAGAACAACAGCATTTATGGCAGGTAAGAATATCTCTCTATATTAATAGTAGTGTCTGTTTGTAAATAAATGATTTGTATAATTATTTGTATAGTATAAGTTAGTATAAGTTATAATGATTACAAGCTTTTTATCTTAAACAATCGGTGCACAATTCCCTATGAGCTAGTGATATTTGGCGCACAAGAGGCACATATTAAGGAGTAAACAAGAAGGCATCAGAAAATCATGAGCCGTCGTGGCGAATGATTTTCGCCTTCGATTTTTCTCCAGAAGTGACTCGAGTGTGCCAAATATCAATAGCTCATAGGGAACTGTGCGCAAGTTGCTTTGTATTATAACTAGTACAACTTTTACAAGCATCTACATGACTTCTTGCACAGAAAATGTTTTTAAATACTCCTCATCAAATTTGAAATTTTCATACATGATATCAAGTTCGAATTGTGAGATCCGTTGTGTTTTCAACCTAATTTTGCTATGGTGATTTGGCGTCAAACGTCAAAGTCTAAACCAATCAAATTGATGGAATCAATTTCATTACAATACAATAAACAAATAGTCAACACTTTCTGTGCTATATAAATACAACCGTTGTGCCATGAGGCACGAGGAAGAAAATCACAAGCGGCCGCAGCAGGCCAGAATCTAACGCTTTGACAGATTTCATTGCTTACAACTCAGCAGAACAAAGAATCAGATAATCGGATTACAAAAATAACGCACTAGATGATAACACCCTCTTGAGATCAAATATCCGGAACATACTATGCGATAAAACCATGGATAAAGTGCACCACGTAATAACCAATAACGTATTATTCAATAATAATTGTTTGATTCTGACTGCATTTCAGCCGATAGAAAAATCATTTAGCGTATGACGTATAGCGTTGGCTTGTTGACTTTTTTGTATAAAAAAACAACAGGTAGACACACTATTGTTATAAATGGGTTTGACTCTACATGGAATTTTAAACTGAGTTAACAAGTTTTCAAATGCCTTAACATGATTGATTGCTATACGTTATTTGATGATTTGGTTTTTTTCCTTTCTTTTTAGAAACATTAGTATTTGCATATCTTGGAATGGCAATATTTAGTTTTAAACATCGAATGGAAATTTCATTTGTAATATGGAGTATAGTAAGTAGTTTCATTTTAACTGCAAAATGTTCATTTCCTATTTCATCATCATATTTCTTAATTGAGTCGAGTCATTTATTTGTTTGCGTACAATAAACCATTGTTTTCGAGAACAATGAGATTATTTGAATACTATCTGAATACTCAAAATCTCAACAAATATTCAAATAGCGATTCCGAAGTTGAATAGCACCCCTACTGAAATTCAATCATAAAGGATATTTATCATTAGTTTCAGTCAATTTTCAGTCAGTTGTCCTCGTTTATTGATGATTAAAGGAGCAAAAATGACCGGCAGGCGCTACGCACTTAGGATCACGTGCACGCTTATTACACAATGTTCATTGTTGACATGAATTTTATTACAAGTTAGGCCTGCGTATAACAATTGTTTCAAAGCGAGACGGTTGAATTACGCTAAGCATAAATTCAACTTGTGCTCGCAGCGGTCGCCGGTCAATTTTGCCCCTTTAATTAAATATTTATTGCAGAAAAGTTAAACAATAACTTCATATGAACCACAAAAATTTTAGTTTTTCTAAAAAAGTTGCACTTGTAATCTTGTATACTTTCAGAAACAACAAAGACAAATTGTCAGTATGTATGCAGGAGGGGGTAATCTAAAAGCGCATGGCTGTGTATAGGGGGTGGGGGGGTCAAATATTAGAACAATTACTGAGTACATACTTCATGGATACTTCCTTTAGATTATTTTCTTAAGATATTTGATTTCACTTAATAAGAATATTTCTGATTTCAGGTATTGATTCTCATTGGTAGAGCGTTAAATATATTCCCATTAGCAGCATTATTAAATATCTTTCGTGAGACAAAGATTAATAAAAAGACACAATTTATTATGTGGTTTAGTGGTATGTTCTATTATTATACTGACTTATAGGGTGGGTTGTATTATTAACATCTTTAAGCTACGATGAAACTTTATAAACTATATAGCAGCCACGTAAGAGAGGTAGAAACAGGGTTGATTCGATAAAAATACTGTTCCAGAAATTGCAATCGTGAATTCTATATCCAGATCATTGCTGTATACAGGTGACTGCTATAACAGGCTCTATTGTATTGATTTTTAAATCTGGGAAAATTTCCATTGTTAGTTTGGGTAATTTATTAATTTAGTAGGGTAATTTATTAGGCTTTGATTTATTTATTTGGTATGAAGCCTATCCCGATGGGAGCGGTAATGCTAAATCAATGGTTTTGAAGAAAATAAGGGATTGTACACCAGGCTACAGATCCAGCTCTGTCTGGCTAGACATTCACTCCAGTCTGACTCATATTGAAATATGGATACTCTTGTTAGAGTCAAACTTTGACTTCTGTTCTTATCACTACTGACATCAAACCATGGAAAACTCGTGAAATTTATTTTCAAATTTCAAGTCGTGAATATGAATGTTTTCATGGTTTTCAAACTTTTTCATGGCTTAAAAATTTTTGATTTTCACTTTTATTATTTTTTCATGGTGTTTTCACAACACTTTCATGGCATTTTCATGGTTTTGCAATTGGTAGTGTTTACACCTCTGAAATTATGATATCATAGCACAGCAAAAAAGACTAAGCAATTCATTTAAGTACATTTTTATGATTTTTAGGTCTTCGTGGTGCAATTGCCTTTGCATTGTCAATCCATCTTGAAATTGACGAAGACAAAAGAAGAGTTCTTGTGACAACAACGCTAGTCATTGTCATGTTCACACTTCTTATATTAGGTGGAGCAACATTACCAGTTCTCAAAGTACGATGCCATTGATCAACTTGTTATTACATTCAGTGACTCCCCTGCAAAAAACAGTTCCGGATTTCATGGAGAGATCATGTACAGTTCATGAAAATTGGGACCATTTAACTTTCACGAACTGTTCATGTACTCCTGAACTGTTCTTCTCAGGGCATATATATTTAGTTCACATTTTTTTCATGTACTGGTATTAAGTTTCATTGACAAAAAGGAGGCATTACTTGCTATACTTGCCTGATGATTGCCTACCTATGACGTGCAACTCGGAGTATCGAGAATTAGTATGTCATCCTTTCGACTCATTTTATTCAATTTTAAAGCCCTGTATTAAAGTCAGGAATTAATTTGGTTCTAAGTTAAATATCGTACATAATAGGGGATGTGTGCAGCACTATTTGCCGTTGCCTAAATTGGCTAAAAATTTGCAACCATGGTTTCCAGCGCATTTGACAAGCCTACGCCAGCAGCCAGTTCGATCCTCAAAATTTTATGTTTTTTGAACCACCCTACTGGACAACTTGACTTTATTTATCTACTAGTTTCATTGACATATACAGTGAAGCCTGTTTATAACAGCCAGCTACGAGAGGTAGATAAATTGCCCACTATAGACAGGTGGCCTTTATATACAGGTTTGATTTAATGAAAAAATGCTATTTTGGACATTGCAAGAGTGACCACTATAGACAGGTGGCTGATTTATAGGGGTTACCGTTATAATAGGTTTGACTGTATATAGTTTTCTTTCCTAAGAAGGTATATTTCATGACGAATATATTTTGAGTAACTCGTTTGAACGTTCAAAGCTCTTCTTTTTCTTATCCCTAATTCGAAGCTTTGATGAAATGCTCAAGCAGTTTTCAAACATACCCATTTATATTGCCATTCTTTGTGCGGAAATATAACAGGCTCAATCAATCAATCTCGATTGGGAAGTTGGTTCGATTATTTCCGAAAATTTAAACTGATGTTTATAACGCAATCTTGACGTGCATTCAAATGGGATACACTGTATATACCATCTGCCCATTTTGGCTTAATATAGCCTATTACAATGAAACCTGTATATAACGACCAGCTATGAGAGGTAGATAAATTGACCGCTATAGACAGGTGACCTTCATATACAGGTTTTATTCAATAAAAAATACTATTTCAGACATTGCAAGAGTGACCACTATAGACAGGTGGACGCTGTATAGAGGTGACCGTTATAGCAGGTTTGACTGTACTGTTATATTTACTGGACAGCTTTTTAAGTTAAGATCTTATAGCTTCTTCAAAATGTGTCAAGATTATTGTATTATATTTTTGTATTCTCTTTGCAGTTTTTTAAAGCTACAGTACCAGGGGAGGATAGATTGACGCTTAGTAAAACAAAAGCAGAGGTAAATGAAATGATGACTTAATAACGTAGCTGTGTAACTTATGAAGCACATGTCATCATCATTATCATGATTTATTCAGAAATAATAATATAGGTACTTTGTATGGTTCAACTTCAAACTGTATTAGCATAATTCATTCTTTGCTGGGTATTAAAATTCTAGAATATATTTTTTGATCAAATTCTTGTTAAACAAATTAAGATAACACCAAACTCAGATAGCTACAATTGAAGTCATTAACTCCCTTGCAAAAAACAGTTCAGGAGTTCATGAACAGTTCATGAATGTTAAATGGCCCCAAATTTTAATGAACTGTTCATGAACTGTCCGCGAGTGTTCATGAACTGTCCATGAATAAGTCATGAACAGCTCATGAAAATTAGCCATTTAACGTTCATGAACTGTTCATGAACCCCTGAACTGTTTTTTGCAGGGGAGTCTTTGACTTGCACAGTTAATTAAACGAGTTACAGAAAAAGTAAATTCAAATACTGAAAATCCTTGCGTCTTTTGTATCTCTTAATAAATTTTATCCCTTTTAAGCAACTATGTTGTCCCAAAAGTAGATATGTCTGACTTGATTTGATTTATCATTTTACCATAAACCGTGTAAGCTAGTAGCTTGTTTTCTCCAGGGTAGTTGGTTAATTGGTTAATATTTTTGGAGTGAGTGAGCTTAATTGCCAGATGCTCTTCCTGACGACAACCAATAGTGCTTCTGTCATTGAACCCAAAGCCCTGCAGGCCAAGGTCTAACGCCCTAACCACTACACTAAGGCTTCATGTGGCCAACAAAAGGCAACACTAAGGCCTTGTTCGGCGAAAACTTTTATTTTTCCTCGAAAAGATATACTACTTTTTATTCTGACTCCCTCTTTTTCCATTTTAAGCCCTCTTGTCATTCCGGCTGTTGGTCTGAGTTTCGAGAAAGTAAATGATCGAAAGTAGCGTACCTATTTCAAAGAAAAAAAATAAGTATACCTAAGTCCAAATTAAAAAATCCTTTGCACCATTTATTATATTCTTTTTGAGGCCCAAACCTGGGGGCCCAAACAATGAAAAAGTATTGATGAATTCTCAAGTATGAATTCTCGCTCTACTAAAAAACTACTAATACGCACCTTAAAACTTGAAAGTACATTTTCAGTATGTTCTCATTAGATTTTCAGATTTTCAAAATTCATGGTGCTACTTGCCCTTGTGAAAAATGTCATTGCGTCAATTGTCAAATGTCAATGAATGGTTGATGAATAGTTCATGAACTGATCATGAACATCTTATAAATAGAAGATGAAAAATCCATGAATATTGAAGGGCCTGATTTTAATCAACGTTTTCGTGAACTGTTCATGAGCGGTCCATGAACAGTTCATGAAAATCAGGCTATTTAACGTTTATGTGTCTTTTTCACAGCACATTATGCATCTATTTGAATATTTTTTAGGGTCATGCAGTTGATGCTGAACAACTAACAGATGACGAATGGAGAATCACTCATAAGTTAACATTACGTGGTTTTGTAAAAATTGATGCTAGATATCTTATTCCATTCTTTACTCGAAAGATTACACGACAAGTAAGACATTCTCTAATTCAATTAAATGTTAAATATTAGGGGAGGTGAAATTCTGAAATCACGCAGTTAGTACAAGCAAGCCATCTATAGCCGTCATGTATTTTCCTCAGAGCCATCTATTTATGAGATTTGAAACACGCAACTTTTGGGGCTTGAAATCGCCATTTCCGTTCCATTGAAAACGAGGTTTTGCTTTTGAACAAAACAGTTTTTGAACTCATGATATTATTTTCCCGCTTTGTTTAAATTTTGCGAGCCTGGGTTTGACGGAACGGAAAGGGCGTCTATAAAGTCACGTGACTGACATAGTCCAATTGGAGCTGAGAGCAACACATGAAATCTGAGTGTCCCAACTCACTTGTAAGTAGCAGAGTGCCTGCATTCTATTCAAGAGATCAGCATTTGACTTCTCGTCAGTATTTCAAGTTAAAACTTACCCTGAATAGTTACGCCATACTTGAAACTATTCCATCATGTATATCAACGATAAATCAAAAACACAGGTATTTGCGACAGTTTCGATATAATCCTATATCATTTTCTAGCAATTTTAGAAATAGATCATTAAACAGTTTGACATGTTATATATAGTAAAAAATCTAATTTGCATAATAATTAATCTATTGTTCTTTGGGTTTATTTAACATGCTAAAACTACACACATTATGACGGAAGACAAAATTCTATGAAGACAGCAATTACAGATACAATACAACAGTACATTAGAATACTAACAAATACTTTACAAAATAAATTATTCAAATACAAAAGACCGGTAGCAAAATGTTCCATCAGGTTGATCACGAATGTCATGATTGTCCAGCAGGCGTTGAAAATGGAAGTGCCGACTTGAGATGCCGACATAACTACAATAATATACATAACGACATAATATACTTGAAACTGTTTGCTAATTTATCCTTATTGAATGATTGGCCAAGATAACAATTTAAGTGAGAGTTCCCTTTTAGTTCCTACTTTACATTTTTTTTAAAGGAATTTTTGAATTTACTTTCAAGCCAAAAATGTACAAATTGTAAACTGGGAATTAGTCCTATAGCTCTTTTGCCTAAATATGATGTCTATGATGAGAATGAACATGATTTATTTCAACTCGATTAATGTATAGTTGAGTTGAGTTGAGTTTAGTGTAGTTTAGTTTCCAATTCAGGATATTCAACCCTCTACATTGGACTCAAGAATAAATATTAAATATTAACAAGGGCATTCGATTAACAATTAATAATTATAGCTGAGTACAGTATGGATGGGAAGATTGAAAATGATAATGAATAGTAGATGCTAAGCATATGTTATAGGGAAATTTCTGGTAGACTGGTACAAACAAATACCCAGCAATCGACATGCGATTCTGGCCCACCATTGTTCGACTTCCTGGCACAGCCTCTTAACGTCTATTTCTGTTATCTGATATTTTTACATATTTTTCATGTAGGAATTGCGTGCAGCACATTCTGAAATGCAGCGATTAACCTCGCAATGGTATAACGAAGTACAAAGTGATGATAGTGAAGATGAACACGATACTGTTGTTAAATTTAGTGATAGTAATTTCTAAAGAGGAAATCACATTAGATAAATTATATTTTGCTCTTGTGTATAGCTAATTTATTACTCTCTTGATAATTTAAAACAATAATTAATTGCCATTCATTTTTAAAATCATGTACATTACAATAAAAAATATAACTATAGATTTATATGGATTTGGCTACTTCACAAGTCGTTATTTATTCGTTATAAACGAAATAACTTTATATGCATGGATTTCATCTATTGAAGCTGTTTAAAATATATGAACAGATAAACATTTTTGTCTATTTAATTTGTCAAATACTTTTACATTATTTGTCACAAGAATTTTCATGAGAGCAAATTGTTAAATGTATAGATTGTCAAGCCTATTATAATGTTCACCTGTCTGTAACGGTCACTCTAGTAATACAGTATGCCAAATAATATTTTAATTAACCCTGTACATGAAAACCACCTGCATATAGCGGTTAATTTCTTTACATCTTACTTGCATACATTTTTCACTGTAAAATGTTTCCAGATAGACTTCAATAAGGATCATTCATTAATACTATATGTATTCATTCATTTGTATTGCAAATTCCAGTATTTACCATATATGTAGTACTACAATAATTATGGGAAAGTAGGGTGTTCGCATGGGGTGGCTTTATGGAAGTTAAGTCACATCTGTTTCCAGACATTCGCCAGAGCTTTGCCAAGCATGTCCTATTCGTTTAAGATATCCGGAGACGTGCCATTTCAAAGGGTGCTTTTTAGGCGTTTTAATAATAGTCAAACTATTTTGAGATTTTAAGGATATAAATTTTGTGCATATGGAATTTTGTCACTGGTTTTTGCAACCGTTTAAAGTTGTTGTTCTGTAGTTTTCGAACTTTTGGGGTTTCCAACTCACATGACCCTATGCTTGATTCCAAAAATGGTATGTTCCTGTAAAAAATAGTGAATCTCCCTTACCTTTAAGGGATAAAATAATCCTCTGTTGACATTTCATAACAGATAAAACTTTGGAATAAAATCCTACATCAAACACATTAATAAGGAAGAAACAAATTTTAATAAGATTTCTACTTGGATGGTGATGCATACAATCTCATACAATTAACAAGTCAGTACATTTCAATTTATAGAACTTTTTTACTGCAACTCAGTGATACCACTGGAGAGTCACACAATTATAAAAAATTGATTATCTATATTCCATTATATTTCATGTTAATAATTCTAAGACAGATATAACATTCGTCATACAATTAATAGGCGTAATGTATCTATTTTTGGATTTCTGAAACCATAATTTGTAATTTTCTTGACTAATGATGATTGCTTGACACGTGTTAAAGGTATCATCATACTTTGGCAAATAATTCTATTGTTTTATTTCCCAAAACGTCTTCTTAAGAAACTATGATAGCTTTCATCATCATCATCATCTTGGTCGTCATCATTCATTACACGTTCATCATGCTTTGAATTGAGTAATGATATAACGTAACGCACTATATAATAATCGAAATAAAACATATCATCATATATATATAATTGGTCACATGTATATCCTTGTTTGTTTCTGCACTATAGGCAATCGATATGCAGGCCCCATCGGCCATTACCCCCCAGATGCACCGGGTTTTAACGGGGGTGTAATTGTCAGTTCAATGTTTATGTCGAAGTTTAACTGTTACACGCCTTTAGTTAACTGCGGCCTCCCGGAAAGATTCAGTTACAGCCCTGCTCAAAAACTTTGCGAAAGTCATCCTAAGGAGTAACATACATTCTATAAAACTCGTATTTAGAGTTACTGCTAGTACAAGAATAATCCAGGTTATTTTATTATAACTCGTTAAGCCTGGAAACACGTCAGACACCCAATGTTTATAAATTCAAAATATATCTCTCTAATGAAAATCTATCTAAATTCTTAATTATTTCTTTTTGTTTTTGTTTTTGTATTAGGAAACTGTAGTAGAGTGTGAGAATAAATAAATAAAATAACCGGGTAAGCTTACAGCTTTTTTTCACCGGGGTGGTTGGTTAATTTGTTAGTATTTTGAAGCTTGTGTGCGTTTAATAGCCGGATGCCCTTCGTGACGCCGTCAACCTATAGTGCTTCGGACAGGGATTGAACCCGAGACCCTGCGGGCCGTGGTCCAACACCCTAGCCACTACACCAAGGCCGCACTTATGTAAAACTATTTAATCATTTGTTAATTTATGTTATGTTATTCTGTATGTAATTCACATTTATATGCTGTTATGCAGAAATAAACAAATCATTCATTCATTCATTCATTTCTTTTAATGATTGCTTACTACTCGGAAAATCCGGGCATTAGATAGAGATTAGATCCCCCAGGGATAGAGGAGCCCGGCTATCGATTGACTAGTGAATTTCAAGTTTTACAACGTAACATAATATCTGAGGAATGTGATTTAATGTAAAATAATGTCGTGCCAATTCTTACCAATTGCATAGCATGCTGTTATGTGTTACACTTCATTTAATCTCATCCCAATTTGAGAATCAATTTTGTTTTTGATAGAGTATATGTATCGTCTGCACACAGGCTATCTACATTGTTGTCAACTAATAGTTCCACCTATACAATGCAACCAAGAAAGCTACGCGTCTACACCTCAGCTATATAACAGCCAAATGCTTGGCCTAAATATAGACTACTATAGACAGGTGGTCGCCCGTTCAAGGTTTGGGTGACCGCTGTAGCAGGTTCAACTATAGCACATTTTAATGTCTCCTTATGAGAATGTAATTATTTTACTGGATGCAAGTATCATCATCATCATCATCATCATCATCATTTATTCAGAACCTGATAAGTTTTACAATAACTTTTTTTCACAGGACTGATGGATGCAAGTATCGTACAATATCAAAAATTGCAGATTTTTAATAGAAACAACCTAGAACTTTTATGAAATATTTAACATTCGCTACTTGTGAGCATAAATCATAAATCATTTGAAAGGCGATTAAAGGCGGCAAACAGAGCAACCTTCAGAGACTTGAAATTAATTGGTATAAATACCTGCGTCATCATGCTGAAGATCTCGAAATCTTTCCATCAAATCAGAATCTAAATATGGAGCACAACAAACGAGTAAAATCTAAAAATCTTTATTGGGGTACCTTTTCCATCATGTGAAAAAATTTTATGGTCATTCTGCCAAAGTTCCATTTGAACGACTCCGTTGAAGCGCAATCATGAGCGCAATAGAAGTTACCCCCGGGACCATGGATGGTATAGAATCATATGATGGTCTGATAAAGAAGGAATTGTTCTGAAATCCAAGTTATATTATATTAATTTCATTACATAGAAATAATGCCTAGTATACTGTATAGTTGGCTGTTGGAGCAGCTAGCTTTTTGGAGTAACCCATAATTAATCACCAGTTCAACTTTTAGTGCTTTTTAATAAGTACGCCGAATTAATTTATAAAAATGCGATGTTTTAGTTTTATAGTGATGTTATAATCAAATTTAGAGCCACATGAAAAAAAAATATAAATATCATTACCATAGCTTTCTTTGTGATCATGATATCTTCTTGGAGCTGTTCTCGCAGGTAGTGCTTGAAAAATAAAAAATGATAAATTTGTGTTCTGAAACACAAGCTGTGAAGATCTATCCCCGGGGATCTACCAGTCGGTTGCACATGGTGTTCACCCACGGCCGTAACTTCCGGGGGGTGTGGGGGGGTGTCACACCCCCCCAATCCATTTTTTCGGAAAAAATTCGGGCACTTTTGAAGACGAAACAGTATACTTTGTCGGGCAAAAACTGATATTTTTATTCATTTTTCAAATTTTATCAAACGTTTTTATTAGTAATTATTTCATTTCAATTATACTTAATGACTATTGATTTTAAATCGACTTTCTACATTATACGTATTTTGATCTGCCTTTATCGGGAAAATATATTCTTGTAAGCAAGTTGATATGCACTTGGTGACGTAGCATCAACATGATGTGGTTATTGTGAAATGAGAAACCATGTTACAACCCGGGTTAAAACGTATGAGATGACCTTGTGAACTATGATGCAATTATAATCAGTTCTATTCAGGCGCTATTCAAGCGTGTTCCTTGTTTAGAACAAAATTATTGTCAAGTTTGTTCCAAAATGAGTAACAATAACCGTAAACGAAACTACCGCCAGAAGGTAGAATGCAAAACGTGTAATGCAACAATGGATAATGATTATTTTCAAAGACACAATACCATCAAACATTCAGGATTGGCGCAATCAAAAAATCACGTGGATGTTGGTCAAACCACTTTAAAGTTCTTCAAGGTAATAAATGACCCGATAGTGAATTGTGTTTTAATGATGTGTGCAGTGCACTAAAATATTCATGTTTTATAACAATATTATATTTTTAATCTTTTATAGGTATATTTTAATCTGGGATTAGTTTGCATAATTTTTATAATGAATTATGGTGATCCACAAAACTCTTTATACTAAATACTGTTGTGATCAATTCATTGAAAAAGATCTCTTAAGATGAACTTTATATACCTTTATTAGTTCCAGGCTTTGTTATTCAACAGTTTACCTGTCTTCAAGTAATGATAAAATCGTTAAATATGCAACTCAACAGCATTTTCTCATGTACCATTTTCCAAACACCACCTATATAAAACATTGTACATTTTTGAATGGTTTAATCCTTGTTTCAAAACCACGTTTGCATCGTTCCTGAGAAAATTTGGGAAAATTAACATGTCTCTTATAACCAATCATAAATTCATAATCGAGTAATTTTCTTCGTGTATGTATTTATGACAGTAATTTATATGCAAAGTGAAATACATTCACCATCATCATCAACATCCTTTCACTACTTTTATATAATTTTAGAAGAAAGCAGTAGCCATTTGTCCTACTAAAGAAGCTTCATTGACTGATTCTGGGGTGACGCCTGAAAAAGGGGATACATCAACTGTTCCAGCAGAAGGGGACGAGGAAACATTATATGCACAATGCGTAAGCTTTTTACATACATTATTAATTGCTCCAAGATTTTACTAATATTTTTTGTTCTTTCATCGATTTGATGTGACTTTCATATTAACCATAAAGGGTATTTGTTAGCTCAACGATAGAGTAACACTACATTAATTGTGTAAAATTATGATAACTCACGTATTCTTAATTTGCCATCACAGCATCTGAGAGCATCATCTCAGTGCAGTTTGGTAGATCTTCCCAAATTCTAATGCCCCTGCACGGCTACACCAATCAAAACAGAATATTGTTGTTATGCAGGAATTTCAGTGCAATTTCACCATGTTCGGAGCTTGAATAATGCACATGGACGATTGAAACATCTCCTCATGACAGTATTATACGCATGTAAAAAATTCTTACATAATATTTGACGTCAAGACGTCAACGTATCTACAACGTATTCACCTATAGTGAAGTGCTTCCATATATATTTTAATCATATTTTAATTTTGTGATATCACTTGTGTTTCGTAGAATTCCACTGAATCAGCAAGTTTACTCAATGTCAATATACCAACATCGGTAGATTTAGAAGAGTTATCAGCTCATTCTGGTGACGAGAATACGGATTTTGATCGATTTGATGATAACGAGGATGAAGAATGCACCAGCCATAATGTTATTGATGACAGGCCTTCATTGGATATTTCTCAGGGATTTTCTGATAAAGATATCACTGGTTCTCTAGATGAAACCGATTATTTGCTAAATGAAGAGCCAGACCCTATGATCAAATGTATAGCAAACGTTAAAGAGCTGATAGCCATTGGATCTATGTGTGATAAAATGATTTCCGAGGGTATAAGCACTGACATTTTTTACCCGCAGCAAGTTTTTTGTGATATTCTTGTTCATATCCAGACAATCAAGAAACTCAGTTGCGAGGTTGAAGTATATGCAACAACGGCACTTAGTAAGATTAACGATAAAGAACTCTTAGCTGGCACCCCTCAATGTGATGAAGACTTCAGTTCAATTTACGATCCTGCAGACAGACCGGAAATCCTCAATGACCTACAAAGAGAAGAATTGCTAAAACGAGGTCCTTGTCAGCCCAAGTTGAAAGTGTATCCTATGAATGCAGATATATCTTCCAAAAAGCAATGTAGATTTTCTAGTAATTGGTTCAAAGACTACCCCCATGTCGAATACAGCATTAAGAATGATTGTGCTACTTGTTTTGTGTGCGGATTATTTCCGTCTGGCCTAGGACGTGAGAAAGCAGAAATTGCATGGGTCAAGGGAGTGAGGGGTTGGGATAAAATGAAAAGTGTTGGGCAAAATAAAAAAGGCAAACTAGCTACTCATTTCGCAAGCAATTCTCACAAGGCAGCTCTAGCCGACTTGGTGCACTTCGCTGCCGAGAAAAAGCGTCATGTAGACGTAATGTTAAGCTCACAGATACAGTCAGCAAAAGTTCAAGCAGAGAGAGATCTTAAAAAAAACAAAGAAGTTATCAAAATTTTGTTTGATATAACCCGATATTTAAGTACGCAAGAGCTAGCTTTTCGTGGATCGGACACCGAAATGAACAGCAATTTCATGCAAATAGTGGATCTCGTTGCTCGTCATAATAGTAGTATGCGGGCATGGCTGGAAGATAGAAGAATGAAACCCTACTCTATCAAGTATACATCTCCAGCTTCTCAAAACGAATTTATTACAATATTAGCAAATATTATACGAAAAATTATCTGCGATGAAGTTGAAGAAGCAGGGATGTATTCAGTTATGGCCGACACTTCTCCAGATACAAGTAATACTGATCGATTAGTAGTTGCTGTTCGATATATTGACAATAATAATCAACCAAGAGAAAGAGTTATTGAAATGAAAGAAACTCATGACAAAACTGGAAAAGGACAAGCGGAGGATATAATTAAGAGCCTTAAAGATAACGGATTGGATATAGATCAGCTGGTGTTCCAGTCGTATGACTACACAGCATCCATGTCTGGTGAGTTCAATGGCGCTCAGCGTTGTCTACAAAACGATTTGCGTAGATCTGTACCTTATATCCCGTGTCAGGGTCACAGGTCCAATACCTTCATTGAACATTGCTCGAAAACAGAGCTCATTTCTTCCATGTATATTGTACTTCAAGATTTATATGTATTTTTCAGTTCAAGTTGCTACAGAAACACAATATTGAAATCGCATATTGATCGTATCGATGACGCCCTCAAACTACGAAATTTGTCCAAAACAAGATGGGTGTACAGAAGCGAATCGATTGAAGCTATGTGGAGGTCATTTGAAGCTGTCTGTGATTCCTTAGTTGATACCATTGGATCAGAAAAAATGGACCAGAAAACTAAGAGCAGGGCATTGGCAATCCAAAAAAACATTTTATCTTTCGATTTTATTTTTTCCATCATGTTTATGCGTATAGTTATGAGAAAAACAAAGTTATTAACCCTTGCAATGCAGAAAGAAACATTGAACATACTTGATGCATTGACTACACTTAAACATACTGTTCAATCTTTGAAAGAAATGAGAAGCAGAGAAGCCGATATGAATGCGCAAATAGAGGCTTCTGTTTCGTTTTCTCAAAAACTGGACATAGATTCTATGGAACAGTTCTCCAGACGACATCGACAGAGAAGGCCATCACGTACAAAGGATGGGAATCCAGAATCAACAGCGGAAATCAGATTCGTGGAATATTATCGGAAATCGATGATTGAGGTATTGGACTCGTTAATACGTGAATATTCCGAAAATGTTGTTAATTGCTTGGAAAAGATAAAGCCCCTGGTAACTGTGTTAGAGCCTCCCCTATGTAATAATGGATTGAGTGATCAAATGAAACAACAAATTCTCAATCTATTCCCGCAAAACCGTTCGTTTGATCTTGATTGTTTCAACGCTGAAATGGAAATATTTAGAATCCATGTTTTAAATCTAGCCAATCCTCCAACTAACATCAAAGAATATTGTGAGATAGCGTTTAATCTTAAACGTCTGTTTCCTAGCATCTATGAAGCATACAAGCTTCTGTTCACAGCCCCTGTCACAGTCGCTAAGAATGAAAGAACATTTGACAAAATGAAAATAATAAAAAATTACCTGCGATCTTCTACATCTGATAAACGGCTAAATAGTTTAATTATTTTGTCTGCTGAGCGAGATTTGATTGAAAGCATCAAGTTAGAAGATATAGTCTCAATATGGAGTACTCTGAAGAACCGAAAACTGAAGATTTGTTGAAGTTATTTGCTAGTATAATACCAGTAGCATGGACAGTTTCCTAGTAGTGGTTTAATATTTAATTGAGCAGCTAGTTTATAAAACTTTTTATCTATTTCTTTTGAAACGAATGTGTACATTCCTGGGTGTGCATTATAATTTCTTATTAAAAATCTCAATTGAGTTGTTTTTATTTTCAATTTCTTAAAGTATTATGATATGATACATCATTATACATGATATTATACATTATAATCAAATCTTTTCTGAAAATGAATCTCTTGTTAAAAATATATAAAATTTGCTTTAACATACAAATATAAGGAAAATTTTAACATACACCATATTTTATGTGATTGCTAGACACGCCCATTTTTGTCGGGCAAATTTCGCTACACCCCCCCAATAGAAACAGGGAAGTTACGGCCGTGTGTTCACCTAGGATTGGACTTGAAATACCGCACTAAATATCAAGTCAGTCCTGTGAAAAAAAGCTTACAGCTTATCATGTTTATTCTGGGGACATGTCGTTGCGAAGAAGAAAATTCTTCGCAACGACTATTCTTCGCAATGAATTTCTTCGCAACGATATGCACTCTTTATTCTGAATAAATGATGATGATGATGATGATGATGATGATAAATATACAATTTTTTTTTATCAAACATGTATGAATTTAATATAACTTACTAGTAAAAACATGTAATAATGTACTACATAGCGCTTTACTTCCATACTCTCAAAATACATGTTCATATAAGCCATATAACCTTACGAGGAATCCATATTTTTTATATTGTATTTGTATAGATAAATTATTATTCTTGAGCAAGAATTTTGAAAATCATGTTTGTCAATTCCGCAATTGAAATATATCGACTTCAAATATAGAATTGATTGTGCTGCGATTCTATATTGCAGTATATTGTACATTGTTAATGAATACTGTACTTCATGTCATACAATCTGTATAATACTGTACACACGTGATTATATCTAATTATAATTGTAATGATAATTTGGAAAATAATATGCATATAATTTCCATACATTTCATCGACGAGATCTATACACGAAATCCTGCAGTCGGTATGGCGATGATCATATATATACCTTAAAATAACATTGTTATAATGATAAAATTGATCTACAAAATTATAAATAAACATGATGTAGAGTACTACACCGTAAATAATGATAGCATACCTGATATATTTATTAGAAGTAATGCAATTAAGAATATCACAATCTTCATTGTAAAATGATTTGAGACAAAGGAGGTACTTGTGTGTCGGTGCGATCGGTGCTGTGAAAATAAGAGTGACTAACCACAAGGCCCAGAGGATCATATTATTTATTATAGACGACAGAGGATATCACAGGATTTGATTTATTGACATAGAACTTAAAGGAAATGATATCTTCATCATCATCATCATCATCATTTTATTTATTTATTCTCACACTCTACTACAGTTTCCTAAAACAATGTTTTTAAAAGTTGGAAAAAAGTAATTGCCAATCTAGTGGTATATGTTTTATAGAATGGCATGCAAAAACCTATATAAAAACTCTATTTGAAAAGGCTATAATAAAATTTTGAAAGTATTTTGTAATACGAACTATATAGTTTCATCATGTTTACATAAATCATATTTCCCAAAGACAGCTTTAAATTATATCTTACATTTATATCTTACACATCTCACATCGATTAAAAAATTATTATTATAAAAAGTAAAAAAATGGTTCCTAAATAATGGATAAGTAAAGCTGAAGTTATACTTTTTCAGAAGACTTCTACGAAGTTGAAGATTAGCTGGTGACTGTGAACGTTCTGTAACTGTATATGTGTTGACAAACACTACATTAGAGGAGTATAGATATATATACTTTATGAAATTACGTGACAATTGTACCACTGTAGAACGCGTAAACGTGTTTCAGAAATCCAGTAGAACCAAATATATCTCAACTTGCAAATTCTATAACGTGCAATATCATCACACAACCCATAACGCACTTATCACGCCATCTACGATCTTCTGGAACCAAACAACTCTATTTCTACCAACCAAAGGCAAATTATAAAAAATAAGTCGGAGAGAGATCGTTTTCTTATGTTGCCCCCACTCTGTGGAACAATCTCTTCCAGGGCATTAGGTCAATAGAATCAATTAACACTTTAAAAAAACCCAGATAAAAACATATTTATTCAAGCAGGCATAGAAGTTGTAAAAAAAGAAGAAAAAAAGTTATTATATAAGTGGTAGAGTGGATAAATAATGTAAAGTTGTTGGTGTTGTTGTTTATTTGTCAAAAATACTGACCGGATTATATAGGAAAGTAAAACTTCCATTTACATATATCCTTTAAATACATAAAGAAAGCATAAAATTAAAATGTGTTAATTGTGTTAACTACATTAGTAGTTCATATAGAATTGTTTGGTAGTTCATATAGAATTGTTACTTAACTTTGCATAAGTTGTCCACACTTGTGTAGGTATAGTGCTCAATGATAAATATCCGTGTTTTTTCAAATAATAAAATCTATACTTGCCTGATGATCGCCGTATATGGCGTGAAACTCGGAGTAGCGAGAACAGTATGTCTCTTTTATGACTCATTTTATTTATTTATCTAAATGGTATATATAGTGTATATAATGTATGTTATTTTTATAAAATTTAATTTGTAAAAGTGCTGTTGAGCGTATTGACTTTTAACCTCATAAATAGCGCTATATAAATACAGTTTTAGTATTATCATAATATTTATACACTACCCTACCTATACGTACGTGTCACAATCATATATGCCATACCTACATTTAACCCTCACCTTGGTAAAGACATTGCAACAGTTGAGAAATTTCAACGCCACTGTACCTAAGTTATTTCTGGCGATTTTTTAAATGGATCAAATCGTGAACTCAAAATCAAGATCGTCTCACCGATATATGGATTTGATTCGCTGGAATTGCGTCGTAGAAGAACTGATACATATACATTCAATCATTAAATATGACATACATTAATTGTACATTCAAATTGGATAGGCTAATTTCTATGTCCCGTAAAATCAATTTTCAATAGCCGACAACTAGATGACATGACAATCGCTTACATAATAGCATTTGTAATCATGTTTCGACAAAAGGTTCAACCTTCTGGAATCCTAGGGGTAATTCAACTTTTTTTCTGAATTTTCTTGTTTTTCTTGTTGAGGTTTGACAAGAAAATCAAAAAACGTCAACTGTTTTCTGAATTTTGTCTAGCCTTCTGGGATCTAGGATCCCGGGATCCCCACTTTTTGTCGGACCCTGCTTGTAATAGTGAATACTCGTCATCATTATTTTCCAAACCGTATATAGTTTGTTGAAGAATAAAAAGAGTGCATAGATTCCATTATTTTGTCTTTATTTAGGGATATTTGAAACCAGTCGTTTACGAGTGCCATGGTGAGCAATCTGAGTCCATTTCGACTTTATCGTGCTGGCTTCTAGACTGTATGTAGATGTCATATATTTATTAAGATTTATGGTTTTAATTTGGTTTCAACAAATTGCATATAAATAATAATATTAATAATAGTAATGATAATGACATATAGTTGTCTATCAGCAGATAATAGTGTTCAATGCCAGTGATTGACAGAGCGTAAATACTACTAATAAAATGGAGTCAAAGACTACACATCCATTTCTGTGACTCTAAGTTTGTAGGAACCTTCCTGAACCATCTAGAACATTCTAGAACATAGGAGAACCTACATGACTCCCCGCATGACTCACAATGACCATGCATGATCTAGCAGCTTCTAGCATTTATCTAAACACTATAAATACAGTAAATGAAAACTATGAAAACTATGAGAACTGAATGTACAGTCTACTATCAACATGTCAACTTGGAATTAATATTATTATTCATAAGAAGAAATATACCATACAAATCAATTCAACCTACGTTGTTATTATTATTTCTTCAACATAATTCTACAGTTCTCATCAAGTTTCACGCTTTATATCGCATAAAGCGTGAAACTTTAAGTCACAGAAATGAATGTGTAGTCTTTGACTCCATTTTATTATTAGTAATATTCTGTGACTTTAAGTTTCACGCTTTATATCGCATAAAGCGTGAAACTTAAAGTCACAGAAATGAATGTGTAGTCTTTGACTCCATTTTATTATTAGTAATATTAATAATAATAATAATAAATAGATAGATAGTTCGTTTTATTATTATAACATAGTCCATAGACTATGATTATAGACATATAAACTTTGTGATAAGTAAAGGATGTTTTTAATTTTATAATACAAATTACACTGATATTTTATTTCTGTTTTGATTATTAAACTTTCTTGATGTCTGTGCTTGTATGTGGTTAATTGTTTTGTAAAAGTTGTAGATTTGTAAGTATTAGTTAAGTTTACTAGTTTATTATATCATGCGTGTTATATCATTATATCAGTCCTTTGAAAAAAAGTTTGTATAACTTAAAGGTTCTGAATAAATGATGATGATGATGATGTTAGTTGTTTTTTAAATGTTTTGTTATTTAAGTTCAAGACATCTCTGTAATTAGTATTAATCAATTCTGAGCCACGATTTAGGTAATCTGAGCATTTTATATTGGTTTTCTGGTGACATACTTTGTAATTGACGGAATGAACATATTTTTGAGATGTATACCTAGCTCTCATTTTAATGTTTGTTAATGCTAATAATAACAATAATAATAACGCATCAGTAAGTTTCTAATTATTAATTTTGTGAACAGAAATATTTTAAATAGCGCACATTAACTTTGCTCATGGCGCAATCACATACAAAATACCCTACATTAAAATTTATATTTTAAACTTCTCAAATGAATGTGTTCTGTATATTTTTAAACCGCTCAATTGGTTTACTTTTACGGATATCCAAAGGGGGAAGCATATAATTGAATAATAAAATAAGCTCTATTACCAGCAGTATATTACAGTAAAATATTGTTCGATTTAGTTAGTCAACTTCAAAAGAATCCGAATTGTCAGTTTAGCAATGGGACTGTCGAAATTGCTCAAATTTATCGAATGTTATAAAATATATAACACAGCATTGTATTAAACAATAGAATGCGGCATTACAGATAGTTTATCTTGGAACGTATAGATCATATTTATTTTTCATTGAGTAAAAAATCTGTCTGAAGATCACAGTGAAATGCGTGAAACTTGAATAACAGTAAAGAAATGTGTATTCTTGAACTCTTTCACCATATATTATTATTATTGAATGTTATATATATATATTTGAAGTTACAAACATGGGGGATTAATATGATGTGCAAAGCTTCTTTTAAATAGGTCTTAAATTTAGATAATAAAAGGAAATTAAAATTCATTTGGATGATCCCCACCGCTGCTGAACAGTAGCTATAATTCTGCTGCATGGAATTCCTACGAGAATGATCAAATCAAAAAGTTTCATAACAAGCTATGCTAAATATAGCAAATTAATAGAAACGGAACAATCTTTGCAACTTTTGATAAATTTGCTGACAAAAAATAATTAAAATCAAAATGACTGGATATTAGAGTGACACAAACATCTTTTCGATATTGTACAATGATTTTACTTAAGTGTAAGTCAATAGCTCAAGCTTTGTTGTACTTTCACCAATCATAATTTGTTGACAAGTTGTAGTAGAAAGATAGAACAGTTTAGAAAAATTGTTCCGATGATGACCTAGAATATTAGGCGTGATCATTCACAATCGACACAGATCAGCCCTCTTCTTTCATAACGAGGCAAGCATTACAAACATGGCGGCTAAACTGCATTCACGAGATTTTCGAAGTACAAAAACAAACCGAGACAATATTCAAGGAGAAACTGGTAATTCAACATTTTATGTCGGAACAAATGATCACTTGAAAGACGAATCATACAAGTTCTCAGAATGGAGTGTAAGTATTATTATATCTAGATATATCTTGATCTAAACTACTGATTTATAAACACGGAATTTTATTTAGCATAGTAGCTAAGTAGCCCCCATGCATAATTAAGTTAATCAAATCATTCTTCAAATATCTATCCTATTCCTGTAAAGTATATTTCTGTAAAATTGTTGTGTTATTATATATATTTATAAATCAGTCTTGTGAAAAAAAGCTTTTATCTTATTCAAATCCTTAATAAATGATGATGATGATGATGATGATGATGATGATGATGATGATTTCAAATTGAAACCAGTTGAATTGAGAGTCGAGCTAAGCTTCCTGATAATCTTCCATTGATTCGATTGAGCTAAGCTAATTACCCAACGTGATTATCAAGTACTTAGAAAAGACAGAATTACATCAACTGTTGGGGGTGGTGTTGCAATTTTAATACGCAAAGATTTGAAAGTTACTACTGTTGACATCCCGTCTACTTTTCACGCTCTTGAATATGTTGTGGCTGATATACACATATCAAATATCGGATATCGTTTAGTTTGTTTGTACAATCCTCCTTCGTCGGCTTTGTCTTCCACTGAAGTGAATTTACTGTGTTTATTTATTGACTTTGTTAGCACCGATAGTGCTTTTCCAGTTGTTGTTATTGGCGACTTTAATTTTCCTTGTATTGACTGGTCAATTCCTAAATCTCATGGATCTTCAAATACTACAATGTTTTTAGACGGTATTGTTCGAAATGGACTCAATCAATTTGTTACCTCGCCTACCAGAAATGATGAAATTCTTGACCTTGTTTTTTGTTCCCAAGACAATGCTATTTTTTGCACTGAAGTTACCGAACCATTCACGTCTACTTGTGATCATCAGTCTATTGAATTTAACCTAGCTGTCAGCAACTATAGTAATGACCGCTTCCCTAAATCAAAACCTACTAAACGTCGAAATTTTTATAAAGCAGATTATGATTCTATTAATTCCTACTTGTCTACCATAAATTGGATTGATATGTTACAGGAAAGTCAAAATGATGTTCAAACTTTTTGGAATAAAATTTGCGATATTCTCAACTTATCTACTTCAAAATATGTACCGTTGTATAAACATAATTCTAATCGTAAACCCAATTATCCTAAAAACATTCGATTACTCCGTTGCAAAAAGAAGTCCTTGTACAAATCGTCTAAAGAATCTCCGTGTAAAAAGAAATTGTATAAAGATACATGCAAAGATTATGAAAAGGCAGTAAAAAAGTTTCATCATGATTACGAAGCCTCGCTACTAGTTGACCCCTCATTAAAAAAATGTTACGCCTTCGTTAAAGGTAAAACACAATCTAACTCTACAATTCCTGCTATTGTCAAAAATGATCTTTCTGTTACTACAGATGACAAAGAGAAAGCAACTCTTATCAATGAATATTTTGCTAGTGTTTTTACACAGGACAATAACAGCATACCTAACATTCCAGACTCGGCTAACGAAAATACTTCATTGAATTTCATTGAGTTCTCTTTCGAAAAAGTTTACAAGACATTATCTTCCTTGCCCACAAAAGTATCTCGAACACCAGATGACTACCCACCAATATTTTTCAAAGCAATAGCCTCTGAGCTTACTATTCCTTTATCTATGTTATTTGAATTGTCATTAAAAACCGGCATTCTACCTGATATCTGGAAACAAGCATTAGTTTCGCCAATTTTTAAGAAAGGTGACGTAGCTTCCCGTAGTAATTATCGACCCATATCGTTAACCTGCATCTGTTGCAAAGTTATGGAACGTATCATTGTAGATGACCTACTAGTTTATTTAAATGAAAACAATATCTTATCTGATCGACAGTATGGCTTTCTCAGAAAGCGTTCTACTTGTAGTCAACTGTTAAAGACTTTAAATGATTGGTATGATTCAATTAACAAACGCTCACGTGTCGATGTTGTATATATAGACTTTGCTAAAGCATTTGACACTGTTACACATTCAAAACTCTTAGCCAAATTAGAATCTTACGGCATCAAATACGAACTTTTTGAATGGATTAAATCCTTTCTTTCTGGTCGTTCGCAAAGCGTCATTGTATCTGATGAAATCTCAAGTTCTCTCCCAGTTTCCAGTGGTGTCCCACAGGGTTCTGTGTTAGGACCGCTACTTTTTTTACTTTATGTTAATGATATTGAGAGCTGTTTGGATGGTTTGTGCGAAGTGCGTCTGTTTGCAGACGATGCAAAATTTTTTATCGCTCGAAATGATTCTTCCCCTGTCAATGCACTCACAACATCGTTAGATAAATTTACAACATGGGCCGAAAGCTGGCAACTGAGAATTGCTTATGATAAATGTAGTACAATATCCTTTGGTACATCCAACGCAAGTGAGCTTGATTATTTCCTCGGGAGTAACAAACTGAAGCAAACAGGAAAACTTCGTGACCTTGGCCTCATCATTACTTCAGATCTTAAATTTTCTACTCATTGTTCTTCTATCTCCGCTAAAGCTAAAACAAGATCTTACCTTCTACTGAAATGCTTTACCTCAAGCAATGCACAATTACTTATTAAAGCATATACTACCTATGTACGACCTCTATTAGAAAAAGACACCCAACTATGGAGTCCTTATTTACAAAAAGACATTGATTTAATTGAATCAACTCAAAGACGTTTTACTAAATATGTGTGTTCTAGAGCAAGATTAAAAGATAATGGTTATCACAGTCGTTTGGCCCTGTTTGAAATTGAATCTTTAGAAATCCGTAGAATTAAATTTGATTTATGCATGGTGTACAAAATTATAAATAATCTAATTGACTTTCCTGATAATATTTTTATAAAACGAAACATAAGTAAACTTAGAGGACATTCTATGCAATTCGTTGCATGTTCAATACCTGTAAATAATTCAATTTTTTATTCCTTTTTTTATCGCATAATTCCATTATGGAATCAGTTACCGGATGAAGTAGTGACTTCTTCCTCCTTAATTACCTTTAATTCAAAATTACATAAGATTGATTTAGATTGCTATTTGAAGCACTCCCATTAGGCTGCACATCAGTGCAAATTATATTACTATATAATTTCCCATTGCTTGCCTGTACAAAAAATTACCATTTATGGTTTATTTTTTTTGCAAATATATGAAATGAAATGAAATGAATCTTATTCAAATCCTTAATAAATGATGATGATGATGATGATGATGATGATGATGATGATTTCAAATTGAAACCAGTTGAATTGAGAGTCGAGCTAAGCTTCCTGATAATCTTCCATTGATTCGATAGGCCTTTTGAATTGTATTGCTACAATGCTAACGAGTAAGGACCAAGTCTAGGCTGCTGTAATCAGTAAATCATGATTGAGCATCAACTTTGGTTTTAAGACCCAATGTTTTTGGCACTGCAAAAGTAATTCGAAAGTTCAAATTTTGAAAAACAATAGGGCCTAAGAACAATCAGATCAGCCTCGACTTGACATATATTAAACTATAGACCTACCAATGGCCTACCAATGGCATTGTGAAAAAAAAATTTAACATTTATTGCAAATAAAAGATCAAATTTTCCAATTATCATCATAATTAATAACGACATGAGCTAATGCCATGAACTATATATTTTGGCTTGCATTTTGAGGCTCTTCCTCTCACATTGTTTTTTTTTATCACTGGTACAGTCGAAATCGGTTAATACCCCCCCTTCTGTGCAAGCTAAAGAGGAGACATTATCCAATTTGGGATATTATTAGAATTGAGAAAAACAAAAGAAATTCAACAAAACAAAGGAATTATGTTCATTGTTATCAAATGTTATCAAATCAAAATGAGTACAATTGTAGAATAACACGGACGGACAATCATATATAATCGTTTCGAAATAAGTCCAATTTTCACAGAGGTTTTATCGTAAATGTTTCTTCTTGATCGCAGAATTTTTCCTGTTGTAGCCTACACATGCGTTGAGCATGGTTCATTTCGTTTGCGACTTGTGAGAAGACATTTTAAAAGTTTGTCATTGACAAAGTCACTTTTACAATAAGGAAAATAGATTACAGTAATGTTCAAAGAGCTATTTAAGCAAGATATATTCTTTGAATTGTTAAATGTTTATTTTTATTTAAAACAATTAATATTGTCGATGTTATATCCAACATCAAGTTTGAAGTGATGATAATTTTTACAACAAAAGCGAATAACAAAGGTAAACGCTAACAATGAGACGACTATCATTTGTTTACAAATTAAAAAAAAACGGACATTAAACAAGTTTCATGATAAATTAGGGCCATGAAAGCGGGATATTAAACAAAATGAGAAAATATCTGTAAATTAGTTGAGTTTGTATAGAAGACGGCAAGTGGTTTTCAACAAATGGGGATATAAAGCAGGGTGGGTTATTAACCGAGGGGATATCAACTGAGTTTGACTGTATTATTAAGCTACCATTTGTCTTGAGTCAGAGAGAAAATGGACTTGAATCTGGAGAATGAAAGAGTTAGATTGCTATACTTTGCAAACTGGATCTAATCCACCACTTCTCTGGTGCTACAAATCAAAACGATTGATAATCAGCAATTCTGAACAAATGAGCCAACCCAAAACCAGTCTACCAAATATGGCAGCTGCACCCCTGATTTGAAGATTTTTGCTGCGATTAGCGCCCCTGAAGTTGCATGTTTCTAATGGACTTTCTGTCATTTTTTTTCGTTCTTTGTTCTTCTTTGCTTCTAAAAAATGTTCTTCTTGATTTTTGTGAAATGATTAATTTGGTATCCCTGCAGTCAAATATATCAATTTGCCATCCGGGCCCCCGCTATCAACTTTTCCCAGTGCTTCCGCTTGTCCGTAATTAATCATGAGTTATACAAACTATGCCAAAATGTTTTAATTCCTTGGAACATGTTGAATGAATCGATGAAAGGCATCAGTTTTAAATGTTAAATATTGTTTTAAATGTTGCAATATTTCATTTGTCCTTATATAGTTTTATTGGATGTTTAATGTAACAATTATGGTATGTGACTGTGTTTTATGTTTGATTACACTTTCAGGCAAGTTGTATGGCTTTAAACTCTACAGGGGAACTTTGTTTACTTGCTGGGTGAGTAAATACTCTAGAGGGGGACAAACAAAATAAAACATTAGATTAAACTTTTCTTGACCATAAACAGCAACGTAGGAGATTTCATCATAAAGAAAAGCAATTATGAAGCCATCACAATATTTGTTGATACAATGAAACCTGTAGGCCAAGATAATAACCAGCTACAAGAGGTAGATAAATTGACCGCTATATACAGGTGGTCTTTATATACAGGGTTGATTCAATAGAAAATACTATTTAAGACTTTGCTAGAGTAACCAACCATTGAAAAAGTGATGATAGAGGTGGCTTTAGGATTAACCAGGGTCCAACAAGCTATTTTGCCTTCCAGAAACCTGGATTTATATTAAAAAATCTTCGGAAAATTTTTGCCGGAAATACTGAAAACAGATTGAAATATCAACACTTTCCAATTTCGTGTTACCATGGTAACACTGAGAATTGTGGAGAAAACATTTTAACGATATGTCTTGGCTTCCATCCAAAATGCTTCTTTTGAAATCCTTGACAATTTGGGTAAATTAATTAGCTATCTCTGCAAAAACGTTTTGCATTTGTTGTTTTTCTTATATAAAGTAAGTCAAGTGTGAACTGTGTGATCATTCATGGGAGGTGTTGAGGAAGGTGTCTCTTCAAAACTTTGCAAGGAACAATTAAACAAACTTTGAAAAGAATCAGACATTTTATTCTTAACATTTAAATTATATTTTACTTTAGAGGCATTCAAATGAGAAAAGTATTCAAAATAAGATAACAATATACCCTTCAAGCTGGATTGAAAACAAGTTACACCTTCAGAAAATCTTTTCAAGCTCATTAAAATTGAAAGGGAAAGTCGATTTTCTTCGGAATTTCGTCTAGCCTTCTGGAAACCTAGTTGCTGGGTTGCTGGGTTTTGTCGGACCCTGGGATCAACTGAATAAACTATTTTTAATTGTTTTATTTCTTGACATTATAGTGAAACCTGTATATAACAGCCAGCTACAAGAGGTAGATAAATTGACCACTAAGACAGGTGGCCTTTATATACATGTTTGATTCAATAGAAAATACTATTTTAGACATTGCAAGAGTGACCACTATAGACAGGTATCCGCTGTATAGAGGTGGCTGTTATAACAGGTTTGACTGTATTTATATCTTTTAGGCGCCGGGGGTTTGCATTAGCCGATATAAGTCAATCAGAATTCCATGTAAAGAAATTATCAAGAAGTTACAAATGGGATCCAACTGCTGTAGAATGGAATCCACATCAAACAACAGAAGAATCGTTTGTTGCTGCTGTAAGTTCCTAGTAAAATATTTATTATGAAATTGTTGAGTTATTTCTCGAATTGTGATTGGTTAAGAAGCGTTTTTGATTTAGCTATATATGTTGATTTTGAGTTCTACAGATTAGCTTTTATGGAAATGCTATGATTCGAATAACATTGAACATTGAATAACATACTTGAAAAAATCTTCAAGGACTTCAAGGACAAATTAAATTGTATAAATAATGGAAGTATTTATTATCATTAATGCGAATTGAAACATAGAATTACAGGCTGTAATTTCTTACCATTTTAGTTGCTGTAAGACACACAAAAAGTGAAAAACTTGTTGACAGCGGCAACTCATGATTTATAACTCTTTACTTGTGTCTCACAAGTCACAAGCACCGCTCATGTTAATAAAGTGCTGTACAGCCCTCTTATCTGTTCCATATCGCATAAGTAGGCTATGTTGAAATCTGTGCATAGCCTTGACTCGCTATAAGACTTGGTTGATATATAGAGGTGGATTTTATAAGGAGTGACTTTACTGCGGATGTTATCACCTTTCCAAAGGAACCTGTGCTACTCTTCTTTTCTAAACATCTTGGGTATGATTGAATTATCTAGTTCAAGGGATTTGATCATTCATGACAGATTGCCATTGGTTTCAAGGCACAGGTTCAGAGGGTGATGTCAGTGCCAATCATACTAGTAGCCTGCATCCTCAACAATACCTCTGTTGTTTTTAGGAGAAATATTTAGAATCTATAATATGGGGAGTGAAAAACAAAATGATTGGTTATTATTTTATTTGCATTGTTAAAAATGTGATGATTATAATAATATTACATTTACAGTCATTTGTGACTGAAAGTCACCCCTTGAGCACAAGTTCCTGTTTATTAGGGGATATTGACAAATTTACATGCAAATTATGCTACAAACGATTAACATGTGTTCACTGACGTGGAATCGAAGCCCAGCCTCCTGCTCAGAGTACTGGCTGACACTCTACCACTGAGCTAACAGTGCACAAACGTATTATATTAGCTTTAAAGAATTAAAGAACAAATATGCGAAGAAGGAAGAGAGAAATCAATTTTTTTGATAAATTACTCAAAATTTGGGTTCTGATGAATTACTAATTACAGGGGGTAAGGGACCAGACTGAAAATGAACAAAATGATTTCTTCTTCAGATTAGTCAGAAGGTTGAACATTGGAAGGTAATCAATGGTTCTTTCACGCTTGATGCAACTCTGAAGGGACACACAAGGGGTATAAGGTACGTTCAGATTGGTTTTAAATTAAATTAGTAGACCGATAAAGGATTAGCCTTTTAGCCCCTAATTGGTAATTATATATAGTAATGAATTACCCACATTGCTGGGTTCATATTGGGTCGAGTTGGATTGGGGAGATCTACTGGGGGATCCCTTGCCAACAATAGCAATTATGAATCAAAGTCGAAGTGACTGCAAAATGAAAATGTACATTTTTTTAATACAAAAATATCAAATAAATATCAATAGTAAAACAGAAATAATAAATTAAATTAAAGCATAGACCAAAACAAAGTGATTCGAATGACACTACTCCCAAACATTTTGATGAAGAATTTAGAGAGTTATTAGCTTACATATGCTGGGCCTATCAGATTAGTAACTGAACAAACTAAAGTTGTAATCCTGTTTTGATTATACAGCGAAACCTGTATATAACAGCCAGCTACTAGAGGTAGATAAATTGACCACTATAGAAAAGTGGCCTTTATATACAGGTTTGATTCAATAGAAAATACTATTTTAGACATTGCAATGCAATAATGACCACTATAGACAGGTGACCGCTGTATAGAGGTGACTGTTATAACATGTTTAACTGTATTCATTTCTGTCTCTATGTTACAGTATGTTGTACATGTATTTTATTTTTAGCGATTTGAATTGGAATTGTCATGATCCTAATTTTTTACTCACATGTTCAATGGATACATATCTTTATTTATGGGATTTAAGGTAAACAGAGTGAAAGCTGTATAGTGTAACACAGTGGAATTGCAAGGGTGCAGCCAAAATCATGATACAAAACTAGAGTGAAGTGCTTGAGTTTGGTTAGACACTCAGTTCTGAAGAATGGGGGATATTAACAGTAGTGATATTGGCCTACACCAGAGCCATTGATGTGATCGATGGCTCTTGTGTACAACCCCTTGCAAAAAATTATTTGAGTTCATGAACTGTTCATGAACTCTACAAACTTTCTTGAACTGTTCATGAACTTTACAAACTTTCTTGAACTGTTCATGAGCTTTACAAACTTTCTTGAACTATTCATGACTGTTACATACTTTCTTGAACTGTTCATGAACTCTACAAACTTTCTTGAACTGTTCATGAGCTTTACAAACTTTCTTGAACTGTTCATGAACTTTACAAACTTCCTTGAACTGTTCATGAACTTTAAAAACTTTCTTGAACTGTTCATGAACTTTACAAACTTTTTTGAACTGTTCACAAACTTTACAAACTTTCTTGTACTGTTCATGAACTTTACAAACTTTCTTGAACTGTTCATGAACTTTACAAACTTTCTTGAACTGTTCATGAACTTTACAAACTTTCTTGAACTGTTCATGAACTGTTTACGTACCTCTTATAAACTGTGTTCACAATCAGTTCATAAACGTTGAATGGCCTAATTTTTGTGAACTTTTTTCATGAACTGTGGACTGTATAAAAGTTAACAAACCAAGGCGTGGTTCTCTATAAAATGCCTGGTGTAAACAGGTGATCTATATAGACAGGTCTTTTCTCTGACATTTCATGCCTTGAGCATTATCTAGTAAGCAAACATGCCACCAAAACATTTTTAACACATATTCTTGTAGCTGATGGTTAATAAGGAAAATTGATAACAATGAACTTCTTATTTGCTTGAAATTAGTACAAAAACAAGATTGATTAAAATATGCATGAGATACAAGAACTTTCTCCAGAAAAAATTATGTTTTTTTATTTATAATATCGTTACAGTATTATCATCATTATTTAACCCACAGAGAGAGTAGAAGACCATCGCTAGTGTTCACCGCAGTTGGTAAGTGTACTAAAAATTACATTGTTTACTTCTGCTGCAGTTACTACAAGATCTCTGTCATAGTTGTTTTAATAAGCAATAGGCACACAGTTTCCTATGTGCTATTGATATTTGGCTCACAGGTGGCACATAAGGAGAAAGCGAGAAGGCAATGTGAGTGCTTTTTGCCTTCAAGTTTTCTCCTTAGGTGACTCGAGTACACTCTTAATCGTGCAGACACTCTGCCACTTGGCCACCAATGCACAAAGATCTTTAAATATAAACTCTGCCTTATTTTTGCATCTTTTTTTCTCAAAGGTTTTTGTTATAATTCAAGTTTGTTTGCAATTTGTGTTTAAACGTTTTGAAGGGAAAAAATAATTGGATGTTATTTTTAGCATTACTTATTAAATTAATTTTACTTATTTTATTATATGTGTTTCCAGCTGGATCATCTCAAATAAAATGGAATAAACTGCAAGGAAATATATTTGCAAGTGCACATGACGGTGATATAAGAATTTGGGATTCTAGGGTAAGACACTGTGCATACACCCTTATGGTATTTTGTACAAACTGAAAGTAGCCCCTGCAAAAATCAGTTCAGGAGTTCATGAACAGTTCATGAACGTTAAATGGTCCCAATTTTCATGAACTGTTCATGAACTTTTTATCAACTATTCAGGAAGGTTCATGAACTGGTCATGAATAGTTCAAAAACAGTTCATGAACAGTTCAGGAAAATCGAGACGACACGCTATGATATTTACAAACTAAAAGTGACCCAAGGCTGCAAAAACAGTTCAGGAGTTGATGAACGTTACATGGCCCCAATTGTCATGAACTGTTCATGAACTGTTCATGAACAGTTCAGGAAAATCGAGACAGACACGCTATGATATTTACAAACTGAAAATGACCCAGGGCTGCAAAAACAGTTTAGGAGTTCATGAACAGTTCATGAACAGTTCATGAACGTTACATGGCCTCAATTGTTGTGAACTGTTCATGAACTCCTGAACTGTTTTTCGCACAGGAAAATGTATCTGATAAACAACATGATCATGATTATTGGTTCTCTGTTTATGAATGTTAAATGGCTCATTTTTCATGAACTGTTCATGAACTGAACAATTTATTTTTGATAACTGCATACTTGGATATTAATGCAGTTAAAACCGTTGGCAATTTAGAATTGTATTCAAGCGGGTTACACTGCATAACAACATAGGGTTTGTCTTGTAGATGGTTTTGTTTATATTTTACAGAAAGGAAACAGTCCATTGGTGTATATTACTGGTCATTTGTCAAAGATTCATGGGATTGATTGGTCCCCATCTGATGAAAACTGCCTTGTAACTGCAAGTAGTGATGAAACTGTCAAGGTAGGCATCATGCTATCAAATTAAGTGACATCATATCTCTTATCCTTGAAAAACACTCGTGAAGTTTGCGATTGGGAAGTGTAGATATTGATTTTCCTATATCTTGAGATCACTACAGTGAAACCTGTATATAATGGCCAGCTACGAGAGGTAGAGAAACTGACCACTATAGACAGGTAGCCTTATATACAGGTTTGATTCAATAGAAAATACTATTTTAGACATTGCAAGAGTGACCACTATAGACAGGTGGCCGCTGTATAGAGGTGACCGTTATAAAAGGTTTGACTGTAGTTAATTGATGTCAAATCCCCTTAAATCCTTAGAACGCCTGATATGTTAACAATAAGGAAGTGTTAAGTGTTAATATCGATTTCCCCGTAATCTAGAGAGAACCAGTTAATTAATATCACAGCTCCTGATCCCTGCTAAATATCTGAGAAGTTAACAATTGGGAAGACTAATATCGTTGGATAAAAGACTTTTCAGCAATGTTTATTATAGCCTACTTGCAGACTCACTGTCAAAATGTAAACTTGGTAGAACAGTAGATGTTTATTAGAACACGTTGTTTCTATTTTATTCTTCAAGTTGATTTTAATTTTTTTTTCTAATGTACTTATTTTAGTTTTGGGATATCACAACTCCGAAGGGTGCCAAGAATACTATTCGATCTGGATCACCCGTGTGGCGTGCAAGATATACAGTGAGTTTCAGATAGATTGGCTGCAACAAATGAATTTGGTGATGTGCTCCTTATTGTACTGCTAATCATAGAAGTCACAAAAGGAAAATGTCAACATATGGGCTGTATATTGTTGAACCTTAGCGTAGTTTAAGACTCATTACTATTGACACATCAAAGCTATTTCAGATGACCTTTGCTTCTCGCATTGTCTCTGATAAAAGTGGGATCCTGGAATCATCCTAAATCCCAGAAGGCTAGAGCAAATTCAGAAGAAAACTGATAATTTTCTGATTTATAGGTCAAACCTCAACAAAAAATTCAGAAAAATATGTTAAAAATGTGCTAAGATTCCAACAGGATAAGCCATTTGTCAGACGCTGTTTTCGAAGGAGCACTATTGGTTGGCGTCAAGATGACACACACGCTGCAGATAATAATCAATTAACCATTTGTTACCTCAGTGAAACAAACTATTGAAAAGCTATGTACAAGCTTACCTGATTTGTGGGAAATGATAAATTCTAGGACGAAAGTTCCCCTGAAAGTCATTCTATTACTCAAACTCTTTCCATTTTAGCCATTTGGTGATGGTATTGTTACTGCAGTTGTTCCTCAATTTGTTCGATCTCAAAATAGCATTATGTTATGGAATACTTCTAACGTTAATAACCCAGTACATACATTTGCTGGCCATAGTGATGTCGTTCTTGAATTCCAATGGAGATCAAAAGAAATCGACGGTAAGCAGTAAAATATATATCTCCGATAATATTTTATAAAATACTAGTGAAGTAAACCCGCTCTGCTGGATGAAGTTTGAAAATAAAAAAAATAGAAAACTGAATTGCTAGAAGTTAGCTCAAATGATAAATAAACAATAGAACTGACGATCAGTCGGGTGTGAAAGATATTGCGTGAGGAACATGAGAATGTAATTCGTTCTTTCTATGGAGCCGCAAGAGAAATCCTACGAAAAAAATACGCTTCGGGTCGTCAATTGAAGGATTATAAAGATATGAACATAAAGCATGGCCTATGTTGCCGCAAACAATTATAAGATACCCCACATGTATGGATTTGATACGTTTACCATGAGATGCGTGAATCTCAAATACAATAGATACAAATAGACATACATCGACGTTTATATAGTAGATGTGGTAGTCCGAAATCAATCATGTTTGCTACCCGAGGTTTCACGTCAAGACGATCATCAGCTAGCATGGTTAGATAACATGGTTATGTCAAACTTTGAGTAGCAAACATGATTGACTGATTTATGAATATGTAGTTATATACAGTCAAACCTGTTATAACGGTCACCTCTATATAGTGGCCACCTGTCTATAGTGGTCACTCTTGCAATGTCTAAAATATTGTTTTCTATTGAATTAAACCTGTATATAAAGGCCACCTGTCTATAATGGTCAATTTATCTACCTCTCATAGCTGGCTGTTATATACAGGTTTCACTGTATTATTTAAAGCGCTGTTGTATATCATTGAGCCTATGTTCAATCAGTAAGACAACTTACACGACATTATATATCTCCGATATTAAGAAATTTTTATTCTTGTGTTTTTGTTCAGAACCACAATTCAGACCCCATTTATCGTTCATAAACTAATTTATAACAGAACCCCCCCCCATGAACTGTTTATAACATGTTCATAAACTGTTCATGAACTGAACAATTCCTTTTGCAAGGGTATTCCTCTACTAAGAAAGAGAGTTATTTGTCACTATACAGTCTTATTAATACATCGATATCTCTGTCATTTCTTATCAGATCGACTTCAAGCTTTGACCTATTAATATTTTAACTAGTTCACATCAAAATGAGCAGAATGTGCTGATAATTTTGTTTTCTTCTTTAATATACTTTTTGTTTTATGATAGGTGATATTGAACATCAACTTGTTACATGGTCAAAAGATCAATATTTAAAACTGTGGGCTCTCAATCACAAAATACTCAAGGTACAGTATTACAATAATGATAGTACAGCGATATTGTCGTGAGGCAATTACATGCAGTGACGATATCCCAATTTTCGAAAGTCTATGGCATCATCAAATACGAGAAAAATGCAACAATAGAATAATGCTTCATTTGAATATAATCTGTCACCAACCGTTGTGCAGTGGTTATTGTATATGAACCGTCACAGATAGTTCATGATCAGTTCATGAAAATTTGGGACCATTTAATGTTCATGAACTATTCATGAACTCCTGAACTGTTTTTTTGCAGAGTTGATTTTAATTTATTTTTAATATTTCAATATATATATATACTATACATATACATATATAGTATACATATTCGATACATATACTATAAGATACTATATAATTTAAATAAATTCAATTTTCTTGCTTGAAAAATTAACCTGTGACTTATACTCGCGTGCCATTTATACGCGCTGGATTACGGTACTCTGAAAGATAATTATTTGTAATTTTGTATATTGAAATTTTCTGAATAGATGATGATTGTTCTGAATTATGTCTAAGTTTGAGATAATTGACATCATTTTTTTGCATTCCATAGGTAGTGATATCATGTCATAATGTTTGATAGATTGTATGGTGTCTGTATCTTTAATTAATTGTAACGTAATGCTAATTGGGATTGTTTTGTGAACACTATATTTAATCATAATGTAGCGCTATTTTTAGAATGCTGACATGGAGGCGGGATTAGCTCAGATGGCAGAGCAACCGAACTTCAAATCAGATCATATCTGATCGACTGTGGTTCAAATCCCCCGAAGGTCAACTCAGCCTTGACTTTATCTGAAACATCAAGTGAGTACCATCTGAGGATGGCAGATGGAATGGTCCAGAGGGAATTGTATTATGAGTAGCTGCGGCGCATCGTTGCGCATTGACAATCAAGACCTATCTGCCATGAAATCTGTTGAAATTGATGTGCAGTGTCGCGGCGCTGAGATCAACAAAGAGCGTTTAAAATCATTGCTCTCAGTGAAAAAAGCCACTCATCTAGAAGTAGAGGAGTGATACGGGTGCCTTCGGTAGGGCGACACCGTTAACATTACTACTTACTTGCATTAGATATTTTGCTTATATATGGAGTTTGATTGTGTCTTTATCTGTAAATTACGTCATTGCATTTAGATAGCATTTTTAGAAATAGTTAGTAATCAAAGGAATAGAATAATCAATAGATGAAGTCGTATCAAGAAGTATAATTGTACAGATCAGATTGTCGCCTTGAAATTTCAAAGAAATTCAAGAAATCGTTGGGAAGAAAAACCGATTGAATTGTAATAAAGTAAAATGCACCAAATCGACTCTATCCAACGGTAGTTGTTTGTTGTTTGCCTGGTTCAGAACGATGATGACGATTTTATGATAATGAAGTCATTCAGTGTCGATACACAGTATGTATCATCTTATCTAATCATCTTATCTAATCATCATAATACAATGAAGTAGCAGACTCTACGAACAGGAACTCTCTCAAGCTGCAATTGAAAAATTGTAAATCTTTTACATAACCTTTAATCTGTCACATAATTTGATTAATTTAATATATCTGTAAATCAATATTTTAAAACCATTTAATTTTTTGAAATTCTTCTTCACTCACTATTCTATAAAACATGCCATGCCATTTTTTTTCAACATTGTTTTAAAAGACTGTAGTAGAATGTGAGGATAAATAAATAAAATGATGATGATGATGATGATGATCTTTGATGTGAATTGATGTGAATTGAAGCCAGCTCAAATCATAATTTAAAGATTGTTTTTGTTTGTGTTTAACAGGCATTTCATTGCACAAGAAGCTCGAGCAGCTCAAGTGATATATTTTCAATTGGAAGTACATCAAGAAAAAATAGTATGATTCAATCTCCTACATTTCCCCTAAGTCCTACGCTTTTATCCCCTCACCCAATTGCAGAAGACGTTTTAGATTTTGATAAATTAACTGAAATGCTTGGACCAAGGATGGTATCTAATGCAACGGCAATTGGTAAAGAAGAAGAATTATTTATAGAACAAAATCGTGTTGATCATAAGGAAAAAGATGAGAAACGTAAATTATCATTACACAAGAAGCTTGAACAAGAATTTGCTTTAATTAATGTTAACAATCCTATTTTGCATTTTAATGAGGTGAGTTAAATTTGATGTTTCTATTATTATTTTGTTCATGAAATTATGTATAATATTTTGACCAAGCAATGTGACAATGTGACAATAAAAATTTTGGTCAGTATCTCTTACAAAATTAGTTCATGAACAGTTCATGAAGTAAAAACCTATTTGCGTAATCTTTCACCCCTGTGAAAACAGTTCATGAATTTTTATGGCCTATTTTCTACGATATTTATCATGATTTGTTCAAGATAATAGAGTCAAAGTCGTCATAGCGACCACTCCTATTATTTCTATTGTTCTTATTCATCGACCACTCTTTGCTAGCGACCATGATGATGATGATGATGATGACCATAATCGAAGGGTCCCTTGAGTGATCACTTACAAGGAGTTTGACTGTTCTCTAAAATTGCAACATTTTTGAATTATTATGATTCCTTTTCAAGCAAAGTCATTTTAGACCCATTACAAGAAAACAATTTGGGAGTATGTGAACCAAAGCATGTCTCATTCTTTGAGCTCAATGTGTTGGTTGTCTTTCTAAGTCTCACTCTCAATTTTTATAATTATTATTTATGTTTATGAACAGTTAATGAACCTTATGAAATATTAACGAATCTTAACTTATGGAATACAGCAGTATTATATTGACAGTTAAACCTGTCATAACGGCCACCTCTATACAATGGCCACCTGTCTATAATGTCCACTCTTGCATTGTCTAAATTACTATTTCCTATTGAATCAAACCTGTATATAAAGGCTACTGTCAATTTATCTACGTCTAGTAGCTGGCTGTTATATACAGGTTTCACTGTATTAACATTTTACAATTTCTATCAGTGTAATGCATCTTTCTTTACCTTCTAGCTGAATGCTGAAAAACGATATAGTTCAGTTTCAATAGCAATGGGCCAATACAATGCTGATTTATTCATTTGTTTTCCATCTGCATATCCAGACCACATTCAACCGGTATTTAGATTCTCATCAGAATCAAATATTGATGGAGATCTGGAACAAATGTTGCTTAAGGTATATAAGAGCAAGTCTGCAGATGAGGGCAGTTTTCGCCGAGATCTCGGGTGCGCATCAGCAAATGCGTTGTTGACGTTTGACCGTAAAATATATTAATATCGTTGAATCTCGGGTACGCCATTGCTATAATCTGCAGGCTGGTATTAAATATAACCAACAATACTTTCTTTAAGCGCACGAAGCGTGAGATAGATTACAGAAAGAAATTTGTAGTTGTTGACTCTCTAAGTATTCACTACTTTGTCATCCACCGACATTGAGCGTTATTTATTTCCTGATTAATATATATATATATATATATATATATATATATATATATATATATATATATATATATATATATATATATATATATATATATAATTGTACAAAATATTAAAAAACGACAAATTTTCTGCTGTTTTCTTGGCTAAAATAGGCCAAATGAAAATTTCATTAGATATTACAGTTCATCTAATCCTCCGCGAAACAAGTCCACAAACGTTTATGAACTATTCATGAAAATTGAAGACTGTATTCCCAAACAATAGAAGAGGCAAAGCGACAGAAATACATTTCAACCACTTTTATGCATGCTCTGAATTCAACCACTGTTATAGTTTTTCAACTGGGCTGCGAAAAGCAGTTCAGGAGTTCATGAACAATTCATTAACAGTTCATGAATGTTAAATGGCCCCAATTTTCATGAACTGTTCATCAACCCTCACAGACAGTGCATAAAAAGTTCATGAAAATTTTGGGCCATTTAACGTTCACGTACTGTTCATGAATTCCTGACCTGTTTTCTGTTTGGTCCATTGTAATTAATCCAGCAAATCAGGTACTTTTTGCTAGTACGATGTAACGCCGCCAATATCACAGTTTGCTTCATATCACTAATTTTTGAAAAGCGGCTTCTATCAAACTCAACTTAAATTTACTTTGGTTAATATCATAACCCATTTATTGTCACGGTTTCGGGCTTTATCAAGACAGCAATGTTAACGAGGTTGCAATGTATTGTATAACCATGACATACTTTGTGACTCTATTGTTGTTGTTATTGTAAATTTTTGTTGTCTTTAGTCTTTAAATGATGTATCTCTGTCACATGTTCGTCATAACAGAACTTGTTTTGAACCTTGCCTGCGATCTTTGGTGCAAATCTTTGAAGATTCTATGGTTAGTAATACAGAGACATATTTAGGCCCTTGGGCTCTTTAGATCTAATGTTCTGTAGTTGAATTCCTGTGATTGGTTCTATTTTGCCAAATATTATCGTCATCATCAGTTCGCAACAAAGCTTGTCCTAGTCCTTCCCTCAGCAATGCAGACGATGGTTGCTGGCCAGAATAATATGTAGGCCTACTATAGATTAGATAAAATAAATTTTATGTTCTCGCTGCCATAGAAAGATAGTTTAAATAGTATTTTACAGCCAGCGAAATGAGATTTATTCGTAGGATCACAATTGTTTTCAAACATTATGAATACAGTAATTTAAAATCACACCGCGAGACAGGGAAGTATAAAAATTAGAGGAAATAAATCGATTAAAAGACAAATATTTTAGCTCATGAATGATGCAACTTGAGATTGGAAGTCATAAATAACTCATTTATCAGAGAAAAATATGTTTTAATTTGGAAACAGAACTACTCAAAATGTGGCTTGAAATTTTGCGGTTTTCAAGCAACTGTTTTGATGCTTTGCGTTAGCCATTTATAAATGCCCATGGAAATATGTGAAGTATGTCAATGAAATGAGCAGTCTATGTAAGTCTATGGTTAAGTTGAGCATGTTAGCAGAATCATAGAGAAAAATAGATTAATTATTATACAAATTAGAACTTTAACAAAACATAACATGTAAAACGGTTTATCGATCCCTTTACCAATTGCTTGAAAATGATATATCAAACTATCGCAAATAACTGTGTTTCTGATTTATCATTGATCTACATTATTAAGTATAACCAAAGTATTACTTTTTTATTCAATTGCAGCTGAATCTCGATGCTCATCTTCCTTCTGATTTCCAAACAGTTTCTCGTTATTTACCTCAAATTAAGAATACATCATTTAGTAGCTATGAGGATCCTAGTATACCAATTCCACGTACAAGTGGAGCACGTTTTTGTGGTGTTGGTAAGTTTGTTTGTTTGTTTTGTATACCCTAATGTTGCTTCTTGTTGTGATGTTAGTAAGTTTGCTCGTAGTTTTTTTTTCTTTTGTATAATGTTTAATTTTGTTGTGATGTTGGTAATTTTGCTTGCCTGTTCGTTTTGTAAAAGTTTTGATTTTGTTGTGATCTTGGTAAGTTTGTTTGCTGGTTTTTTTTGTATAATGTTTGATTTTGTTGTGATGTTTGTAAGTTTGCTTGCTTGTTTGTTTTGTATAATGTTTGACTTGGTTGTGATTTTGATATGTTTGCTTTCTTGTTTGTTTTGTATAATGTTTGATTTTGTTGTGATGTTTGTAAGTTTGCTTGTTTGTTTGTTTTGTATATTGTTTGATTTTGTTGTGGTGTTTGTAAGTTTGCTTGCTTGTTTATTTTGTATATTGTTTAATTTGGTTGTGATGTTTGTAAGTTTGTTTGCTTGTTTGTTTAGTTTGTCTGTTTCTTTTATTGTGATAATTGTGAATTGAGTTGTTTGTTATTAAAGTTTGTGTGTTTTTGTTGTAAGTTTTGGTTTTATTGATTTGGATTATGATACTACTGTACTAAATTGGTTTGTTTGTGACTTTTCTCGGTTTTTGTTTTGTGGATTGCGACTTTTTAATTTCAATTTTTTATTATGCTGTTGCTAGATTAATTTGTTTTTGCTTATGTTGTTGGCAAGTTTGTCAATTTGCTACTTAATTGTGATATTGGTTAATAAGTTTTCTTTTGTTGTTTGTGAGTGTGCTGGTCGGTTTATTTGTTCTTGGTGTTGGTATATTTATTTCATTTTTAGTCCCCTGCAAAATATTGATTGAGTTCATGAACTGTTCCTAAAATGGTCAATGAATTCCTGAACTGTTCATGAACATCAACAGGCATGAGAGAGTTTTCCCAATCACGGGATTTCCTCCTTTTCTATCAACTCTAGAACATTTCATGAACATTTTATAGGCCAGTTAACGTTCATGAACTGTTTCCACAAGGGATTTGTTTGTTTGTTTGATCATATGCAAACGTTATGATCCAGTAAATACAGTTCCCTTGAATTTAAACTTTCGCATGGTCAGGGCATTTCGAATGCCCCATGGAAACATTAACTACTGCCCCTGCAAAAACAGTTTAGGAGTTCATGAACAGTTCATGAACGTTAAATGGCCCCAAACTGTTCATGAACTGTTCATGAACTCCTTTACAATTTTTCACAGGGGAGTTCATGAACTTTCATAAACTTTAGATGACTTATTTTTCATGAAAGTTAATGAATTGTTTTTACAGGGAAAGTCGACAACTGCTTGTTTTATTCAGAGTCCTTTGCTTTTCTAAATACATAATACATTCGATTAATTGAATCATAAATCGACAAAATAATCTAATACCTGGATAGCGGTATATTGCAAAATTCACCATTTCATATGCAGGAACTTAGCAACCAAGTACATCATATTTCAGAGGTTGAACATTTTGAATTCTTTTAGTTTGAGATTTTAAAGTACTGAAAATATACTGAAAAAGTATTGAAAACAGGCTACTAAATATGTACTGAAATAATACCGGTTTGAGACTGTTTTAAATTGTTTCTTAACAGATCAACTTGTCTATTTTACTCGTCCACCTGTGCTCAACTCCGATGGAATGGTTGGTCCTGCATCTTCAAACAAGCGGTAATTTGTTCATATGTTTTATTTCTCTAACAGTCTTTCCACAATTCAAAATTCAATTTTTGAATCCTGTTAATCATCAAAAGTATAAATCTGCGTACTTCAAGCCCCAGGTAACCATAAACTAAACGTATCCAATGAGTTATGGATATAATTGATGCATTATTATTTATCATCATTCACTTCATTCCCCTGCACAGAAAACAGTTCAGGAGTTCATGGGCACTTCATGAAAACTGTGGCCATCTAATGTTCATGAATTGTTTATGAACTCCTGAACAATGTTTCGAATGGGTTGTTGCAACTGCTAGCTTTGACTTTAGCGACGAATTGCAATTCTATGACAATTGATGTTTTGTGAGTGTGAAATTTACCTTTTTTAGTAAATCACACATTAGTTTTCAAATCCTATGGCTTGATAAAACCTTTTGGGCTTGTAAGCAGGCTAGCCTAGCTACTGTAAATATATTTAAAAAAGGTTAATATTGTTAAGATCTATATGCATTGGTCACTATAGACAGGTGACCTTTATATGCATGGCCCATTCAATTTAATAAGGTTGTGCCGGTGTTGTTAGGTAAAACAGAATTTAATTTAGGTGAACCCCCTAAAATGTGTTACCTTACAACTTTATGACACTTGGATTATTCATGTTTCTTGGATTTGTTTTGGGATATGGCTACAATACAACTTCCACACGCGTTGAGATAAACTAAATAGACTAAATGGTATCTAATTTTGTAAATAAAATCCTGTGCGTTCCATTTTTCATTTCTAAACTTTCTGCTTCTTCCAACAGCAGAAAACAATTAAACTCCTAGTCTAATTGAATATTTGGCGTTGGTGCTTGGTTGATGGATATTGACAGGTGACCTAAATATATAAGCACCAATACAGTATAAACCAGAACTGTCACCACCAACCCAAGCACCGCTAAACACCGCTAAACACACTGCTAAATCAGTGGAGAACCTAATATACTTACCGTACGCAGGGATGTTAGTAGCGATTACAAAAGTAACGACGTTACTTGTAATCGTTACTTTTTAGTAACTTCTACTTGTAACTAATTACATTTAGGATTAAAAATAAAGTAACAATTACTCATTACTTTTTCACTACATTTTCGATTTTCTTCCGTTACTTTTTTCACAACAGAGTGCTGAAAGTTAGCAGCTTCTCGATCCCCATTGTGTTTTGCTTAATCAAAATCTTTTGTTCTTATTGTTACCATCCAAGAACAATAAAACACAAACAAATGTTTTCTGCAACTGTTTTCTGTAATTTGGATATCAGAAAAATTACATTCGGGGATGTAAACATTCTGTTTGCCAATCCTGTTTTTCCGAGTTTATAATATTCAAGTGATTCAACGAGCGTTCATGTCTGACTTGTCTGTTCGATCAACTAATTGGCATAGCAACCAAACCTGAAATAGAACTAATGGCGTGTAACTTAAGATTTTCTTTGTTATGATAATTAGAGGGATCGAATAGCTGAACCGTTCATTCAAACAGGCTATAGGAATCGCTCGAATTATTCGTCGGGTGTTTGTTTTTGTATTTATTATTGTCGAAAGGAGCATTTGATTTGATTAATTAACAAATACATAAATATTATTTCAATATTTCATATATATCTCATTGCTTCTGTTGGATATTTTTAGATTTAGTTAGAAAAAGTAACGGAAAAAGTAACTGTAACTAGTTACTTTCGAATTAAAAGTAACTTGTAACTAGTAACCGTCACTTTTTCTGAAAAGTAACGTCTGAAGGTAACTAGTTACTTTCTCGTTCAAGTAACAGTAACTGTAACTATCTACTTTTCAAAAGTAGCTTTAACATCCCTGACCGTACCATATTTTCAGTGGAGGGAGGGAGGAGAATTTGTTGTCCCCTTCGATTACCAAAAGTAAGGTCTCAAAATAGCTTGCAATATTGCACCTCAATAAAATAATAACCTCATTATGTGCAACTTTGCACTTCAAACAAATTATAATATCACTCAGTGCAACTTAAACCACTTATGGCGTGTAAGCAATCAGTATATCAACTTCTTAATCAAACTCAAAATATCCAAGTTAAAGAGCGATTCGAATTCTGCTAGCGAACTAGACAAAAATGGCAAGACTGACTAGCACACCCAGATAATGCGCACTACAAATAATTCATAAAATCTCACTAATCAATACTCACGTCATGTGGCCAATAAGATCCTAGTGTCATTCACTTTGTCAGCTGACCATTTATTCAATATAGCACTTGCCATGATAATCTCAACTTTAATAAGTTATTAACTGCCATATAGGCATCAATTCAACCTCACTTAAAATTAATCATTTTAACAACAAATAGAATATTTTCAATTAAATTAAGGCTTCGATTTCGATCGGCTTTTCTACGGTACATAGATTTCTTTGTGCATTTATTTTGAACCTGTTAAGCCAAATGATTTATAACCCAATATAAGCATGCATTTGCATGCAACTCGAAATCTAGTAACATAAAATAGTCTCTGCTTGGTTATAGTAAAGTACATAAGACTCTTACAGTGAAACCTGTATATAACAGCCAGCTACAAGAGGTACATAAATTGACCACTATAGACAGGTGGCCTTTATATGCAGGTTTGATTCAATAGAAAATACTATTTTGGACATACCAAGAGTGACCACTATAGACAGGGGCTGTTGTATAGAGGTTTTAATTATAGTATGTTTATTCGGTATGATATTCAAGAGCAGTTTGAAGCTGTAAAATGACAGTTTATAAAGTAAAGTAACAAAAATGTAGACGGTGTCGCCCTACCGAAGGCACCCGTACCACTCCTCTATTTCTAGATGAGTGGCTTTTTTTGCTGAGAGCAATGATTTTAAACGCTCTTTGTTGATCTCAGCCGCAACACTGCAGATCAATTTCAACAGATTTCATGGCAGATAGGTCTTGATTGTCAATGCGCAACGATGCACCGCAGCTACTCACAATGCAATTCCCTCTTGACCACTCCATCCGCCATCCTCAGATGGTACTCATTTGATGTTTCAGATAAAGTCAAGGCTGAGTTGACCTTAGGGGGATTTGAACCACGGTCGATCAGAAATGATCCAATCTGAAGTTCGGTTGCTCTGCCATCTGAGCTAATCCTCCTGCTGTTTACAGTTTTATTACAGTTTATGAAATTTTTATAAGCCTTTGATCAATAGAGTTGTTCAAAGTAAGAATGTTTTCACGTGTTACAGTGATTTAAGAAATATTTTATTTCAATATTAAATATCATTTGTTAATTTTGATGTTGACAACGTAGTAATTTGTTTGTTGTTAGATGTTTAGCTGCTCTCTCTGGGTATACATCTAATGCTTTGGACGAGGCATTCAATACACCTGCATTTGTAAGTTTAATTTCTTGCCTATTACAAGAATGTTTATTAATCTTATCAACTGATGAGCTCTGGCCTAGGTGCTTGGCTGGTGGGATATCTATTTGCTTCACGCAAAACTGTCACACTCCATCTATGAGTCCCTCTCCAACCAAGCACCTGTCACGCTGATAACAAGTAGAATTAACTTTGCTGGAACCCAAACTTAGCTATATAGTACGGTTGACATTGTCCCACTTACCAACCTAAATTTAATGTTAACTGAATATTCAACAGAGGTTTGACGTTAGGATTGTCTCCAAGCCGATTACGTGCCAGGAAGGTAGTTGCCGTCGGTGTGATCAAAAGGAGGCGTAGAAACTTGATGAGAGGGGGGTGCCTCACTCATTCGATCGATGTTGGGATATGCGGAAATGAATTTGCGATCATCAAGCAACGAACGGCTTGAATGTACACGACAGTAGCCACAGGTCAATCGGACCTAGGTTGGCACGGCTTCACCCCCCACCCACTTCCAAACTAAGACAACAATTAGGTAAGTATATTAGGATCTTGAACTGACTTATTAGCAATGTGACTGGTGCTTGCATGGTGGCGGTGACAGATTAGGTCCTATCGATAACAGGTCGAAAGAAATAGATCCTACAAATGGGTCTCACCATCTCACCATCCAAGCACCTAATGCCAAATAATGTAGACAAGATGACAGATTTAATTCCTGAAAAAAAGTCGTGAAAGGAGGGTTGGTGGGAGCTAAATAATATGAATACTAACTCCGATAAAAAGCTTTTAACTAATTAATCAAAATGAACCTACTCAGCCAAACACTTGCACACAACTTTGAACAGCACTTCCAATATTAACCATACAGAAGCAGCTACTAAAACTTTCTATATTTGTGATAGCAGGTGAAGGTACTATATCTGATAGAACTTGGCCTAATTTATTTTGTACAGGATTCTATACTTCGTTTTAGGCGTAAATGTACATGATGGAACTTTTTCACAACAATTTTCTTTCTGTTCCAACGTTTCATAAACTGTTCAACTTGTTTACTAATTTCTTATTGTTTTCATTAGGGCAATGCTTCAATATTTGGTAAAACATTCAAACAGAGTGTATTTAGTGTGGTTTACGTCTCTGATGTTTCATCTTTGATACCATTGAGTGAAAAACTTGCAACAAATTACACGTATGTTCATATTTGTATGTTGTGTAACTATGTGACCTCCCCTGCAAAAAAAAACAGTTCAGAAGTTCATGAACAGTTGATGAACGTTAAATGGCTTCTATCAACAATATTTGTGTGAAAATAAAAACTTTTCCATACCATTGAGTGAAAAACTTGCAACAAATTACACGTATGTTCATATTTGTATGTTGTGTAACTATGTGACCTCCCCCTGCAAAAAAAACAATTCAGAAGTTCATGAACAGTTGATGAACGTTAAATGGCTTCTATCAACAATATTTGTGTGAAAATAAAAACTTTTCCATACCATTGAGTGAAAAACTTGCAACAAATTACACGTATGTTCATATTTGTATGTTGTGTAACGATGTGACCTCCCCCTGCAAAAAAACAATTCAGAAGTTCATGAACAGTTGATGAACGTTAAATGGCTTCTATCAACAATATTTGTGTGAAAATAAATAAAAACTTTTCCATACCATTGAGTGAAAAACTTGCAACAAATTACACGTATGTTCATATTTGTATGTTGTGTAACTATGTGACCTCCCCCTGCAAAAAAAAACAGTTCAGAAGTTCATGAACAGTTGATGAAGGTTAAATGGCCCCAAATTTTCATGAACTGTTCATGAACTCTTGAACTGTTTTTCGCGTGGGTTTATTGCAGTAGTAAGTTTGTTTGTCAATCACCCATAGGGTCATTCAATACCTGGTATAAGCACGTTTGCTTGTTGTCACGATGAGCATATGTAATAATTAATGATTTAATAATGTATATGCATCATTTTTTGTTGTTGTTTTATATTGTTAATCATTTCTTGTAAATTTCTCTATGTGTAATTCTACCAAGTAAACATTCTCTTTTACGTCTTGCTGCCTTCTTGTATGGCTGTGTATGTTGTATCGAAGAGCTCTGACCATTGAGCATGTCCCTGTAATATCAGCAGACACAGCTACATTATTATTATAATAATGAGTGTCTACATTATGTTAATTATGTCCATGGCTGTCCCAAAAAACTTTCTTTGAGGGGGGTGTCGAGCAATAAATTTACCGACTCCATTGTAGTCTGATCCAGATATGTAACCGTAACTTGGAAACAAGTTGAGGTGTGGTATCCGGAGTTGATTCCGCCAACACAAAGGTTTGCCATGCGTGTTTAAATTGTACACTGGCCTAAAAGTCATTATCGGAATACTTGGCGAGTATGACGAATAAAGATTGTTACTATATACAGTACTCATGATTTGTGTGGACATAAAATTGAAAGAACTCTCTTAGAAAGCGAACATCACAATATTCCTTCGCTAAATCTTCCCTCTTTGCCGACTGGATGATTTGCCAACTGACTAAGTCGTCAGGGGAGTGTCATGCCCTCAATACCCCCATACTAGGGACGGCCCTGATTATGTCATTATTCAATTACCAACACATCCAGCCATAGAATGCACACAGGCTGCAAAAGACTGAATAATTAATTAATCAAACACCCTTGTGAAAACATATGGCTCCAAATATAGATACATATTGATGTGAAGTTTTTCACACATGTAGCATGTAGAAATATGTGGTATGTCGGAACTTATTAGTTAATGGAGACACGGAAATAAATTTTACCTCAAAAATTTTTAAAGTAACCGACAATAATTAAACAATAGCTAACATTATAAATCCAATTATGTGTAACATTCTATCATGTAGTTCAGCGATATGTTTTTAGCGGTAAATATTGAGCAAAGTTTGACCGTGAGTTACTCATTCCCGGATTTTTTTAGTGTTACTGTTATTCACAGAGTACTGTTAAATCTGTAACCGTTATTGCCTGATTTTACCGTATATATATTTTTTTAGATTACGAGGCGAGACACCTAGCAGCATTGCATTACAAAATGCATCTCAAGCAAAGAAAGAAAATCGTCCTGATTTAGTCAAAGCGTGGTCACTTTTGGCTACTCTAACAGATAAAAAGTTATCACCTAGGATAGAAATGGATTTTACACCATATCCATCCCTCCCATTTGGCAGAAAGCTTGTCAAATCATTGTAAGTAATTTATGCAATTTCAATTTCACGGTCACCTCTACATAATGCCCACCTGTCTACAGAGGTCGCCTGTCTGGTCTATACTGGTCAACAATCTATCTAGATCATATGCAGCTTTTATTATATACAGGTTAACTCTGGTTTCATTTCATAACAAGGGGAGTTCTTTGGATCAGCTAGCCTCAATCTTTTTGGTAGTTTTAATTGAATTTCAAAACAATATGGGAAAGTTTCATGAATATGTTGCGTTTCAACATAGAAATCAAATCCTTTTCAACATCTTTTCTATTGAATTGTACAATTTTTATGCTTGACAGCATCAATGTCAATCAAACTGTTTATAACTAGATAATTCAGAATTAATGTCCATGAACTGCTACTAACTAATAGGGTTTACAAGAAATGACTGCAAAGAATGAACATTGATTGAAGTTCATGAACGTTCATGAACTTGGAAAATAGTTCATGGACTTTGAATACTGGTTAATAAACTTGGAATGTGGTTGTTGAATGATGACTTCTAGTTCATCAAAGCTCATGAAGGTTCATGAACTCTGTCAGTCGATGAACTATTTGTTTACAAACTGCCATGAATAGTTCAAGAACGTTCATAAACTTTCATAAACTTGGAAAACTAGTTCATGAACGTTCATGAACTTTTATGAACTTGGACAACTAGTTCATGAACTTTGAGTGTAGTTTGTGAATGATGACTTTGAGTTCATCAAAGTTCATGATCGTTCATGAACTGTCATGAACATTCATGAACTGTAAGAATTAATGAACAAAATTTTTATGAACTATTCCTTACAGTTCATGAACTGTTCATCAAAGTTCATGAATGTTCATAAAAGTTCATGAACTTTTATGAACGTTCATGAACTTGTTTCGCAGGGGAAACATAGATGAAACAATTTCTTCTAAAACTGTTCTGTAATATACAAATGTTAAGCACTTTTTGCCCAATATAAACACAATCATCTCGAATCACAATTGAAGAGTGCTCGTGTGGCATTTTATTGCTTTGATAATAGGCTTTTAATGATAGCTTCACTCGTTTTATTTTATAATAATCTTTATTAAGACGTTTCAAACAATTTGAGCATCGTCTGCTTCAAATTAAATACTACAAACTAAATTCTACCAACGTTACAAACATCATGTGACATAGCAAACAATGACATCACTTTCTATTTCAATGATTTTAATTATATGCTTATATGAGTACGTTTTTCAAAGATATTTAAGGTTGTTAAAATAAACAAAACAACTTGAAACTCTATTTTCTATTTGCACCAGAATTGGGATAATGAGAAACTTGACTGCGCCATCACCCTTGCAAATAACAGTTCCGGAGTTCATGAACAGTTCATAAACTTTAATTGGCTCCAATTTTTCTGAACTGTTCATGAACAGTTCATGAAAATTCCTGAACTGTTTTCGCAGGGGCCACTTCTAATATTGTTGGTGTTAAATAATGACATTTTCTTCAATGTGTCTATTTTTCAAGATTTGAATACTACGTGCACCTGAGAGATGTGCAGACGTTAGCCATGTTTAGTTGTTTCCTTTCGTCAATTGGTTTACCAGAGTTAGATATCGACAGAGATGGAATCAAACGCAATACTAACGGACCAACACATTTTTCGCAATTGTATGATGGGAATCAGGTGAGCTTTGTAACATAGATTTATTTTTTTTAGAGGCTTAAAATGTAAGAGTAATGTAGACGGTGTTGCCCTACCAAAGGCACCCGTACCACTCTTCTATTTCTAGAGGAGTGGCTTTTTTCGCTAAGAGCAATGATTTTAAACGCTCTTTATTGATCTCAGCAGCGACATTGCAGATCAATTTCAACAGATTTTATGGCAGACACGTCTCGGTTGTCAATGTCGATAGAACTATTTATAACACCATTGTTTTGCCACACTTTGACTACTGCGCTGTCATATGGGGGAACTGTAAAACCGAACATCTAGATCGCCTCCAGAGATTGCAAAACAGAGGAATGAGGACAGTGCTCCGTTGTAACTATCGCACTCGTGTCTCTGATATGCAAAGTCAACTAGGTTGGCTTTCTGTTAGAGACAGAATAACATCGCATCAACTAATGTTCACTCATAAAATTAAATTCAAACTAGCTCCTCCTTTGCTTTCCGACTTTTTCCAACTGCCGTATTCCACCAGAACAAGATCTCACGCCCACAATGACATTTACATCAAGTCGAGCCATCGTCATTCATTTCAAGATGCTGGTGCGCATAAGTGGAACGATCTACCGTCTGCAATGAAGGAAGTCCAAAGCAGCCCTACTTTCAAACGTCTCCTTAAGAAGCACTTACGTTCTTAATATACTTTATACTTACCACTCTTTCCTGTTATTTATACCTTTTTTTACTCAATGTCTGTTTTCCTGTTAACTTAGCTATGTATCAGTCCTTTGAAAAAAAGTTTGTATAACTTAAAGGTTCTGAATAAATGATGATGATGATGATGATGATGAATGTGCAACAATGCGCTGCAGCTACTCGCAATGCAATTTCCTCTGGACCATTCCATCCGCCATCCTCAGATGGTACTCATTTGATAAGTTTGTTTTAGATAAAGTCAAGGCTGAGTTGACCTTAGGGGGATTTGAACCACAGTCGATCAGATATGATCCGGCCTGAAGTTCGGTTGCTCTGCCAATTCTGAGCTAATCCTCCTTTGTTGAAATCTCAAATGGGGCATAACAAATTCAAAGAAGCATTTGTGTTTACTGGTATTACAGTATGTCGTATTGTCTCCACAGATTATAATATCTTAACATATAAATGATAGTTGCTTCAAACGTATATGTACGCTAATAACTCTCCGAATTTTCCATGAAAATGTGTGAAAATAGTATTAACGTTTTTGTGATCTATGTTTTGTATTTTTGTTTTGTATTCTTCGTATCGAAACAAAATGTATCTTTTCATTTTACAATCTTTGCGGCTTTACATCATAACTGTTATTGTTTGTGAGGGATCTCCTCCCCAGTACAACTCTGCCCACATAAAAACCCAGGAACTCATTGCTAGTATTATAATAATTAGCAATAAAATCTAATGGATCAATAATTTTAGTTGGCTAGTAAAATCATAGTCACATAATTTTTAGCTGATTAATGTAATGTAATATTATTGAGCATAAAATATAGTTTACTAAATGGTCTGAGCAGAATCAAAGCAAATAAGAGGGCAACTCGGGTAAGCAGGTCCAGTTTTCGTTGCAAAATCTTCAGATTATGATCTAAAGCAATTAATTTATTCAACTTTGGCTAAGGCCTTGTAAACACACAACAAATTATAACTCGGTAAAGGGAATAATTCACCTGCCCAGGTAACTTGCCCTCCTTGTAAACAAGGCCTAGGAAAAGCTGCAAGTATAGCAAAGAATAGAACAATTTTCTAAGTTTATTTGTCCCAATTCTGTGAAAAACAGTCCAGGGGTTCATGAACAGTTCATGGATGTTAAATGGCCTTAATTCTTATGAACTGTGAATGAACAGTTCATGTATCTTCACGGACAGTTCATGAACAGTTCATCAAAATTTGGGGCCATTTAACGTTGACTGGACTGTCTTTGGCAGAGGTAGTGGAAAATAGCATATATGAGGTCAACGCAGTCTTCACATAGTCAACATGCTGGATTACATTGATTGTCATGTATGCGTTCTCGCCATTTTGTCTTAGGATAACAAGCGAACCCGTGTAAGTGTAACTGATGGTCCACAGCCATCACCTGAATTCCCATATCGTGTGACGTCAGCTAATATGAGTCGACATGGTAGTTGGTCACCACCAGCGTTCGTCATAGCAAGAGATGATTCGAAAGATAAATTAAGAAAAATGCATCGTGAAAACTGTCGGTAAGTAAAAATATAACGTATCAGAGTGACTAATAGATTAAACTTTGAAAAAGCATAACTCTATCTTTTCTTGACCAATCACACTATGTTAAAGGTTCAAATCGATTTAAGTTAGATAGAAAATTGCGCTGAGCAATTTGACCCAAAATCTTTAAATAAATGACCTGTTTCATTTAAAAACAGGCAAGTGCAATGTGCGATTACTGTATTGTATACTAGTGCCCGCAGTGTGCCGGCTGTTTACATACTATAATTATGCCATGGTCACAGGTGTTAAAAAATATCAGCTGATTAATGCACATTTTCACAGTAAATTGATAAATATTTGTTAAAGATATTGATTAAACACAATTTCTTCCCCTGCGAAAACAATTCGAAACATTCGTGAACTATTAATGAACCTTATCAGCTGTATGAACATTCGCAAACTGTACATTGCACAGTGTACACCTTATAAACAGTTCACAGAAATTAAATGTCTTGTTTTTCGAAAGACTTTCAGGAACGTTTCATGAACTGTTTTCAGAGGGTTTTAAATATATTGTTTAATGATTTTAGATTATTATGTACCGACGAAGAGTTACATTTTGAACGCTACAAAAAAGCTTATGCTGACATTTTATTCCGTTGGGGTGCACTGAACAAACGAGCAGAGATTATGACATATGTACATCAAGTGCCGGAAAGCCATGTTGGGCTAGGTAAGTGCCATGTTGGGCTAGGTAAGTGCCATGTTGGGCTAGGTAAGTGCCATGTTGGGCTAGGTAAGTGTATCGTACTATATCTTTGCAAAGGATATGATGCACAAGCTGAAATTTGCAATACAGTCAAAGCTGTTATAAAGGCCACCTCTATATAGCGGCCACCTGTCTATAGTGGTCACTCTTGCAATGTCTAAAATAGTATTTTCTATTTAATCAAACCTGTATATAAAGGCCACCTGTCTATAGTGGTCAATTTATCTACCTCTCGTAGCTGGCCGTTATATACAGGTTTTACTGTATCTATATATAATTTATATTAATGTTGTTGTTTTTTAGATCTTGCCCTACAATGTTCAACATGTAACCAAAAACAAAGAGACCCACAATGCATTACATGTAAACGGTTAATTTCAAAATGTTCTGTCTGCCGAATATCAGTTAAAGGTATGTAATGATAGAGTATCACATAACAAGCATTTGCCATACAGTTTTCTATTGGCCATAGCTTCATAGAGCACAAGAGGACACGTAAGGAGAAAACAAGAAAGCATCAGTGGTTCTCAAAATGTTTCAGTCTGAGATTTTCCCTTTAAGTTTTCTCCTTGAGTGCCGAATAAAGCTATGGCCAATATAGGAACTGTGGGCCAATTGCTTTGTAAAGTAACTGGCACACTTTGATGAAATTTTACTTGCCTTTCTTGCGCATAAGTTAATGTTTTAAAGTCCTAATCAAATTGGAAATTCTCACATTGATAGCATTTTTGAACCTGATTTTGTTTTATGTTGATGATTTGTCGCCCTATCTTTAAACCATTAACCAATCAGATTGATTGAATCAATTTCGTTACTACAGTGAAACCTGTATATAACAGCCAGCTACTAGAGGTTGACCACTATAGACAGGTGGCCTTTATATACAGACTTGATTCAATGGAAAATACTATTTTAGACGTTGCAAGAGTGACCACTAAAGACAGGTGGCCGCTGTACAAGGTGACCACTATAGCTGTATACGGTTAGTGACAAGTTGAGATCCCTGAGTAACAATTTTTATGATTTATTTCATTAACAAACACATTAAAATATAAAAACTAATGTAGTTCTGTTGTTTTCTGTAGGATTATTGAGTTTTTGTGTTGCTTGTGGTCACGGAGGTCACGCTAGACATTTACTTGATTGGTTTCAAGAATCAGAACTCTGTGCTACAGGATGCGGATGCAATTGCTTAAAGAATGGATATATATCTGGCGAATCATTTTAAATAATTAATTTATTCAATAGGTTAAGAAGCTGAATTTATGATTAATCGGAATCTGTTTAGGAGATATCTGATTTAAAATACCAATCTTCATTTTGATTTGATAGTAAAAATCAAGTAGAATTTATTTTTGTATTTCAATTATGATACGAATAAGTAAATTGATGCCACCGTTTTCAAGTTACGAATATTGATTTTCAAATGCCTTGGTTATAGAATTCGCAATTACTTTTTGTAACTTCCCCTGCGAAAAACAGTTCAGGATTTCATGAACGTTAAAATTGACCCCAATAATTTTCATGAACTGTTCATGAACTTCTGAACTGTTTTTCGCAGAGGTTAGAAACGGTACTGCTTTTTATCAAAATTTAATATCAAAATTGATATGATAAGAATTTTGTTATCAAATATAATGTAAATTAAAGAAGATCTCGTTGTTAGAAATAATTTTCAATGTACATACCAAAGTATATCAATCTTCAAAAGATAAAACATTTTTATACAGGATATCTATACATAATTATGAAAACGCACTATATTTTGTAATTTATAATGTTTGTAAATATACTATTTGATAATAATACATGTTGGAATAAAATTCTAAGCTTTATACTTTTATGACCGTCAATCTCATTTTTGTGTTTCTTCGATTTTTAGTTTCATTCTTAGGCTTTTGAATATACCATATTTATTGACTACAGTCGAACTTGCTCAATATCCCCCCTCCGGTACAGATAAAAAGCAACATTGAACGAGGTGGGATATTAAGAGAGGTAAGAATATGAAAGTTTGTATAGGGAATTGAAAATGGAAATCAGTTCTAAGAGGGGATATTAACCGAGTTCAACTGTATTACTATTGGGGATAATTAGACACAAATGTATCTATTTACAACACCAGTTTGAGCCTTGAACAGCATATATCACTTGCTTGCAAAAACAGTTCAGGAGTTCATAAGCAGTTCAGGAATGTTAAATGGCCCCGATTTTCATAAACTGTTCATGAACTGTCTATGAAGGTTCATGAACTGTTTATGAGAAGTTCATGGACAATTCATGGGAATTGGGGCCATTTAACGTTCATGAACTGTTCATGAACTCCTGAACTGTTTTTTCCAGCGGCAGTGTCACTGAAAAAACAGAAATACCAATTTTGCTTATTGTAGGCATCCAGGTATACTATGTACAACTTCAATACCACAATGTTCAATTTTTCAAATCCATTCATTCCATATTTTAGAATCTAAATATTTTAAAGCCAACAACGTAGACACTTTAAAAATGTGCTAATTATTTTATAAACCAATTATGTAATGCCTCACCGTTTTTATTTGGAATTTAATACATTTGAGAGATGCTATGAAGCTTGCAATCACTTGCCGCAGTTAATCATGATTACTGATGTCTTTCTCTGTCTCATTACGCATATCTCATACATTAAATTGCAACTTAGAAGATTAGAACGGAAAGTATTTCATAATTGATTAATATTAGATGAAATCTCTTGATTTACATTCAAATAAATATTAATTTAAATTATAGTATGTAAATTGAAACAATATATATATACATTAATTGATTAATGAAACATTAAGTTTACAATATGTAATATACAATTAAACTCTATTCCTTTTTTGTACAAAACTTACATATGTATATTGTTAATTGTTATAACTGTTTTCTGTTTTGTAATATAATTCAAATATAATTTCTGATCACAAATGTTTTTCTAATCTCCAAGTGGTATAAAGTCATCATCATCAATTTCACTATTTTGCTGTGAGTCCGTTTTGAGTCTTTCAAATGTAATCCTTAAATACATTAAACAAATTGAAAAATTAAAAATTCAGGTATAAACATATTTTGGAAAGGTATTTGGGTAATGTTCTGACCAAAATGAGGACTGCAAAATATTGAGTAATGCCGTTGGTTATATTAGTCAATTTGAATGCAATCAAGTACAATTTATTTAGGGTTGGTTTCATAGAGCCGATGAACTCACAATGCCTTCCAACAACACACTAACTTATAAATTACAAAACAAACTATTTAAATACAAACTAAATAACGTCCTATAAGGCTAATTATTAACTATATTGAATCTAATTACATGGAAATGAGGCTAATTATTACAAATATGAGACAATACAAAACTGCTATAATATCGCTATATCATGCTTTTTTCGCCCGGACAGGTAAGGGGTTAAGAATCATGCTATGCAAAAACTCAACGATGATATGATTGAAATACGAATACGGTACTAATAGAAAATTAAATTATATCGGAATTTGTCATCAAAAAGTTGTTCTCCATTCGACTCAAAAGGTTATGCCCTTCAACCTGAACTGTTTTTCGCAGATGATGAAGCAAGCCTCGTTTGAAGTATTAATCAACATTTCTAACATTTTTCCATGTTGTGTTCGGCCAAAAATCAATATGGAGAACTTGCCAATATTATTAGTAGCGTCATTAACCATTTTACCAGGAATAGAAATTAGATGGAACTGGAATAAGGTAATACAATCTGTAATACTTACACCTAAATGGTATATCTTGTAGTATATCTGTAATTTCTATCTGCACTCAGCACTATTGTATGTGAGCAACATCATAATTTTACCTTTCCAATTGAATTTTGGATGAAATAAAACTTGGTTTGATTTGCAATGACCCTAAAAAATAAAAAAATGATCAAAATCTATCAATTGTCAGCCATACCGAAATAATAATGCTAGAGAAATTTGGATAACTGGAATGGGTGTTCAAATATATCATCTTTATTATGGTTATTATGCTGCCTGTTATCTAGAAACCTTGGTTATTATGCTAAATCAAAAAAGGCAATGAAAATGTATTGACATGTATGATGATGTTGTCACAGACTTCACAGGCTCCAAATACAATCAAATCCTGGAAGGCAAATGCAAATTAAGAAGAAAGTTGATAATTTTCTGATTTATAGCCCAAATCTCAACAAAAAAGATTCCGGAAGACTAAACCTTTTGTCTGACTCTGTATACAGGGGTCACCAGTATATAGCAGTCGCCTTTTTAATGTCCAAAAAAGTATTACATTTTTTATTGAATTAACCCTGTATACAAAGGCCACCTGCATATAGTGGCCAATTTAGCTCACCTTCCTTCAATAGCTGGTTGTTATATACACATTGAACTGTACCTAACTCGCAAGTACCATTGTTATCAAATCAAATTTCAGTGCACTGGCTCTGCCTATCGAACAGAATGTCATGTTTAAAGTTCTTCAAAAAACTTAACCCATGAATTCAAATTAGCTTTTTACCTTTATCTTGAGTCTTTGATGATTCTTTTGAATGTGACAATTTCCGTTTTCTTTTCGTCACAACATCGTTGAAAGCCTTTGGTAATTGTACAGTAGAAGATGATGACCGTCTCCGTCGTTTACGGTCACGATGTATAAGATGACACTTTTTACCAGATGAACATTTGCCAGTTGATTTATATTCCTCGCATTCAACGGTATGTTTATATTTGCACTATGAGGAATTATAGAAAAAAACAAGTTTTAATGTATTGGTACAGTCAAACCTGTTATAACGGTCACCTCTATACAGCGGCCACCTGTCTATAGTGGTCACTTCTGCAATGTCTAAAATAGTATTTTCTATTGAATCAAACATGTATATAAAGGCCACATGTCTATAGTGGTCAATTTATCTACCTCTCGTAGCTGGTCGTTTATATACAGGTTTTACTGTACAATGAAAAAGTGATATGATGAAATAGTATAGAGTCTATGGATGAATAGAGGTTTCTACTGAAAAAATCTCTTTTAAATAAATGATTGATATTGAGTTTATCAACTTAATAATTGATCAATTTGTTATTTCATTGTTATGAATGGTCTGTTTCTGTATTTCTGTATGATTGATCATGTTTTACATTTCAGTCACGCATTAATAAAGAAAACACTCTCATAGTTTGTAATTAGTCTTGTTGTGAACCTGGTGATGTTTTACTATTAAAGTGCAAAAGTTACATTATTGTCGCTGTTTCTTTCTCTCTCACATCGAGTCAAAGTGTTACAGAGGAATACAATTGAATGATGTTTTCATTGTATATCTGAAGTAGAATGAAACAATAAATGATACAGTTCCGAGAACAATGTAGCGATCGGCCATTTTCTTATTAGTATATATAGAATATGAATACGTATTGTTTAAAATAATAACCTTGTATTGCCTCTAAATGATAATGTTATAAAGAGAAATTCTATTGAAAGTTTTTTGCATCCTGTTCGAATTCTCCACATAAAATATTGGCAACAAAAATTTCACATCAAATTTGAAAAGTTACATTGTTCTCTGATACCATTTAATTATCTACAAGTTGGACATTGGGTGAGACCTGTTTCGACATAAAAACATTAAATCTCAATAACGTGATATCATACCTTGACTCCATTTGGACAGAATCCTTTTAGAAATTCCTGGCATACTCCAGCATTCTTGTTGACATTAACATGAGCATAAGGGCAATCATCTTTATGACATAAACCGCGCAGAAAGAATACACAGACTGGCATCTACAAAGAAAAATGAGCAAATTATAATACAGTCAAACCTGTTATAGCAGTCACCTCTATGCAGCAGCCACCTGTCTATAGCGGTCACTCTTGCAATGCCTAAAATAGCATTTTCTATTGAATCAAACCAGTATACAAAGGCCACCTGTCTATAGTGGTCAATTTGTCTACCTCTCGTAGCTGCTGTTATATACAGGTTTCACTTTACTCAGCCTCTGAAAAAACAGTTCATGAAAATTAGATGGCTGGATTTTCCTATGTGACATGTCCATGAAAAATCCATAAAAGGTTCATGAAAAAGAAGCAATGTAAGTTTCATGAACTGTCCACAGATGTTGTTTGTAACATGTCCATGAACAGGGTCAGAGAAAAAATTTTGCCTTCCGGAATCCCAAGTTTTCCTAAAATTTTCTTCAGAATTTTGCCCACGACACACCAAAAGAAGCCATAAATACGATCTTCATTAAAACAATATGTAATTTCAGTGGAGTTCAAGAGACATCAGCTGAGACAAAATCTTCAACTTTTGAACAGTTCATGAACAGTTCAGGAAAATTGGAGCCATTTAACGTTCATGAACAGTTCAGGAAAATTGGAGCCATTTAACGTTCATGAACAGTTCAGGAAAATTGGAGCCATTTAACGTTCATGAACAGTTCAGGAAAATTGGAGCCATTTAACGTTCATGAACAGTTCAGGAAAATTGGAGCCATTTAACGTTCATGAACTGTTCCTGAACTGTCTGTGAGTGTTCATGAACTGTTCATGAAAAGTTCAAGAAAATCGGAGCCATTTAACGTTCATGAACAGTTCAGGAAAATTGGAGCCATTTAACGTTCATGAACTGTTCCTGAACTGTCTGTGAGTGTTCATGAACTGTTCATGAAAAGTTCAAGAAAATCGGAGCCATTCAACGTTCATGAACTGTTCATGAACTCCTGAACTGTTTTCGCAGGGGATGAGCAGTCAAATCCAATTTACATCACAAACAAATATTGCTTAGGGCTTAGGACTTATATCAACTCAGACAGTCGGCGGCACATGGTCCAAAGTTGTATAGGACACTGTTGCACTATCCTCAATAAATGATGATGATTGGGATCTAGCTTAGCAATCGAAAGAATTTTTAGCTTTTTTTAAAGTCAGAATGTCTATAGAAATCCCATTAAAATTTTCTAACTGCAAACTTCTGATTTTTGGTTAATTTATCTCAGACTCCCGGGATCCTGACTCTCCTCATACACTGTTCATAAATGCGTGTGAAGGTTCAAAGCCCTAACCACTATACCAAGGTTACACATCTTACCTTATTTGGGTCAACTCTATGAACAAATGGACAAGATCCATCTACGTTTCTACACGTACCACGAAGAAATCTAGATTAGAGAAAAATGTATCATTGCAAAAAACATTCAAACCCATTTCCCATTTGTTGCAATTAATGTCAATTGCAATTAATTGCAATTTAACTCAAAAGTTCGAAACCTTGTGATGATTTGGCACCGTGTCAAGAAGCAACATTGTTCTATCTTTAAGCTTAAATATTCATCCCTTACTACGCCAAGTATCTGAGCTTTTTGCATCAGTAATCTTCATTTTTAAGAAGCGGTTGACTGTCTGCAGCCGTCACATGCACTACAAAGCAGTTTTGTGTTGGAGGGGGGGGGGGGGTGAGACATAGACTGAAAATCCTCTTTCTATACCGGTACTTACTGTGTACAAACAGCAACTCGTGTTGGGTCATGAATATATTTGCAATTATCACCATCCTTACAACGGCCTATAAGAATATAAATATAAATCAATAAAAAAAATCATAATAACATCAAAACTCAAATTAAGAAAACAAAAATTGCTGGTTATAATAAAGTGACATACCAAATTTGTTATAAAATATGCAATGATCCGAATTTCGAAAACTTTTCTGTTTTGCACGAAATAACGATCGTTTGATGAGATGGCTAAAATAAAAAATGGTAATATTAAAATACAGCAGGATAATAAATATAACATCTACTACTATAACAGTCCATAAAACCAAAATCCATTCATTCCAGCTATGAGTGATGAACCAGGTTGGCCTTTATCACCAGGGTTGATTGATTAAATTGAAAATACTATTTTAGGCATTGCTCGAGTGACCACTATAGACAGGTGACCACTTTAAAGAGGTGACCGTTACAATCGGTTTGACTGTGGGAAGTTCAACAAACAGAATCAACTAATTTAGAACAATCAGTGTAGGCTGCTTCAGTATCATTCATAATCAAACTTGATATCCTATGCATCAATTCAAATTTATAAGAAATGGTTTAACAAATATTTGACCAATAGAGGATTTCAGAGTTTCAAAATCGGGCTGCAGATATGCCAGAGGAAATATCGGCATATATTGCACCTAAAGCGGGTAACACTGCTTTAACAAACAATTAATGGAAAGTTAACTTATGTAGTAGTAGTACTTCAAAAGGTGTTATATCCATTTATCTGTCATAATCATGTAAATTGTCACGTTGCAAACTGTTTGTCCTCTTTTGCCTTTTGTTGTTATCTTGTACGGTCGTGTCTGCTGTGCCTCTTGTCATGGAGCTCTGCTTCCATGTTATAATAAAGACTAAAGAGCAACGTTATCAATTCATATTTGTTATCGGCACTCTTGCATGATTCAAGGGTAATACACAGTACATATTATCATTTATTGGAGGCTTGGTGTAGTGGTTAGGGATTTGGACCTTGGCCCGCAGTGTCCTGGGTTCAATTTCCAGCAGAAGCACTACCCCTGCGAAAACAGTTCAGGAGTTCATGAACAGTTCATGAACGTTAAATGGATCCAATTTTCCTGACTTGTTCATGAACCGTTCATGAACTCTTTAACTATTTTCGTAGGGGTATGTGTTGGCATCAGGAAGGGCATTCGGCCATAAAAATGCACAAACGTTTCAAAAATACGAATCAATTAACTAACCAACCCGTGGAAAAAAGCTTCAAGCTTATCCGGTCTGTGAATAAATGAAAAATAAAAAATAAATGTGTAAACATATGCAACGATGATGATGAATGGATACGTACTTGGCAACCAAAAATTTTGCTTTTGGTACAATCACCTTCTTTGAATTAGAAATTTGCCTTGACAGGAACGGAGACTTTCTATCAATCGAATCTAGATGTATAGAAAAATATTTCAATCATTGAAACAGAGATATTAGGATAGCAATGATGCAATGATGCAAGCAGGGTCCAACAAAAATAGGAACCTTGATATCTTAGATTCCGTAAGGCTAGAGGAAATTCAAAAGACAATTGTTATTTTTATGATTTGTAGCTGAAACTTCCCAAATAAATTCAGAAGAAATTGTTGAAATGTTTCAGGATTCCAGAAGGCTATCCTATTGTCAGACCATGGAAACAATGATTGAGAGACTTAAGCAACAATGTCTGAGGAAAATAAAAACTCAACTCGCTCTAGGAACATTTGGCTACCAGACCCTCTAAGAATCAGCGTAATCAGCGTTTTCGTGTGAAATCGTTAGGACTGTTTCACTAGTAGCTCAGTCTATTAGGAACCTGCTTAGTGAGCTTGTTAGGGTGAACCATGTGATACAACTCACCCTTTTATCTACTAATTTATAACCTCTTCCGCCACCAAGCGTGACGTAGTAGCTACAGCGGAGGCTATACGAAATGAGCGGCATAGTTTGAATCCTCATCACTGAATAATTGATTTTAATTTAATTTAATTCTGTTATCCAATATTTGCAAAGACTACCAATGATTGGTATAGACATGCGTTCCGAATAAGACTGATGTCATCCATGAACAAACCAAATGTCCTTAGAGCAAGTTGAATTTTCATTTTTCCGGGATGTGTGTTAAAAAGTTACCACACGGCAGCCATATTTGTATCGCCTCATCCAGAAAAGCGGGATGTTGAGACACGAGAAAGCATCAGAAATACATGAGCATATACATACTTTTACGAGGAACTTTCTTTGGTTCATTATTTAGCTTAGAAAACACAGCACTCTACAAATAAAAAATACAATATTAATAGAGAAATTTAGTCAACTTCACTAAAGTAGAGGTTCGAAACAGATAGAACGGTTCCTTACTTTACTTCCTTATGATAAATACATTATCTATACCTATAAATGAAAAAGTCTGATTGTGTGTGTGTGTGTGGTCTAGTTTTCCGCTGTTTTGTCCGCAGTTGGTTTTCAAGCAAAATATTTGAGCTATATATCAATAGAATTGCTGTTTTCCAGCCGTTGTTTGGATATGCTTCAATTTTTGATTCGCTCTTTAAATTCCAAGAATTAATCAAATTAATTGAAATATATAACATTTTTTCCCTCTGTTAATCAACCCAGCAATGCGGGTGACATATCAATTACCATTCTTAGTAGCTAAAACAAGAACTATGTAAAACTCAAGTTATCCTGCTGTATTTTTTTAAATAATCTTGTAGAATAATCTATTGACTGCATTTTTCGAGGGGGTAATGCAAGGCAAAAACAAAAGAACAACATGTACGAATAAAAATTTTCACTATCCAAAGAAGCAATTTCCCTACCCGGGATATACTCTTTAAATAACGAGGTTCTATTTCACAGCCTCAATCAAGCGTGGAGGTGATCAAATGAGAAATGATGTTTCTATCAATGTTTTTATTACACAAAGCATTCCCATTTAGATTTCAGTATCAATTAACAGTGATATTCTCCCAGCGTTTTGAATGAAAACATATAAACAAATCATACCTTGTGAACAGACTTCCTAGTGGTTGAGCTGAAAAGTTAAAGCGAGATTCCCATGTGAATAAAGTTGATAAAATACAAATTGTGAAATACGACATCATTGTAAAAACGAAACAATTCAAGAGGTCCATGTAATTCGACCATTACTAAGTTTCTACAATGAACAACGGCCTTGATGCAACAACGTGAACAACGTGCGGCCTTGGTGTAGTGGCTAGGGCATTGGACCATGGCCCGCATGGTCTCTCGGGTTCAATCCTTGTCGGGAGCACTATATGTTGGCGTCAGGAAGGGCATCCGGCTATTAAACGCACAAAAGCTTCAAAATACTAACAAATTAACCAACCACCAAGGTGAAAACAAGCTGCAAGCCTACCCTGTTTGTGGATAAATGATAAATCCAAAAAAAAAACCATCGCTTATCAACACAAAAAACCAACTGCACAATGCAAACCCTCGATAGAAAGGTACTCAATTCGAGACTACAATTAGAGATTACATTAGGATTAGTCTAAGAAAAGACCTAAGTCCTTGCTTGTTGATTGTAAAATATAGGAAGTAGCCTATCTTAAGTACCAGACACATTATAGGAGTCGAAGCTATGTTTGGAAGAACTTTTCGTTAGCGGGAATGTTCACATGATAGCCTAATATAGTCAATATCGCATAATATGTTATCGTACAATACGTTTTATCAAGTAATGTGTTAACGTCTGGTCAAAATGCGGTCAAAGTCAACTAAAAATTATTGAACAATTATACGTTATCACGTAGTGCTACGCTATCATGTGGTGTTATCACGTGGTGCTACGTTATCACGTAGTGCGTTTTATCGTACAATACGATCAAGATAGTTGATACCAAGAGGGTTTTTTATCACTTTGTGCATTATTATTGCAATCTGATTCTTTGTTTTGCTGTGGTGTCAACGATTAAATCTGTCAAAGCGTTCAAAGAATCTAAGGAAATCAATTTGCAATGTTTAATTTATATCGCTTTATAAAACCATGCACTGGGGTTAAAGTCTACAGCCCAATTGTGAAATTTTTGCAACCTTTTTCTTTGTTTACTCCCTATTGTGTTTACTTCTATTAATCTTTCAAAATCGCGTATTACGTTCATCGTGTAATGCGTTATTTTATTTGGTGTCCCAACGATAATGTATTGTGCAATATTGATTGTATATAGCGGGAGATATTGCTATATATCGATGTATACAGAAAAAACTGGATCAATCTCTACGGTTGTTTACAAGGTTATCTCTTGTGTGGTGTCATGTTCATTAAGACATAGAAAGGGTTTCAATTTGTCAATTTGGTATAAAAAAATAAACTGATTTGAAATGCAGTCCATCTAATTCTCAGGAAATCAATCCATCTGTATAGCATACAATCACAAGTCACTTGTAAGAAATTAGTTTTAGGCATCAAACTTGATAATTATCGTACATAAATTATGCGAATATCAATGCAAGACAATGATCAAATTAAATACCTTCTAAGGTGAATTTAAGAAATAATATCAAAATTTCAGAGAAAGTTTGTTTACTTTGAAGCATCAAAACATAGAAAGTATAAAATCCAAAAATCCAAATTTTAAATAAGAAAACAAATTTGATAATTGAAATGCCTCAGAATTTGTGTAGGCCTCCTTCCAGGAACCAGGTTCGAAGGATTCCCCTTTGCATGGAGCCTGTCTAGTATTTGAACTTTATTATCTTACCTTGTATTAGAACCAGTTAAAGCAGGAGAATTGTGCAAGTAGTTTTTTCGTCTAAAAGAATATTGAAAAAAGGTATAATATTTTACTAAGCAATATACATACAGTAGAAAGAACCAGTTAAAGCAGGAGAATTGTGCAAGTAGTTTTTTTGTCTAAAAGAATATTGAAAAAAGGTATAATATTTTACTAAGCAATTTACATACAGTAGAAACTGTCTATAACGGTACCCCTAGGGAAATATTTATAAAGTATGCCATAGACTGTTATAGCCAATTATTCATAAGAAAGAAATATACCAAATTTTACCTGGAAAATGAGTTAAATTGAGTACATTATAATATAAACAGTAATCTGTTATTAAATTGACATTACAAACAGTTTTTACTGCAATCAGAGTCCGACAAACGGTTAAACCTACTGGAATCCTAGAGATCATTCAACTTTTTTTTATGAATTTTTTGTTGATGTTTGACCAATAAATAATTACAAATCTCGAATTTTCTTCTGAATTTGCTCCAATTTTCCAGAATTGAGGATTCCAGGATTCATACTTTTGTCAGACCCTGACTGCAATAATATGAACAGTGAAACCTATAGGCCTACGATTTAGAACATATTATGGTCCTTCGGGGAAAAAGTGATGCGTAATTTCTCAACACAATGTACTTTAAGCTATTTCTGAATAAATTATGAAAACGGTCGTGTGGCCATTATCTACAGGGTCTGGTCTAACGATTTCATGTGAGAATTTGCTAAGAAAATCACTATTAGTTTGCATGGATCATTCATCACAAAAAGAGTACACATTAAATTGCTAATAAAATCGTTCTATTTCATCTGAAATTAAAAATACTCCATTTACAATATCTCTGTACCCACGTCTAAATGTATAAAAAGTTTAAACAAAATCAATTTGTTTTTGATCGAAACCGTTCGATTTGACCTGGACTGACCCACAGATGATATTTTGATAGATAATTTTAAGTTTTTATCTACATAAATCATACAATTAAATCAATAGGTTTGACAAGTTAGAATCAGCTTTACAAACCTGGCTGAAAATGGTAGATGTTTGATTGATTTGGTAGATGTTGGATGAAAGCTCTGAGTCAAATGCTTTCCTTTTACGCTATGATTAACTGATTTCTATCAGAAAAAAAAAACAGGAAAATAGATGATTTTGTTATTGTAGACAGCAGTCAATTATGCAAAACAATCGCCTGCTCCCCATGGAAGGGTAAACTTTTCTGTTGGAGGGGACGTCAGCCCCATTTTAGGGAACATCCTGGTGCAGCTCATAAAAATATAGACAGGTAAACAAGGGAAAGTCTAGTTGATTAGCAAATCAGTAAACGGTACAGTGAAACCCGTATATGACAGTAAGTTATGAGAGGTAGACAAATTGACCACTATGGACAGGTGGTCATTGTATAGAGGTGACCATTATAATAGGTTTGACTGTTAGTCTGATTAATCTGAATTGTTAAAAAACAATCAATGATCGATGTACAACATTTTAGAGATCAGGATTCATTTCAAATAGATTTAAGACAATCTTACATTCCATGTTTGTGATCTTTTTATAAATGGATGATGAAGTTCATGTTTTCCAGATATCGTCGTATGCAAGCCAGTGTAACCATGATATCCTGATTTTTTTTTCTTTGATTTCTGCCAACGATTCGATATGCCATAATTGGCATTAAAAGGTTTTGAATATGAATAATTAAATCGTTTAGAATGACTTGGTGTTGATAGTTTATGTCCAATCGCAGATTTTCCAACAAGCTTGTTTGGTAGGATAGTTGCCTTTGATGGTAATTCTTTTGTGTTCATTGTCCAAACCATATTCTTGTTCGGTGACATTCTAGTACTCCCATGCGTACCGATAGCTTGTGAAATGAATGAACTGTTTTGTAATTTAGTAGTACTAGGAGTTTCTGTCTTTTGCAAATGGGGCGATTTGTTAAATATATTATGTACTGGAGCTACTGCAGACCATGAAGTTTGATTTGGTTTCCAACTTTTGCTGATAGACTTCTGTGTTATAATTAAAGGTTTATTTTCAGATTTCACAGCATTTTTTGTGCTGATTGTTTGTTGCTTACTAGTTTTGAAATTGTTGTCATTATTTGTTGTTTTAATATGGGAAGTAGAATTTGCGACCGATGGAGACCATGTTCTAGATTTTGGTGCGAAATTCCTTGATTTATTCCCACTTGTTATGAAACTATGTGAATCGTTTGATTTAGCTGACCATTTATTAGTTGTAAATGCCTTTGCGGATGTTGCAATCGGTTGTCTTTGCCAATATGTGCTTGAAGTAAACTGTGGCCTAATAAAATAAAACAACAATCAAGTCTATGGATACATACCAATACAATCAATAATCCATACCGATCATAGCGTAGGTCTTAGGATTTGGGTATTGACTGTTAATGTATTTATCTATCCTGCACATGTGTCAACATGTTAACTACGTAGGCATTGTGCAATTCATATAATCAGAGTGTTGTGTCAACCAGTATAAGAAAGGTCATACTGTTTATTCAACATGATATACCTATACAGGTTATTGATTGTATTGAGATCAGGGTCCGACAAAGTCCGGAAACTTGGAAACCTAGTTTGCGGAAGGCTAGAAAAATTCAGAAGGTTAGCCAAAATGTTGAATATAAAGCTAAAATAAAGCTTCGATTTTACGCTTTCATGTCAGTAAAATTACTTAAACATTTTTCTAACGTTTATCTGACAATATAAGGTTTGCGGAAGGTAAAACATTTTGTAGGACCCTGATTGAGATCATTCATATATTTTAACTTTTTTCGATCACCTTTTCAAACTTTATTGAAAAAATAATGGGCAGGGACAACTTGATGAGCTGAGTTCAGATATGTAATTTTTATCGTAGAATTCGCAACAGTTTCGATTTTATGACGCTTTGAAGTTTGCAAAAGGTGTGAAAATTTTGTTTTCATTACTCGTTCAAAATTTTGTTAAAACAAGTTAATCAGGTTTAGTTTAGATAGCTGGCAAGGCAATTTCTTACTGTAATAAATATACTTTAAGTCGTTAGATTCCACTAAGAAATAACAAGGATATTGACTTTTGAACGAGTAGTGAAAACGAAATTTTCACACCTTTTTGCAAACTTCAAAGTGTCCTAAAATCAAAACTGTTGCGAATCCTACGATAAGAATTACATATATGAACTCAGCTCATTGAGTTGTCCCTGACCCTGCCTATTATTTTTTTACCAAAGTCTGAAAAGGTGAGAGAAAAAAGTGCAGATTCAAGATGGAATGACCCAGTGACCTACAGGGTTTTGAACTTGATCCCCTGCAAAAAAAATATAAGCTTATGACAGGAAGGGCAGACTGCCTTTGAACACACAATGTATCCTATGAAAGTAACACATATGGAGAGCGAAAACGATTGCTAAGAAAAACAGGCACCAAAGATATCAATAATCGTACCAATGTTACAGACAGGAAAGAGTCTAGTGAAATTTTAATTCTTGATCTGCTCGTACAGTTTATCTTGTTTTTATTAGTTTAGATATGTTTCGGATTGAATTTTTGTTACATAAGATTTTAACTAAGACTTAACAGCACATACTGTTATTAGAGCAGTTTGGATATGTAGGCCTCACATAGAATTATCAACTTGATTTATTATTCTTTAAAATATGAACCTACTTTGGAGAAGATACCCTAGTCTGCTGTGAGACATAAGAGTACCTTTCATTATGACCATGATTTCGATCTACAGACGCTAAATACTCTATAAAATAAAATAAATTACACTTGAATAATAAAAAGAAGGACAAACACACAGTGAAACCTGTGTATAACAGCCCGCTACAAGAGGTAGATAAATTGACCATTATAGACAGGTGACCTTTAAATACAGGTTTGATTCAATAGGAAATACAATTTTAGACATTTCAAGAGTGACCACTATTGACAGGTGGTCGCTGTATAGAGGTGATTGTTATAGCAGGTTTGACTGTACAAACAATAGCCTACTGCTCTCGAGATGTGAGGTGACGTCAACAATGTTAAATAATTCAACTAATTGCTGTGAGCCCTGCAAGTAGCTTTCTAATCGTAAATTAATGAAAATTCAGAAGTGTCATAGGAATTTTTTCGTGTCTTTTATTTCTTTGTACGTCATTGCGAAAGCTCATATTGATTCCCGCATAAAATGATGAGGAAAGGATAGATATATAATAGCTGATATCACATGGCGTAAATATCGAATTCAGGATCCAAATAATGTGGTCACCATTGTTCGCTTGGTTTGAATTATACAGCGGTGTATATATTTGCTTTGTTTGAAGTGAAGAAAGAGGGGTATTAATATTGTTATCATTACGATTCAAATCATTACTCCGTCTTTAATGAATTTATTAGATGGTTTGTATACTATAGTGTGTTATTAAAATGACTATTGTTTAGGATATTATTACTTCCATATTCTAGAGTGTATAACATAGGAATATTTGTTGTCTGATAATCGTTTAATAACGTGAACTTGAAGTTATAACCAAAGAAGGTGCCTATCTTGACCTTCTCATTATGATTATTATTAACAGAAGGGTGAAGACGGTGGTGGAATTTTCACAACCGGTAAACCAAAATGAATAACCGGTGGTAATGCAAATGAGCTATTTTCTACTTTGCATACGTAAGGATTTAGCGATCAAGTGTCACACTGTGGAGTAAACAAAACATTTAGTACTTTTTCGTGTCTGACTGACAGCGGCCCGAAGTGATCGAAACATTTATATAATTTCAAGGTAAAATACACTCATTATTCTTCATTTTTACTACTTAATAATACAAAACAAGTGAATTCATATTGATTGATGTAATTTTTGTTAGAAAATCATGAACAGAAAAACGCAAAATTTCATGTTTTAGTTTGTTGTTGTTCTCTTAAATTCACGAGCGGCCAACTCGATGCTCTCTCTAAAACATTAATTTTATCCCAATCGAAGTCTATAATCTCAATCAAACATATATATAATGATGGTAAAAGTATCTATTTTGGAGAAAACAATTGATTTTTGTCTGAATTCCTTACTATATTTTTGACGCTTGTAAAATTTTTGGTTTCACTTCTGATGGAATCGCCCTAAAGCCGACATAGACTTTGTATTAGATCTATTATTTTGAATACATTCAAAACAAAACATGACGGTTAATTGTTCACCATTAAGATAAACCGGTAGTTTTCCTAGAAAACGATTAACCGGTTAACTGATTAACCATCCCACCCCATGTATAACACATAGACTGTAATTTTTATAACAATACAAATAACCTCCTCCATTTGCCCAATAGGGCTCTTTCACGCCTACGTCACACATTTTTCACGAAAAGCATTGTGGGATACCTCAACGTACATTGCATTTTATTGCGTTGTCGAATTTGTTGAGCCGCGGCTGAATTTTATCTCACAACATCATTTATTTTAGCTGTTTTACTTGCTGCTATCAGATTCACTATGGATCTTGACCATCCTATGATTGTTCTAGATGGAGTAAAGGTGCCTGGTGCTGTTTTACCTCATATTCCTTCAAATTGTTGATTTGTTCAAGTAAAACGTTGGCTTGAAAAATGTCATGGTGAAAACAACTGGATTGAAATCTTTTCTGTTGTGTCGAAGGGTCGAAGGCATGTTTATCTGTTGCAAAAGCAGTTGACCCAAAGATTGATAGTGGATATTTAGTATGGATTTAAATATATTTCCCTTTCAACTTCAGCATTATCTTGTGATAGTTTTAGTGTTGGTCTGTTGCAAATACCAACAACAGACTGGCGTGAATTTCTGTCAAGAGACTTGGCTTCTTGCTATTCTTGCTTTAATTATGGTCATATTTATCATTACATTGTGGAGTCATCGTCAGAAAATGTGTTTTATCAATATAACAACAGTGAAGAAGAAGAAGATGTGTGTGAGGATCCATATACTACATGTTACCAGCCAAACCCTTGAAGAAAGGTAGGCCTACAGCATACATTTTGTAGCACGTCGTTTTGTTGAAACATTTATGATATTGTTATATCGAACTAGCAAATTACTTTTGAGGGCTTATGTTTAACATAAATTCCATGGAAAAAGAATTTTCGTTAAAAGTGAATATTGTTTTAAGTAAGGCAAGTGGATCGGTGTTCATCCTCTTGTATTGCAAATACGCAGATGTTGTTTAGGCTAAATCAGAACTACGTAGTAACGTAGGCTACCTATCCTATTTATCATCAGTGTTTATCCACTCTTGTCATCCCCATTAGGACATTCCGGGGTTATTTTCATGTGTATTATTCTCAGTTAGTGTTATTTAGTGTTTCAAATTATCAATTTTCAGGAGAGATCAACTATATGTAGCCTCAAGATGTCACTATGGTGTATTTCAGATTATTATGTGGTTACGATGATTGCTATTTACTTGGGTCTGTTTATAATTGATTTACAATATATAACTATTTATTAAGAGATTATCGACTGTATTTACTGGTTATATATTTCATCATTATTAATTGAAATGTATTATGTTTAAAAGTTGTCATTTGATAGCGACGAGAACATCGACTATAAGCCGACCGAATGATATGTTGCTAATACTCATTTGTAGTTAAAATACTATTTATAAAATAATTGAAAGGAAATTCTACGTGTCTTCTTGGTAGTTTTGAATATGTGTGTTCATGTGTATTACTTGCTACAAGTCCTTATTTTATTTCTAGTAAAACTGGTATACATTTTTAAATTTAGTTGTTGTTATTGTTTTGTTGTTTTCTACCAATTCACACTTTTTGCCAAGATTTGGGAAGCGAATACAAAACGTTCATACGGCTTATTTCTCCGGATTTCAGGAATCTGATTTACAGGTACCCCAACAGTAATGCTTCGTGGTACCTTTCGTTTTTGGTTTATCACGTTCTGTGGATTGCATATCGAGTAAATTAGTTTTTAACTTGGGCAATAAACATCAACGAACGCGGTCAAAACGCAGCTAACTCAGAAATGATATCGAAGTGTTGTACGTTGTGCTATCCCATAAGGCTTTGCGCGAATCTATTTATAAGTCGGTGAAAGAGCCCTATTACAATTAACAGCCATTGAGCTGTGCAAATACTTTATGCAATATAAATCCAAATTTACAAAACATCTTGGTTCTTATTCAATAACCTTTGCTTGCAGCATGATAATTGATTACAATTTGTAACGCCTAATCAAGTCTAAGTATTATGCTGCACTAACTGTTGGGATACAACTCTATCTATACATAGGCCTATCCCCTTCACCTATCGGATTTGTAGGTCTGATACATTTAAAAAGTAGCCTAGAACTCTAGAATTTCCAACTTCAATTGCTAGGACTAATCCTGGACCTGGACTATTGTCTGAACTGATATTGGAAATTGGCTCAGGCTCAGTGTTGAGCTTATCGATCACATTAACAATCATAAGTCAACAATATGGCAATATATTTTATTATAGACATACATATCAAGGATCAAGTCACTCAATGGAGTCAATGTCATCGCTGCCGCTCATCGCCATATCCGACAATCGGATCGGGTTTTCAATGAATTTCAACGCAACTAATAACATTTTTACAAAGGATAGAGCCTTTGAAAACTATTCTGTTGCTTGAATAGATATATACTTATTATCGTGATCATTAGAGAAAATGTATTAATGTTATAACTTACTGCTTAAAACGTTAATCTCTTGCAGCACTTTCAATCTCTCCTTCTCGTCGTCCATCTTTTACTTTTCATGACGCAAGAAAAAACAAACCTCCATTTCACTTTCGAGTTGCATAACAACGAGACCAACATAACAGGGCAAGTTTCTGATTGGAAAAGACGGCATGGCGGACGAGAAAGATGAACTTGAAATTGTGGCAAAAGAATTACCTGATCTCATAACATTGCTATCAGATGTTGAAGCAAAAGGCTCAAAATTCCAGGGGAATCTTAAAGATCTATCAAAAAGATTGAATAATGGTGATTTTTCAGGTGAAGAAGGGATATCTTTTTTAGATGTCAAAAACAATTTACTTCTGCAATATTTAATCGATGTTTGTTATGTCATGTTACTTAAACTGAATAGCCGTAGTATTGAAAATGATCCATGCCTAGAAAGAATCGTCGAAGTACGCACATATTTAGAAAAAATGCGTCCAATTGATCAAAAATTGAAATATCAAGTTGATAAACTTACAAAAATGGCAACTGAAGGTGCTGCTGTTGCCTCAAATAATCCATTAAGTTTTAGACCTAAGCTAGATAATATGGATGATGTAGAGAATGAAGATGAAGAAGAAGTTAATTCAACAAAGAATGAAAATGTTTATGTTGTCCCAAAATCACTAGCTGTCCCATATGATGATAATTCAATAACAAGTAAAAGACAAAAAATATTTGAAAGAGCAAAACAGCGTGCATTAGACAGTTCATTAATCAAAGAACTTCAATCTGAATATTCAGAACAACCAGAAGAATATAGTGATTTTACACGTAATAAAAAAGCGGTAAAACGTATAGAAAAAGAAGATGCTGTAACAAAATATGAAGAAGATAATTTCTTGCGAATGCCGATTACAAGAAAAGACAAGCAAGAACGGAAACGTAAAAATTATGAACGATTCGATGATATCACGAAATTTGATAATATTGATGCATTACATCAAGACGTTGAAAATGATTTGGATGATATTGAGAATAAAAAACAAAAGGGAAAGAAAGGGAAATATGATAAAAAGAAATCAGGATTTAAAAAGAAAAAAACAAATAAATTCAAACGTCGAAAATAGATTTTTAATTTAGGCCTACTTTATAATATAATAACATCATGTTATGCAATATGTAATTTTCGAATCTAGAATGTTCTTTATTTTGAATGTTATAGTGTAAATTTTTATTGTTTTCGTTATTGTTGGCGCTGACCAAGCTCTGTAGCCATATGCCATATTGTATAGATGGTTAGTCACCAGAAGAGAATTTCTCTCAATGCGTCTTAATAATGTAAGAATCGATAATGTAATTTGCTTCAATTATTAATTACCTATAATTAATAATAATAATATACTAATATATCATTTTACAATTATATTATTCGATAGACTTGACCACTAATTAGGTCAAACTAAATGTATCATTTTATCATATTAATAATGAGAAGGTCAAGAAAGACACATTTTTGGGTTGTAACTCCAAGTTTCACGTTATTAAACGATCATCAGACAACAAATACTTATCATTTTATTATTATTTAAGAAATTTTTGTTATTGAAATTTATGTAATTTTGCTATTTTCAAAATGGGCTAAATAGTGTACTAGATTTGCCAGGCAATATATATAGGCAATATTTTAGTGATGTTTGGGCCTTGTTTTTGCTAGTTTGCGGTTGGGAGCAGCAAATGAAAGCCATGGAAAATATTTGTTTTATTTCGCTACAAAAGGTAAACCGCAAATAGAAACAAAACATATAAGATAACCTAGTTTAAATATCAGCGGTTCTGTTAATACTATGTGCAAAATATTTGGTTGAAAAATGACGAACTGATGGAGGATTAAACGGTTTTGGAAACTCTCGGGGAAACTCTATTTTATAGGCTAAGATTGATTGATTATATAGAGGGTTCTATAGCTAGATTTATGAGTTAGAAAACGTGAACATATTTTTTTGTCCGTTTTTTGACGTATGCAATAGCCAGCCAATCAGTATCTTCACATCATTTTCTTCCCACGTGAAAAAAACGATATAAACAATCAGACTGCTTATACGATGTTTTCTTACATGTGAGAAAAATAATACCAATCAAAATTCATTTTCTACCATGCCAAAAACAGTTCAGGAGTTACGGTTCATGAACTCCTGAACTTTTTTCCAGGAGCTGTTTCGGAAGAAAAGGAAAAGCTCTGGGAAAACAAACCCTAAAAAGAACAACTTGAAAGTTTTTTATTTGAGACCCTTCGCGTTTTGAACAAGGATTTAAGCAAACGACAAATAATTAACCATAAAATGAGTCGTTTAGCAAAGCAAAATACATTGGGTTAAATATTATGCAGCATAGAAAAAATATATAACAATGACTCACTAATCCTGCTAAACAACAAAGATGCGTGTTATATAGATGCCTTAAATTAGACAATTGCAGTTCTTGGTATACTTTGGCATTTCAAAAAATCTTATTTGTAAGCTACAAAGAATACAAAATGCAGATGCTCGTCTAGTAACCTGTACCAATTAAGAAGGGTGAAAACACATTACACTTATATTGTACATTGGCTTTCTGTACATCAAAGAATTAAATTCAGACTATTGCTATAAACTTTCAAATCTATTTATGTAAGTCTATTTACATCATATTTACCAATTAACAATAATTACTAAAAAATAGATAACCCCAATTTTATGCAGTGTATAGAATTAAGTTATGTTTACAAATATAGTGTCTCAATATGCTAAAAACACCCCCCATGTCGTCAATATGTAATCGTGATTTTTATCTTAATTTAAGATACATTGATGTTCTCAAATGTGTACTGCGATAGATGAAGAATAGTTTTGTGTAAATTGTATTGGCCGTGATCAATATTTGTGTGGATAAAGGTCACGAAGAGCTTGACTTGCTTTGGGAACACCATTTTTGTGAGCGTGATGAAGTAATGGCTCGATTTCACTACGAAGAAGAATAAAAACATTAAAGACAATTAATTGCATGTATTAGTAAGCGACAAATAACACAACACGACACGAAAGCCTTGTTTTAATCTATGACTTCTAATTTGAATCGGCAAGTAATAGGAAGTGAAGCTTTTTCGCGATTGATTTTCCTCATTCAGAATTTCAGCTACGAGTCCTAACGCCGAGCGACACTTCCTGGTCTCAGTCCAGACTCCATCTAAATTGTTTTTCTTATACTGTAGTTTCCAATTCAAAATCGGGGAGTCCCGACTTTTTGTTGTAAATTTTCCTCATTTAGAATATCCAAACGCTTACTGAGGCTTTTACCGATCTCAAAATGAAAATGAGATTGCAAAATATTATGTTGAGCTTACTGTTCTTGAATGTCAGTGTCGTATCCTTGCATGTGAGCAGCTACGAGGTTGTATCCAGCTTGGGCGTGACCGTTTTTGCTAGCCTCCCTATGGGATGAAAACAACATGAATAAATTGAACTAATATTTCTAGTTTCAATCTGAGCTGATCATCATTTGATTGTTATTATTATTTAAAGCTCTGCTATATATGATTGCGCTGAGCCCTATGCTCAATCAGTAAGACAACATTTTAATAATTATTTCTATTGTATATATTACTTAATCAACTATGTCATATATCATAACCTGTCAATAACGGTCAACCTGTATCATTCTACAGAACGTTCTGTTTGAAATTGTTACTGCAATATTATTTTCATGAAAGCCGCGTTTCCATGTATTGATATTTCATGCGCGCGCTTTAGTGATGACACAGTGACTGTATAATTGCTCATTATACTGTGTATTAAGCCACTCTACAGATCAATTTCAACAGATGGCAGATATATTATGATTGCTGTGGTACTAGTACTCTGTGAAGCATAGCCATACTACAGTATATGGATGATCTGGGGAGAGGGGGGTAACTCAAGAAATTTCAGGGACGTGGGGGCCAATTTGAATTCAAAATTTTGCCCTCCAAAATTTTGATTTTCCAAAATCGATACCTCAAATTTTTATTCAGGCCAAAATGTTTACCCCAAATATTTATTTTATCGAAGCATATTTGAACATTTATTACAATTTCGTGGATTAACATCAACATTTTTTGCTCATTAAAAAACAATGCCTCGAATATTTTGAAAATTCTGAAATAGATACCTCAAAAATGTTCAAAGACCGTGAAAAGGTACTCTCGATAATTGGCACGTCCCCGTATACCAACCAACCGGACTGGTAGATGATCACCGTAAAGAAATGTTCCATCCCTCTTATAGTTTCTATTCCTAACACATTTGCAAAACAAATAAATCCAAATAATTAATCCTTGATCATAGCACATGTCTTACCTGAACCAGTACATAGCTTCTTTATCGTTTTTGTGAACCACTTTACCTGAGTTTAAACAAACGGCATTGAATAATAAAAGAATATAGAACGATTCGTTATTATTATCGGATGAAAATCTTTTAAAAGTGTTTTTAATTTCATATACAGTAGTTAATTTTAGAGAAATGTTTCTAAATTATATCATTGGTCGTTTCATTTCTTTCCGATGGCTTCATATGCTCAATGTATGTAACTTGAAGTATACCCATTACTTGTGAAAAACACAGATCATTTACAGTCGGAGGGTAACTTAATTAATGCATGCGAGAAACTCCGAGTAATGTGGAAAATGAATTACTCTCACCCTTCCAATTCCTAATACAAATAGAATAGAAAATCAGCCTTGCACTTTCAGTATTGACTAACTTCTAGTAATAAATAGTATTATTAACTTTGTTTCGATATATTTAACCTCATTTAAATTTATTATACCAATGTTTGTACATAAGTTGGCATCAAAATCTTTCCTGAAATTTCGCCATAGTCAACATTTATTTGACAAATAAACATATATGCATATAATTATATAACAAAACAAATAATCTCACCTGCTAGGTACTGATGTGCCAAACTGTGTTGTGCATGTGAGCTACCCATGTAAGCATACGCATGCGTAACACGATGATGTACATGATCGATGTAAAAATAGAGATACACGAAGGATAAGACAACAAAAGCTACAACGGCAATCTATTTGATAAACAAAACAAAATAATCAAAATTATATTAAACTAAACAATACGATCAAGCATTTTAAAGTGAAGGATAGCGACAATTAGAGAATACTCCATGTCAACTTTAAATTCATTCTAGTCTTACGCTAGAAGAAGATGATCTATGATAAATCGAAACGTTGCAACTTCAGAGATTTCTCTTGTCGCTATCTATCCTTCACTTAAAAAAAACGTAAATATTCTATCCATGCGGAAGGTGCTATATATCATGAATAAATAGACACATTTGGAGCCCAGATTATAGACTTAATTTACTAGTACATTAATACAAATACCAGATGTTGAATAATAGATGGAGGTTACAGTTAAACAGATTATCGATGAGATTTTCAAACTTTGAATGACTTTCATAATTTTGGCACAATGTCATCATTTTTACCTTTCATGATGGTTCAATTCATTGAAACTATTTTTGTTGATGAAATTGTTCGCAGAAATATTATCTTATTAGGACTGTTAGATGAGGTATATAAATATGGTGACGTGGCCAAAACTTCATGCCGCAATCTTCGCAAGAGACACGGGCAGGCTGCATATTATACTACTGTACGGATTCACAGTAAATGTTTAATATCATTGCCATGAACAATTATCTTTTTAATTTATTTGTCAGCCACGTCTGACTATGTTTCGTGAGAATGGCACCGCAAATATATTGGGAAGAAGGACGTACATTCATATATTTATGTGACCGCGCTATACCTCTATATACTGACTTAATGCTACAATTACCACACAATATATATCGATGCCACTTAATCAAGCATAGCAATGTAGACAAACACAAACTTTATCTCTACCCCGGCGACACTTTTACAAATGCTTGCTGATTTAATAGGTCAATATCTCTCATGTACTTTTTTTAAAAATCATTTTGATGAATGTTATTCAACTTACCTCGACATATAATACCCACCAAGGGTCTGGTTTCTTTTTTCGCGCCAAGTATACTTTGGGACCGTAAGGTAATAATGGATCATATTCAGGTCCTCCTGGAGCCCAATCAGGTGCATTTTCTGCTTTGTTGTTTCTTTTACGTGTACCACTTTCATAAGTTCTTATTTGCGGTCCTTGCTCTTCAAATCTTACAGTTTTCGACGACATCTTTCTAGAGTTGCAGGTACGTTCTTTCGTTGAATTATATTTCACCAGCGACTGATTTTAATGCAAGTAAATAAACGAGTTTTGAAAATAGTAAATTATTAATGATTACAAATTTTTCCCTCTCAGTTCTGTATTTTTCTGAGTGAAATTATCGAAATGGAATAATTACGCAGCAGGTGCCATAGCGCAAACAACATCCACCTTCTGTTACCAAAAATTCACCAATGAATCAAAATACATCAAACATTTGAAACGTTTTGTTTCGATTCGAATATGTTATTTACAGAGCTCGATGCATAAATCGCTACTAACAAAAGATTTACAAGATTTAGAGTCTCTACAATATATGTGACCATGCAGAAGTAATTTTACAGCGTTTTAAATCCGTGACAATCTTCCTTTTGAAATGAAAGAATTGTATTTGCTGGGAAGTACAGCAATATACGAGCACGCTAATCTGCTTAAAAAATGTATATTATCAATTTTTCATGTAGAGTTTCGATTAGATTTTCAAAACCAGATTTGGAACTTCGAAAAATAAGCAGATGCGTTCGAAGATGCTGTTACCATATCAACAAAATATAGTGACGTCATACTAGTCCCTATTCCACTTCCGTCCCACATGTTACAAAATAAAAATGGCTCCGACAAAGAAGACTCCAAAAGTTCACAAGGCGACTTCTAACAAGAAAATCTCGACTAAAAGTCAATCAAAAGAAAAATCTGCATTCGTGATTAAGAAAAAAAGCAAGTCCAGAACTAATTTAAAGCTTAAGAAGATTGTAAGTTTGTAGATATTCACAAGAAGATCAAAAGTATGAAGGTGCCAGGCAACTACCGGATTTTTTGGAGAACTCTGAATATACTAACTAATCTGTCTCTGAACTGAACAGGATTTGATACTTTAAGAGGAAGTATTACTCATCCGAGTCAACTTGGACGATACTGTCCTTTATTTACACGGATAGAGTTCATAAATATAAACTGAGCACAAGTTATAATGTAGGCTAGCTAGTAGTTTGAAAATTTTGAATTACACTGTGATTTACATTGTCAGATAATTATTTTTTTCTTGATTGTAATTGAAACTGAAAAATAAATCCAAGTTTTGTAATGTTGTTGTTGCTGCTGTTGACTCAAGTCAGATCAGTTACTCACATTTTAGTTCATCTTATTTTGAATTGTGTATAAATTCTGTCAAATTTTAATTCCAGTCCAACAAAGTAATTTCAAGTAAAGTTGAAGACGTGAACAATAGTTATATGTCATCAAATATCTCGAATTCAACTGCTAAAAGTAATACCAATGAGTCACAGGTGAGTAGACAACATCAATGGAAAAGTCACTAACTGCAGAATCGTTCTATAGTTATAAATCTCCAAAATATGTTGGAAAAAATGAGACTCAAATGGAGGATGGATGTCAATAGCATAGCCGTCAAATCTTTTTATCAAAAAAGTGACCTTTTTCAACTAGAATTTTGAAAATCGGTCTTAACAGAATTTACAAGTTCGCGTTTCTAGATGACCTACTGAATGTTGACTATATACCATTTGAAAAAGGTCACTTCGTTTTGACGACTATGCTGATGTCAATAACTTTAAGACGTACTGTACTGAATACCACTCTGCAGAGTTTGCAATATGCATGAAGAATTTTTATTTTGTACCAGTGGAAGTAGCATTTATGCTGTTCTGTGGCTAAACTTAGATGTGTAATTAACCCTGCAGTAAATTTAACTCAAAGCTGCAGTGTGTTATGATGTCGATTTTGAGAGGGTGTGAGCGATTTGCAAGTTTGTGTGAATGTTTGATTGGTTTGAGTTTGTCTTTAAACCACCATTAAGATTTCACTGGGAATATGAATTACGAATTTAATTTTACTGATATACTTTATGTTATTCACGGCACAAAAAGGCTATTTACTGCAGCAATAAGATTATTCTGCTAAATTTAGCTGGACATGGATATAAATATTAAAAATACAAATAATCTATTTACAAACAGACAATACTATTAATATAGAGATACATGGCCCAATTTGAAAATAGGTGACCAAATCAAGATTAAAATTCTTTTTTATTGGCTATTATCTTATCTAAGATCTGTTTGGGCCGTTACTCTATATGACTAGATTCTATGGGCTACCATAAATGGGAAATAACAATATCATAAAGGAAAATTTCATCTGAAATCTGCAAAAAGTCAAATAATTCAAATAAATACTTGTTATTCTGCAGGTTTTCAAATCAAAAAGTCGTCAAAAGTGTAAAACTGAAGATGGAAAAGACCTGGCTGATACATTAGATCAATTAATAAATCAAAAATTAATTTAATTACCAACCATAGAAGCACTCTGCTGTATTATGTAGGCCTACAAGTCTATATAGTAGGTCTCTCATTGGCGCTACTTCATCAGCTTATTACTACAGTCACTTATTCGAAGTCAAAGATTATGATGTTGGATATTAGAAAAGCAAGTTGAAGCTTTGGGGCAATATTTAGACCTATATTGCTAATGGATTGAAATTGAGAATTTGATATCAGAAGAGAGAATAAGTTGAGGTTACGTCCCTACACCACATATAATAACCAACTCAGTAAGATTTTTTTTCAAAATTTGATCTTGAACGCATATCATCGTCGCTCACCTGAGCTCAAAAACCCTATCAAACAAATTTAATTGGCTTAATGTCATGATCTAAATTATTTATAAACATTGAACAAGATGCTCATTTTATGATTTTAAAACAATGTTTGTGAATAGTGGCAATTTTTTATGTGATTTTATGTAAAGAAGAATGCTAAAATGTGCACTTGCTAATATTCGATTAATAAAACTTACACTTTGTATCTATAAAACTATTTGATAAAAAAATATTATGTAAAAAGGTAAATAATTAAATTTCATACAACGTGCCTATCTGATTAATTGGTCTTTGTCTTTGATGGAGTCAGTCCCAATTTAATTAAAATAATCAAATCGTCAATTTCATATCCCACCAAATTGATTTGGAAGTGGAACATTACAAAATGTTTTTGACACTGAAACAGAATATAACAACACAGATATTAAAATATAGTAACTCATTGATTCCCATTTCCCGCAACGTACCCTCACAAGATAATAAGTAATTTAAAAATAATAAAAACTATTGATGAACACATGTTGGCTTTATGGAACCTTACCAATTGATTAAATCAAATTGATTAAATAATGAATAGAAATTAGTTGTGAAGTAAAATTATAAATAGTCTTGTGAAAGTGCTGAAAATATACTGAAAACGTGCAACTGAGAAAATTATTGCTGGGATGGTACCGAAATGCAATGGATGTGAATTCAGCAATTTTTGCAAACAATCTGAAATCCACAAAACAACTTTTAAACTGGTGAATTGTGAAAAAGTACTAAAAATAAAAATATTTCCTTTTACTAAAGACAGCAGAACATGTAGGCCTACATGACCAGAGCCATCTATTTACAAGAGTTGGGACACTCATGTCATTTTATTTCTTTTTGCCTGGACCCGAGCACGTTTTTAACAGTGCACATGTGCAGGAGAATGTTGTGTTTTTCAGCCATATTGTATTGTATTTTTTTGCGCGATTCACTTGAAATGATTGAGAACCTGTTCCCAAAAGAACAAAAAAAATAAAATGTAATGTAGACGGTGTCGCCTACCGAAGGCACCCGTACCACTCTTCTATTTTTAGATGAGTGGCTTTTTTCGCTGAGAGCAATGATTTTAAACGCTCTTTGTTGATCCTAGCCGCGACACTGCAGATCAATGTCAACAGATTTCATGGCAGATACGTCTTGATTGTCAATGCGCAACGATGCGCCGCAGCTAATCACAATGCAATTCGCTCTGGACCATTCCATCCGCCATCCTCAGATGGTACTCATTTGATGTTTCAGATAAAGTCAAGGCTGAGTTGACCTTAGGGGGATTTGAACCACGGACAATCAAATATGATCCGACCTGAAGTTCCGTTGCTCTGCCATCTGAGCTAATCCTCCTAAAAGTCCGTGGCGTCACATGGCGTCCAAAAATCATGTGACTAGCATATGTCCAATTGGAGACAATAGCGGCACATGAAAGCTAGTCCCAACTGTTGTAAATAGACGGCTCTGTACATGACAGCCTGCTATGAGAGGTTGATAAATTGACCACTAAGCGCAGATGGTGTTTATATACAGGGTTGCTTCAATAGAAATTACTTCTTTAGACATTGCAAGAGTGACCACTACTGAAGGTGGCAGCTGTATGGAGGTGAATGCTATAACAGTTTGACTGTATATTTTAACTCACATAAGATCCTATCAGGAACCGTACATGGCTCTAGTGATTTCTTGATGACAACTCTCTTGATCCAGTCAGGCGGCTCCCAATCACAAAACTTCAAAGAAACAAAAAACGTTCACTATTACAGTCCTGCCAAACATGGGTATGATTTATTTCATTTCATTTTTGTCAACATCAGTGACATTTTTGAGGGTTGTCAAACAAGCCCAGCAATCCTGAGCTACGTCATTGTCGACCAATCAGAAGAAGGCTCATAAATAATTCAACTCTTTTTATCCTACAAATTGTAAACAATTAAATTCCTGTTCAAACAGAGAACTTTCTTCCAGTACCGTATTAAACGGGAATGTTTTAATAGTAACAATACTTTGGTGAACAAATCATCTTACTATTATATTGTTATCAAACGCAGCAAACCGTTAGTTTATCTGCCAAGAAAACTATTAATTTTGCTTGTTAGAAAAAGCGAGGAATCAAAACTGAAGTTCTGATGCAGGCGTTTTTATGATTCGAAACAAACAATTGTCAATTTCATCCTCCATTTCTAGGTGCAAAATTTGCTTCATGTGCCGCAAAGTAAAAAGGTTTATTTTTATCGATATGGCGAACATAACAGTAACTAAGCAAAAAGAATATCCCAAAAAGTCACACAACGGTATTATCGTTCTGATAAGCTATAAAATAGATGTTGACTTTGGGCCATTTCTGTGAAGACTTTGTCAACAGTTACGGCCAAATCGGCGACCTAATTTTAAAGAGTTTTAAAAATTTTAATTCTCAATATTTGCAAAAATTACTCAATTCTGTCAATTCAACTATTGGTCGATAGAGTAGTCAAACTAAAAACTAGCCGACGAGAACCATGTTCTAAATATGCAAACAATGGTAATACAGAATTATCAGACAGACAAAAATAAACTTCCAGACTTTGTAAACAATGATAGCAGAAAATAACGTTAATGAAAGGTTTATGTAATATAACTCAGGCAACGATACAGTAACCGCAGGTCTTAAACGCGGAAGACGCGGAGAGATTTACGGAAGAATAGAAAGAGAGGTTTCTATTGTGTTTTTGAGTATCAGAATGAGACTACGGGTTGGTAATCTGCAGCGTTTGCCGCCTTTTATCTGCCTCTAGCAACAGAAAAACACAAATGTAGTGAATGAACAGAACATAAACATGGAAGTAAATCAGGCAAGACAGACTCATTTTATTCAATGTTAAAATAATGTTAAAGTTCAATGTTAAAGCTCTGATTTTGAATATTGAGCACTACAAACTAAACAATTTTAATATACAAATTAATGTACCAATATAGTATTATAATAGCGTAGTACGAAACATTTTAAGATAAATTACATGAGATATCTGATTACTATCTAACTACTTATTTTTATTCCTTTCGAATAGTACCATCGATGGATCAGGTGTCTATCATGTCTCTATTTGTTTGCTTTAATATAATTGGCTTAATAAATTTTGTTTTATGTTCTCTTCAATCACTACATTTGTATTTTTCTAATGCTAGCGGCAGATAAATGGAAAGAAAGGCGGCAGATCACCAACCCAGAGTCTCATTCTGATACCCGAAAACACAATAGAAACCTCTATTTCAACTCTTCCAACTATTGGAACTTGTATAAACCCCTGCAAAAATAGTTCAGGAGTTCATTAACGCTAAATGGCCCAATTTTCATAGACGTTTTTCATGAACTGTTAACAAAACATTAGCTTTGTACTTAATATAAAGTATTTACTTACATCATGATTAGTACCCATGTTTACCGTAATTGGCAATTCTAACGAACAATCTGAATCCCATGGCACTTTGACATCAACTTCGACTTGATATAAACACTAATTAGAAAACAATAGAAGCCTGTTATAACAGTCACATCTTTACAACAGCAACCTGTTTATAGCAGAGCCATCTATTTATAACTTCCAAGTGGTTGGACACTCTTTCAATCATGTGCCGCTCTCAGCATCAATTGAACAGATGCCAGTCACATAATTTTATGGAAGCCATTTTCGTTCCGTCAAACCCAGGCTTGCAAAATTTGAACAAATCCTTCGAAAATAATACCATGATTAAAACATTTTTTTGTTCAAAAGCAAAACCTTGTTTTCAATGGAACGAAAAATGGTGATTTTTGGTCCCCAAAAGTTGCGTGTCAAGACTTACAAATAGATGGCTCTGGACTATAGTGGTCTAACTCCTGCAATGTATAAAACACTATTTCCTATTGATTCAACCCTGTATATAAAGACCACCTGTATATAATGGTCAGTTTATCTACCTCTCATAGAATAGATGGCTGTCGTATATAATACAAGTTTCATTGACAATGAAATATAGTATAAATGTCGCCTTAGTGCAAATTGCTTTACTGTATGTATCACATCAGAATGCTATTGTTTTTGATATCAGACACAACATTTATTCAAATTTTAAAAATAGTCTAACATCTAGGATATCTTGATAAATTTCCATGTAACTGAATTTGATTTAGGTTAGTTAGAATCAAACCAGTTGCCTGTATGTGGGACGGATTATATCCCAACTAATTAATCATTCTCTAAACAATATTCTTTTAAGGTAATTACAATTTAGAACAAGTAATAATAATAATAATAATAATAATAATGAATTTATATAGCGCCATTTCTTAGAATAATCCAATGGCGCTTTACAATATAGTTAATTAGTATCGAGAAATTATAATAGAACCCCCATAATAGGTATGAAGGGTATATATCAGTTAGGTACATTATAACAATATAATATCTTGGTGAAATCTTAAATCTTAATACAAGTAATAAAGTAATATGCAATTGTAACAAGTAATATGCAATTGTAACAAGTAACAAGTAATTGCGAAATATGCATACAGCTGAGGAGTCGGATGTGATCATGATGAACAATGAAAGGTAACTCTCACACCAGAGAGTATAATTCAATGGTCGTATGATTTTATATAGGTGTGTCTATATGAATGTGCGAATGTGCAGATTATTAATGACCACGTATTGAAGGGGAATATTTTTGATGCATCTGTAACTGAGCTGTAACAGTATCAGCTAGTGTTTATATAAAATGAATTATTCTATTTATTATATAGAAAATTAACTCGAGAGAATGCAGAACTTTGACAAACAACTTTTATTAAGAATTCAAAATGCAATGAAGATGATTTTTTGTCACATTTGAAAGAGGACAACGGCAAGTCACCTTCAATTTAAATTAATTACCAATGATTTATAGCAAAACCTTGATATCTAATCTCGAAACAATAAGGTCACTGCAAAGGTCATCATCATCTGGATTGTCAATTTCTTTTCAAAATCCCAGATGACTAATCACCATGATAATTAAACCCTTACTATAATTAAATAAGTAAAAATGCAGTTCCTTTTAGTTTCGAAAATGGGAGTTTCTTTGGTAACGCAAATGCAAGACGATTGGTTAAAAAGTGTTATTTTTACGTGTGAAAAATTCACTTTTTGCGTGTGAAATATCAACTTTATTGAATACAGCATTTATTAGTGTCAAAAACCCACTAAAACCATTGATGGTTATACAATAAATATATATATAGACCTAACCCCTGTGAAAAACAGTTAAGGAGTTCTGAACGTTAAATGGCTCCAATTTTCATAAACTGTTCATGAACTGTCACATCTTGTTCCAACTAGTCTCTTAGATTTTACATTGTTTGTCATTTACACTAAAAAACAGCAGATTGCAGGAGCTCATTTGTGCCTGTTATTTGGATCTTATAAAATAGAACGAATTAAGCTTTCATTAAAATCCTAATATCGAAACGCTGTCAATGAAACGCCACACAAACGGTCTTCAATATGAGATTCTAAATGAATTTGAATATCATGATTCGACTATGACAAAGGGTAACCGGGGCAAACAAGAACATTATTTCAAGAAAAGGTTCTACTACAACCTATATTGAATGATACATGTGATATTTTACGGCAATATTGATCAATATGTGTGATCATACATGCACATTACACAGGGAAAGGATTTGTTGAAAACGTAAAAGATATTTCATAAATGAAATATATTTAACATTCATTGTGCAATGTGAATTATATAAACACTCAGGTTGTTATGAGGCACTCAAAAGGCTTCAGAAAATACTCTTTGCAGTGTTTAGTGATACTCCTTGTGCCACATGACGCAACACTTGTGTTTATATAGCCCATATTGCACAGTTTAACATTAGGATCTTATCGTATGTAGCGTAATTTCACATATGAATCTTCAACTACCTTGACTAAGTCTCCCGTTGTTGAAGCAGGGTGATTGTTGTTAAATTCTTGTAAGGGAACAAGTAATTCCCTACAAACATTAATCACATGAGAAGTTAGTCACACCATATTGATAAACATGGTGACATTGATAAACATGGTATCATTGATAAACATGGTAACATTGATAAACATGGTAACATTGATAAACATGGTAACATTGATAATTATGTTAACATTGATAAACATGGTAACATTGGTAACATGTTAACATTGATAAACATGGTAACATTGGTAAAAATGCTAACATTGATAAACATGGTAGCCTAACATCAGTGTTGTAAATACTCGTTACTAAAGTAACGCGTTACTCGTTACTCGTTACTTTTGGAGTAATTAGTTACTTTTTTGAGAAAAGTAATAAGTAATCTAATTGATTACTTTTTGAAGTAACGAGTATTATTTGAGAGAAAGTATTCGACGTTACTTTTCAAATTACTTTTATGATTAAAAAATATTTGCTTTGTTGTCTTGTGATAATTTTCAAAGGCGCTGCTGTCACTAAGTTCCGCTTTTTATTGTTCTGTCTGCGATGTAATCTCACATTATTTGCAGCTTTCACGAGAGCTATTCAAACCAGGTGAATTGTGTGATATATTACCAATAAACCCTATCCCATAACCTATTCTTCTCTGTTCTGACATTGTTCTGTTGATGAATAGATTCCAAGTTTTTCACTTTTTATTTGAGTGAGTTTCGAATATTGAAAAGATGATGTAAAATTTATGGATATATGAATAGATTGATAAGACAAAAATAAACCATTTTGGTAAATCAAATGAAACCATTTATTTGTCAACTTTATTAAAAAGTTTTCAACGTCAATTTATGTTCTGCTGAAGTCACCAGTATTAAATTAATATTATTAAATCGATCGTTCCCCTTCGTAAAAAAACAAGATGACCGCCATGATTGTCAAAACGAGACATGTCTTCATCGAAAGAGAGGCAATATCTTTTGTTTCACAAGTTAAAGTAATCATGAAGTAATTAGTAATTAATTACTTTTTTTGGTAAAGTAATTAGTAATTGTAATCAATTGCTTTTTAGGCTGAAGTAATTAGTAATGTAATTAGTTACTTTTGAGGAAAAGTAATTTGTAATGTAATTTATTACTTATCAAAAGTAATTCTCACATCACTGCCTAACATTGATAAACATGATAACATTGATAAACATGGTAACATTGATACACATGGTAACATTGATTTGATGTACATATGGCGTTACAGTTAGTGTTTGTTATATTGTAATACTTCTGTAAACTGTAAAGATTACTTTTGTAGCCTACGCATGTATAACTGCATATCCTCTTAATACAACACAATGCGTCTATAGATGTATATAATTTCAAGTGCGTCCATAAAAAGTTAAACGAGTTAAGAGAGACAAGTTTTTCACGTCAACATTCCTTTCCTAACTACAAATTGTTTGGACAGTTTTGAATGCGTATCAATTTTTATGGCGTAGACGTTGACAGATTTTCAGAGTGCTAGCGCTACAGTAATTTCAAATGTGATTACCACTACATCAATTTTCATTAAAACCTTGCGCATGGTATTCAGATAAAATATTAAGACTGAGTTGATCTTGAATAGACTACATAAAGCGTGAAATAATTATGGAAACATTTTGAAATGTATAAATGGCTAGTTCGCTTTTAAATAAAAACAATGATTGCAACAAACTGCATCACCTTATTAATTGACCATCTTTAGGTAACTCAAAATCATGGACAATTTCATCGACTACTTCATAGAATCCATTAACCACATGCTCAGATTGATTTGTTTTACCAACTAATTTTATAATCCTTGCAAGCTGAAGAAAAGAAGAAAACACAGTTAATGATTTGGTTTTTAAATTTAAGCAAATTGCTCTAATTCTAAAAAATGTAGAATACAAATGATAGGAAAAATTCAATCAATCTATCTGGTTTAGAGTTATGAAGCCAAATCACCATAATAAAACTTACATTGTGATTGACCACTGAAGCTGCTAAGAAAATCATTTTTACGTTTAACATGGGGGATTTTTGGTCAACCTTAATGAGTCTTTATCTGCAGGTAAATTTCCTGCATGCTCAATCAATCCAGCAATTTTCTAGGAAACATTCAATCATTATAGAATAGTATTTAAAGAGTGTGTGCATTTTATGACCGGATGCCCTCCTTGCAAGGGCTTTTCATATTGCATAAAATATAAAAGAACATTGATTCCTGAATGATTGTCATGAGTTCACAGCTTTGACAGTTCTTTAAACTCTTCCCGTCTCGCGTTTTTGATTAATTTGTTTAAAACAATAGAATTAGGGCGAGTCCAACTCTGTTTCAAAACGAGTACTTGGATTTGTTATGAAGAATTCAAGTTGCGCGGGCAACGTTCCCTGGTCAATATTCTCCCTTTAAATACTATAAAGAAGCTGTGTTATCAAGCCCACATGCCCTTCTTCCAAAGGCTTTTCAATTGCATTAAATACTAAAGGAACAGTTATCAAAAAGAGCTCTAGATTATTCCCTGCATACTTACCGTTATTACACATTGCTTGATTGTTGATGAGGATAAATTATCAATTGAATATTTCATACAAATCTTGGAGCCTAGTTTATAGGTAAATTTTTCAACCCTAAAAATAATGAATACGGTTTATAATTTAACTTTAAGAATTACAAATGAGTAGAGATAAATGAGAGAGGCAAATCATATTGAGTTGTATTGAATCCCTAGAGCCAATTGTAAATATGTTGAAAAGGATAGGCTACCCTTAATAGTAAAGTAGTAATTGAGATTGCATTGCCCTATCGAAGGCACCTGTACAATTCCTTTATTTCTAGACAAGTGGCTCTTTTTGCTAAGAGCAATGATTGTAAAATGCTCTTTATTAATCTCAGCCGCGATACTGCAGATCAATTTGAACATGTTTCATGGCAGATAGGCCTCAATTGTCATTGTCCATTTCACGATCATCAGACGGTATATTTTCTATAACTATATATATAATATTGGCAATTAAATAGTGCGCAATTCCAGTGAATAGCAGAACGTAAATATTAATAATGAGAATGCAAGAATGTATCAGTATTGACCTTCTCATTATTAATTATTCTATTATATCTACTTACTCAGCTTCTAAGATCAATGCACCTTGACGAAAACAGCAACAGACATCTAATTCTGATTCAATTCTTTTCTTCGGACGGTTATGCTTAAAGCTTTCCCTTTTTGATTTCAAATCAGTTATAACATTGAAAACTTGGCATGCCTGGATCAAACCATAACAAATTAGAAATAGTGTAGATTCATAGAAATACTACAGTTGAAAATGAAAGTGTTTTGCATGTACTAATTGTATTGCAAATTTTAAGCTAAGACAAATTGTCATGGGGTTAAATCAAAGACTTAAGCGAGGTTAATATCAAGTCTGCTATTTGGTTTCTAGGGGGGCAACATCATATTGTCTATAAGCAGGCTTCAACAGGATATAAGGGAAAAGATCGATCAGCAAAGGAAATAGCTCTAGTTTCAGTGTAAATGGTTGTTGCTGTCTGAGTTCAATGTGCAATATTATCTGGTAAGTGTAATCTGCTGTTTATGATCAATGTGCATGTCTCTGAATATAGGTCGAAGTTGTCACTCTTGCATCAATGGTCTAGCTTGCTAGCCGCTTCGATATCCTCTTTCAATCTGATATTTTAGTATATGGTTAATATCTGGTTATTGTTTAACCTGTTCTTGTGTTATACTTATTTTATTTGTGTGCAGTGCTGCACTTAGGTATCGCAAATGTATTTTGTCTAATTGAAAATGCTTTGCATCTACTAACTGTATTGTAAATTTTAAGCTAAGACAAATTGTTTAATTAGATTTTTAGAAGCTAGATTGAATTCTGATCCAATTCTTTTCTTTGGACAGTTTACAGTTATGCTTGAAGCTTTCCCATTTCAATTTCAAATCAGTTGAATGAATTTTATTCTTTGAATAGGGGGGATCACTCACATACGTGATTTTCAGTGGGGCCCTATGACAATGGAATAGTATAAATACGTAATGTAAATAATTATGGTGAATGTAACTACAACTAATGCTAAAAAACTAATTGACTTGCCTGGATTATACAAAAACAAATTAAAACGGTATTACAATATTAGCTAAATGATACTCAGTTCAAGATGTTTATTATTATGGAAAATGTGAGCATGCAAAATAAAAACACAGAATGCAAGAAAATGCTGTTTCAATGTAAACCTAAAATCAAACCTAGAGAAATATTCAACAATGTATAAATTCATTCATTCATTCATTCATCAATTCATTCATTTACTCATTCATTCATTCATTCATTCACTTACTCATTCATTCATTCATTCATTCATTCATTCATTCATTCATTCATTCATTCGTTCATTCATTCGTTCGTTCATTCATCCATTCATTCATTTGTCCATTCATACATTCATTCATTCATTCATTCATTCATTCATGCATTCACTCATCCATTCATTCTTTTATTCATTCATTCATTCATTCAGCCATTCATTTATTTATTTATTTATTTATTTGTTTGCCAAGACTACTACCAGCCCTCCTTGTGTGCCCCATCTTGCTTTACATCGTATACTAGTAGCACAGCTCAATTATTCTTACGTCAATCAAAAGTTAATCATCTTACTGTAAGATCTGTGTTCTCGTTCCCTTCCAAAGTAAATTTGGCTGAAATTGAATACGATACAGAACAGCTATATAATGTTTCTTTGACTGCGTCAACAAACTCTCCTCTTTTGAAACTATCTGAAAATCAAGTTACAGCAATTAGTCCAAAAGATTGAACAACTCAGATGTTGATAGAACGCTAAACCCTGTTAAAAACTCAGTGAGTTCATGAAAGTAAAATTGCCATATTTCAAAAGATAAAATGTTCATAAAATGTTCATTAAAATGTGGGCAATTTCATGCTCATGAACGGTTTTTGCAGGGGGTATACCTCCCTACCTTCAATATTACGAAGCAGTTATGATTTCCTTAGGGGGCCCACCATATTTAGACATGGCGCGGCATTATTGAAATTGTGAAAAAATTCTTAACTGCGTTATTGCATGATAGATGGTTTTTGCATTATACAAAAACTAAAACATTAAATGAAATGAAATTTGTTACTCAGGACATAGAATTCTCCTGGAGCTGAAATTTTTAGTAATTGAAAACACACTTTTGTTTACCGTTCAAACTCTGCCTGTACAGCTAAATAATACGATTCAAAAGCAGATAGGATAGGTTGAAACAAAATTGAAACAATTTCAAGAGCTTTTGGCTACCACTTCTGTAGATTTTAGACGTAAGGGCCTGGGATGGAGGCTCGGATTCACAGTCTCACAGAAGAAGGTATGGTTTGTATTACGTAGTTGGACGTCTAATCTACTTTACAGTTTTCTGTGAGTTTCTACTAATTACTATACTTTGCAAGCTTGCTGCTTACGGTACAAATTTTGGGTCGACTTATACTTGCACTTTACATTTTTCCAAGTTTTTTGATCTGAAAATTAGGGGTCGACTTATAGTCGCGCCAATGCGGTAGTTCATTTCAGCCAACTTGTTATGATACTATGCTAATGATGACTAGTGTCTTGGCTGCTTGGTTGTTTGATGCTGGTCAAATATGATTGTCGGTTGCTGCTGATATTTGTCAACCTGCCGCTTTTGATGTTGTATCCCTTGTGTTGTTGGTGCTGCTATGCTATGCTAATGATGGCTGAGTTTTGGGCTGCTGTTGTTAAGTGCTGGTCAAGTGTGGAAAACTTTCTCCCATCTTCCTCTCATTTAAAGTTATCGTAAGTATGATTAGGAATTCCATTTACTTAGCAGTGTGACTGGAGCTTGGTTGGTGGTGTCAGGTCCGCCTTTGGTCTGTCGGGCCTATATAATTATTGCCGCCTGCCACCTAAACCAGCCAAGCACCTAGGCCAAAACATTGTTATAATAATAAGGTGAATGGTTTAATAAGGGATTATATCACTCTTGTGAGTCGGTTATCGGAATTTAGATCCACAAGTTCACTAACAACAAACGAGAAATCCATATCGTAAACGAGGCATTACGAGTTTGTTGTTAGAGAACGAGTGGGTCTAAATTTCGTTGGCCCACAAACAAGAGTGATGTAGTCATTTTAATAATCATGTCACATAACCTTTGTCTGGAGCATCAATTATCTCTCATCAATTTCATTACAACAATCATTTGTTTTCTAATTTAATGGGTCATTGATTTTTCATTGAATTCAATCTGAATGAAACTCTTACGAATATCATTTCAAAATATAACGCAAAGAATTCAACATAATTGTTTTTCAAACATGTTTGCAATATTGAAAACGCAAGTAGCGTTTAAAATATTGTAAGAGTTACATGAATATAGCATATCCAAAGCTGTTACTTTTTTGAATTTCTCAATTGAATTTTCAATTAAAGAGTATACATTTGATTTGATTTAATGAAAAAACATTTAATCTGCCGCAGCTAGTCGCCAATTTCAAAACATGTGTTCTAGCTGTTTAGTTAAAACCGTGCAGGTATATGCACGTAAATGGTAAATGGCGTAATTTTTTTTTTGATGTGAAAATTATTTCTTGGTGAAAAATTCTATCAAAGTGATATTTTGAGCCAAATATTGCTGAGGAAAAAAAGGAATCGGATCTTCATATAACGCCATTCATTTCATCAAAATTTCGAAATGTCACGCCTGGATGTGCAGACAAATCAGAAATTATTTTGAAGAATATTTCCATGGCAAATCGATGGAAAGAACATCCCTTTTGGGAAGGAGTTTTGGTTTGGCTAACAGGGAAGAAGGTGTGTTTCAAAATAATGATTTAAACGTTTTATTTCAGTCTATCACAATGCATCAGCACTTTTATTGGGGTAGCTTATTAAAGATATGTGATTTTAATGGAAATTCGCATTTATCTTGATCCTGAGTACTACACCTTGTTAGAACAAAAACTAATTCCGGTCAATTGCGTGCAAACATTCAGATTACTGCTTCATACAAATTTCAAACTTTTGATAGGAAAATAAAACAGAAAAATCGCTGAAAGTGAATAATAATGGAAACAAAACACTAGGCCTATGGTTTCAAACGATGCAGTTTAATTCAAAGAAAACTACTCCCTATCGTGTGACATTTTGGCTAGTTTTTAAAGATCTTCAACATTTGCTTTGTATGCATAACCCCGAATGCGAATTTAATGCTCTTCAATGTCGTACCTACTTTGAATTGGGCTTGGTTCGTCCATATAACCTATAACCCAAGCTTAAGCATTTGAGCAATAGTGCCATACAATATCATTGCGAAAAATATGGTGTTGTTGCGAAGACCTAACACGTAAACATCATTCTTATTACCCACAGAAGAAGAATACAAAGCTATGTCGAATTAGTAAAATCCATCTGTACAGCCTTATCAAAAATACATTTTAACCAATCATCAACAGGGAGACATTCAACAATTTCATAAATCCAAATAAAGTATTAAGGATTAACATACTAATTAACATAATTAACATACTTGGTAAATCCAATTTTAATGGAGTTTTGAATGGATAAATGTATGTACCGATAGGGACGGCTCCACCTATCCAAAATAAGAATAAAACCATGTTGAAATAAATAAATAATAGATAGTTACAATAGACAAAGTATAACATGGAATTGTTCATTGAACCTTCTGAACTGTTCATGAAAATCGGGTCATTTAACGTTCATGAATTGTTGATGAACTCCTGAACTGTTCATGAACCTTCTGAACTGTTCATGAAAATTTGGCAATTTAATTTTCATGTAGTGTTCATGAACTCCTGTTTCAAACTGTTCATGAACCTTCTGAACTGTTCATAAAAATTGGGCCATTTAACATTCATGAACTGTCCATGGACCCCGGAACTGTTCATGAACCTTCTGAACTGTTCATGAAAATCGAGCAATTTAACGTTTATGAATTGTTCATGAACTCCTGTTTCAAACTGTTCATGAACTTTCTGAACTGTTCATAAAAATTGGGTCATTTTTGAGTTGCCAAAACTTAACTTGAAAAGTATCACAACAGTTCCATCAGATTAAAGATATAAAAATTCAAAAGCAAAAATAAAATACAGTTCTCCAAAATTTGAAAACATTGTTATTTCAAAGGACTTATATTGTAGTGGATTGTTTTATGTCTATTGTCTTATCCATAATGTATTTCCTTTGTTAACTGTAAAGCTTCCGTTTGTAATCTCGTATACCTTGTAATGTAAATCACTGTATGTAATATATCAACTCTCTTCTCGTCTGCCCTTCGTGGCGACAACATCTACATTAGCAAAGCTGGTCCACCTTCATAGAGGCTCTGTTTATCAACGGTCATATTAACCCTCATTCATCCTCTCCCTGTTGGTGGCCAGCTACAACTATTACACAAATATATATATCTTATCAACGCCTATGTATGTGTGGTGGTATTAATCAATACTTCGTTCATTCCACCCGCTACAATATCTTCAATTCTTAGATCTCCCAATGGTGTCATTTTAAAATTGTCCATTTGGATGATAACATAAGGATTTAAATAAAATAACGTTTTATTTGTGAAGTGCAAAACGATCTATTTTTGACTAAAATAGATCGTTTTAAAGGGCTTTCTTATAAAAAAAAACTGCAAAAAAGCCTAACAAAGAGCGTTCCTGCACAGTTTAGGCTCGCATATAATGGAAGAAAGGGTTATGGAAAGTTTTAGAGGCTTCATCTAGGAGTAGCTCTGGATCGAAAATTGCCCCCATTTCTGAGTCTTACGCGAAATAGCACTATTATATAATAAAATTTATATCTGGAATTTAAAAAGGGGGAAGTGACAGAGCATAGGAAAGGCACAAAGAACACAGCTATAAATATGTTGCAATTTATTAAAAAGTACCCCTAGAGAAAACAGTTCCATTTTTCATGAAAGGAGTTCATGAGCAAGATTGCCCAAAATTTTCATAAACTGTTCATGAACTGTCATGAACTGTTTTTTTGCCAGGCTAAAACTGTTTTGAAGAGCCTTAAAAGCAAGAACCAATTAATATTAATCAGATAAATATATTGAACCAAGGTATACAGTACAATAAAAATAGCTCCGCTACGCTCGGACTCATGGTGAATATAATAATCAAAATAAACCAATTGAAATCAATTTCAATAGAATATCAAATCAATTAAATCATCATGCAAAGAAAAATCAAATCAAATCAAATTCAAAAAAGTAAAATCAATCCAATCGAATGATAGAAAATCAGATCAAATAAAAAAACAACTTCAATCAAATAAAATAAAATAAATTAAATCTATATCCAAGTAATATAATAATAAATCAAATATAAAAAGGAAAAAATGTTAATGCAGACCAATGGGATTGAACTCCAACCCCATGCGCCGCCTGATGAAGACGCTCCACATTAAGACCATATCAACATAGAATAAGTGAAGTGATTTTCACTACTCATAATACAGGTGTGAGTTGTAAATGAAGTGAGAAATTGTCTCATCTTAAACTGATGTCGCAGCAGAATGAAAACATTTTAATAAACAACTTTAAAGAATGGAAACAACAAATAACCATGAAAATTATTACCAGAAAAATATTTATTTCTCATTAATTATACTAGGGGCCTAGCGCAATTTTTTGACCTACAGTAAATGATGTGAAATTTTCCGTTCGGAGTATCGCCTTATTGTTGTTGCATGGACAAACTGGTTTAAATAGTCTTTAGAATTTATTCCAAGTAAAACCATGACGACTGGCTTAGCAGTTTAATGTAATAACGTCAGAAAACAATACAAACAATAAATACATAATAATGTCTTGTCTAAGCCCCAAACAAAGGATGAATTGTCGGTTTAAAAGTTCTCATGGTCAAAACACAACAAAAATTATCTTCGAAGTTTCACCTCAAGTAGTGATGTAACAGAACGATTAAAACCTTTCATTAACCATTTCAAATGGCGAGAAGAAGAAAACAATCATTGTTCTACCAATGAAGAGATAATCACGATGTAAACTAATAAACTAATCCAGGAGTATTACAAAACATTTCATTTAATAATGCAATTGTAGTCTCGCTAAGCTGCGAGTCGACCATCATGGCGGGCAATGGAAAAAAATTTATGTCAAATCCAGCTAAAAATTTGGAATTATCACACAGCTTGCCCATTGTATTTTTAACAATAAAATGGTGTTTCTTGCACAATCGTTTTTTGTTCGACCTTTGTTAGCACGCAAAGCAGTATGTTGAACGTAATTTCAAAAGAACAAAAGAGTTGAGTCAAAAATGAAATGAAAACGTTTCTACCATGACAGCATAGACTCAGATCACTTACTTAACCATGAGTCAAAAAGAGGATTAGCTTGCCTAGCAAGCAATCAGACTTCAGATCTGATTAATGCCTCGTTGACTCTGGTTCAAATTTCCTCTAGATATAGAAGAGTGGTATGGACTCAGGGTTTGATAAAAGTTGTGATCCTGCGATCCTAGATTACGGAAGGCTGAACTGAAATCCAAAGGCAGCAAATAATCAACTTTTTTAATAAAATTTCTCATAATAATTTATTATCTTATTTGTACATTCACAAATCGATTATCAGTGTTTGTTTATGTTTACAGCAAACTCTGAAATGTTTCTTTACAAGTTCACATCTAAACTGGATGCAGCATCGACAATATATGAAATCAATAGCAGACCGAAATCTTTTATCGGACCCTGTTATGGACTCTTTTAGTAGGGTGGATTGCTTATTTTAATTTATACAGTAGGCCTATAACAAAAATTTATAAATTAAAACATTATTTCCATTTTCCAATACAGCTTAAAATTGCTTCACGAAATTTGATTAATAAAATGCTTACCTTCAAATGCAGCAATTCGGTATTTTCCAAACAGAAATTTCTTTGAACCTTCAAATGATTCTTTGATAGGTTCATCATTGGCGGCATTTTCTTTTGCTTCCGTAGCTAGAGGGGGGTTATCTTCATTTGAAACTGGATGTGTTTCTGTTGACCACGAGCCTTGACGAGAGATAGATAGACATCAATTCAATAAATCAATTTAACTAACAGAATCAAACACATAATTAAGCGTATCAATCAAAGAAATTTAAATTAATTATGCAAATTGGTCAAAACTTTAGCAAACGTACAAATTAACGGCAAATTCATTACTTTCTCTTAAAAAGAAGATTAATCAAGTTAGAGGATTACAAGTAGGATCCTGTAGTTATTCAAGTCCTGTCAAACTCAAATAGTCTTGTTAAATGTTCCTTGGTATAATAATTATAATTATTATTATAATTATTACAATCATCATATATTACTTATAATAAGTATTATAATTATGATTTGGTGGGAGGTCCAGTCATCCCTGACCCTTCACCAGGCACCTTAAAGGCTAATGTTTGGTGGTTTCAGGTCTGCTATCGTTCAAATAGCTACTGTGTGTTGCTGCCAGTGCAAACCTTCCACCAACCAGCCAAGGACCTACACCAAGTTATTGTGATGTTGGGGATTCAAGATAAAGGGTTTAATTAAAATTATAACTATTATTAATAGCTGGAAAAAAAAATCAAACTCACATTTTTCTTGTCCTTCGACGATCAAAATTAAATATTCAGCAAACAGTGGTTGGATAATGTTTAGGTAAACTGCACTGAAATTGAAAAAACACCATTACATTAATCAGAATGTGAATTCGCTCAACATATTGGCTTAGGAAAAACTCACAAGTCATGAAGTACACACATCATTAAAAAGTTATGTTGAAATAGAATTGATGTAATTTACTTATCTACAATCAAACCTGTTGAAACGGCAACTTCTATACAACGACCACCTGTCAATAGTGGTCACGCTTCATATGTCTAAAATAGTACTTCATATTGAATCAACCCTGCATATTAAGGTCACATGTCTATAGTGATCATTCTAGAAATGTCAAAAATGGTATTTTCTATTTGAATTAACCCTGTATATTAAGCGACCATTTGTCTATAGTGGTCATTCTTACAATAACTTACAATATCTAAAA